>CM035837.1:494164283-495364283 GCA_020510985.1 Pholidichthys leucotaenia
AGCTAGAAGCCATCCATGAGTTTGTCTATCAGGGCTCTACAATTTCCGACCTCTCCGTTGACACTGAACTCAACAGACTTATTGGTATGGCAGTAACAACACTGGCAAGGTTGACAAAGCACATCTGGGAAAACAGAAAGCTGACAGAGCACACTAAGGCACAGGTCTACATGACATGTGTTGTGAGAACCCTCCTTTACTGCAATAAAACATGCCTGAGAGGGCAAGAGTTCCCGCCATGTTTGTCCTCTTGAAACAGATACGCTTGCACTACCTGAGCCATGTCACCCGCATGGAGGACGGATGCATCCCTAAGGATCTCCTTTACGGGGAACTGGTATCTGGAAAGAGGCCAACCGGAAGACCTCAGCTGCGCTTCAAAGACACCTGCAAACAGGACCTCAAAGCACTTTCCATTGACACCTACATTTGGCAGGCAGTAGCTGCAGACAAATCCGTCTGGAGGCACCAAGTACGGATAGAACTTCAGCAGTTATAGAGCAAATTGATGCGGCAGTTGGAAAAGAAGACACTCCAGAGAAAGACTCAGCCACCAGCAGACAGACCTGTCTCAGTGTTCATTTGCGTGTGCTGCGGCCGGGACTGTCATTCCCGCATTGGACTCCACAGTCACAGCAGATGCTGTACTCACCCGGATATACAGGGCACTACTCCATGATTCTACGGGATCAACGGATGCCTACTACTAATGCTAGCTGTCAGAGCCAACCTGAGCTAATGTAAAACTGTCAATCCTAAAATGTTAAAGCCCAAATAAAGCATCTTTCAAGACAGGGGTGTGTGGTTTGAGTTGTTGACATGACAAGACAGGTCCCTGGAGAATCATTAGCACAGAAAAAAACCAAATCCCTAGCCATTCTCTCAAGGTGAAGCAGAAGCATTAGGTAAGCTAGGCTTGCTGTCAGTGAGATTATGGGTTTAAGGACCTGGACATATATAGCACTTTTTCTAGTCACAAAGACCACTCCAAGCACTTAACTAGTAGCTACACTAACCCTCTATTCTAAGGGCCTATAGGAGACAGATACATAGGGACAATTTAGAATCACCAGTTAACCTGACATGCATGTCTTTGGATTGTGGGAGGAAACTCCAGAAGCTCTCGGAGTAAACCCACACTGTACAGGGAGAACATGCAAACTTCACACAGAAAAGTTCCCACCCCTGCCAGCTTGGGGGTTTGAACCTGGAACCTTCTAGCATTGAGGCAACAGTGATAACCACTGTACCACTGTGCTGCTAGAGGGCTATTGTGACCAAAATGTTAAAAAAAAAAAAAATGCACCAGAATGGTGTTAGATATATAATTGACAGTGGGCTGATGAACCAGCTGGGAATCTGGATACCAAGTTGGGTGAGCAGAATTATGGGAGACAAGGTGGACCCTAGCAAAGTGACAGAGATATGAGTTTTTCCTGGCTTTTACCTACTCTAGATCCCTCAATAGATAGATGTCCACTTTAATCAAACTCAAGCCAAACAGCAGGAAATTGGGCTTCATGTCGCTATTTTCAGTGGCAGATTTATCTACATTATCTGCTCTTGTGGGCAGTGGAGTTTTTTTTGATATCAGAATCAGAATCAGAATCAGCTTTATTGGCCAAGTATGCACAACACATACAAGGAATTTGACTTTGGCTAAAAACTTGCTCTCGTTGTTCAGGTGGAGGATTTAAATAAGATTTAAATAAGGATTCAATGACAACAGAGTATGTACAGTAAATTACAGTCTGTTCACATTTCTATAAAAGGATGCAAATATATACAGGAATATATGCAGTTATTTACTCAGACTAACCTCACTTTGCAGAAATATATGCAAAAATATACAATGTGAACTCAGATTCAGTGATATAATGTGAATGAAGTAAAAAGCAGTGTGAGAGTTATGTGCAATGTAATAATGGATGAAAAAATGGGCCACATAAGCCCATTTCTCTAGGGGGTGCTACAAGAATGAGAAAAAAAGTAAGAGATTCATATTTATTTGTGCTCAGCAGCTCATTTGCTCGTCAGATCATGTTACGAGGGGGGCTGAAAAGTTCATAGTGGAAACTATGTTGAAAAATAAACCACATTTGGTCAAATTTGACCACTATGAACTTTTCACCCCACCCTGCTTCCCATATGTGTCAAATGGGTGCCCCTATAGGCAGGACACCGGTGCCCTCCAAGAGTATCTGTCTGCAGTTCACAGACTCCGGCAGGTTTCAAACCCTTGGTAAGCAACTCCAATGGTGGACATCTGAAGTGGAGCAAAGCAGGAAAGAAATGTTAAAAGTAAGTTTTGTGATTAAGTTATGCAGCGGTTAGAAAGTTAAAACATTAATGACTCCTAAAATGGCAACATTTGATTACTAAGCATTTGATTGCTAAAGCTTATGTGACATGACATTATTTTTTTTTCCAATGTGCTTCAGTTTACCTGGCCACATTATTTATTAATTTCACATGCTAAATAATTGTTTTCTTTAAGTTGAGCCAATTTATTAATTCTGAATACTGATGTATTCTGAATACCCTTCAACTCCCACCTCCGGAAGAACTTCAACCACATTCCGAGGGAGTCTGGAGACATGGAGTCTGAATGGGCCATGTTCTCCACCTCTGTTGTTGAAGCGGCGGCCCAGAGCTGCGGCCGCAAGGTGGTCGGTGCATCTCGTGGTGGCAACCCCCGAACCAAGTGGTGGACACCAGTGGTGAGGGGGGCCATTAAGCTGAAGAAGGAGTCCTATCAAGCTTGGTTGGCTTGTGGGACTCCCGAAGCAGCTGAGGTGTACCGGCAGGCCAAGCGGAGTGCAGCTCGGGTGGTTGCTGAAGCAAAAACCCGGGTATGGGAGGAGTTCGGTGAGGCCATGGAACAAGACTTTCGGTCGGCTTCAAAGAGATTCTGGCAAACTGTTCGGCGGCTCAGGAGGGGAAAGCAGCTCCCCGTCCACACTGTGTATGGTGCGGATGGGACACTGTTGACTTCAACTGGGGATATCGTCGGGCGGTGGAAGGAATACTTCGAGGATCTCCTCAATCCCACTGATACGCCTTCCACAGAGGAAGCAGGGTTTGGGGACAAGGGGGATGACTCGCCTATCACAGGGGCTGAGGTCGCCAAGGTGGTTAAAAATCTCCTTGGTGGCCGGGCCCCGGGGGTGGACGAGATTCGCCCCGAGTACCTCAAGGCCCTGGATGTTGTTGGGCTGTCATGGTTGACACGCCTCTGCAACATTGCGTGGAGGTCGGGGGCAGTGCCTTTGGCATGGCAAACCGGGGTGGTGGTTCCTCTCTTCAAAAAAGGGGACCGGAGGGTGTGCTCCAACTTTAGAGGGATCACACTCCTCAGCCTCCCTGGGAAGGTCTATGCCAAGGTACTGGAGAGGAGAGTCCGGCCGTTGGTCGAACCTCGGATTCAGGAGGAGCAATGTGGTTTTCGTCCTGGCCGTGGCACATCGGACCAGCTCTTTACCCTCTCGAGAATTCTTGAGGGTTCGTGGGAGTTTGCCCAACCAGTTTACATGTGTTTTGTGGACTTGGAGAAGGCATTTGACCGCGTCCCTCGTGGATTTTTGTGGGGGGTGCTTCGGGAGTATGGGGTATCGGGCTTGTTGTTACGAGCTATTCGGTCTCTGTACGACCGTTGTGAGAGTTTAGTTCGTATTGCCAACACTCGGTCGGAGTCATTCCCAGTGAGAGTTGGACTCCGCCAGGGCTGCCCTTTGTCACCGGTCCTGTTCATAATTTTTATGGACAGGATTTCTAGGCGCAGCCAGGGAATGGAGGGTGTCATACTTGGTGACCACAGGATCTCATCTCTGTTGTTTGCAGATGATGTTGTCCTGTTGGCTTCATCCAGCAATGACCTACAGCTCTTGCTGGGACGGTTTGCCGCTGAGTGTGAAGCGGCTGGGATGAGAATCAGCACCTCCAAGTCCGAGTCCATGGTCCTCAGCCGGAAAAAGGTGGATTGTCCTCTCCGGGTTGGGGACAGGCTCCTGCCCCAAGTGGAGGAGTTTAAGTATCTTGGGGTCTTGTTCACGAGTGAGGGGAAAATGGAGCGAGAGATCGACAGACGGATTGGAGCAGCATCTGCAGTGATGCGGACGTTGTACCGGTCTGTTGTGGTGAAGAGGGAGCTTAGTTCTAAGGCAAAGCTGTCGATTTACCAGTCAATCTACGTTCCTACTCTCACCTATGGTCACGAGCTTTGGGTAATGACCGAAAGAACGAGATCGCGGATACAAGCGGCTGAAATGAGCTTTCTCCGTAGGATTGCTGGACTCACCCTCAGAGATAGGGTGAGGAGCTCAGTCATCCGGGAGAGGCTCAGAGTAGAACCGCTGCTCCTCCACATTGAAAGGAGTCAGTTGAGGTGGTATGGGCATCTGATTAGGATGCCTCCTGGACGTCTCCCACTTGAGGTGTTTCAGGCACGTCCCACTGGGAGGAGACCCCGGGGCAGACCCAGGACTCGGTGGAGAGACTATGTCTCCCAGCTAGTCTGGGAACGCCTTGGTATCCCCTCTGAAGAGCTGGAGCAGGTGGCTGGGGAGAGGGAAGTCTGGGCTTCTCTGCTTGAACTGCTGCCTCCGCGACCCGGACCTCCGGAAAAGCGGTAGAAGATGGATGGATGGATGGATACTGATGTCAGTAATATAAAACACTACGGTGCAATGTGGCTGATTAACTTGCTTTAAAAATAACTTAAAATTCTGTAGAGCTCTCGGTAAGTTTATGTTCTTTATTTACTTATTAACTGGACTTGGACTTACTTATTATGGACTTGGAGAAGGCATTTGACCGCGTCCCTCGTGGATTTTTGTGGGGGGTGCTTCGGGAGTATGGGGTATCGGGCTTGTTGTTACGAGCTATTCGGTCTCTGTACGACCGTTGTGAGAGTTTGGTTCGTATTGCCAACACTTGGTCGGAGTCATTCCCAGTGAGAGTTGGACTCCGCCAGGGCTGCCCTTTGTCACCGATCCTGTTCATAATTTTTATGGACAGGATTTCTAGGCGCAGCCAGGGAATGGAGGGTGTCATGCTTGGTGACCACAGGATCTCATCTCTGTTGTTTGCAGATGATGTTGTCCTGTTGGCTTCATCCAGCAATGACCTACAGCTCTTGCTGGGACGGTTTGCCGCTGAGTGTGAAGCGGCTGGGATGAGAATCAGCACCTCCAAGTCCGAGTCCATGGTCCTCAGTCGGAAAAAGGTGGATTGTCCTCTCCGGGTTGGGGACAGGCTCCTGCCCCAAGTGGAGGAGTTTAAGTATCTTGGGGTCTTGTTCACGAGTGAGGGGAAAATGGAGCGAGAGATCGACAGACAGATTGGAGCAGCAGCTGCAGTGATGCGGACGTTGTACCGGTCTGTTGTGGTGAAGATGGAGCTTAGTTCTAAGACAAAGCTGTCGATTTACCAGTCAATCTACGTTCCTACTCTCACCTATGGTCACGAGCTTTGGGTAATGACCGAAAGAACGAGATTGCGGATACAAGCGGCTGAAATGAGCTTTCTCCGCAGGATTGCTGGGCTCACCCTCAGAGATAGGGTGAGGAGCTCAGTCATCCGGGAGAGGCTCAGAGTAGAACCGCTGATCCTCCACATTGAAAGGAGTCAGTTGAGGTGGTATGGGCATCTGATTAGGATGCCTCCTGGACGCCTCCCACTTGAGGTGTTTCAGGTACGTCCCACTGGGAGGAGACCCCGGGGCAGACCCAGGACTCGGTGGAGAGACTATGTCTCCCAGCTGGTCTGGGAACGCCTTGGTATCCCCTCTGAAGAGCTGAAGCAGGTGGCTGGGGAGAGGGAAGTCTGGGCTTCTCTGCTTGAACTGCTGCCTCCGCGACCCGGACCTCCGGAAAAGCGGTAGAAGATGGATGGATGGATGGATTTACTTATTAAAGTAAAGCTGATGTGCTGTGAAATAAAACCCACTCGAGGTAATCTTTAGAGAAAACAGCAGCTTTTTCAGCTGAAGAGAAATATGATACCTGCAATAATTTATTTGATTGTGCAGAGTTTAAAAATGTTCTTTGACATCTGTAATAATAATCATTTTTTTCTGATGTTTTTGACTTTCCTCCAATATTGTGCATCCCTAACATATACAATACTCAAAATTGTATTTTTAGCAGCAAAGGCCTGAGTCAAGTTATCCATGGAGAACAAGGCTGCAAAAATGCTGATCAGCTCTGAAAACATGTGCACAGCAGAATGATCATGTATGAAGAAAGGTTGCTGAGTAGCATTGGGGCTTTGAACATCCTATTGGGAATGTCAGTGACAGACGATATGAGAGCAAATGGGAGGGTGTTAAGCAGAAGCAGGGGCAGATGCACAGACCAGTGTGTGGAAGATTTGGAATAACTGATGAAAATCGGGAGTCTTGCTCACAGCTCCCGTCTTCGTCCATCCTCCCCTGAAAGCAATTTAATTTTTATGCTCCCTCAATCACATGAAAGTAAAAAAAAAACCCTGTCCCCAAAGCGCAGCCGAAATACCTCTCATTTTCAACACTCCTTTGTAATGTGCTGATTCCAGGAAGCCTACCCTGGAAGTAAATGATGACACATGGGTGTTTAGACCACTTCCAAGTTCCATTTTTTTTTCAATCATACATTTTTCCTTCTCTCCTTTTTTTCCCCCTGGCAAGTGGCCGAGTTTTCTCTGGTATGCGAGGAGGTCTGCTCCACACATGTCGCTCTTTCACAACCTATTATACGGTCTCCCAATCAAGAGAAAGAAAAGGCTTTAAAGGATGAGAAGCAGTAAAAGGGACAGGGACAAAAGTGAAAAGATGCAGAATGTATCTGAGAAAAAAAAAGACAAGTGAAGGAGTTTCAATTAGAGGCGCATTTGTTCATTGAGACACTCCATAACGAAATAACAAATGGAGAACATCAGTCAGTCCATCCATAACACGCTGCAAGGATGTGAACCACACCTACTCAGAGTCAGAGCGGTGAGACTGAGAAGATCTAAAAGGATCCTTGTAAAATTCACCATTAACTGTCCATTCCTAATGAACAGGTGTGTGACAGGAAAGAATCAGTTCTCTGGCACCTGGAAGGATCATCTCTCCAACTGGTTCGCTCTGTCTGGCTTTGAGGCACAGTGGCAGCAGTGGTGCATTCATGCTTGATTTTTACGTCCTCTGGAAAGTTCTGAACTGTGGAGCTTGGCCAAAGCTCTCTGTGGTAACCTGTCCTGATTTATGTAGCATTCAGGTTTTAATGGAGTTTCTTAAATTCTAGTCACTTTTGTTTTTCTCATAGACACAGATTGACAGAAATGTTTTCCTATTAACACACTTATTTCTACAGCACTTGGTCAGTCAATTCATGTTTTAATTGAGGGCTTAATTTCATTTACATTTTTTAAAGGTCCCACTCATTACAGAATGGTGTGTTGCGGGGTTTGACCTTCTAAAATGCTTTCTTCAGTCATGTGATGTCATGTTGTCACATAACATGTCTGTACGATGACACTAACTCCATAACCCAGTGTCACCATCTCTTAAGGTGAAGTAAAAAGACCTCTCTCCACATTTATCCTGTGACACAAAATGATTGAGTGAACGGCAACATACTACAACATACTTGTCCTTCACATGCACAATGTTTTGCTGTGGTCATGTTTTGACTTTGTGAATGTTCCGCATTTAATGGATATCGTCTCACTGTGGAAACAGGCCAAGGTGTAGCAAGCAAAACTTAAGGAAAAAATGAAAAGATATAAAATAAGCCATAAAAATTTCTAGTTTCCTGAACAGTCAACTGGTGGACAGTTCCCTCTTTAATAACCACTTACAATAATGAAAAAGGTCATTGGTTTTTTTATGGTACATGTCCACTGGATAATGTCATGGATCTGGTGAGAACTGCAATACCTTGCTTTTGTTTTGCTCTTTGGTTTGTTGTGCATCTTTCTCAACGAGCTGCACAAACACTAATTGACAGCAGCTGGGTAATCACTTGTTGGTAAGTTAGATAACAAACCCCCTTCTTATCTTTAACTACCTTGTGCCTCAGGACCCTCTCTGAAACATGCCCAACCTGTAGGGAATACAGTTGCTGTGAACATGTGCTAATCTTCATAAGCTACAGTCACAAATATTCTTACGAACAGCTGTGAACAACGCACAAACAATTTTTGGACCATTTCTTACATCCTTCTTAAGGCAGCCATAGGAGAATCCCGCATTCGTAGACCATTTGTAAATTTCTTGTACACCTCTCTTCTCACTTCCCCTGCTTCCCAAGTTGCATTGTCTTGTTTTGTCCAAGATTTCGATGAACACCCCACGAAAACCCTCATCATAGGGCAGTTGTATGAATACCATAGGAACAACGTAAGAACTATGCAAGATGATGGCTGTAAGTATGCCTCAAGAACACCTTATGTTGTTCTTGAGAACACCTTACAGCCATACAAATCCCCATTCATACGGAGATTTGTACAACATGCATAGGGCGGTAGCGAGGCGCTCATAAGGCGGAAGTACATCATTCATGTGACATTCATGCTGACAAAATGTGCCAAAAGCCCTAAGATCTTCCTACCAATGACTTGAGAATGCTGTGAGTTCAGGAACCTGTACTTGCAGTCGTGAAAAAAATTTTGACACCCCTTTAAATATTCAGTTCTATATTAAGAAATGTTCATGTATCTATGTCTAACCTTGTTTTTGTTTTAATTTGCATTTTTAAAATTTATTTTAGCCAGTGTAAGTGGGAATGAAAGTGGGGGTGTCCTAAAAAAGATGGGGGGGGGGGTAATTTATTCCTCACTACTTGTTTAGAATTACATTTTACAGAAAATTTGAAAAAAAAAGTCTTTAATTCATTTTTAATTGTTTGGTTGTATTACGTGAATCTCCCAGTATTTTTTACATTGATATTAAATATCCATATGTCCAAATATGTTTAAAAAAAGGCTTATACAGGGTGTCCTATTTTTTTCACATGACTGTATATAGCACTTTTTCTAGTCTCAAAGACCACTCAAAGCACAAAGTACCACCAGTACTAACCCTCTATTCTAAGGGCCTATAGGAAACAGATACCTAGGGATAATTTAGAATGACCAATTAACCTAACATGCATGTCTTTCGATTGCGGGAGGAAACTGAAGCCCCTGGAGTGAACCCACACTATCATCATCAGGGCATGGGCTGTGCCATGCCCTTGCTTTCAGTTATTCTTAACCTTAGTTATTGTTATTATTAATCTAGTCCTCAGTTATGTCTTATCCCGTTATTGTGATCATTACTCCTGTCCTGGTCATCATCCTGTGTTGACCTTTATTTTGACAGAGCACTTAGTTATTTCCTGTTCTTCATTTGTTGGTTCTTACTGTATGTTGCTAATTACTCATGGCTTTGCCTTATTGTCCCAATCATTTCCTTCCCTATTTATATGCCTCATGCCCTCCCCTCAGTGCGGTGATCTACACTCTGTGTTCACTACCCACTCTCACTCTCTAATTATCCAAGCATGTACCAGGTTTGTTCCCACCTCATCTGCCAGTCAGCTGAGTGTTTGTCCTGTCATGCAGTTTACGTTATTGTTTCCAGTCCATGAGCTGTGTTCTGTTTATCTGTGAATAAAATTTCGTACGAACTTTTCCTCATGGTTGGGTCCTCCTTAATGTCCCGGAGGGGCAAACATAACAGAAGATCTTCGGACAGGCGATGGAGCACAGAGCAGCCCCCGTCTTCCCCATCAGATAATCACTGTTTGTTCCCTCTAAAGTAAATAAAAATGTAATGTATAAGCATCCCAAAGTGATTAAACAAAAAGTTGATAAAACTCAAACATGTAACATCTAAATCTAATGAAAGCACCAAGGTGCTGTGCCTCAGTGCCTATGACTTGGTAGCATGGGCGGCTGTAAAATAGTGGCACTTCAACCAACCTCTAGTGGCCTGGAGTAGTTATTACAAAACATTTTTTTTCACTGGGGCATTGACAGAAATGGTGATTTAAATTTGTGTTTATTTCAAAAACAAATTGCTATTTTGAAATTCTGGCAAATAAAAAGTTGAGAAAATATGGTGATACAAAGATACAAGCCTTTAGTTCCACTTAATTTTGACCAGGTGAGCTGAAACAGAGAGGCAGAAAGACAGACAGACAGATATACACAGCCACAAAAAGACGTACTAACCAATTACTGTATGCCTCCGTTTCACCGAGGCATAATAACGTGGCCTCTGATCCTCCTCATAATTTAAAAATTAAATGCAGTTTGTTAAATATTAGGTCTCTAACTCCCAAGTCTCTGCTAGTCCATGATATGTTAATTGATCAGCAGATTGATTTACTATCCATTGCAAAGACTTGGTTAGGGCAAGAGGATTATGTTGGTTTAAATGAATCAACTCCTTTTGGTTATTTAAACTGTCAAAATCCCAAATGTTCTGGTCGTGGAGGAGTAGCAACAATTTACCATTCCAAATTACTAGTTATTGTTAAGCAAAAAACATATTATAGTTCCTTTGAGGGCCTGGTCCTCAGTATTGGGCATTTTAGCAATTATAGGTTAAACCCAATTTTATTTGCCATAGTTTATCATCCTCCCTTAGCTTACTCAGAGATTTTATCCAAATTTGTTGAGTTCTTAGCGGATTTAATGTTGAAATTGGATAGAATAATTAAAGTAGGGAACTTTAATATTACATGTAGATGTAGATAGTGATTGCCTTAATATGGCATTAATTCAATATTAGACTTAATGGGGTTTTCTCAGAAAGTAGGAAATTCTACCCATTATCTCCACCACACGTTGTACCTTGTTCTGACATGGCATAGAAATAGAAAATCTGGTAGTGTTTTCTCATAACCCTGAACTGTCAGACCATTGCCTGTTAACCTTTGATTTTACTATTTCTGACTATTTGGCTCCTAAAGAAAAATATTAGACAGTAGATGTCTCTCAGATAATACTGTTACCAAATTTAAGCAGGTTGCTTCCTCAATGCCATGTATCAACAAAATGAAGATAAGCTATGGAGAGCTTGCTCCTTCTGTAATTGATAGCATGGTAGATAGTGTTACAGCTTCTCAGACTCTAGACATGATGGCCCCTTTGAAAAAGAAAAAAGTCTAATCAGAAATTTCTGACTCCTTGGTTCAACACAGAAACTCATAGCTTAACTGGTTGAGGTTTTCTTTCACAGATGCACAACATCTGCATGCGCCCTCTGGTGGCGAAGATTTTTTCAAGAAAATATTCAGTTTAGATATCACAAATTCCAAAGGCTGTAACTTGAAAGTGGTTAGAGATGATGGCTTACTGTAACAGAGAAAACAGTAGAATATGATCCAAAGTTTATGATAAGAGTAAATTTACACATCTAATTTGCATAATATGATGGCAGCCATATCAGATTGCATAATGTTCGGTCAGAGTGGACTTTGGACATATTAACACAAAGGATGTTTTTGTTTGTTTGTATTTGTTTTTGTTTTTTTGTTTCTGTTGTCTTCAAAATATATAAACCAGAAAATCAGTAGAATGTAAACAAACTGTTTAAAAACATCAGGCCTACTGCTCGTCATGTGTCACGATGTGTCCGTGTGCTCATCCCCAGTCCTTATTTTGTCTTCTGTTGGTCATTTTTGCTTTCTCTCCCACATCCAGAAACTCTCAAATATATCTTTTGATCTATTTCACCTCAATTTTGGTTAGAAAACACCGCTGAACCAGCAGTATCGTCCTCTCCATCACGTGTAGCTTCGTCAATGGCGAACAAAAAGTGTACATGCTCTGGTCGATCTTCTGCTGTCACAGAAGGTAAATGTTCCTCTTCAGAAGCTAAACAATATCCCTTTTAGAATTATAGTTGGCAAAATTTGGAGCAAATGCCTCATCCCTGTTGAAATATATGTTGCACAACTGTTTATACGTCTCTTCTTCTGTGCCCCAGAAGTGATATCAGATTTAAAGAAGTTCTGGTGGACTGAACTGAGTGCTCCAGTGAAGACCAGTAAGCTATATGTGTCTGCCATCTAGTGATGTGAAATGCTTGGTACATCTGGGTTTATTTTGGGGGTTTTTCATACTTTTTGACCTATCACGTGACAGGTGCAGATCTGCAACACTAGCCACAGGAGATGTAGATCATGCAATAAAATTTAATCCTTAAGGAGTTAAAACAGAAGACTTGACAATTAGAAAGAAAATGGCACTCCACTAAATTAAATGAAATCTATTTAGCTTGGAGAAATCATCTTTTAATTTATAAAAAAATCTCTTAAGAAAGCTAGAACAAGATTTTATTCTGCATTAATAGATGAGAACAAGAATAATCCCAGGTTTCTTTTCAGCACTGTAGCCAGGCTTACAAAGAGTCAGGACTCTGTCAAACCTAACATTCCCTTAGAGCTTACTAGTCAGGACGTTATGAATTTCTTCATTAATAAAATTTCATCTATCAGAGATAAAATCAGTCAGATCCTTCCCACCGTTAACTTAAATACTGTAACTACAGCTCCTTCAACTGATATCTGTTTGAATGAGTTTACTCCAATTGACTTTTTAGAGTTAGATAAAATAATTTCCTCATCCAAGCCTTCAACTTGTCTACTAAACCCTATTCCTACCAGGTTAAAGAAGTCTTTCCATTTATTGGTAGCTCTTTTCTCCAAATTATCAATTCTTCATTAACATTATGCCATGTACCACAGGGTTTTAAAACTGCTGTAATTAAACACTTACTCAAAAAGCCAATGCTGGATCCAGGACTTTTAACTAATTATATACCAATCTCTAATCTGCCTTTCATTTCAAAAATCTTAGAAAGGGTTATTGCCACACAATTATTTGACCACTTGCAGGGAAATGGTTTATTTGAAGATTCAATCTGGGTTTAGAATCCATCATAGTACTGAAACAGCTTTAGTGAATATCACTACCAACCTCCTTATTGCATCTGATAATGGACCTGTTTCTGTACTTGTCCTTTTGGACCTTAGTGCAGCTTTGATAATATTTAACTTGATAGGCTAGAACACCTTGTTGGACTTAATGAAACATTGTTGCAATAGTTTAAATCTTATTTAGCTGATAGGTTCCAGTTTGTTCATGTACATAATTAGTTTTCTTCCAACTCAAAGCTCAGTCACCGAGTTCCACAGGGATCTGTGATAGGCCCTATTCTTTTTAGTTTATATATGCTTCCACTCAGCAATAGTATTACAAAACATTGCATTTATGTTCATTGTTATGCAGATGACACACAATTATACTTTTCAGTGAAGTTAGATGACAGTAATCAATGAGCAAAATTACAGGCTTGTCTTAAGAAAATCAAAGCTTGGATAACTTGTAATTTCTTGCTATTAAATTCAGATAAGACTGAAGTGATTCTAGTTGGTCCAAAAAAATTTAGAAATACCTTTCCAAATCAAACTCTTAGTTTGGATGCAGTTACTCTTTCTCTTAATAGTTCTGTGAGCAACCTTGGACTTATTTTTGATCAAGATCTATTTTTTTAATTCACATATTAAACTTGTTTCTAAGACTGCCTTCTATCCCTTGCTTAATATTGCCCAGATTCAGAGTATCTCGCCTCAGAGTAATGCTGAGAAACAGATCCATGCTTTTGCTAGCTCTAGATTAGATTATTGTAACTCTTTATTATCAAGCTGTCCGAAAACATCTTTAAAATGTTTTCAGCTGATCCAAAATGCTGCAGCAAGAGTTTTACCAGGTACTAGAGAGATCACATCTCTCCGGTTCTGGCCTCCCTTCATTGGCTTCCCATAGAATTTAGAATTAAGTTTAAAATCCTTCTTTTCACTTCCAAAGCTCTAAACAATCAGGCCTCTTTTTATTTAAAACATTTGATAACACCTTATCATCCCAACAGAGCACTACACTCCCAAAATACAGGATTACTTGTAATACCTAGAATCTCCAAAAGTACAATGTGAGGCAGAGCCTTCAGTTATGAAGCTTCTTTCCTTTGGAACCAGCTGCCAATATGGATTCAGGAGTCAGACTCAATCTCTGTTTTTAAGAATAGGGTTAAAACCTTCCTTTTTGACATAGTCTATAGTAAGGGTTGGATCATGTGCACCTGAACCCTCCCTTAGTTATGCTGCTAATAGGTTTAGACAGCTGGGGGACCTCCAACAATGCACTGGGCTTCAGTCCTTTCTTCACTCTCAATGAAATATTTTTGCTGGTCATCAACATGTGTTCTCTCCGATTGACTGAGTCCCCATTGTGCTTTTTGCTCTCTACATATCTGTTCTTTTCTTCTTCTTCTCTATCCCCCCCCCAGCCAGTCGCAGCAGATGACTGCCCCTCCCTGAGCTTTGTTCTGTTGGAGGTTTCTTCCTGCTTAAAGGGAGTTTTTCCTCTCCACCGTCGCCAAGTGCTTGCTCACAGGGGATCATCTGATTGCTGGGGTCTTTCTTCAATTGCTACGTTTTGCCCTACAGCTGAAAGTGCTAGGAGATTACTGTTGTGAAACAGCACTATATAAAGTTGAATTGAATTGAATTGAATTGTAAGGATCCTGGATCTTGCGGCCGCTGCATGCAGCAGCTCTTACCCGGAGGATAACAAAGAATGTTGGGAAGCAGCCACGGCATTAATGGAGGCAAACCCGGGTCTGTGCTCTCATCCCTGGGTGCGGGAGCTCCCCATTCCCGCTCAGACACAGCCACCAGCCATCTTCTCCTTACCGACGCTGGGCAACCTGCTGCTGGCCAATAGTCCCTTGGAGCTGGGGGATTCTGGTGGTGGTGGATGGGCGTATGGGGGTCCCGTCCGGAAGGGTGGATCGGAAAGATGACGATACTGGCAGCCTCAGTGTTCCCGCCTCTGGCACCTCAGCAGAGCAGGATCCAATAAATCAACATTCCCTGGCTCCCTCATGCATTTCACCTAGCCCAGCACCTACACCTCCTCGTCACTTCCCAACCTCCGCTTCAGCTCTGTGGAGCACACCAGCTGCAGTGCCAGCTCCACACCAGTTGTTGGCAGCAGCTGCCCCCCACAGGATTCCTGCAGCTTCACAGAGGGACTTCCCCAGATCAGCAGCAGCTCCGGCAGCGGTAGAGGATGGAACAAGGCAAGTTCTTTCATTTGTTTTAACAGTAATTAATGAAGTGTACTGTCTTGATCCGGTCAAAAGTTCCCAGTAACAGCTGTCTGTTGTTTCAGCATCCTCACCATGTGTTTGTGCTGCCTTCTCCACCTCCATGCTGTCTCTCACCTCTGCTTTTCCTCTTTCTCCTGAGGTTGTCTCTACCTCCACAGCCTCTCTGTCCGCAAGGATCAGCTCTCCTTCAGCCGCTGCTCTTCACCTTCCTTCCTCACCATCTGATATGCACGATCCAGCAGCTCTTACTCTTCAGATCTCCACACTTCCAGCACCTGCTGCTTCCCTTCTGACCTCCTCCTCTGCTGCTTTGCCTGCAACTTCTCCCGAGGCCGTCTCCTCTGCAGCTTCTTCTGAGGCCATCTCCTCTGCAGCTCCTCTCGAGGACATCTCCAGAGCAGCTTCTCTTGAGGTCGCCACTCCATTATCAGCAAGGGAGCTGCCAGGGTCTTTGCCAGCAGAAAAGCAGGAGCTTAGGCAAGTCCTCTTCCTTGTTTTTTTAACATCAATATTTAAGAGGCCCTGTCTTGCTTCTGGTGGAGAGACTCAGTTGCAGCTTCCATCTGCTTCTGTGCTTTCCCCGCCGAGCTCTTCTGCTGGCTGTTATTGTGTGGTTCTGACTCCAACATGTGCCTTTTCCTCCCCATTTGAGGTGGCTGCATCGGGGACGGATCTCTAGGCATCTGGGCTTGATGCTTTCCCATCTTTCCCATCTGGGCTCAATGTCGCTGGCCAGCCCTCACCCTCTGAGGACTCTGCTCGCCAGCCTTCACCCTCTGAGGATGCCGCATGCCAACCTTTGCCTCCTGTGCCCCAGAGAGTCTAACTTTCGCCTCCTGTTCCCCAGGAGGCCCAACATTTGCACCCTGCACTCCAGAAGGCTCACCTTAAGTCATCCCCCACTGAGTTCAGTGCTCCCCAGTCATCTCATCCTGTGGTCAGCACCCCCAAGTCATCTTATCCTGAGGTTGGCATGCCCCAGTTGTCTCATCCTGGGGTCGGTGCACCACAGTTGTCTCCTGAACTCAGAGCTCCTCTGCTGCTGTTGCCTCAACTGCTGTCGCCTGGGCTCCATGCCCCTCGGTTCTTGGTCACTGTGGTTGACTCTCCTGAGCTGTGAGCTCGGGCTTCCTGCTTGGTGTTCTTCAGTCTGGTGGCTCAGGAACTCTGGTTGGCCACCTGACTTGCTGGTGGATCATGGATTGGGTAGACCAGACGATGCACCGTGCCCCTCTGTCTGGTGGCCCTAGGTGCCTTATTGTCCCAATCATTTCCTTCCCTATTTATATGCCTCACGCCCTACCCTCAGTGTGGCAATCAATACTCTATATTCACTACCCACTCTCACTCTCTCATTACCCATGCATGCACCAGGTTTGTTCCTACCTAATTTGCCAGCAGCCGAGTGTTTGTCCTGCCATGCAGCTTCTGTTATTGTTTCCAGTCCATGAGCTGTGTTTGGTTTATTTGTGAATAAAATTATGTATGAACTTTGCCTCATGATTGGGTCCTCCTACCCCCCTGGATGGGCAAACGTAACAGATGCAGCACAGGGAAAACATGCAAACTCCACACAGAAAGGTTCCTACCCCTGCAAGCCTAGGAATTCGAACTTGGAACCTTCTAGCTGTTAGGCAACAGTGCTAACTACTGTACCACTATGTAGCATTGACCTTGGGTTCCAATCTATAAAATAATTATTTGCTGAAGAAAATCATTTCAACTCAAAAATCTGGTCATGAACTGTTTCTCTCACCCAAGGACCAGAGTTGTAACACGACCCATTGGCCATAAAAGGGAAGTTAATCCCTTCTCCAGGACTTAGTCATTCTCCCTTTTTCTCTGTTTGGCAAAGGAATGCCCCAAGTGACAGATTTATGGTTGATATACTCCAGGCGGTGAATTCAAGATTCTTCAATAAACAATCAGACAGTTTCACAGTGCCATCTGGTGGACGAATCAGGAATATTTATTTTTTTCTCTTTGCAGTGGAATTTATGCATTATGAACAAACGAATTAATTCATATTCTTTCTCTCAAGACAGTATCCACTACTGAAGACATGGCTGAAATCTGGAATGGACAATAGTGGTTTGAAATGTTTTAATTGATATAATTTGATATGTGTTGCTTTATTTTCAGGAAGAAATTAATTTTTGCATGCTTACGATCACAAATTAGTCACAGTTACAATGTAGCCACATTGTTTGTTTCCTTATTATTGAGTAGAATATCTTAGTCAATAAAGTTTAAAGAATTGATGCTTTAGTACACAGCATATATGGGTTTTATGAGGATCTCACTTCTTATATCGAATCTCTCCCCCTCCTCTTTCTGCTGGGACACCCACAGAACCCTGAACTTTGAAATGACCAATGAGCTTCCAAGCTCCACTGCATTCCTTTTTAGGCAGTTCATGGCTTCTGCTGAACAAATGAAGCTCAAATGTAATTGGTCCAGCTCAGTTTCCATGAAATTCAGTGAAATCTTGCCACACCCGAAAAAATCTTGTCTTTGTGCAGTTTTTGGGCAGTGGTCAACCTGCAAGGAGCATTTTCTGCTGTTCCCTTTCTTTTTCTATTTTCAAGTAGGCCCAGAGTCCCCATGCACTGTGAAAATTCTTTTTCTTTTCTTTAAAGTTCACTTTTCCTTATTTTAATCCATCCATCCATCCATCCATCCATCTTCTACCGCTTTTCCGGAGGTCCGGGTCGCGGAGGCAGCAGTTCAAGCAGAGAAGCCCAGACTTCCCTCTCCCCAGCCACCTGCTCCAGCTCTTCAGAGGGGATACCAAGGCGTTCCCAGACTAGCTGGGAGACATAGTCTCTCCACCGAGTCCTGGGTCTGCCCCGGGGTCTCCTCCCAGTGGGACGTGCCTGAAACACCTCAAGTGGGAGGCGTCCAGGAGGCATCCTAATCAGATGCCCATACCACCTCAACTGACTCCTTTCAATGTGGAGGAGCAGCGGTTCTACTCTGAGCCTCTCCCGGATGACTGAGCTCCTCACCCTATCTCTGAGGGTGAGTCCAGCAATCCTATGGAGAAAGCTCATTTCAGCCGCTTGTATCCGCGATCTCGTTCTTTCGGTCATTACCCAAAGCTCGTGACCATAGGTGAGAGTAGGAACGTAGATTGACTGGTAAATCGACAGCTTTGCCTTAGAACTAAGCTCCCTCTTCACCACAACAGACCGGTACAACGTCCGCATCACTGCAGATGCTGCTCCAATCCGTCTGTCGATCTCTCGCTCCATTTTCCCCTCACTCGTGAACAAGACCCCAAGATACTTAAACTCCTCCACTTGGGGCAGGAGCCTGTCCCCAACCCGGAGAGGACAATCCACCTTTTTCCGGCTGAGGACCATGGACTCGGACTTGGAGGGGCTTATTTTAATCATTTTCTTTAAATCACTATGCAAGAAGATTTTGTTTGATTTTTTTTTTTTTTTGTAATCTTAAACCAACTCATTCCAGTCACAATACATTGGAAAAAATGGATCTGTGTGTGTTTTTGTCCCAATTTGACTCTTTGATTGGACCTTGTACAATAAACAAATTCCTTCTTCAGTGCATAAGAAGAGACTTCGCCCAGGCTTGCTGGAAAACCCAGCTCCCATTTACGATCTCAGGAGCATGGCCTTGTAGAACCTGTCTACCAGTCTATCTCTCAACAGACTCCACGGACATCCAGTTGAATCAAGGTTGGCACATGGGGGCCCTCGTGCCACCAGGATGCAATCTGACTCTGTGCTGATGGTCTGTTGTTCAATTCAAACTTAATTCTTCAGAATATTCCTAGTGTAAGTTCTTTAAACTTAATTTCATGCAACTGCTATCAGAATTTCAAAATGCATTTTGTCCTTTCATTAATTTATGTTCTTTTCCAGAGTAACACCAAGTTTTCATTTTTCTAGATAGTTTACTCATTATTTTCTTCATAAAATTGCATCCACTTTTCTTGACTATTTTATGGTTTTCCAATTTCCAGTATATTGCCTTAAACTATGGTTTATTTGGTTCTGCAAATGTTTGATTCACATGTGATGCTCAGTAATTGAATAACCGTCTATGATGCCCATGACACGTTGAATTCTTTTTAAAAATCATACAAATGTGTTAAGCTATTCTGACATTTCTTATTAAACTATTGAAAGACAAATGGGAGTTATTGCCTGATTTCATGTCCATCTTCTTGATTATCAGCAGACAAGAACTCACAAGGGTTTTTTTTTTTTTTTTTTGAGACTGATTCATAATCGGTACAAATAAAGAATTGTTAATAAAATTGTCCATTATCTGGAAAGGTACCCTACGAGGATATGTTTGAGTAACAGTAGGAAATTTCATTCCTACTCACATTCATATTTACATTAATACTTGTACCAACAATAAAACACCTATAAACCCATTAATCTAAATCCACTACAACTGTGCATCCCGAGTTGCACAAAAGCTTTCATGAGATGGCAGTAAGTGTGCCGTAGGAAGACCCCAAGGCATCCTTACGAAGAATGTAAGAACTCTAGGGCCATCGTACGACGGAAAAGTACCTTATCTCTCAAGAATGCCTCAAGTTGCTCTTGCAATTTGAAAGGCAGCCATAAGAAACTATGCTCCCCTCCATGAATGTCTGCAAACTCCAGAATTCAGAGGGACTGGGAGATTCTTACGAACCCATCATTCGTAAGAATCTTTGTGACCGTAGCTTTAATTAACAAAGGTTGTTGGTGTCAAGAACAGATTCAGCAACTAACCACCGAGACAAATTCCTAGTTTGTGTATTACATGAACAATGGCAATAAATCTGATTCTGATTCTGATTCTAACCAGAATATTTTACCCTTCAAATGATCTCAGAAACACATTTTGCTGCTTTGTTTGCAAGCTGTCAGAAAAGGTTTACCATCAAGGCACCATATTAGATTTGTTCAAAACTCCTTGACCACCCATTCTCTGCTTGTTGTGTCGTAACTGTTGTCCAGTCAAGAGTAGTTCTGGGATTGAGCAGCTGTAGGAGACTTTAGATGCGATAGAAGAGTTGAGATTCAGCCATCAACTGTGCAATATTTAGAAGTGTTGTAATCCCATACAACATAACACACCCCAGTCAACATGTAGAAGCTTGAGTTATTTTTGTTCTAATGGTATAAAACATGTTGCCTACCTCAACTTTAAACTGACTTTGTAAGAGGTCTCAGTAACCAGAAACTGAAGTAACACTGTATGTGTATTGAATCTTATTAATTCTTGTTTCAAGCTGCTTTTTACATTTACATTCATGTAGATTGATTCTGTCACCTTCGAGCATGTTTCATGCTCGAAGGTGACAGAATCCTGAATGTTCTGCTACTTTTTCCTAAACTCTCTGCCATCAGTCACGGTTTTACCCGTGTGACTGCAGTGACTGGTGCCCGTTTTCCACAAGAGTTGATTGGTGAGATATTCAGAAGTTGCACAGACTGTGGTTTCTCTGAACCTTTAAGGCAAACTACACTGTCAGGGTGACTTTAGGATCTGGTCTTTCATGAAGATCAAGACCCATTCCTGAAAGTGCTTTTTTGCTCTTCTTTGTTATTTTGCTTGTAACAGTTTCCAAATGATGTGTGGGAACAGGGAAGGGTCATCAAAGTTCATACACACAAATCCCTCATACACAGCAGGGTGGCGGTGCAGTGGAGCTTTCTGTAAATACCAGAACAAACTTATGTATGACAATTTGTATAAGCCTCACATGTACATCTCATTGTTTGAGCAAAATCATGCTGAAGATGGTTAGTTGCCAGGCGAGGGCTCTAGCATTTTTTGTTGTTATCTCCGAGGAACGAGCTAGTCAGGAATAAAACACACCATGTCTGTCAGAGTGAGTCAGAGCTCTTGTGTTACCACTGGGAGTGTGTTTGAAGCACATTACTGCACACATGAGCTCAACAATTATCATCCATGACCAACGCTTTGATCAAGTTAATGTGTCTTCTCTGACCCGCTGGAGAAGAGCACAAATTTATTGTAAATGCCTGGGATCAATTAGCAAGCTGCTTGGGCTCCCAGTGGAGCACCCAGTGAGTCTTCTCCAGCTGGTGGTGTTAGTGCCGCACAGTGAAGACTGTGTGGAGTTAGACTCCCACAGATTCTCCAAGGGACTGATGGTATCATGAACTCAGTCAAGGTGGATTCACACTACAACGTTTGGACCAACTTTTACTGATATTTTGGCAAATGTCTGGCTTTGCTGGCAAAAGTTAATGAAAATTAGTGTTTGTTGGCAAACGTTGGCGAAAGTTGTGTTCTTTGAAAATTTTCAGCATGCAGAAAGTTTGCCAACATTTTGAAATAAAAATTGATGAAAGCTGTGCTCAGTTTGTAAAAGTCCCCGAGCACTGGGCTAAGTTATGCAGAGTTTACCCAAGTCAGCCTACTGTAAGTCAAAGCTAGGTTCACACTATAGCGTTTGGACTGACTTTTACAGACGTTTTGAAAAATCAGAGAAATTAGTCCAAATGTCGGTGAAATTACATTCATGAGCAGGTTTTTTTAAATCCAGCGCACAGCAACTTTTTACGAACTTTTACAAACTTTTGCTGGCATTTGCCAGCGTTGCATTCAGTGTTGGCAAACTTTTGCCAGCTTAGGCTAGTGTATGTGTAGCTGTTGCCAACTTAGGTTAACTTAAGCAAACAAATACTCAGTGTAGGTCAGCTGACATCAGCGTCAGTCGGCGCTCATATAAAGATCAGCGTTTGTGGAGGCTTCCTGCCATCCTGGACCTGCTTTTTTCGGGGGATTCACACTACAACGCTTGGACCAACTTTTGCAGATATTTTCGCAAACGTCTGGCTTGGCTGGCAAAAGTTAATAAAAGTTCATGATAGTTGGTGTTTGTTGGCAAACGCTGGCGATAGTTGTGTTCTTTGAAAATTTTCAGCATGCAGAAAATTTACCAATGTTTGGAAATAAATGCTGGTGAAAGTTGTGCTCAGTTTGTAAAAGTTCCTGAGCACTGGGCTAAGTTATGCAGAGTTTTCCTAAGTCAGCCTAAGTTAAGCTCCTTCGGCAAACGTTGACTGAAATGTCGGTGTAAGCAGAAATCTTTAGACCAAAACTCACACCAAACATGCACCGATGAAAGAGAAAAGGAGAGAAGGGGGGAATTAAAAAAGAAAAATATTTTTATATATACAGTGGTGTGAAAAAGTGTTTGCCCGCTTTCTGATTTTTGATTTTTTCGTATGTTTGTCACACTTAAATGTTTCAGATAATCCAATAAATTTAAATATTAGACAAAGATAACACAAGTAAACACAAAATGCAGTTTTTAAAAGAAGGTGTTTGTTATTAAGGGTAAAAAAAAAAATAAATCCAAACCTACATGGCTCTGTGTGAAAAAGTGATTGCCCCCTAAACCACTGGTTGGACCACAGCAACAACTGCAATCAAACATTTGCAATAACTGGTAATGAGTTTTTTACAGCACTGTGGAGGAATTTTGTCCCACTCATCTTTGCAGAATTGTTGTAATTCAGCCACATTGGAGGGGTTTTTTTTTAGCATGAACTGCCTTTTTAAGGTCATGCCACAGCATCTCAGTCAAATTCAGGTCAGGACTTTGACTAGGCCACTCCAAAGTCTTCATTTTGTTTTTCTTAAGCCATTCAGATGTGGACTTGCTGGTGTGTTTTGGATCATTGTCCTGCTGCAGAACCCAAGTGCGCTTCAGCTTGAGGTCACAAACAGATAGCCGGGCATTCTCCTTCAGGATTTTTTGGTAGATAGCAGAATTCATGATTCCATTCACAACAGCAAGTCTTCCAGGTCCTAAAGCAGCAAAACAGCCCAGACCATCACACTACCACCACCATATTTTACTGTTGGTATAATGTTCCTTTTCTGAAATGCTCTGTTACTTTTTAGCCACATGTAATGGGACACACACCTTCCAAAAAGTTCAACTTTTGCCTTGTCAGTCCACAGAGTATTTTCTCAAAGGTCTGGGGGATCATCAAGATATTTTCTGGCAAAACTGAGACAAGCCTTTATGTTCTTTTTGTTCAGCAGTGGTTTTCGTCTTCAAACTCTGTTATGCAGACCATTTTTGCACTTTTTTGCATTTTTGTCTCTTTCTTATGGTGAAGTCATGAACACTGACCTTAACTGGGTCAAGTGAGGCCTGCAGTTCTTTGGTTGTTGTTGTGGGGTCTTTTGTGACCTCTTGGATGAGTTGTCGCTACCCCCTTGGGGTAAGTTTGGTTGGCCGGCCACTCCTGAGAAGGTTTACCACTGTTACATGTTTTCACCATTTGTGGATAATGGCCCTCACTGTGGTTCACTGGAGTCTCAAAGCTTTAGAAATGGATTTATAACCTTTTCCAGACTGATAAATCTCAATTACTTTGTTTCTCATTTGTTTCTGAATTTCTTTGGATTGTAGCATGATGTCTAGCTTTTGAGGATCTTTTGGTCTACTTGACTTTGTCAGGCAGGTCTTATTTAAGTGATTTATTGATTGAGAACAGGTGTGGCAGTAATCAGGCCTGGGTGTGGCTAGAGAAATTGAACACAGCTTTCCAAAGATGTGATAAACCACAGTTAATTTATGTATTAATGGGGGGGGGCAATCACTTTTTCACACAGGGCCATGTAGGTTTGGATTTTTTTTTACCCTTAATTACCCTTAACTACATTTTGTTAATTGTGTTATCTTTGTCTAATATTTAAGTTTGTTTGATGATCTGAAATATTTATGTGTGACAAACATGCAAAAAAATGAGAAATCAGGAAGGGGCAAACACTTTTTCACATCACTGTACATAGCTTACTTATATGATTACAATAAATACAATGAACAATTGTGTGTGTGTATCATGTTACCACAGTGCCGAAGGTGCTGTCAACAGGCGCGGACTGAGAATCGTGAGGGGTGGGGCAATTCCCAGTGCAGTGGCCAATCAGGACCCAAAGTGGCCTGGACAAGCAAGACAAGCCACATGACCCACACTAACTTCAGCACTGGACAATGTTTCATTTTTTTGTTTGTGAAATCACAGTAGGCCTGTTCTATTATGCTTGTTTACTACGCACTGCACTGTTGTTTAATATTGTTGAAAATTTGTGACCAGCAATGGAAAAACCAAGAACAAGTCTCCCGAAGGGTATTTTGAGTTACTTACAGATTCTAAATTCAATGATGTCTAACACACGGAAATCCGAACCTCTCAAACTACTTCTCTGAGAAAATCAGGTTTGACGTTTCCAAGGATTGTCACCTTCCAGGGGAGCCAGGTGGGGGGCGGTAACAAAAACTGGTCATTTGCATGACTTAGCATGAACCCAACCCCCTTACAGCGCTTATCAAAAGGAGCTCTGGACGTGAATAGCCTGAATGTTCTGCTGATTGTCCAAAATGAATAACAAAGATTTGTGAATAGAAAAAACAAAATGAAAATGACAAGTTTTTCCAAAAAAAAAGTAATGTCTGTGTTTTTTAGGAATCACGTCAGGCCGACTTGTTTCCGGTTTACTTGTGGCGGATCACAATTATGAACCTTGTCAGTAAAGTGTAAGGGAGAAGAGAATAGGAAAAAAAAAGGAAACCAACCTTAAACATTCAATAAACCATGATGCTGATTTAAGGTGGAATTGCCCAGCCCCAATGTATGGTCAATACCATTATGACAGTCTTGTTATTATAATGTAGTCATATAGATTTTGCTGCCATTTCTCTGTCTGTTAGCAGGATCACGCAAAAACTCCTAGATGGATTTGGATGAGATTTTAACCAGAGGTGGCCCTTGGCCCAAAGATGAACTCATTAGATGTTGGAGGTGATCCGGGAGTGTATACCTCCACCAAGGCACAATCTCGCATTGTACAGATGGATGGCAATATGGACGGACAAAGGGAGGGAAGGATGGAGCATTGGCAGAAATGTATGCAAATTTTGATTATTTAAGTATGTGGTATTCATTTTTTAAATCACTGTTTCTCTCTTTGCAGCTCTAATGTGTACATTTTCTGTGTAGGGATTTTTTTAAAGGTGTTTACACCTTTAAATCGTTTTACCTAGAAAGTTAGAAAATTATTGCTGAGATGGGGCTTACATATGGCAAGGCATGCAGTCAAATATTCATCATAATTACAGGGCTGACAAATGTCAATGACACATTTAGCTGCTAACTAATTTGCTGCCTGAAAAATTGTTTTTAAACATTGTTTGTCCTGGAGGTGATGATGGAAATAGAATGCTTTTTTTCATATCAGCAGTTTGCATGTACTTTGAATAGGCAAAACCATCCATCCATCCATCCATCTTCTACTGCTTTTCCGGAGGTCCGGGTCGCGGAGGCAGCAGTTCAAGCAGAGAAGCCCAGACTTCCCTCTCCCCAGCCACCTGCTCCAGCTCTTCAGAGAGGATACCAAGGCGTTCCCAGACCAGCTGGGAGACATAGTCTCTCCACCGAGTCCTGGGTCTGCCCCGGGGTCTCCTCCCAGTGGGACGTGCCTGAAACACCTCAAGTGTTGTAGGCAAAACCATATTTTTAATTATTTATTATTTTTAAGTTTTTAAATGAGTCTAATGTGGAGCAAAGTTTGAGTTTTATAATTGGCAGAATTTTAATTTAAGTATATATTTTTGTTGTTTTTATTGTTAATATTCACATCAACCTCAAGCTAAATTTATATTCTGACCGCTAAATAAAAACCACTGAGTTATTATGCAGTTTATAGTCTGATAAGTGTCACGTGCTGAGTTCTGGGTCTTCTGCCAGACTCAGCTTCGTGGCTCTTTTTCTGCATCTATGTATATTTAAATCCTTACAGAGGGAGCTGAGGAAGAAGATCAGAGAAGGCAAGGACAGCTTCAGGAAGAAGATGGAGGACAAGCTGCAACAGAGCGACATCGGTGGGGTCTGGAGAAGCCTTAAAACCATCTCTGGGCTCCAGAATACCTCCCCGCAGGCCACGGGGGGCAGGGAGTGGGCGAACAATCTGAACCTGTTTTTTAATAGGTTTGACCAACCACCCCCCCCCCCCGACTGCACAACAACCACTGCTGAATCTAAAGACATCGAGTCCTGCTGCCCACACCCCACTCCACCATCACCCCCTCCACTCCCAACACACAGCCACCCAACATGACCCTCACTAAGACCCAGGTGAGGACGAAGCTGAGGAAGATCAAGGCGAGGAAGGCGTTGGGACCGGACGGCATCAGCGCAAAGCTCCTCAAGTCCTGTGCAGATCAGCTGTGTGGGATTGTGGAGCTCATCTTCAACCTGAGCCTGAAGCTGGGGAGGGTACCACAGTTGTGGAAAACACCTTGTGTGGTACCTGTACCAATGACCTCCCGCCCCAAAGACCTGAACAGCTACAGACCAGTGGCCCTGACGTCCCACATGATGAAGATCCTGGAGAGACTGCTCCTTGCTCACCTCCGCCCCCTGGTGGGACCAGCGATGGATCCACTCCAATTTGCCTACCAGCATGGCATTGGGGTGGAGGATGCAGTGATCTTCCTCCTTCACCCTTCTCTGTCCCACCTGGAGAAGCCCGGAAATGTGGTGAGGATCATGTTCTTTGACTTCTACAGTGCTTTCAACACCATCCAACCTATGATCCTGAAGGACAAGCTGCTGTGCGCAGGGGTGGACCAGCACCTGTCATCATGGATCCTGGACTACCTCATTAACCGGCCACAGTTTGTGAGAACCCGGGACTGTGTGTCCGACACAATCATCTGTAGCACGGGGGGCCCCCAGGGAACGGTTTTGGCTCCTTTCCTGTTCACCCTTTATACTGCGGACTTCTCACACAACACAACACACTGCCATCTACAGAAGTTCTCTGACGACTCTGCGATCGTCGGCCTCATCTCCAACGGAGATGAAACTGAGTACAGAGGACTTATCCAGGACTTCATGGACTGGTGCCATCAGAACTGCCTCCAGATCAACGTGAGGAAAACTAAGGAGCTGGTGGTGGACTGCCGCAGGCAAGGACAACCCCTCACAGCACCAGTAAACATACAGGGAACAGACATCGAGATGGTGACATCCTACAAGTACCTGGGTGTTCATTTGAACAGTAAACTAGACTGGTCACACAATACTGACGCACTCTACAAGAAGGGACAGCGCAGGCTGTTCCTACTGAGGAGACTCAGGTCCTTTGGTGTACAAGGGGCGCTGCTGAAGACACTCTACAAAACGGTGGTGGCATCAGCCATCACTTTTGGAGTGGTCTGCTGGGGCAGTGGCATTACAGCAGCCGATAGGAAGAGATTGAACAAACTGATCAAGAAAGCTAGCTCTGTCCTGGGGCAGCACCTTGACCCAGTGGAGGAGATAGGAGAGAGAAGGATGGTGGCTAAACTGTCATCTCTGTTGGAGTCCGAGTCCCACCCTATGCAGGACATACTGAACGCACTGAGGAGCTCATTTAGCAGCAGACTACATCATCCTAGGTGCACAACCGAGAGGTTTTGCAGGTCCTTCCTACCTATGGCTGTCAGACTGTATAACCTAAGCAGGGCTGCTTGCAGAGATAGCAAAAAAACGTGACAACCTAATAGTATTGAATGCAAAAGACGCAATAGACTTACACAATGGTCCCCTCCAGTATATACAACTAGGACATTATTGGTCGCTACGGAGGGTGACAATATGTATGGGTACATATTCATACTTTGTAGGATAACTAAGTAGACAGTTATGCTGTTTATTCCATCTTGCTACAATGCTCCGCACTGTATATATATTTATATATTTATGTGTATGTATGTATATCCACTGCTCTTATTTATATCTTCCGTATCTTCTTAATTGTTGCTCTGAGTGTTGCTATCCCTGTGCTGTTGCAATCCTGGAATTTCCCCATTGTGGGACGAATAAAGGCTTATCTTATCTTATCTTACCTTATCTTATTTATTGTGTTTTTGGCTCTCGAGTTTCATTATTACTTTTAATGTTTCTGTTTTGACTTCAGTTCTGCCTCTTGTTTATTTGTAGTGAATTATCTGTCTGTATTGACTATGTTTTGTGTTCCACGGTGTGTTTCTCTTGGTTGACAGTTGTCAGGCGACGTTTCCGGGTTTATGCTCTGCAGGGGGCATCGCCTGTCAAGTTGTCAATCCAGCCACTCCTCCCTCACCTCTCTCAGCTGATTTCATTATCCCTCATTATTTCCTTTTGCTCACTCAGGTGAACCCACACCTGCTACTTGTTTTGTGATGGTTTTTTCCTTATTTAAGGGAGACTGTTGTGCGTTTTTATTGCTGCTGCCACGTCTCACTAGACTGAATCCTAGACTCTCCAATCCACGTCAGAGCTCTGTTTTGCTCTGGTGTCCAACCTGTGTAAGTTTTTCCCTTCATTATTACTTTGTTTTTTGGAGTATCTTGTTGGACTTTATGTTTGTTGTTTTTGTTAATAAGCCAAATAAGCTCGCAGTTCAGCGCTTGGGCTTATTTTCTCTGCCCCAAAGGGGCAAACATGACAATTAGTCAATGAATGGTTTCAATAATCAATAGATTAAGTGATAGTGGTAGTCTACTAATAAAGCAGTGATGGTTCTGGCTTGTAACAATGGGGTGGCCTAGGATGGAGTCAAATTCCTGGCCTGAATGTTTCTCTCAGTCCACGCCTGGATGTTAAACATTATAATTACCTACTGAAAATGACGCCTCTGTTTGCCATGAAAATATTAGCAATGTCCTATAGCTGTGTCCTATAGCTATGTCACTGGCCACTGTAATCTCATCACCACACTGTTCAGATGTAAATATTATGATTATTATGATTACATATTATGATTATGTAAATATTATGTAAATATTATGATTACGTCCGAGACTGTTGTATTCTGACTGTGACCGAGTCTTGGCTTCACCCACTCATCTCAGATGCCACTGTGGAATTACCCGGCTGAACTACACTCCATTTCGACTATTCTGGTAAGGGCAGGGGTGGAGGGCTCTGTTTTTGTGCTTCAGACTTGGTGCAATAACAGCAGAATAATTTAAAGCCACTGTTCACCAAGCCTGGAGGCCATGTCCTTTCTGTGTAGGCCCTTCTATGTACCCCACGAGCTCACAGCAGTCATTGCAACAGCTGTTCACGTCAGTCCAGATGCTAACCTTAGCTTAGCACCCAGCCACCTCCAGCACATTGTTAGCAGAGAGCAAAGAGATCACCCCGACGCAGTCCACATTATTGCAGGGGATTTTAACAAAGCGTGCTGAAAGAGTGTACTCCACAAATTCCACCAACATGTTAAGTGTCCCACAAGAGGGGAGAGACCATTGGATCATGTTTACAGCAACATTAAGCACACCTACAGAGCCACCCTCTCCCCCACCTTGGACAATCAGACCATCTCTCCCTGCTTGTAATACCTGCTTACACCCCCCTGAGGAAGAGTTCCCCCCAACCAAACAAACAATTAAAAACTGGTCTGAAAATGCTCTCCCCAACCTACAAGACTGCTTTGACTGTACTGACTTGAACATCTTTGAACAGCAGGACTTGGACTCCTACACAGAGTCTGTCCTTTTCTACATTAAATGCTGTGTAGAAAATGTGACAGTCACCAAACACATCTGGGTCTTTCCAAACCGGAAACCCTGGATGGCCAGTGAGGTCCAGGCTATGATCAGAGCCTGCAACTCAGCCTTCAGACAGAGGGGCAGCTCTCTGTACAGCGCTGACAGAGTCAACCTGAGAAGAGGCATAAAACATGCGAAGAATGCCTACAGGAGGAAGGTGGGGGGCTTCCTCGCAGACAACAACCCACGACAGATGTGGAGAGACATCCAGACCCTCACCAACTACAGCCACACCCCCCCCCCCCCAACATCAGACAGCAGCCTCACTATGGCTGAGGAGCTTAACAGCTTCTTTGCCCGGTTTGAGCTCACCTCCCCACCAACTCGTTTCCCCCCCTCCTTCCCTCGCTCCCCCTCCCCTTTCTCTCCCCCCTCCCCTCTCTCGCTACAGGTGCATGAGGTAAGGAGGCAACTTAGAGCAGTGAAGCCCTGGAGAGCTGCTGGCCCCGACAGCATCCCAGGAGCAGTGGTCAAAGCATGTGCAGACTAGCTGGCAGAGATCCTCATCAAAGCTGTTCAACCTCTCCCTGATGCACACCACCATCCCCTCCTGCCTCAAGGCCTCCACCATCATCTCCATCCTCAAAAAGTCCACAATTGACAGCCTGAATGACTACAGACCCATAGCACTCACGCGTCTGTAGTCATGAAGTGTTTTGAGCGACTGGTGTCCCAGTACATCAGCATTCTGAACCAAGTGGAGACATGAGAGGGAAGACTGGCTGACTCCAAAATAAAGTGCATTACAGTAATCCAGCTGAGATATGATGAAGGCATGGATTACTGTTTCAAAGTGCTGTTTAGAAAAGGCAGCGCGGTGGCGGAGTGGTTAGCACTGCGGCAGCACAGCAACTGACCCTTGGCCGGGGGATCCTAGGTTCAATCCCAGCCCCCGACCAACAGTGATCTGTGTGGAGTTTGCATGTTCTCCCCATGTCTGCGTGGGTTTACTCCTGGATTTCTCCGGTTTCCTCCCACAGGCCAAAAAACATGCAAGTTAGGTTAATTGGCATCAAATGGGGATTCTAAATTGTCCTTAGGTATGAATGTGAGAGTGAATGGTTGTCTGTCTCTCTGTGTTGGCCCTGCAGTGGACTGGCGATCTGTCCAGGGTGTACCCTGCCTCTCGCCCTAAGATGCTGGGATAGGCTCCAGCCCCCCCCCCCCCACAACCCGAAAAGGATTAAGCGGAAGAAGATGGATGGATAGATGGGTTTAACTTTTGCCAGTTGCCTTAAATGAAAAAAAGCTGCACTTCACTACTGCAGCAATTTGACGATCTAGTTTAAAATCACTGTCCATCTTAAAACCCAAATTAGTAACAGTGGGTTGGACAAACCCTGTCAGGGGGCCCAGTTCAACAGGGGGGACTCACAGGTGCCACTGGGTCCAAACACATTCACTTCTGTCTTCTTTTCATTAAAACTTAAGAATTTTGCTGCCATCGAATCTTTAATGTTGTTAAGGCATTCAAGAAGTAATCTGAATGAGAAAGTCACCTTCTGCCTTATTGAAACATAAACCTGACAGTCATCAGCATAACAGTGGAAAGAGATTGCCGCAATTTTCCAAGATACTCGAAAAAATATTCTGTGAGAGAACTGACAACTTTATAATGAAGAATCAGAATCAGAATCAGAATCAGAATCAGAATCAGATTTATTGCCATTGTTCATGTAGTACACAAACTAGGAATTTGTCTCGGTGCCATGCTGCAACATTAAAGACATGATGAGATAAAGAGATAAACTAAAAAACTAAAAGACTAAAAACATGCAATAAGTGTAGAATAATAAGTAATAATAATAATAATAATAATAATGAGTAATACTAGTCAAGGCAGTTTTAAATAAATTAGCAAGTAGCAGATAATATGGGGTACCACAGTGCAGTCGATAATGCAACAGAAAAACAGTGATGAACGACATGAGCTGTTGTACATAGTGCACGAGAGTCAATAAGTCACTTAATGTTCAGCAGTCTGATGGCAGAGGGGAAGAAGCTGTTCATTTGCCGGGAGGTTTTAGTTTGAATGGACCGAAGTCTTCTACCTGAGGGGAGGGGGGCAAACAGTACGTGACCAGGGTGTGAAGGATCGGCTATGATCCGGCCAGCATGCCTCCGGGTCCTGGAGATGTACAGATCCTGGAGAGATGGGAGCTTGCAGCCGATCACCTTCTCAGCAGTGCGCACGACGCGCTGCAGCCTTAGTCTGTCCCTGGCAGTGGCTCCTGCGTACCACACGGTTATGGAGGAGGTGAGGATGGACTCGATGATGGCCGTGTAGAACTGCACTAACATCTTGGTGGGTAGCTTGAGCTTCCTCAGCTGCCGCAGAAAGAACATCCTCTGCTGGGCCTTTTTGATGAGGGAGCTGATGGTTGGCTCCCATTTGAGGTCCCTGGTGATGGTGGTGCTCAAGAAGCGGAAGGAATCTGCAATGGTGATGGGAGAGCCTGTGATGGTGAGGGGGGGCAGGGGGGTTGTGACTTTCCTGAAGTCCACGATCATCTCCACTGTCTTCAGAGCGTTCAGCTGCAGGTTGTTGTGGGTGCACCAGGACACCAGCTGGGCCACCTCTTTCCTGTAGACGGACTCGTCGCCGTTGGAGATGAGCCCGATGAGGGTGGTGTCGTCCGCAAACTTGATCAGCTTAACAGACTGGTGGGAGGAGGTGCAGGAGTTGGTATAAAGGGAGAAGAGTAGGGGGGAAAGTACACAGCCCTGGGGTGATCCGATGCTGATGCTAACAGAGTCCGAGACAGACTTCCCCAGCCGCACATGCTGCCTCCGGTCCGTCAGGAAGTCGGTGATCCACCTGCAGAGGGAGTCAGGCACGCCGAGCAGGGACAGCTTGTCCTGGAGCAGAGCGGGGCGGATGGTGTTGAATGCAGAGCTGAAGTCCACAAACAGGATCCTGGCGTAGGTTCCCGGGGAGTCCAGGTGCTGCAGGATGGAGTGGAGGGCCAGTTGACTGCGTCGTCCACAGACCTGTTGGCACGGTAGGCAAACTGCAGCGGGTCCAGGAGGGGAGTGGTGATGGACTTGAGGTGAGACAGGACCAGGCGCTCAAAGGACTTCATGACTACAGAGGTGAGCGCTACAGATCTGTAGTCGTTAAGTCCAGTTAAGTCCAGAAGAATAATTTATTGTGTGCTGCATTTGCTCTAATGGAATTTATAGAAAAAATATCAACTGCTGTTGAAAATAAAGAGTATTCAGTTAGGGTATTCCTGGATCTTAAAAAAGCATTTGATACACTGGATCATAATTTATTATTAAAGAAACTACAAAATTGTGGTATTAGGGGGTAGCACTAACCTGGTTATGTAGTTACTTAAAGAACAGGTATCAGTATGTATGTGTTGGGAGCAAAAACTCACAGTTACTGAAGGTTACTTGCAGAGTCCCACAGGGTTCAGCTTTGGGGCCATTGTTATTCAATATGTATATAAATGATATATGTAAAGTTTCGGAAAAAAATGGATTTAATATTGTTTACAGATGACACTAATTTATTATGCAGTGGAAGAAATTTGGAACAACTTTTGGATACACTCGGAAAGGAATTAGGAAAGCTTAAACTGTGGTTTGAGTCAAACAAATTAATGCTCAATTTAAGTAAGACAAAATTTACAATTTTTAACAACCATCACAACAACTTAGTATCAAAATTCAGAGTAAACGATGTATGAGATTGAAAGGGTATCTGAAATTAAATTTCTTGGAGTAATAATTGATAATAAACTGTGTTGGAAGTCACATATTAATTATATCAAAGGTAAAATATCCAAATCATTCGCAATACTACACAAAGTGAAATATTTGCTGAATCAACCCACACTATATACTTTGTATCATTCATTAATACTCCCATACATGACATATTGTACTGAAGTATGGGGAAATACATATAAAACAAACATATATCCAGTCTTTATGCTTCAGAAGAGAGCTATTAGGATAATAAACAAAGCTGCTTACAGGGAACCAACAAACCCACTTTTTCTTAAATTAAAAGCTCTCAAGTTGAAAGACCTGGTTGACTTTAAAACTGCAGTAATAATGTTTAAAGTGAAGAATCTATCACTGCTGCAAATATCCAAAAGAGGTTCCAAATAAGAGAGAAACAATATCATTTCAGAGGAACATGTATATTTCAAAAACCTTCAGTGAGAACAACCACCAAGCAACACTGTGTCTCAGTGCAAGGAGTCAGATTATGGAACGATTATGGAGCTGAATTAAAATCATGTACAACGCTTGAACAATTTAAACAAAAACTAAAGGAAGAAATACTCCAAACATATATACAAGATGACATGTAAAATCACATAAGGATTATCATATTCAGTCTGTGTTGTGCTGTTGATTAGTTTTTTGTCACGTTTTGGCTTGGCTTTGTTCTGATTTGTAATCACTCTTATTTTATTTTTCTTTTGAATTCTTGGATAGAATATGGGTGGGCAATATAAGCTGCGGTTTCAGCCATCACCCATTTTGGATAACTTATGTTGAACTATATAATCGGAGGAGTTATTGTTTAATATGACCTTGTTTGATTTTTTTCCCCTTTGTTATATTATTCTGTTCCCTTCTTTTAATCTTTGCATCTAATCTATCCGAAATAAAGATTCATTCATTCATTCAGATGCCATGCTTTCTAGGAATTGAACCCAGTGGAAGCAGAAAACTGCAGAGGCCCAAAAATTGAGCCCTGTGGGACCCCACGTGACAGGGAAGCAGAGATTCAGAACCAACAGGGCTTACACACATGGTTCTATCAGTTAAATTGGACCGGAACCATTCCAATGCAGTACCAGAAATACCCACAAGATGCTGCAGGCAAGAAATTAAAATGTCATGGTCCACTGTATCAAAAGTGGCATCTAGGTCAAACAGAACAAGAACTACATATTCACCAGAATCAGACATCAAAAAGATGTCATTAAAAACCCTTAATTATGCTGACTGTACTATGTAGGGTTTTAAAACCAGACACCTCCAGGATATCATGTTCATCCAAAAAAGCTTTCAACTGGAAATAAACTATTTTCTCTAATATTTTTGAAATAAAAGGTAGCTTGGAGAATGGCCGAAAATTAGCCAACAGAGTGTGGTCAAGACCAGATTTCTTAATCAGGGGTTTAACTACTGCATACTTAAAATTTGCAGGAACCACACTGGAAGATAAACTGTTGTTTAAAATGGGTAAAACTGACTGATCTATGCTAGGAAAGATTTCTTTAAAATATTGAGGAGGGAGAGCTTAATATGATCAACCACATCCTCTAATTGTAACAGAGTCACTGGCTCAAATTAATTAAAAACAGCAGAGCAAGGGACAGACACAGAGGGGTCAGAGGCAGGAGCTGGGATCAGAACCCTAATGGTGGTGACCTTGTCAATAAAAAAGAAACATAAAAAGTCATTGCATGTTACAGATGATGCTTCCATACTGACAGACAGTGAGGCATTAAGAACAAAATCAACAGCTTTAAGTAACACACGTGAGTCATGACAGTTTGCTGCAATGATATTAGATAGATATTCCATTTAAGCTTCTTTGATACAATTTTGGTAGAGATGCCAGCAGTCCTTTAAGATTTGAAATGATACCTGCAGCTTGTCCTTCTTTCACCTGCGCTCAACTTTGCGGCATTCCCGTCTGGCTGCCCCAGTTCTGTCATCAAACCAAGGTTCGAGTTTGGCTCTGGGCTGCTTAATTTTTAATGGAGCCACAGAGTCCAGGACAGTTTGGCAAGAGGAGTAAAACTAGGAGCTGAAGTCCTCCATATCAGAAGAAATAAAACTCAGGGGAGCACAGAGCTGGGTAAAAGCAGCAGAAAACTGACCAGCAGTGGAGGGGTTAAAAATTCTACAGCTGCGAGCAGGAGTGCAGGTTTTAACTCTGGTACAGGACAGACCAACATCAAATAAGATATATTCAGAAAATATAGACTGGTGATGCTATATTTTCTGACTATAAGATAAGATAAGATAGTTAGTCCCACAATGGGGAAATTCCAGGATTGCAACAGCACAGGGATAGCAACACTCAGAGCAACAATCAGAAGGCAAGAAAAAACAAGAACAGCTAGTATACATATGTACATATTACTATATACTGTATATATATATATATATATATATATATATATATATAGACACAGTGCGGAGCATTGTGGTTGGTGAATGTGCAGCAGAAAGTCTAAGCTCTCTCTCCGCGGATGCGGCGGGCCAGCTGGATGTCTTTGGGCATGATGGTGACCCTCTCGGCGTGGATGGCACACAGGTTGGTGTCCACGAAGAGACCCACCAGGTAGGCCTCGCTGGCCTCCTGCAGAGCCATGACGGTGGAGCTCAGGAAGCGCAGGTCGGTCTTGAAGTCCTGAGCGATCTCCCTCACCAGGCGGTGGAAGGGCAGCTTACGGATGAGCAGCTCCGTGGATTTCTGGTAGCGACGGATCTCTCTCAGAGCCACGGTACCGGGCCTGTAACAGGGAGGCTTCTTCACTCCGCCGGTCGCCGGAGCGCTTTTCCGAGCAGCCTTGGTGGCTAGCTGCTTCCTGGGGTGCTTTTTCCTTCAGTAGATTTACGGGCGGTCTGCTTGGTTCTTGCCATCGCTCTTTATTATTCTATCTTATATTTCTTGCACGCCGCCTAAACTCCAACCCGGCACCCGCGACGTTTTTGCTACAGTTCCTCGGTATGTCGAGTTTCTCCGTTAGCACCGGGTGGTGGTTGAGTGCTAGCTAGCTCTTCCCTGCTGTATCGTCTCCTGCTGTAAACAGAGGCTCCGTCCGCCGACTCGGGAAACCTTTGGGGCGATCTGTGTGTCCGTGATATATATATATATATAGAGAGAGAGTGAAAGGTGTAGAAAGAAGAAGGAAGATATAAAAAGGCAGTTGCAAAAGGCAGCCAACTCGTGTGGCGCCGCCGGTCCAGCGGAACCGGAACCGGAAAAAAAAATGCCTATCTTATTTGATGTTGGTCTGTCACTGCATGGTGGTGCAGTGGTTAGCACTGTTGCTGAACAGCTAGAAGGTTCCTGGTTCGAATCCCCAGGCTGGCAGGGGTTGGAACCTTTCTGTGTGGAGTTTGCCTGTTCTCTCCTGTGCTGCGTGGGTTTACTCCGGGGGCTCCGGTTTCTTCACACAATCCAAAGACATGCATGTTAGGTTAATTGGTTGTTCTCAATTGTCCCTAGATATCTGTTTCCTATAGGCCCTCAGAGTAGAGGGTTAGTACTAGTGAAAGCGCTTTGAGTGGTCTTTGTGACTAGAAAAGCGCTATATAAGTGCAAGTTAGTTAGTTAGTTAGTTAGTTCATTACAGACAAACTGTGGTTAGCACAGAAGTCCAATAATTGAACACCGCTCGAGTTCAGATTGGGCAGGCCGTTTCTCCCAATCAACCCCCTCCAGGTTTCACTGTCATTGCCCATGTGCGCATTGAAGTCCCCCAGTAGGACAATGGAGTGTCCAAGAGGAGCACTCTCCAACACCCCAGACAGATACTTCAAAAAGGGTGGGTACACTGAACAGGTCAGGACCCTTTTCTCGACCCGAAGGTGCAGGGAAGCAACCCTTTCATCCACCGGGGAAAACTCCAATATAGAGTCGGCAAGGTGGGGGGATACAAGAATACCAGCCTCTGCTCTCGCCCGGGGCAACTCCAGAGTAGGCCAAGCTCCAGCCCCTCTCCAGGAGACTGGTTCCAGAACTGGAGCTGTGTGCTGAGGTGAGGCCAACTACAGTATATCTAGCCAGTATCTCTCAACCTTAGGATCCTTCCCCACCAGAGAGGTGACATTCCACATCCCAAAAGTCAATTTGAATGAACACCATGTTCAAGGTGTTCATATGTGCACCTGGCACCATGACACCCTAGGCCACAGGTTGATGATCGATTTTGTTATTGTGTCATCAGACCTGCGACCGTATGTCTTGGACACTCAGGTAAAGAGAGGTGCAGAGCTGTCAACTGATCACCACCTGGTGGTGAGTTGGATCCGATGGCAGGGGAAGATGCCACTCAGACCTGGTAGACCAAAATGTATAGTGAGGGTGTGCTGGGAACGTCTGGCTGAGGCCCCTGTCCGGGAGGTCTTCAACTCCCACCTCCGGAAGAACTTCAACCACATTCCGAGGGAGTCTGGAGACATGGAGTCCGAATCGGCTATATTCTTCACCTCCATTGTTGAAGCGGCTGCCCAGACCTGCGGCCGTAAGGTCGTCGGGGCATCTCGTGTTGGCAACCCCTGAAACAAGTGGTGGACACCAGTGGTGAGGGGGGCCATTAAGCTGAAGAAGGAGTCCTATCAAGCTTGGTTGGCTTGTGGGACTCCCGAAGCAGTGAGGTGTACTGGCAGGCCAAGCGGAGTGCAGCTTGCATGGTTGCTGAAGCAAAAACTTGGGTATGGGAGGAGTTTGGTGAGGCCATGGAGCAAGACTTTTGGTCGGCTTCGAAGAGATTCTGGCAAACTGTCCAGCGGCTCAGGAGGGGGAAGCAGCTCCCTGTCCACACTGTGTATGGTGCAGAATGGGCACTGCTGACTTCGACTGGGGATATCCTCAGGCGGTGGAAGGAATACTTCGAGGATCCCCTCAATCCCACTGACACGCCTTCCACAGAGGAATCAGGGCTTGTGGACGAGGGGGACGACTAGCCTATCATGGGGGCTGAGGTCGCCAAGGTGGTAAAAAATTTCTTTGGTGGCCGAGCCCCAGGGGTGGACGAGATTCACCCTGAGTACCTCAAGGTCCTGGATGTTGTTGGGCTTTCATGGTTGACATGCCTCTGCAACATTGCATGGAGATCTGGGGCAGTGCCTTTGGCATGGCAACCCGGGGTGGTGGTTCCTCTCTTCAAAAAAGGGGACCGGAAGGTGTGCTCCAACTTTAGAGGGATCACACTCCTCAGCCTCCCTGGGAAGGTCTATGCCAAGGTACTAGAGAGGAGAGTCTGGCCGTTGGTCGAACCTTGGATTCAGGAGGAGCAATGTGGTTTTTGTCTTGGCCGTGGCACATTGGACCAGCTCTTTACCCTCTACAGGATTCTCGAGGGTTCATGGGAGTTTGCCCAACCAGTTTACATGTGTTTTGTGGACTTGGAGAAGGCATTTGACCGCGTCCATTGTGGTTTTTTGTGGGGGGTGCTTCGGGAGTATGGGGTATCGGGCTTGTTGTTACGAGCTATTCGGTCTCTGTACGACCGTTGTGAGAGTTTGGTCCGTATTGCCAACACTCGGTCGGACTCATTCCCAGTGAGAGTTGGACTCCACCAGGGCTGCTCTTTGTCACTGATCCTGTTCATAATTTTTATGGACAGGATTTCTAGGCACAGCCAGGGAATGGAGGGTGTCATGCTTGGTGACCACAGGATCTCATCTCTGTTGTTTGCAGATGATTTTGTCCTGCTGGCTACAAGTCTTACTTGGACGGTTTGCCGCTGAGTGTGAAGCGGCTGGGATGAGAATCAGCACCTCCAAGTCTGAGTCCATGGTCCTCAGCCAGAAAAAGATGGATTGTCCTCTCCTGGTTGGGGACAGGGTCCTGCCCCAAGTAGGAGTTTAAGTATCTTGGGTCTTATTCACGAGTGAGGGGAGAATGGAGCAAGAGATTGACAGACGGATCGGAGCAGCATCTGCAGTGATGTGGATGTACCGGTCTGTTGTGGTGAAGAGGGAGCTTGGCTCTAAGGCAAAGCTGTCGATTTACCAGTCAATCTACGTTTCTACCCTCACCTATGGTCATGAGCTTTGGGTAATGACCGAAAGAACGAGATCGCGGATACAAGCGGCTGAAATGAGCTTTCTTTGTATGCATGGGTGCAAGGGTGATTACAGAACACATGCACAACAATGACAAATTATTTGCAAATCTTTGGACCAATATAAGAAGTGATATTAGACAATTTCCCACAAAAGCTTAAATGTTCCAGGAGCCCCAGGTTGGAGACCACTGCAGTAGATCTACTTCGCAGTGTTAGTTGTTAGAGTGGAACGTAGAAAGTAGAGTAAAGTGGTATCTTCCTAGTGGTGAGATTCTGGGAAGTACTTGGTTTGATACCCTGCCTTACTGGAACAATTAGATAACTTTTAAACAGAACAAAAACATTACCACAGTCAATGTAACTTTTATACCACAGTCCACCTTCCAGCAGACTCACCACCTGCAGAGGGTGTGATGTGCCTGGACTGATGCCCCCATGACCTGTATTCCCAGATAAGTGGTAGAAGATGGATGGATGGATAGGTGGATGGATGGATAGATGGATGGATGGATCAGTGGATGCATGGATGGAGGATAGGTGGATGATGGATGGATGGATGAGTGGATGGGTGGATGGATGGATTGATGGATGGATGAGTGGATAGGTGGATGGATAGATAGGTGGATGGATGGATGGATGAATGGATGGATGGGTGGATGGATGGATGATGGATGGATTGATGGGTGGATTGGTGGATGATGGATGAATGGATGGATGGATGGTTGGATGGATGGATGATAGATAGGTGGATGGATGGATGAATGGATGAATGGGTGGGTAGATGGATGGATGGATGGATGGGTGGATAGGGGGTTGATGGATGAATGGATGGATGGATGGGTGGATGGATGGATGATAGATAGGTGGATGGATGGATGAATGGGTGGATGGGTGGATAGACGGATGGGTGGATAGATAGGTGGATGGATGGATGAATGGATAGATGGATGATGGATGGATGGATGTGTGGATAGATAGGTGGATAGGTGGATGGATGATGGATGAATGGATGGATGGGTGGATGGTGGATGGATGATGGATGGATGATGAATAGATTGATGGATGATGATGAATGGATGGATGATGGATGGGTGGATAGGTGGATGGATGATCAATCAATCAATTAAGGTTTATTGGCAATACTACCGTACGTGCAAGACATACAGGAGAATTGAAATTTGACTTGACATTGGGCGCGCTCTATAAGCGCATCCCAGCGCCGCGGCAGCCTTGAGGCGCCAGTCATACAGTGGGGGTAAAGAGTGAAGGGGTAGGGAATGACACAGTAGGCGAGAGAAAAAAAACATAGTTATCAGAATAGCGCTCAGTGAGCGAGATTATGATTACAAGAAAAAAAAAAACCTCAATGCACATTTAGCAGTCAAACAATACACACGCTGACAAAGAGCGATGAGTGTGTGTAATCAGTGTGAGTGCAGTGTTGAATGTATCATTTGTTGATGTACAACAGAGGGGGGCGCCTCCTGGCAACGGATAGTTGTTATAATCATGTTTTCAAAACACAGATAAGCATGTCCAGAGTCTCTCTCTCTTCGTGCATGCCAGATGGCAAAGTTCTGTATTAGACACATGATAGCACTGTCCTTGAAGAGTCCAGTCTGCTGACCAACAGCAATTGATGTTAATTGTTTGGGTTAAGAAAGAAGCCAAACTCCCTTGAGCCTTATCTTCCCAGGAGGAATGAATGAAGTCTTCAGGGCGCCGAATCAAGGTCAATAGGCACAGTTCACTTAGAGCATAAACATTTCACCTCTCATGCGATTCTGTGCATCACAATTTACAGGCTTTAGAATCATTCTCTGGAGAGCACTCAGCGACTCCAGATGTTATCCACCTACCAAAACATAGGTAACATGTCCAAGAGAGTCCATCTCTCTTCCGTGCATGCCAGATGGTAAATTCCATGTTAATCCCATTTGCCGCTATCAGTGCTCCCCCCAGCTGAACGAATTTGTTGAGGGAGCTATGCCGGGTCCGCATTTGATTAGCTCATCCAACTTTAATTTCGATACACCAGGAAAACTCCAAGGCCAAACAGAAAGTCCTGTGATCATGCCAATTTTCAGTCGAAACACGAGTTCCAATTCTTGGGCTCCCCCCTGGCCCGATTCCTGTTAAAAGTGGTGTCAATAGCATTAAGCCACAATTCCAATTTCCATAATTTCCATTTGGGTCGATGCAGCAGAAGAAGAGCGAGACACAGACAGGACATCGCAAGCAGGGAGACAGTTTCCAGGGAGGAGGAAAGGAGAGGAGAGGAGAGAAAAGTGTCTGCTCTCTCTGGAAGCCGGAAGTGAAGTTGCATGAATGAATGGATGGATGGATAGGTGGATAGATGGATAGATGGATGGATGGGTGAATGGATGGATAGATGGATGGATGATGATAGATGGTTGGATGGATGAATAGATGGGTAGATAGATGGATCGATGGGTAGATGGATGGATGGATGATTGATGGATGGATGGGTGGGTGGATAGGTGGATGGGTGATGGACGAATGGATTGATGGATGGATGGATGGATGGATGGATGGATGGATGGATGGATAGGTGGATGGGTGGATAGATGGAAGGATGGATGAATGGATGATGGGTGGATGGATGGATAGATAGATGGATGGATGAATAGATGGGTGGATAGATGGATCGATGGATGGATGGGTGTATAGATGGGTAGATGGATGGATGGATGGATGAATAGATGGGTGATATATGGATTGATGGATGGGTAGATAGATGGATGGATGGATTGATGGATGACGTGTCAGCACATTAGTTCCTTTCTGTGGTGATCTGAGCGCTGATTCCGTCAGCACTCAGGTTGCTCAGTATTTCTCCTTTTCCACCGTTGATTCTGGGGTTTGCTATTAGGACCACTCAGGGGCTCTTATTGTGACAGCGTCACGGCCGCACTTCCGGCTGTCAAAGCCGAGCCGGCGCCGTGACAGCTGTTTGTCATTTTTGTTAACTACTTTACCTCTTTTCTGATTTGTTGTGCGCTGTATTTAAGGGAGCAACTGAGGGCCACTCCTCGCTGCGACCTACACAACCTCACTTCGTGGTGATGATTGAGTGGAGCTCCTACTCCCAACTCCAGTCTTCCCCCGTGTCTTGAACTTTTTGCTGCATGTCTTTGTGTTTTTGTACAGTGCAGGCTCCGTCCTCGCTGTTCCTCCTAGTTTATCTTCAGGGTTTATTATTTTGTATCTCAGTATATGTTCGTGTTCTGCCCCACGTGGCTGCTTATTTTGTCATTTCATCTTCTTGTAAATAAATGAGCAAACTTACTGTTTGGCATCTGGCGTCTCACTAATGCCCTGCAAGGGGCATTCATAACACTTTTGGCTTTGCTGGAATGAACTAAATAAAAAAAAAAACTATTTAATCAGTTACTGTTGAGTTAGTTTTAAAATTTCAGATGCCCATTTTCAGCCTCGTACAACAACTGGAAGTAAGTCGGGGAAAATCTTTAATGAACAGCCCTCATATAATGCCTCATTTTTTCTTTAAAAAGTTTTATCCTTTTCATAGGCGTGAGCGACCTGACAGATTTGACACATCTGCCAGGTCGCTCACGGCCGCGGCTGTGTGATGGTCTCTGGAGGAGACTGGTAGGTTAGTCACACTGACCAGCCACTACACAAATTCACCTGCATTTGTCTGGCAGGGGTTGCTAATTTTCGCCCCTGGCAGATGTACAAACCAAAGATTTTAGAGCAGATGTCATGGAGCACTTTCTATGGACTTCCAGATCATCTGGAAGTCCAACAAAAGCCCAACTACTGTGTAGTGAGTTGGAGAGCTTGTAGGAAGTGGTTGGCTGAGCCGAAAGCTGCACTGCTGCGTATTGATCTGCTGCAGTGAAAACAGACTCCTTTGCTGTCAGCACGTCCATTAACGCTCATCAGCTTCTTCACCTCAGACAATGGAAAAATAGGTTTAAAAATACACCAAATTCTGTTTCTGAGACACAATGGACATGAGTTTTTTATCTTATTGTTTGTGATTTTTTTTTTAAAAAAATGAATGGTATCTTCATTGTCTTGAACCAGCAGAATGTACTGGTCATTTTTCAGGAAACAGAAAAGTAGAAATGACACATGATTTTCTTTAAAAGGATGAAGACTTGCACCTAAAACAATGGACAAAAAATGGTTTAAATCTTTGTTATGGTTTTCATTTGTTCATCTACATGGAAAAAGATGAAGTCAAATCTAAATGCAGATTTTTACATTGTAGGTCAGTGAGGATGCAGACAGGCTGGCATCCATGACATCTTTTCTGAGTGGGAGACTGGAGAAAATTCATTTGTGGAACTCTGTGTCATAACTCCCTCCTACTGAGCTGATGTGGATTTGGATGAGGCTTCTTGAAATAAAGACAACGCTCTGAGATCATGTTTCTGTTTCCGTTCTGAAACGCTCTGCATGGCCATTCAATCCACTCTCTTCAGATGGTTTGGCTGTTTAATTTTGTGACAGTGAAGGATCTGTGAGAATAAACTGTGCTCCTAGATTTTAGTTTCCAGGTCTAAAGCAATAAACATAAATAATTTGTAAAGAAAAGTTTACCTTGACTACTTAATTCATTAATGTCAACCATTTATGTCATGAACTGGAATGATGAAGGCACAGGGCCCAGCCAGGGTGTCCATGTGGGCCCCACCAATGGTTAAACTGGGCTGTCTTATGGGTCCCATGTGGGTTTATACATGGTTCCACGTTGGCCCCATCTGTGTTTGTCCGCTGTGACTTTACCTGTGGTACAGGTGAGCAGGTGATCTGTTTACCCACCTGGTTTAATGTTGGTGAGCAGGTCTCAGAAACACTTGTGCCGTGGGTAAAATCACGAGGAAAAGTCACAAATTTATGAGAAAAAAAATGAAAACTTAGGAAAAAAAGTTTGCAGATTTACAAGAAAAAAAATGTAAAATTATTTGAAAAAAGTTACAAACACACAAGAAAGAATTTGTGAATTTAAAAGAAAAAAGTCACTAATTTATGTGGAAAAAATTAGAAAAAGTTGCAAAATAACAGAAAAAGTAGCAAGTTCCAAATTTCCAAGAAACAGTTACAAATTTAGGAGAAAAAAACCCCTCAAATTTATGATTTTAATTTTTGTTTCAAATTTCAAAAAAAAAAAAGTCTCAAATTTAGATAGATGTACTTTATTGAGCCCAAACTGGAAGATTAGAGATGGTAAAGATTTACAAAAAAAAAAAAAGCAAATTTGCAAGGAAAAAGTAACAAATTTATTAGAAAAAGTTGCAACATTACAGTACAAAAGTGACAAACTTATGAGAAAGTTTCAAAAAACAAGAAAATTTTGAAAATTTGCAAGAAAAAAGTCCCAATTTTACAAGAAAAACAAATTTATGAGAAAACAGTTGCCAATTTACAAGAACAAAATCATAAATTTATGAGAAAAAGTTGCAAGTTTACAGTAAAGATGCTGAAAATTTATGAGAATGTTTCTATTTTTCCAGAAAAAATTATCAAATTAGTGTTAGAATTGCCCCTCCGGGGCAAGGAAGAGGACATAGGGATAAATAAAACTAAACTAAACTAAACTAAGATCACAACTAGAACCTGAACATGAACAGAAAACGCTATCAAAATAATAACCCAAACCAATGACAACCGGAATAATAATACAGAACATAAAACCCAAGATACTAATAACACTAAACACAAAGAATCACAAGAACAGAACTCAAGGTGATGTTGTGGGCTGAGCCCATGTCCAGGTGACAAGAAAATATAAACTATAAAACAAAGCAAGGACATGGACCCAACCCAAGATCTGACATTACCCCCCTCCCTTGAGGGGTGGCCTCCAGACATCCCAAAACAAACAACACAAAAATACCATCCCGGGGGAGGGGGGGCATAAGGTCAGGCAGGCCGAACCAACCCCCCCCCCCACACACACACACACACACATAGAGTCCAAAACAAAAACCCAATAAGTGGGGGTAAACAAAGTCCACAACCCCAAAACCTAAACCACGATGGGTCAGGTGGACCACCCAACCAAAGAACAAGATAGGTCAGGAGGCCTACCCAAGTCCATGAGCCCCCAGACCGAAGTACAGAGTGGATCGGGTGGTCAGTCCAAGTCCCAAGGCCACCAGATCATAGCACAAGGTGGGTCAGGGGCCTATCACAGTTCAAGGGCCCCCAGACCGAAGAGCAAAGCTGTGCCAGAGCTAGGAGCCTGTGGGGGAGGGGCAATAATGGGAAAGCTCCCAGCTAAGGAACAACCAGGAGCACACTAACCTCAGTAAGAGATGGTGGAGACATACTGACCTCCAGAGCTGATGACTGCAGCACGCCAATCTCAGGAGTAGATGACAGCAGCGCACCACACTCCAGAACAGACATCAGTGGTGCGCTGCCCTCAGGAATAGCAGATGGAGGCACACCAGCCTCAGGTATAGGTGATGGAGGCTCACCGACCTCACAAACAGCTGATGGAGGCTCACCAGCCTCTGGAACAGATGGTGGCTTGGGAGCACTGACCTCCAGAGACAGCTGCTCAGGTGCGAGAGCATCTGGCTCAGATGCCTGGAGAGTCATCCCCGCTGCAGCCACCTTGGATGAGGGAGAAAAGCAGGGAGTGAGTGGGGCGACACCCAACTCACCAGGAGCTAGGAAAGTCTTTTCTAATATTGGTGTAATAAATGAAATGGAAAGAACTTGCCTTAGCCCCTGGTCCTCTGTTGCTGGGGCGACTGCCTCAGGACGCGAAGGTGGAGGGGCTTGCTCGGACAAAACAGGTGGATGAAACTGGTGAAACTCCTCTCTTGCCAGTGGATTTCTCCCAAGGGGCCTGTGGAGCAGCGGGCTCCGCAGGAGATAACGTTGGCAGTGGGGCTGCTGACTCCAATGAGGAGGAGGCCGGTGGTTCAGGCAGAGGAGGGAGAGGAAGCCCCTGTAGCCAGGGAATGGAGTGCAAGCTTTGGTGAGCTTCCAAAATGTTTGCGATGGCCCCCCAGCAGAGTGTGGCTTCCCGGAGGACCTCATCACCGCTGTGGGCAGCGGTGATGAGGTCCTACAGCCCCTTCATGATGGGTAACTCTCCCCCTCTCCATCTCCTCCTCTTTTTGCCCGCTGGGTCTTAGACTGGCAGTGTCCTTCTTTTAGCATTGCCCCTCCGGGGCAAGGAAGAAGGCCCAGATGCAAGGCAAATTTCATACATAATTTATTGTGATAACTGAACAGAAAATAAAGCAGCTTGTGGGCTGAAACAAAAGCAAAAGACTAAGCACGGCAAGGAAATATCACAAGGCTAGGATCTGTATCAGACTTAGCAGAAACAGACTAGGAAGGAATGTGAAATCATGCAGACATGAGACAACAAGAACACTGCACAGGACAGAGACTAACACTGACATAAATAGACAACGGGCAATCAAGACAACATGGAACAGGTGGGAACAATCAAGGCAAATGGAGGCAGCAGGGGAGTGGCTACAGGTACGGAGAACAGGATGGGCGGGCATGCACAGAACTCAAGGCAATGATGTGGGCTGAACCCATGTCCCGGTGAAAAGAAAATATAAATTATAAAACAAAGTGAGGACATGGGCCCAACCCACACCCTTAAAATTAAGGGGGGGGGGGGAATCAAAAATTTATTTTTAAAATTCAAATTTATCAGAAAATAAATGGTACATGGGGAAATAGGTGAAGTTCCTGTGGGCAAACACAGATGAGGCAAACATACGTAGACTCCACAAACAAACCCACTTGGACCCATCAGACGTCTGAGTGAGTTGCAGAGGGGGGAAGTTGCCTTCATAACTTTTACAGCTCCTTTCTACGTGCTGTGGAATCCCAAACATGGTGTCATGTTTAGGTATACAATGTTATCTGGTGGGACACACAGCTGGGAAAGCGCCCCTGGATGATGGCTCTTTACACTTCTCACCTGCTGGCCCTCAGTACATCCACAGCAGGGGCAGGTGGGCGGGTAAAGAACAGACACTCCGTTTCAGCTCCAGACCTCCTGGTCCATTTGTCTGCAGTGAGTGGCAGTCTCACTTTCAAACTAGGTTGCTTTCCAGTGTTGATGTGTTGTATACCTTAATTCCCACAGTGAGGCACTGTTTGAAAAATCCTCACATGACCCGGAAGTCCCACCCTTTTGTTAAAAAAAAAACTTTATTCAGTCTGTCTACCTTTGTAAACATTCTAAAGCTATTTGACAAATGCTTAAAATGGAGGCAGTGCTAGATTTGGATATATTGCCTCAGTTAAAAAACCCCACAATACCTTTGTGGTCATGGACTCTTTATGCAACGATGAGGCACAAAATGTAAGATGAGGCAAGGATATGTGTGGAACAAAATGGGAGAATGCCACGCTGAGGGCAGATGATGGCGTGGATAAATAAGGAACATAATTATAACGTATGAAACAGCCGCGAGCAACCAAAGGTGAGAGAACGAACCAAAAGGGAGATGAGCTAATTAAACCGGAAATAAACAAAAGGCACTGTCAAAATAAAAGCCAACTCAGGAATGATGATAAAGAGAGACAACAACATATAAAGCTCACCAATGTAACTGAGAAGACCACAATGATAATGACAGTAATAATAATAGCAATAAAGAGAGTCCAAGACAACAAAAAGTGAGGCCATGGTCACGGCCATGTCCTGATCATGATACCCAGTGAGCTCAGCATTGCTGGTTTGTTATCAATTTCTCTCATTAAACTTTAATTCACTCCTAAAAAATATTGCATTCGCGTGGGCCCATATAAATCCAGGCAACAAAGTACTAGTGGATGGCATAACTCTGAACTTGGCAGAGAAATAGAAGGGAGAAAGGTGGTGATGGTGGGTGTGAACAAGCGACAGCTTTGTTTTATTTCATGAGCAGAGCTTCAGTGTGACATCCAGTGGTGGTGAAAAATCATTTAATCTCCTCTCACAATGCCCTCCTCTTCCATCTAGCTAGCAAAAAAAAAAAGGACTCAACACAATAAAAAGTGCATTAAGCAAGAATACTTGAGAAAGATATGTTTAAAACCATATAAATTAAAATCCACTTTTCTGTTTGGTCATGTTTTTAACAATAAGGGCCATGTCTTTGGCAGTATAATTTGTCATCGCAATTGTGATCTCTTTGTATTTTGCACTTTTGTGGTATGAGATAAATTTTCCAATTGAAGAAGCCATATAGTCATTTTCTTCGTGCTGGTTCCTTTCGTAGGGGCTACCTGAGCTGCTGAGAGCGATTCTTAATGCATTCTTTATATTATGGTGGATGACATCTCAAATGGTGAAATAAATTAGAGGTAGTGCAACATAATTTGCACAAAACTCTATTATGTTCAGTTTTTACCTTTGGAGCTGGTCCTTTTTAATCCTTTCATTCAAGTCTGCTGCAGTGCAGCCAGTATGTGTGTGCCATTTCATTTTTTCCTCCTCTCCCTACACTCTGCCAGTGTTGCCAGATTGTGCATAAAAACCCCTACACGTCTCTGCTCCACAAAAACAGGCTCAAAAGAAGCAGTTTCTAAAGAATAAAATTGTGGGGAAAAAACAGACTTGGCAATGACCCTGAAATGAAACACGGCGAGGGGAGGCGGGGGGAGCGCCTGTATGAGAGGAGAGAGAAGCTGACAGCTGCCAAAAGGCTCGAGCTTTGCAATAGAAACATTTTTTGTATCGTGCATAGTAGAATGTATCCATATAACTAACAACTATATTCGTTGTATCGCCCAGCCCTAATGTGGGCCTGACCAAAGGTTAAACCTGGGCTGTCTTATGGGTCCCATGTGGGTTTGCCTGCAGGTTCCATGTTGGCCCCATTTGTGTTTGCCCACATGGACTTTACCTGTGGTGCAGGTGAGCAGTTAATCTTCTTGCCCTATTTAAACCCTATTGTGGGTGAGCAAGTTTCAGAAACATATGAAGAGTTTGTTTGCAAAAACCGATAAATGCCACTTCAAAGAAAATTTGAAATTGAAAATTTACAAGAAAAGTTCCAAATTTATGAGGAAAAAAGTCACAAATGTATGAAAAGTTGACCGTAAAAAAAGTTGGAAATTTTTTTAGAGAGTTCCAAATTTGCAAGAAAAATGCCCCAAATTTACGGGAAAAAGTTACAAATTTAAAAGAAAATAGCAAATTTACAAGGAAAAAGGTAACACATTTATGAGAAACTTCCAAAATTGCAAGAAAAAGTTAGCAAATATGCAAGAAAAAACCCCACAAATTTATAGGAAAAAATTGCAAGTTTACAGTTAAAAAGAGTTTCAAATTTATGAGAAAGTTTCAAATTATCAAGAGAATATATCACATTTATGGGAAAATAGTCACAAATTTTAAAGGAAATATGAAATTTATGAGAACCTAAGCTGCAAACAGGTAAACAGGTATAGTCCCAGTGGGCAAACACAGATGGGGCCAACATGGACAAACCCACATGGACCCATAAGACAGCCCAGTTTAACCTGTGGTGGGTCCACATGGACATGCTGGCCGGGCTGATCATCTTCGTTGCCTCTCACTCAGCCATTTTAACCAGTGCTACTGCCTCTGTTTTTCATGGCATCACCAAGCAAGGATAAAGACACCAGCCAACAGCTCGAGGGCTGAAAGCCCACCCAGCCGTAGAATTCTGACCTATTTTCAACTGCCACAACAAAATGTAGGCGAGCAGAAGCAGAGATAAAAGACTCTTGAGACAGAGGGAATTAAGACAAATGTATCATGTTAATCACACTCAGCTCTGCTGTCAGCTGAAGGATCAAGTTTTCTTTCTTTGTTTTGGTCTGCATACAAAACGGTATACGCTCCAGTACCGCCACGCTGGTAATGGTAATCCATCTCTGACAGGCTTTCACAGCATACGAGGCTTTTCAGGAGTGAGGGCAAAATAACAGATTAACAACCCTAATTTGTCCTGAGGTTTTAATGGCCAAAATTATATGCAGTCCTCCCTTTTCTTCTATCAATCTAAACGTCTCTGTGGTCGGTTTGAATTCACATTTATTTGCAGCCATGTGCTTTCAATTCCCCCTGCGGACTAATAAAGGCCATTTGAGAAAGGGGCATTTTGATTGGGCGATTCTTCCCATCAGAAAAAACTGCGGACTGCAGAGCATGGATTGTTGACAGTTACAAACGCTGCTCTGGCAGGTTCACATTTCTCCAAAGCTGCTAGACCTGGGGGACAATTCTTTAGACTGATGAAAATGGGAAAACACACATCAGCCATAACCTGGATTCAATAATCTCCACTGCTCTATTAAGATGAGAGAACCAGCATGCACCAGCACATGTCAGAAAAACTTAATGTAAAACTCCAGAGGCAGAGAAAGTTCAGCACAGTTTATGAATGTGGAAATGTTTCTGACAGAGCCTGACTGTTATGTCTCCACTCTGTACTGACAATCACTTGTTTCTCTTTGTTACAGTTCAAGAGGCTCGACTGTAAATTCTCCTGTTTGCTGACAAAAATCATACAAATCATTTTTCAAGTCTCACCCTGAAAGGAGAATTTTACACCACTTTGGCAGATTCTTTCATCTGAACCAACCAGTTCTGAAAATGAACTACAAAAGGGGATTAACTGAACTCAAAGTGGGCATCAAACTGAGGATAAATAGCTGGAGTCGTTTGGAGAACAACAAACACAAGGGGAAAAAAGTGGAAGAAAGTAGTAAGTTGAGTCTCCTTGAGAACAGCCAGCAGCAGTGTTACATCTAAATTGTAAATCTACAATTTATTCCAGACAAGTTCACTTATATTTATGTTCCCAGCCGTAGCCCACCTGACATCACTCCGCCCAGACCAGACCAGGCTATGGCAGCCCCTAAGGTACAAATCCACTATGTCACAATCCACCCCCCCTTGGAAAAATCAAGAACACTAACAAAACAGAAAAACAGAAAACAACTATATACACATCAGAACAAGAAGTCCAACCATGTCACACCCCCAGTCTAGACTTTACACGGCAGAGCCGTTCTCAGCCACACTGGTAACAAAATCGTCCAAGCACTTGGGTCGCCGACACTCTCTAGCCGGGTGGCCCTTGCGGGGACACTCCGCCACCGGCACCGTCGGCTTCGGCTGAGGGTCGGTCTCCGTCAGACCCCTCCAGTCCCAATTGTCACTCAAATTGTCCAAGGCGAGGTCACTTGCCACCGCCGGTGGGGACCTTCATAGCCTACATGGTTGCCATCAGGACCCATCGTCCAGTTCGAAAGTGTCTGGTCCTCTTCGCCTCACAATCATATGCGGCCCAACCCACAGCGGTTGAAGCTTGTGGGTGAGGACAGGGTGCATAATCCAGACCCTATCCGCTACTTCCAGGCCATGCCCTCTTGCTCGATGTTTCCAGTCAAATAAGTCCTTCATCCTCCATTGACGTTCCGTGACCCGGCGCCTCAGTGCCCTCGAGTCCTCACTGCACTCACCCTGTGCCAGCCCCAGTCATCTCACCAGAAGCGGCAACTCCTGTCCCAGTATCAGAGCCGCCGGAAAGCGACCTGTCGTGGCGTGCGCCGATGCCCTATAATGGAGCAGGGTGTCGTGCAGTGCGTCAGCGAACGTAAACCCATCCGCCAAATGAGCCCTCAGACCATTCTTAAGTGTCCTTTTAATCTTCTCAAACCCCCCCCCCCCCCCCCCCCCCCCCCCATAGCCTGTGGGTGATACACCGCCATCCTAATGTGTTCAACCCCTCTGGCTCTCAAGAAACCCTCAAAATCCCACGAAATGAACTGCGGGCCATTGTCAGTGGTGACTGAAGTTGGAGTCCCCCATCTGGCAAACAACGGCAACAGGAAACCTGTGATCACCTCACTTGTCACTGAGCCAGTCAGAAGCACCTCCGGCCATTTAGAAAACAGGTCATACACCACCACAAGGAACCTGCCACCTTGGGGGGCTGCGTGCAGTTCACCGCAGATATCCAGTTCAATATGCTCCCAGGGTCCAGCAGCGTATGCAACTGGCCACAGGGGAGGCGGTGGAGGTCTCCCAGTCTTCCCGCTCTCCAAGCACGGAACACAGTTCTTGACCATCGCCTTAATGCCCTTGTCAATCCCTGGCCACCAAACTGAGTCCCTGCCATGCTGCTTGACCTTAACCACCCCAAGATGACCGTCATGTATCATGTCCAGCACTCGCCCTCTCAGAGCCACTGGGATTACGGCACAATGTCCTCTAGCCACACATACCTCGTCCCAGCAGCTAAGCGTGTCCCTAAACCGATGAAACGGGGCCAGCTCTCCCAACGCTCCTGCCGGCCAGCCCTCCCTGATCGCTGTGCGCAATCTTCTCATCACCTGGTTGCTCTCCGAAACTTCTCTAAGTTCCCGAGGAGACATAATGTCCCGGAGTGCCCCATGCAGGGCGTGGACCAGTTCTGTCTCGACTGAGTCCACTGCTCCCACATCCGGTACTAAAACACACATCGGCGCCCTAGACAGAAGGTCCGCTATGACGTTGTCCTTGCCTGGAGTGTATTTCATTTAAAAATTGTAAGCCCTCAGTCTCTCGGACCACCTGTGGATCCTTAGCGGCCTGTGGCCCGACCCCGAAGTCTCCAGCAAAGTTGTCAGCGCTCGATGATTCGTTCTCAATGTGAAGCGTCGCCCACAGAAGTACATATGCCACCTCTCACAGGCCCAAACACAGGCCAGCGCCTCCCTCTAGCCGACAGCGTACTTTCTCTCAGCTTCTGAAAGAGATCTCGATGCAAAACCAACCGGACGCTCTGTACCATCCTGCACCTGCGACATCACTGCCCCCAGGGCAGAATCAGATGTGTCACAGGTCACAATCGTAGGGCAGTCTGGGTCAAAATGAGCCAAAACCGGAGGCGAGGTGAGCTGCTGCTTTAACTTTTCCACTGCCGCTGAGCAGGCCAGAGTCCAGACCCAAGGTGCGTCCTGTTTTAGCAGCGCCCTGAGTGGCTCAATTGTCTCTGAATACCGGGGAATAAACCGTCCATAAAAGTTCACCATCCCCAGGAATGAGGAGATCTCAGCCGGCGAGGAGGGGTCCAAGAGGCAGAGCACCGCCTCCACGTTTGAAACCAATGGCTTCAACCCATCTCCAGACAGCTGGAATCCCACAAAGTCCACTGCCTCCACCTCCAGAACACATTTGTCGCAGCTCAGTGTGACCCCGTGTTCTTGCAGCATCTCCAGGACTTTTTCCAACCTCTTATCCTTTTCTTCACTCGACGCCCCGTGCACCACGGTGTCGTCTAGGTACATGACTGCCCCCTTTAGGCCGGCTAGCATGGTTGCCATAACCTTTTCAAAGCAGCTCAGCACCGAGCTCAGCCCAAAAGGCATCCTGGTATAATGGAACACCCCCATGTGGGTCATGAAGGGCGTCAGATTGCTGCTGTCTGGGTGTAGCAGAACCTGCAGGAAACCTTGCCGCTGATCCAGTTTTTTTTTTTTTTTTTTTTTTTTTTGTTACTTATTTGTACCCGTAGGTAGACTTGGTTTGCAGTCTGGTGACAAGCCACCGGCTGCTGGTCGCTGCGTGCGCGAGCGCCCTAAACCTACATGTTTTTGGTGTGCGGGAGGAAACCGGAGAAATCCCGGAGTAAACCCGCGCAACACGGGGAGAACATGCAAACTCCACACAGCTCACTGTTGGTCGGGGGCTGGGATCGAACCCACGATCTCATGATCCCCGCGGTCCCCCGGCCGAGGGTAAAACTGTGCTGCCACAGTGCTAAACCACTGCGCCACCGTGCATCCAGTTTTGAGAATGTCTTCGCCCCGCTGAGTGTCGCCGTGAGTTCCTCCATAGTGGGCAGCGGATACTTATCCGGGACAACCACCTTATTCACCGCTCTGAGGTTGATGCAAGGTCTGATGCCCCCACCTTTCTTTTTTGCCACCACCAGAATGAAGATCCACGGGGAAGCATTGGCTCTCTCGATGACTCCCAACTCCAGCAGTCTGTTTTATTCCACTGACACCTCGGCCCGCAGCGCCAGTGGAAGGCGCCTCAAAGGCTGTATCTTTGGCGTGATGTTCTCATTCACCAGAGGTCGATGATGAAATGTGTCAATGCGGCCCAAGCCTTCAAATAGCTTGGGCCAGCGAAGGCGCCAGTCTGAACCCACAGACAGTACCCGCAAACCTCCGGGGTCCATTATGGAGAAACCCAATTGTCCCAACAGATCAACTCCCAGCAGGTCAGTTCCCTGACATGCTACCTGAAAAGCTAGGGACCCTCTTCGACCCGCAGGTCACATCGAAGTCAACTGTGCCCGCCATTTCAATCTCTGCATGGCCGTAGCGAAAAAGTCTCACGGCTCCACCATTAATTTGCTTCGCGGGGAACAGCTGCCGCAGTGTTGGTAGACTCAGGATGGATTTCCCAGCCCCCGAATCCACCATGAGCGGCATGTCAACTCTGTCCAGTTAGAAGACATACCACTTCAGCAGGCCTTTCCCCATTCATGCAGCATGGACCTGAGTCGGGCCTCCGGGTCGCCCCACCCGCAATGCAGCTCTCTTTTTTGTTAGCTTCTTCTTTTTTTTCTTCCTATTTCCACTACACTGCCCTGCCAGTTTACCAACCTCTGTGCTCGGCGGGAAACTGCGCTTGGGCAGCCCCTCGCTAGCCTTAGCCACCTGCTCCAACTGGGCCACAGACTCTTCCCTCTTTGTCAACTCCAGCACCTCCTCCCATGACATCGGCTCCATGGCTAGTAGCAACCTAGCCGCTATCTGCGAGCAACTGACGCCATGTGCTAACTTGTCCTTAACAAGTCCGTAAGCCTCCGGCCCGAAGTTGCCCTTACATGCTAGGCTAAGGAGTTCTAATAGCAACAAGCTTAGCGACTCACCCTTTCATTGCCGTCTCTCATAGAATTCCCACCAACTCCTCGAGACTGTGGTGGGGTCACCAAATAAGTCATCCAAGACCCTTAGACATTCCTCCAGTGAGCCACCCTGGCACTGCCCCCCCAAAAAACTTTTTGTCCCTCAGTGCCGAGGTGCTGCATTAAAATACTCCTCCGTCTCTCCTTGCTGGCCGACTCCAAGCCCGCCACTGTCATGAACACTTCGAAGCTCTGTTTCCAACGAAGCCATGGCACTGCCGGCAAACCTTGGTGCTCCAGAAACACAGGCATGTGCCCTATGCACGCCACCATTGTACACCTCATCACCAAAATGTTACATCTAAAATAACAGAGTCAGGAGGAAGCTGGAAGTAACATTCTCTTTATTCCAGACAAGTTAATTTATATTTATATTCCCAGCCATAGCCCGCCTGACATCACTCTGCCCCACCCAGACCAGGCTACGGCAGCCCCTAAGGTACAACTCCACTATGTCACAGGTGGCACACCACGATGGTCTGTCCAGCATGATGGATCTTGTTTCGTCGGCTGACTGGAGGCCAGTGTCCTTCCTGAGCTGGTCTACATAGGATAGCCTCTGGCCACCACAGAGAGCTCAACGTTGCTTGGGCCCCCATAGTACAAGATTGTGCGCAGGCAGACCGCAGTGCCACAAGCAATATCCTGCTAACTGCATCCTTCTGGCCCTGATCTTGGCAGACAGCCATGGCAAGTCCCCATATAACATGTCATTGCAGACACAGTCACTAACTACTAACTAACTAACCTGCACTTATATAGCGCTTTTCAAGCACTTTCTATAGCATCCATCTAGCCTTTCCTCTGCTTGAACTGTTAAAATCCAGGCCTCACAACCGTACAATAGGATGGATTCTACAGCAGCTACAAAGAGGCCCCTCTTTAGAGTGTCAGACAAGTTTGATCTCCAGATGTTTTCTAACTTATGCAGTGCACGCCACGTTTGTGCCTTTCTTACTGTGATGTCTTTGTCAGAGGAGCTAATGTAAGAACCCAGATATTTAAGGTCATCCTAAACTGCCAGTACCTCACCATCCAAAGCTGACAGACCTGCCACAGTTGGATGTTAAACTGGACCACATCTGTCTTAGTAGCATTAAATAACAAACCGATCCTTTTACACTAACTGTACGCTTTTAAGCAACACTTGTGCCTGGTCTACAGACTCACTAGTTAGTATGATGTCATCTGCAACATCAAGGTCAGTGTGCGTAACTGGACCAACTCTTCTACTCAGCCTTGGATGAACAGTGAATCCCAGCTCTTCCTATCAACTGTCGATTGCCTTGTGCAGAGCATTATCAAGGGCTATCACAAACAAGTAGGGAGATGAAGTGTTCCCTTGTAACACACTAGCTTCAATATTAAATGACTATCTATCTGGGGGGCGGCGCGGTGGCGGAGTGGTTAGCACTACTTTTTTTTTTTTTTTTGTACTTATTTTGTACCCGTAGGTAGATTTGTTTTGCAGTCTGGTGACAAGCCACCAGCTGCAGGTCGCTGCGTGCGCAAGTGCCCCGTATCCCTAACCTGCATGTTTTTAGCATGTGGGACGAAACCAGTGATCTGTGTGGAGTTTGCATGTTCTCCCCGTGTCTGTGTGGGTTTACTCTGGGATTTCTCAGGTTTCCTCCCACATGCCAAAAACATGCATGTTAGGTTAATTGGCATCAAAACTGGGGATTCTAAATTGTCCTTAGGTATGACTGTGAGAGTGAATGGTTGTCTGTCTCTCTGTGTTGGCCCTGCGATGGACTGGCGATCAGTCCAGGGTGTACCCTGCCTCTCGCCCAAAGATGCTGGGATAGGCTCCAGCCCCCTCGTGACCTGAAAAGGATTAAGCGGAAGAAGATGAATGAATGTCTATCTGGGGAGATCACTTTTGCTTTGCTTTGGAAAAACAACAAAGTGGTATACTTCAAAGTATAGTATAGTACAAAGTCCACTCAACATAGCCAGGATTTCTTCATATTACCCATCGTGGTAAAACCAAAAACATGGACTCTTAACACACAGCCACATTAAAGGGGAAGCTATTACTGTAATTTTGCACATTTTTTGATGAACCCAATCCAGAAAAGACCTGAAAAAGAGAGGGACTCCATCCCACAGTCTGACCCCAACAGAGAAGGGGAAGGGGGTGTCTCTTCAAAACCCAGGGAAGGTATTCCATTTGTGGAAGGCAGTGCTTAAGGTAGTATATCCCACTGGGTTGCAACAGCTCACAACTAGATGAAGAATGCTATTTGCGAGGGAGTTTCCAAAATTGCTCCAAATGCTCAAGGGAGTTCGTAATTTCCTCTTGTGAGTCGCATCGCCTCAATCTCGTGTTGCAGAAATTTTGAACATGTTCAGAGAATTTCTGCCATATAATTTCTTTCAAAACAGTCACAGAATCGCTGTGGGTGTCTCAAACATATCTAGAACCCTTCTCAAGTCTGTTTCCATGAGTCAGAATGTGCAAGAAAATCTAGGCAATTTTGTGAGAGGTTGGGGACTTATGAAATTAAATTGTGACTGATCGGAAACAAAAAGGACAATGCATTCCCTTTTTAAAATTTTATTAATTTTCTTTCCAACAGATATCTTAGCACAAAAACACAGACATAAAAGGTAAACATTAGATACACAAGCCACAAATCATAAATAAATCAGAAAAGACCCCAACGATTGAACAATCCCCTATGAGCAGCACTAGGAGATAGTGGGAAGGAAAAACTCCCTTATAGGAAGAAACCTCCAGCATAACCAGGCTCAGGGAAGGGCAGTCTTCAGCCAAAACTGGTTGGGGTGAGGGGAGAGAGAAAAAAAAAAACATACAAAAGAAGTGGCATACTATTCACACATATAATACAACATAAAAGTAGAACAACATTTGTACAGATACGACATGTGCACTGTTGCATCGAGGCTAGATTAGCCTAGATGCACCTAGAACTGTTGAAAGACATATGCAGAAATTACAATAAGAAGATGGCACTGTAAAGGTTTGGACATGGCTGTGCTCATGTCCTCACTTTGTGTTCATATGTGGTCTTTCTGTTATTCTCAGGACATGAGTTCAGCCATATCCTCGCCCTCTGATAGTATGTTTCTCTGTTTTCTTCTTAGTCATGTACCTCAGGTTATTATGTTTATTATTATTATTTTTGCCAGTAATGTTCAAAGTCTTTGTCACCGTGGTCCTTGTCTCAGTCTTAGTCCCTGTCATGGTCCTGTCTCTCCCGGTCCTCTGCTCATGCCTCATGTTTACCCCTTTGTCTCACTCCATCATGTTTTTCCGTAGCGATAGCCATTCCCTGCTGTGTTCTGCTTGCCCCTAATTATACCCACCTGTTTTCCTCATCACCTTGATTACCTTCCAGACTATATACTGTATGTCTGTGTCCAGGTCCTTGTCAAATTTGGCGTCATTAATGTCCTTTTGTCAGTCCTCTCAGTGAGAATCTCATGTCTATGTATCATCCCAGTCTAGTCAAGCCTTGTTAGTCAGTCTGTTTATCTTTTGTTTTGTTTGCAGCCCACGTGCTCCCATTCATTTGTGTTTAAGTTTTTGTTGATAAATCATTGTTCTGCACCGTATCTCTGCCTGTGTCCGAGTCCTGTGCCAGCACACTTTGACAGACACATGGAAGGAGCAGAGTAATAAGATTCTCAAAAGATCAAATCAACAAATTAAGATTTATTAGAATGGGATATATACATACATATAAAGGGAGGGAGTGGAAATGCAATTCAGAATGCAGATTTAAGGAACGGATTTAGCTATAATTGTACAAATAATGATAGTTAGGTAGCAACATGAGTTAATTTATGAATGACTGATGACCAGGCCTTGTCAAACTCTACACTTTTCTTTTTGTTTTTCCGCACTTCTTTAACTTTATGTTTAAAGATGGCCAACACAGAGCGAGCACGCAGCATAGCGGGTCCTGCATGTAAGCTAAAAAAAAACAGCTAAAACTACAGCAACACCTCTACGTCTCTTACAATCCCACCTGTTAACTGCTGCCTGACTCCAGTGCTTAATTCTAAGTACAAGGCAGCCCATGTCCTTCCTCTACTGAAAGGGGGATCCCTCACATAAATAACTGTCATCCTATATCTAAGCTTTGTATTTTGGCTAAAATATTTGAATCTCAAGTAAATTCACAGTTGAAGCTAGGGATGCAAGTTATTAATTAATTTATTAATTGATAATTGATTCACCTTATTGATTGATTAACAATTAATTGATAAGCGCCATTTTTCCTTAGAATCTGAATTTACATCGGTACAATACGGCCTATCTTTAACATACAAAAAGTTCAGAATCAGAATCAGAATCAGAATCAGAATTAGCTTTATTGGCCAAGTATGCACAACACATACAAGGGATTTGACTTTGGCTAAAAACTTGCTGTTGCTGTTTTTTTCATATACTGAATAAAAAATGATCATATTCCTCAGTTATTTTTTGTACCATTTGCATTTTTTTTACGACAGACAATGGCATGTTTTGTAGTTTAACAAATTTTGCACAGTATAGTGTGTACTGAAGAAGGAGTCCTATCAAGCTTGGTTGGCTTGTGGGACTCCCGAAGCAGCTGAGGTGTACCGGCAGGCCAAGCGGAGTGCAGCTCGGGTGGTTGCTGAAGCAAAAACCCGGGTATGGGAGGAGTTCGGTGAGGCCATGGAACAAGACTTTCGGTCGGCTTCAAAGAGATTCTGGCAAACTGTTCGGCGGCTCAGGAGGGGAAAGCAGCTCCCCGTCCACACTGTGTATGGTGCGGATGGGACACTGTTGACTTCAACTGGGGATATCGTCGGGCGGTGGAAGGAATACTTCGAGGATCTCCTCAATCCCACTGATACGCCTTCCACAGAGGAAGCAGGGTTTGGGGACAAGGGGGATGACTCGCCTATCACAGGGGCTGAGGTCGCCAAGGTGGTTAAAAATCTCCTTGGTGGCCGGGCCCCGGGGGTGGACGAGATTCGCCCCGAGTACCTCAAGGCCCTGGATGTTGTTGGGCTGTCATGGTTGACACGCCTCTGCAACATTGCGTGGAGGTCGGGGGCAGTGCCTTTGGCATGGCAAACCGGGGTGGTGGTTCCTCTCTTCAAAAAAGGGGACCGGAGGGTGTGCTCCAACTTTAGAGGGATCACACTCCTCAGCCTCCCTGGGAAGGTCTATGCCAAGGTACTGGAGAGGAGAGTCCGGCCGTTGGTCGAACCTCGGATTCAGGAGGAGCAATGTGGTTTTCGTCCTGGCCGTGGCACATCGGACCAGCTCTTTACCCTCTCGAGAATTCTTGAGGGTTCGTGGGAGTTTGCCCAACCAGTTTACATGTGTTTTGTGGACTTGGAGAAGGCATTTGACCGCGTCCCTCGTGGATTTTTGTGGGGGGTGCTTCGGGAGTATGGGGTATCGGGCTTGTTGTTACGAGCTATTCGGTCTCTGTACGACCGTTGTGAGAGTTTGGTTCGTATTGCCAACACTCGGTCGGAGTCATTCCCAGTGAGAGTTGGACTCCGCCAGGGCTGCCCTTTGTCACCGGTCCTGTTCATAATTTTTATGGACAGGATTTCTAGGCGCAGCCAGGGAATGGAGGGTGTCATACTTGGTAACCACAGGATCTCATCTCTGTTGTTTGCAGATGATGTTGTCCTGTTGGCTTCATCCAGCAATGACCTACAGCTCTTGCTGGGATGGTTTGCCGCTGAGTGTGAAGCGGCTGGGATGAGAATCAGCACCTCCAAGTCCGAGTCCATGGTCCTCAGCCGGAAAAAGGTGGATTGTCCTCTCCGGGTTGGGGACAGGCTCCTGCCCCAAGTGGAGGAGTTTAAGTATCTTGGGGTCTTGTTCACGAGTGAGGGGAAAATGGAGCGAGAGATCGACAGACGGATTGGAGCAGCATCTGCAGTGATGCGGACGTTGTACCGGTCTGTTGTGGTGAAGAGGGAGCTTAGTTCTAAGGCAAAGCTGTCGATTTACCAGTCAATCTACGTTCCTACTCTCACCTATGGTCACGAGCTTTGGGTAATGACCGAAAGAACGAGATCGCGGATACAAGCGGCTGAAATGAGCTTTCTCCGTAGGATTGCTGGACTCACCCTCAGAGATAGGGTGAGGAGCTCAGTCATCCGGGAGAGGCTCAGAGTAGAACCGCTGCTCCTCCACATTGAAAGGAGTCAGTTGAGGTGGTATGGGCATCTGATTAGGATGCCTCCTGGACGTCTCCCACTTGAGGTGTTTCAGGCACGTCCCACTGGGAGGAGACCCCGGGGCAGACCCAGGACTCGGTGGAGAGACTATGTCTCCCAGCTAGTCTGGGAACGCCTTGGTATCCCCTCTGAAGAGCTGGAGCAGGTGGCTGGGGAGAGGGAAGTCTGGGCTTCTCTGCTTGAACTGCTGCCTCCGCGACCCGGACCTCCGGAAAAGCGGTAGAAGATGGATGGATGGATGGATAGTGTGTACTATGTGCTGTTACATCTCAGCAAATTACAAATGTCATGATTTTTTTATTTATTTTTAAAACTATTACCAATAACATAAAATTGACCTTTTTAGTTATATTAAAAAAACCTTTCACGTTCTATTTTACTGAGATGCACTGGTAGACTGTTTTAACAGGAAAATAAATTGTGAGCTGCTTCATCTGTTGCATATTAAACATTATCACAGTACCCCGGCAATCCAGGCAAACCCAGTACAATCTGGGCTCCTCTGTTGTCTGTTACCTCAGTGAGAACTTGAGTCCGGTCTGCTGGCAGCGGGGATAGGTTTTTGCGCTCGTGTAGTCTTTTTACTCACTGCGGTCCATTTGCTTGTTTGTTTGTTTGGTTGTTTGTTGATTTGAAGTAGGTGGGTGGACATTGGGCCGTGCCATTGGAACTAGCTGTGATTCTCCTAACCTGGAAGGGTGAATTTATTTTGCCCTGCACAGTGCATATGCTCTGGGGGCTTAGCGTCTTCTTCTGCTTATTATTGTTGTTATAACATATAGCCTAAAGCACTATACAAAGTCACTCATATTCTCATTAGCTCATTAACTCCCGCACCACATTTTAATAGGTACATTGTGGGGAGAAGAATAATCAGGCAGAGCGATCCAGAACAAAGCAGGCTTTATTAAATTCTCTCTCTCACATCCTCCAGAATCACAAGCATCAGAAAAAGCCACAGGTTGCAGGCACCTCTCCTTTTATAGCATACAACCCACTCAGTCACCTGTGGTGCTGCAGCAACATGAAAGACTTTACAATTCCCATTATCTTTGTCACTGTTTGCATCAACACACAAACCCCCCATGACCATTCCGTCTGAGTGAAAACATACTGAGTGGCTTCCCACACCGCACCCCCCCCACCGGAAACTCAGACTGAGCCTTAACCCTCATGTCCCTTGGGCTTCAGCTTACGTCCGTAGCGGCTGTAACGGGGGGGCTGCGGCTCCGAGGTGCTGCTGTGCCGGTAGGGGGCTCCTGGGGGTGCGTCCATCTGTGGGGGGAAATTGGGAGGGAGGGAAACATTTTTAGCATGCTATTGTGACTGATCTGACGAGTCATGTACCTGGGGAGTTCTCAGTGGGGGTCGTCCGCGCCGAGGAGCCCGGGCCAACACCACCTGCTTGTCTGCTAAAACGAAAGTGGGCTTAAGCCTGTCTATACAGACTGTTTCCCTGCGTCCCCCCAAGTCTAACACAAAATGTTTCTCCCCGAGTTCCAGCACTCTGAACGGGCCAGCGTAGGGCTGGCGCAAGGGGGTCCGGTGGGCATTGTGCCTGACAAATCCGAACGCCGCGTCCTTCAAGGCCTTTGGAACAAAAGCGTGTGGAAAACAGTGGTGGACCAGACCAGGTACCATCCCTGCCACTGCGCTATGCGGGGATGGATCGGTGTTCGGTGCGGGGCTGTCCGGCAAAAATTCCCCTGGGAGCCGCAGCGGCTGGGAAAAAAACTAGCTCTGCTGGGGAGGCCACTAAATCCTCCTTTGGTGCTGAACACAACCCTAATAGAACCCACGGCAACTGGTCCACCCAATTTGCATCCATAAGCAAAGCCCTGAGTGCTGCTTTAAGCGACCTATGGAAACGCTAGCATAACCCATCGGCCTGGGGGTTGTACGCGGTCGTGCGATGAATTGTGACGGCCAGGCTTCAGGCCATGGTGGACCAGAGGTTGGAAACAAACTGCGGGCCCCGATCGGACATGATATCTGAAGGAGCGCCGAAACGTGCCACCCATGTCGTCAAAAAAGCGCGTGCAACTTCTGCGGACGCGGTGGAAGCTAGCGGGACTGCTTCGGGCCAGTGCATGGTACGGTCCACCACTGTCAGGAGGTGCGTAAACCCCTGCGATGGCAGGAGGGGGCCCACGAAGTCCATGTGAACGTGGTCGAACCTCTTAGCCGGGATATGGAACGGCTCCAAGGGGGCCTTTGTGTGCCTGTGCACTTTGGCTCATTGGCACGCTACGCAGGCTGCAGCCCACTGTTTCACCTGTTTGCACAGGCTTGGCCAGACAAACTTTGCTCCCACCATTTTGACTGACGCGCACACTCCTGGGTGAGCCAGGGAGTGAACCGACTCAAAAACGCAGCGGCGCCAAGAGCGTGGGACCATCGGGCGTGGGCGGCCTGTGGAGATGTCACAGATTGGGGGGGGGGGGACTGTCTTGCAGAACTCTGCTCTCCACCCTTAACCCTGTTGGTCCAGACTGGAGTGCGCAAACGTCCGCATCGCCAATCTGCTCAGCGGCCATGGCCATGTAATCTATCCCCACGCAGACTGGGGCCACTAATGTGCGTGAGAGGAAGTCCACCACCACTTTGAGTTTACCGGCCACATGCTGAATGTCGGTCGTAAACTCCGAGATCGCGGCCAGCTGTCTCTGCTGCCAGCCCGACCATGGTTCCAAAACCTTGGCCATCGCATACGTTAGCGGCTTGTGGTCCATGAACGCAGTGAAGGTGCGCCCTTCCAGCCAGAACTGGAAGTGGCGCATGGCCAGGTGGAGAGCCAGTAACTCCCTGTCGAACGCATTGTATTTATGCTCACTGTCGCGCAAAGACCTGCTAAAAAAAGGCAAGAGGCTGCCAAGAACAGGCGACGCGTGTTTTTGTACATTTGTCCATTCATCTTTCTTTCAATTATTTGAATTCTGCCTGTACTATGTGCTGAAAACACCCCCACACCATGATGGGATGTGCAATGCCATTTTTTCTTCAAACAGGTTGTGTGTTGTGGCATCCAAAAAGTTTAATTTTGGTCTCATCTGACCAGACTATATTCTCCCAGTATTTTACTGGCTTGCCCAAATGTTGTGCAGCAAGCTTTAAACGAGCTTCAACATGCTTTTTCTTCAGCAATGGAGTCTTGTGACAGAGCGGGCATAGAGTCCATGTTGGTTGAGTGCATTACTTATTGTTTTCTTTGAAACAGCAGCACGTGCTAACTCCAGGTTTTTCTGGAGCTCTCCGCAAGTGGTCTTTGCCACTTCGTGACAGGGCAGACTTCCCGGCTGGCCATGGGAGAGGAGCGGAACACCACAAAGCAAGACATTGGCCTTTGAGATCCCATGGTTCGGCCAGTAGCCTTGGGTTGCGGCGATCAGTGGATTGCCCGGCGCTGGCGATTTGTTGTGGCGTCTCGGCGGGGTTTTTGGGGGTGGGCCGGGATGAAGCGAGATGCACAAACGACTGCGGATCGGTGAACCAGCGCTTCTCATCCGAGCTAGAAGAAGGCTAGAAGCTACTCAGCTAATGGCTAACTGACGTAAGAGGAAGGGTGGAGTTGAACAGCTGAAGGATGTTTCTTAAAGTGATAGGCTTTAAATCAGAGCATTTCAAGAAAGCCAAGAAAAATAAAAAAAACAAATTTGCATCAGTAATTAAAAAATTAAAGAACATGTGAACAAAATATGTTACAAACACTTCATTATGACAGGAGTGAGTTGTTAAAATGTGGAAAAAGTGCAGTCAATGAGCCCTTTAAAAAAAACTCGTAAATGTGATAACTTGTGAATGACAAAATGTAGACTTTTCATATTGATCCCATACTTGCATCTATGACAAATGTAGGATGATTTTGAGTGAATTTCCACAAAAATTCAGCCAGCCAGTTCTCGTAATGCCAGCAGACTGAGGGGTACCACTGACAGCCACCAGTATTTTTATTTATGTCACAGGGAATCACTGGTGGTGGTCAGAAGAGATATATGTGGCTCCAGAGCTGCAAGTTGTCGAACTCTAACCTATACCACTAGTTCAGTTTGGCCCTTACTTCCTAAGAAAGAAAATATAGACAGGAAACATCTGCATGAGAGATGTGTCAGTGTTTTGGCTTTTTCAGATCCAGACATTCTTCAGTTGGATTTGGTGGGTCTTGGTTGATGTCAGAAACACAGGACTACATTGTAGACAAATGGTTTATGACAGCATCCATCAATGACACAATAGTTTACTGGTTCTCAGCTTAGGGTGCGTCCTAATTCACTCCTTTGCCCTACTCCTCCGTTTTGTCCACTGAGAATGCGCAGGGCGGAGGGGTAGGGCTGAGGGGTGAATTGGGACGCACCCTTAGTGGTAGGTTGCATGGACCTTCAGAGTCCCACAATGTAACAGGATGCTTTGAAAAAGAGATGCTATCTTATGAGGGTATTTAGAGCTTGTCTTTCCATTGTTATCTTGGACAAAAAGGACGAAACTGCTAAATTAATAGATGTAACCATACCAAACGATAACCAGCGATAACTGGCTTGTGGCGGCCAAGCGTTGATAGCGATGCTGCTTTTGGATCCTGCGATGTCAGCTCTTCCTATCATTGTGAAGCAGAATTCGCCAAGCGTTGGATTATTCACCCATTAATAGGGATCGTGAGACAGGTAAGTTTTACCCTACTAATGATGTGTTGTTGCAACAGTAATCCCACTCAGTATGAGAGGAATGGCAGGTTCAGACATTAATCTAAATGTGATCCACATCTAAATGTGATCAAATGAAATTGTATGTTAAACAACATATTGTATAATATAGTGTAGTTAGAAATGTACTTTAAGTCAGTTAACATTATTCTTAAAATGATGTTTGAAAAACTCAAAGAAATCAGAAAGTGGCCATAAGGACTGGAAGAGAAGTGAAAAAAAAAAAATCAGCAAAATTTAAAACAATGTGTCGTGGGTTTAAGTTTGCCCTGAAGTTTATGTTTCCTGAAATTGTGACTTAGATTAACCATTATAATTCAATAAGTGACTCTGTGAAACACTCATGGCTGCTCTGTTCGTTCACAGACCAGAATATTCACGCTGTTTTCCTGTTAAATCAAAGGCAATCTTCATTGTTTTGCATGTCCTTTTGTTGTTAAAATTGTGTTAACAGGTCTGAGGAGTTGTTAGTTCCTATCCAGCAGGTTAGTTGGGGTGGGGGGTGGGGGGGATCAGTGCTGCTGATAAAGCAAGTCACCCTTTAAACCTTTGAATTCCATCTCATCAGCAGCTCTGTTTGAATTGTCCTCATAAGGGAACATGTAAATCGACAGACATGTGAAGTTTGTCCCAGCTGTTCCCACTGATGTCATGGGGGGGGGGGGGGTGATCTGTTGGGTGTCATGGGGTGTCATGTGTTTACTGTTCCTGGGTTAACTGGATTATTTCTGCTGCTGGGGATCACCTATTCCTCTTCTTCTCCTTTCCCCTGCACTTAGTGCAGATCTGCAGGATTTAACACCTCTGGACACCACCGTTTAGCTCCTCCTCACGGCTGTCATTTAAAAAAATGGCCAACACACAACAATTTTTCACATCTTTTTTCATGTAAATTAGAAACATTCTTTTGTAAATGTGAGAATTTTTCTCATGAATTTGCAGGATTTTCCTGCAGAGTTACAGCCATTTTACTCAGAAATGTGCAGCTTCTTACTTGAAAATTTGCAGCTTTTTATTACTCACAATTTTGCAGCTTTTTCCTCATAAATTTAGAACTTTTCTTACTTTTGAATTTGCAATTTAAAAAAAAAGCTTAAACTTGCAACATTTTACTCAAATCTTAAATTTGCAGCATTTTAGGTTGTAAACAGCTGGAAATTTACACCTTTTTTGTCTTTTTGCTAAAGTTGCAGCGTCTTACCCATAAAATTCCACTTTTTGGTCAGAAATTGGCAGCTTTTAACTGAGTTTACCCCCCCCCTTTTTTTTTTTTTTTGGTCAGGTCAGGCATTGGCTTGCTTGCTACTGGATAACCGTGAAAACTGGTACTACCTGTCTCATGGGTCGGGCCGTCGGCAACTCAGCTGGCATCCCCGTCCTTCCGAGGGCATGGAGGGTGAAACGGGGCATCCTGGCAGAACTAAAAAAAATATCTGCCACAGGTCTACGGTGGACCACTCCCAGTTACACGGGGTGACACTGGACAACCTGGCAGATAAACATCTGTCGCAAGATCTGTGGTGGACTGTGCCAGTCAGTGCATTGTGACATGCACTACACAAAGAGCAGAGATTAAAAAAAACAACAACAACAACAAAAAAAAACTATCATCTGGTCAGTCACTGCAACAGATACTGGAGTCAGTTTGTCTTGGCTTGTCCTTGCCACTGATAATACCTTTATCTGCCAAGAATGTGCTGCTAGTCCAGCAAAAGACTAGCAGTACTCAAATACTTTGCAAGCAGTTTCATGAAATGGTCAATCAGAAAGAAACTCATACCGGCTCAGACGTCGCCCGGGCTTACAAGGTCCGTGCTGATCTGTTCACACTCCGACAGGCAGCAGGGAAACAAAAGAAGAGGAAAACAGCAGCCTTGTGTGTAGCAGAATGGAATGTACGCACTCTGTTGGACAGAACAACATCACAGCGCCCAAAAAGACAGACCGCGCTTGTGATCCTGGAAATGAACAGGTACAATGTAGACATAGCTGCACTTAGTGAAACAAGATTGCCTGAATATGACAGCTTGGAAGACAATGGGTACATCTTCTTTTGGAGAAGAGCAAAGCCCACTCCTGCAAAGCCCACTCCTGCTTCTCTCAGAGAAGCAGGAGTGGGCTTTGCAGTTAGAAAGAAGATAGCAGCAACGTTTGATGAGGAACCGGTGCCAATCAATGGCAGGATAATGACTATGAGACTCCCACTACAGTGCAAGATGTATGCCACACTCATCAGTGTATATGCCCCAACAATGACCAACACAGAGGAGGTGAAGGAAGAGTTCTACAGTGATTTACTTGAGACTATCAGGCGTGTACCGACTGATGACAGGCTTATACTCATTGGAGATTTTAATGCCAGAGTTGGTTTGGACACTGAGAAATGGAAAGGAGTGCTAGGCAGTCATGGAGTAGGCAAATGCAATGCTAATGGAGAACTTCTACTTGCACTATGTTCAGAGTACAACCTTGTGATAACCAACACTCTATTTAAGCACAAGGACACACACAAGAAGACATGGATGCACCCAAGATCTGAGCACTGGCACTTATTAGAGACTACATCACAGTCTAGGCAGAGAGACATAAGGGATGTATTGGACACCAGCACAATGAGAGGCGCGGACTGTGGTACTGATCATGTTATGCTGAGATCTAGATAAAGGATTTGGAAACGAAAACAGCACTGCAGGACGGGTGTGAAGCCACCACGGAAGCTAAACACTAGTGCACTGAAAGGCCAAAAGAAGCAGGAAGAACTTACTCAGGAAATGGATGAAAACTTGAAAGACTGGGACAGCAACAACTCAAAGAATGACATAGAATAGAAATGGGCAACACTGAAGGATACAGTGTATCAGACTGCGAGTGATGTATTAGGCCACCCTGAGAGGAAACATCAAGATTGGTTTGATGAGCATGATGAACATCTGAAGAATCTACTAGAAGTGAGGAATACAGTTAGGCAGGAAAACCTACAGTGTAACACAAAGTCGAAGAAGAAGAAATACTCAAAGGCTCAGCGTGAGCTACAGAAGTACACCAGAGAGATGAAGTCCAACTGGTGGGATGAAAAATCGGAGGAACTTCAAACTGCAGCACACAGAAAGGACATGAAAACATTCTTCACAGGTTTGAGAGAAATCTAAGGCCCTACACCAAGAGGATTGATCCAACTAAAGGCTATGGTTGATAAAACGGTTTTGCAGGAGAAAGACAAGATCCTGGACAGATTTGCAGACCACTTTGACCAACTACTAAACAACCCTGGAGATGTCACTGAAGAGGCTAAAGAAGCTCTAGTGCAGCGACCAGCTGTATCAAGTCTGGATGAACCACCAAATTTTGATGAACTAATGGCAGCAATCAGGACAACACAGGATGGTAAAGCTCCAGGAAGGGATGGAATTCCAGCAGAAGTGTGGAAATTTGGTGGTGTTCAACTGACCAACTGCCTGCACAAGCTCATCCACGAGATATGGGATGCCCAGAAAGTACCTCAAGACTGAAATGATTTAAGTATTGTGCCTTTGTTCAAGAAAGGTGACAGGAAAGATTATGGAAATTACCGAGGTATATCACTGCTAGCCACTGTTGGTAAGATTCTCTCACGTGTACTACTGAACAGACTCAATGAACACATCTCGCAGAATGTACTACTGGAAACCCACAGTGCGGCTTTAGAAGTGGAAGAAGCACAATGGACATGATTTTCTGCTTTAAACAGGTTCAACAAAAGTGTATCAAACAGAACATGCTGCTTTATGTAGTCTTCATAGACTCCAGCAAAGCCTTCAATACTATTTCACAACAAGGATTTTAGCAGGTACTCAAGAAATATGGCTGTACAGAGAAGTTTGTCAGCCTGATCGAGGCACTCCATACAGGTATGCAAGCAAAAGTGGCAATGAGTGGTTCAGTATCTAAAGACTTTTCAGTAAGCAACGGGGTGAAACAAGGGTTTGTGCTGGCACCTACACTCTTCTCGTTATATCTGGCAACCACGCTTGAGGTGGCCTTCAAAGACACTTCAGAAGGAGTATTCATTCAAACAAGGAAAGAAGCAGACTTGTTCAATGTGGCACAGTTTAAAGCCAAGAGTAAGATATCGATAAAGGTAGTAAGAGAAACGCTCTTTGCCGATGACAGTGCTCTAGTTGCACACAGTGTGGAAGATATGCAATCTTTAGTGGAGCAATTTGCAAGGACAGCTACCCAATTCAGCCTCAAAATCAACATCAAGAAGACAGAGTGCCTTTATCAACCACCAAAGCTCCAATTATCAACATCACTACCAGAAGAGATCAGCATTAGTACAGAGCCACTAGTCAAGTGCAAGACTTTCAAGTATCTAGGGAGTACTGTTTCAGAGAATGCTAGGCTGGAGGATGAACTATCTCTCAGAATGGGAAGAGCAAGTGCTGTGTTTGGAAACTTGAGGGAGAGACTGTGGAACAATCAACATGTGTCTATCCGTGTGAAATGCAAAGTGTACAGAGTGGCAGTCCTGGGTACTCTGTTGTACAGTGCTGAAACTTGGACTGTCTACAGAGTGCAGGTGAAGAAACTTCACACATACATGATGAGACACCTTCGAGCCATAATGAACATCTCATGGAAAGACAAGATAACCAGCATAGAAGTGTTGAAACGAGCTGGTCTACCATCAATGGAGGACATGATGGTAAACCATCATGTCAGATGAACCTGAGATGGCTTGGACATGTTGAAAGGATGGACCACCAGCATCTCCTTCGGCAGTTACTCTACTCACAGTTATGTGAGGGCAAATGCAATCAGGGTAGACCAAGGCTCAGATTTAAAGACACTGTAAAAAGAAACTTGAAGAAGTTGGACATAGACAGGAGTTCCTGGCAGCGGAATGCTAAGGACAGAGCTGTGTGGAGGAATCTGATCAGACCTAAATGAAACAGTCATTGTCGCCCACAACAGACTGCTATGATGATGATGATGATGAATTCTAAGTACAGTAAGACATCAGCTTTCTACAACAAAATGCAAAGAACAAATCCACCCCACAGGTAAAGGAAGCCAGTATCTCTTATACACGAGTTACCTGAACAAAGGACGTGCCAGACCGTCAACTTACCACAGGCAATCCTGCACAGGCAGTGGATTCGTGAGATTATTTCACCTGAGCGTTATCTTGCTCTGGCGGGCGACGTGGAAATAAACCCTGGACCGGTGGTCACGGGCCTGTGTGCGGGACAGATGCCACCAATGCTAACAGGACTAGCACGGCTAACACCTCCATCATCAGCCGAGACATCGAGACCACAATTGCTTACGGGACCAGCATGGACATGAGCACTAATGCCAGCAGAATTAATGCCGTGTTCACTACCAGTACTGGCTGCACTAAGGTGGCCCACACCAATCCAGCCCTGTAGCCCACCCACATCACCGTGGCATGGCAGCCCGATGGTGTCGTGATGGACCAACAGTGGAACAGAGCCAGGATGGACTGGCGATTGACCCTCGTCCCCGTAAGATAGCAATCAGCTCACCTCACCACAGCACAGTAGAGGACCCACATCAGATGGCCAGATATTGTGGCTCCACTGCCAGCCCTCAGCACCGTGGCCCAACAGCTGGACTCTGCTGCAGCAGCCCAGTGCACGGACTCCACCACAGCGGCAATGCAACAGCCAGCCGACAGTGAGTGTAAAACTCGTCAGAGAAATTCTGTGTTAAAAACATGGACCGCTCAAAGTTTTTCAAACCCTGAACCAGGCAAAATGAATTTGGGACCCTCAAAATAAAATAAAAAAAAGGTCTGCTTGGGGCACTTAAATGTATGGAGTACGGTCTTCAAACGTGAACAACTAGAACATCTGCTGATAAACTTTAATATTGATTTTATGGGTCTGTCTGAAACCTGGTTATCATCCTCGTCACCTGAAACTGTTGTTACAATGCCTGGCTATAATGTGTTTAGGAAAGACAGGGAGCAAGGAAAAGGTGGGCGAGTTCTACTGTATGTTAAAGACACCTGAATAGTCCCAACTGCCTGGAAGGTAGGAGTGGTCAGACCAATTTTCAAAACAGGGAGTAAAACTGATATAAACAACTACAGACCAATCAGTATCTTACCTGTCATCTCCAAAATAATTGAAAAATGGGTGGTCACACTATTATGTGAACATCTGAATTATGGAAACATCCCCCTGCATCATGAACGGTTTGAGTTCCGTGCCCACCACTCAACAGAGTCTGCAAAAAGCTTGTTCCTAGAGAAAACTAAATCTTTCTTTGACAAGTGCAATTGTGTAGGTGCTGTGTTTTCAGATCTGAAGAAGGTATTTGACACCTCTGACCACAACATTGTTTTAACCAAACTTCCTCAGTTTAACTTTTCAGACCATGCTATCAAATGGATGAAATCCTATTTAACTGACAGACAACAATGTGAAATGGTCAACAGTGTCCAATCACCATATTTGAACTGTCAAATGGGTGTCCCACAAGGCTCCATACTTGGACCAATATTATTCTACCGATACATGAATGACACTGGTCAACACCAAATTTATCGTCAAAAATCACATTGGTTTTGCTCAATCAGGTCAACTTTTTGAACTATGGTCACATGTTTTTTTACGTTTTTGTTTACATGTACAGGTATTTTCACTTTATATGATGCAAAATGGGCGGCGTGGTGGCGGAGTGGTTAGCACTGTGGCAGCACAGCAACTCACCCTTGGCCGGGGGATCCTGGGTTCGATCTCAGCCCCTGACCAACAGCGATCTGTATGGAGTTTGCATGTTCTCCCCGTGTCTGCGTGGGTTTACTCCGGGATTTCTACTGTTTCCTCCCACATGCCAAAAACATGCAAGTTAGGTTAATTGGCATCAAAACTGGGGATTCTAAATTGTCCTTAGGTATGACTGTGAGAGTGAATGGTTGTCTGTCTGTCTGTGTTGGCCCTGCGATGGACTGGCGATCTGTCCAGGGCGTATCCTGCCTCTCGCCCAAAGATGCTGGGATAGGCTCCAGCCCCCCCGTGACCCAAAAAGGATTAAGCGGAAGAAGATGAATGAATGAATGATGCAAAATTCTTTTTTATTTCTTGAAATTCTCTGAATTATGAACAATGATGACGTAACATTCAATTTACATGTATGTACTTACCTTTATCAATGTCTACTATTCAATTTACAGTACAACTGTACAACTGCTGTTCAACTGCTTACAACTTAGCATAAAAACCTGACCTGATCGAGAGAAGTGATGTCATTTTCGGATTCAGCGGTACAAAATTGTCTTAAATCAGTTGAAAAAACACAGACAACTTACAAAAAAATTATTTTTGTTATGTTGTGTGATTTACCAAATGCATGCAGAAACATTCATATACAAATGTATGCAGATGACACGGTAATATTCACACCTGCAAAAAACACACAAGAAGCCACTTGTATTCTTACAAGAGCGATGACCCAAATCCATGACTGGATGAATAATTAATGTCTCCTACTAAACACTAAAAAAAAAAAAAAAAAACTGTTGGCATGATGTTCACCAAACAATGATGAAATATTACAAACTCAAACATTTACTTAAAAGGGGAGGAGCTGCATCTAGTTGAGGTATTTAAATTATTTAGCGAATGCAAAGTCCTTAAGCCAAGCAGTTGCCTCCTGGTTTGCTGTATGGAGGGTGTGTAATCCTCCTTCCAGTCTTTGGAGTGGGCAAACCTCTATGATGTGTTCCATAGTTTGCTCTTCTCCACATGCGCACAGTGGGCTAGGGCTACTGCCCCATCTGTGAAGGCTGGCCAAGCAGGGGCCATGTCCAGTCCTGAAGCGATTGAGTGTAGACCACTGTCTCCTTGGGAGGTTGGTGCCCGGGACCTGTTGGTTGGGGTTTATCACCAGCTGTTTGTTTGGGACCTCCTTGGTCTCCCATTCCTCTTGCCAAGCTGTCTGGATGGTAAAGTCAGCTGGGGGAGGGTTTTTCCAAATCGGGCCGTCTGGATGAAAGTCGGGCAGTGGGTGGGGTGTAGATATCTGCATGGATTGGCAAGTGAGGAAAATCTTTAACTTTTTGGAGCATCCTTTGAGTTAATGCTGCTCGCCGGATGTGTGGAGGGGCTATGTTTGACAGTACAGAGAGCCAGGGGAGTGGTGTTGAGCGGATTGTTCCAGTTATAGTTCTCATGGTTGAGTTGAGCTGGGTGTCTACATGGTGTGTGTAAGATGACCTGGACCAGACAGGGGCACAATATTCTGCTACAGAGTATGAAAGGGCCAGTGCTGAGGTGCGCAGGGTGGAGACTGCCGCCCCCCATTTTGCACCAGCGAGCTTGCAGAGCAGGTTGTTTCGTACCTTCACCTTAGCAGCCGTCCCCTTTAGATGTTCCTTGCAGGATAAGGTCCTATCAAGGGTCACTCCAAGATAAGTTGGATTTGGGGCATGCTTAAGCTTGAGTCCGCTCAGGTGGATGTTTAGTTCTCTGGCAGCTTTTGCATTGTGGAGATGGAATACACTGGAGACAGTTTTTGCTGGGCTTGGTTTTAGGCGCCAGATTTTGCAGAACTGGTCCAGTTTGGCAAGATCTTCCGTGAGCACCCGTTCCAGTGGTTCAAAGTATGGTGCTTGGAATGCCAAACAGATGTCGTCTGCATAGATGAATTTGCGGGATTTTGTAGTAGGCAGGTCGTTTATGTAGAGGTTGAACAGAGTTGGAGCTAGAACTGAGCCTTGTGGGAGTCCGTTTTTCTGCATTCTCCATGCACTTGTGTTCTGACTGAGGTGGACTCTGAACCTTCGGTTGGTCAGCAGGGTTTTTATAATTGCTGTTGCCCAAGCAGGGATCGCCTTTATAAGTTTCAGGAGGAGGCCTTTGTGCCAGACCGTATCATAGGCGGCTGTAAGATCGAGAAACACAGCCCCTGTCTTCAGTCTGCTCTCAAAGCCATTTTCGATGAAGGTGGTTAGGGCCAGTACTTGTTCTCCTGTACTGCGGTCCTTGCGGAAACCTGCTTGATCCACACTTAGAATATCCTCTATTTCTGGGGAAATGCGTTGCAGTATTAGGCGCTCCATGATTTTGTAAGGAACGCTGAGTAGGGAGATTGGGCGGTAGCTTGCTGGTAGTTTGTGGTCTTTGCCAGGTTTTGGGATGGCAATGACCTTTGCTGTCCGCCATTTCTTTGGGATCGAGTTTGTTTGTGTGATCCTTGTGTAGAATTGTGTCAACCAGGTTAGGGCTCGGGGGCCAAGATTTTTCATGAATTCTGGGAAGATGTTATCGTATCCTGCTGCCTTTCCACATTTCAGGCCCTGTAGGACTTTCTCCAGTTCAGCAGCCTCAAAGGGTTCAGGGTTCGTTTCCTCTACAGGCATTTTTTGGTGTTTTTTTAGCTCAGTTGTAACTGCTCTTCTGGTGTCTTTGTCTTGGGGTACTTTGGCGATAGTCAGTAGGTGGGATGCAACTTGGTTGGGTGTGACGGATGCTCGGCTTTGGCTAGGGGGCTTCTGTGCAGCTCCTAGGCGACGGATGAGGCTCCAACATTTCCTGCTAGAGTGGGTAAAGCTCCGGTCAGCAACTGTCTCCTCCCATTTCTTTCGCCGGGCTGTATTTAGCGATTCAATGAGATGGTCTGCTATCTCTGGGTCCCCTGATGTTTGATAGGATTGTAGGAGGGCAGCACTTTCTCCGTCCAAACATGGGACATAGAGGGGTCGGTAGCCTCGTGGGATTGCAGTATGGGCAGCCTTGAAGATTGCGCTGCAGAAGCGGTTGTATGCTTCATCTACAGTGATGGTGTGGAGTGGGATGGTAACAACGCTCCGGTCCAGAGTTTCACTGAATTTCTTCCAGTTGGCTTTGCGGAAGTTCCAGCGCATCTTCCTTGGCTGTTTATGACTGGAAGTTGTAGGCCAATGTGTACAAGCAGGGGCCGGTGTTGGTTGTGTGGAAAATCATCAAGAATGAGGATCTGTGTAGGATATGGCTCCCCATTCAAAGAGCTGACCCAACACAGGTCAGGAGAATAGTCCTTCTTCCACCTAGCAGAGTGGAAGGTTCCTCTTTGTTTGGGGTCGTATATCAAAGCGTATACAGGTATTTAAATAACTCGGAGTGATTTCAGACTCATCATTAACCTTTAAAAAACACATTTAAAAAATCTCAAACATAATCAAATTCATGCAAGTTAGGTTAATTGGCATCAAAAAACTGGGGATTCTAAATTGTCCTTAGGTATGGATGTGAGAGTGAATGGTTGTCTGTCTCTCTGTGTTGGCCCTGTGATGGACTGGCGATCTGTCCAGGGTGTACCCTGCCTCTCGCACAAAGATGATGGGATAGGCTCCAGCCACCCCCCACACACACACACACAACGCGAAAAGGATTAAGCAGAAGAAGATGGATGGATGGATGGATGGATGGATAATCAAATTCAATCTAAGAAATTTTAAACAAATTAGACCATCGCTGACAGTTAGTGGGGCCAAAATGTTTCTGCATGCAATGATCTTCTCACACATCATTACTGTTTTACCAACTGGTCATTCACTTGTGTAACCATAATCAACCCCACTGACTCTTTATACAAAAAATCCATAAAAATCTTTGATAAGAAAGTTCCCACATATCTTGTATATTGACCCATCCGTGAAACCCCTACTATGTATATTTTCCATAATGCTTGGGCCATTTTACTCAGTTGTGTGTTCAATTGTGTGTGTGCACTCGGCACTCTTATGTACATACTGTAGTTCTACCTGTGTAGCCACTACCATACCTGTGTATATTTCCATAATCTGGGGCCATTTTTATTGTAATTTTTATTTTCATTTATTCTTTTTTCAGTCGTATGTCTAATCGTGTGTTCCATCACTGTGTTTTATCTAATTCTTCTCCCTTACTTTGCACAGTAGCCTGGTGGAGCACCCACAATTTTGTTGTACTGTACTATTGTACAATGACATTAAAGCCTATTCCATTCTATTCTTTTCTCCATGAACATTACAATGGAGAGAAAAATGCCAGAGACAAGCCATCAGTATTTCCTCTAACCCTTCCGATGGTATCACTCTAATCTCTAGCTTTCTTGGTACTCTCCACTGTTCACTAACCTCTTATACCAGTTTCACCAAAATGCTCATTGTAATGCTGATCAGCAGCCATTTAACTTCCAGTTTCAATTGTAGAAACACAAACACACAGAGACCAACTGACAGCATGATCACAATACTATGCCAGCCTCTCCAGGGGTGAAGTAAAGATTTTATAGATATAGTGGCTCTGTAATCATACAGACTACTAAAAACTCTGTTTTGTCTCTTTATGTTGATTACAGAACATCCTTCTTAGGGGATGCACGCTTCTAATATAAAGTAAGTCTTGATTTATGCATTTGACATACTTCTGACTGACACCGCAGAACAGTGATTCACACTACAGCATGTTTTCATGGCATGGTGAAAGTGGATGTCTCCCATTTCCATAGCTGACAGGCATTGATATAGTAAATAAAAAGGGACAACTAGGCATAGACCCAATATAGAAGCTAATATTCTTGCTGATCCAAAAAGCAGCAGTTGCCCTTAGGCTTCTACAGGATGTGGGATGGTGTTTTAAGAATGTGTTCATATTAGTATTGCAGTCAAGACTACACTAACCAACGCGAAGACTGAGTAAAGACCAAGACCAAGAGAGACTGAGACCAAGTAAAGATTGATAACAATATACCATGCATTAATGGGGTGGGGAAAAATTGATACATCGTAATATCTCGATAATTTGTAGTGGAGATACTGTATCAATTCAGAGACACCATGTATCATGATATTTTATTAAAAATTAATAGTAAATGTTGTAAATACCCAAACTTACCTATTTATGTACCAGAGTAATAAAAACTAGTTGACTTTTCAGTCCACTAGATGGTGCTTAAATGCTCACTGTCTGGTTAGGTCAGCACATCACAGCAAAGGAGAGACTGCTGAGATCTGGCCAGGAGTTTGACAAGACAAAGTTCAGGATGGAAATTGAAATACATGATATCACAATACTAGGTGTATCATAAGATCATGTTAACATTGCACCACGGCCCCAGCATCGTGATATCGTATTGCGGTGCCTCTGGTGATTCCCACCCTCATATTTTATACATATTCCTTCTCAGAGTAAATACAAGAGTACTGTAATCAAAATAGTGTAATTAACACAGACATGAAATATCCACAGGTTCTAAAGAGTCTCATCAACAGAAAAATGTTTAAACAAGAGTATGGTTTCGCCTCTTTGCTTCCTCTCATTTTCTCCCTCTTGTGTAAAGAGGCGGGGTTGTGACCGTGCCAAAAAACCCCAACAAAAAAACCAACAAACTTGTAAATGTTTAAGGGGAATATTTCTTTGCAATCATACTGTCATTGAAGATTTTCTCTTTCAGGCCTCTGGACCCAAACTCAATGAACACAAAACTCACTGATCGTTGGGAAGTTTCATTGTATTTTTGTATTGTACAATAATGAGACTATGAAAAAGTCTCCCCAGACAGAGGTTGGACCTAAGTTTTAAAGAGCACGCTGTCTCCTATATGGTCATCTTTTATTTCTGGACAGACATTGTGTCCAATAGGCAGAAAGGTAAAGATGTTTCTGTAACATTCTACATGGCTTCCATACACCTGCTATGGCTATATGCAGTAGTCAAACATTCCTTTACCTCCTGACTACTTCAGCTTGTCATGTCAATGGCAGTGACAGATGATAGAAAGGTGTTGGTTGTAATGATAAACCTGGTACAAATCTCCTTTTCAACATTGTCAATACTGATTATAGTGACAAATAAGTTCTTGTCATGATCTGTGCATGGGGGGATTCTGCCGTGCACAAGTTGCCTTTTTTCCTGATTTGTACAATGTTGTATTTTTGAGTTCTAATTCCTGTTATTTTATCTTTGGTTGGTTTTGACATTTTCTGTATTGTTTCTTAGTGTGACTAATTTTCCTGTTTATGTTCCTTGTAGTTTTGTCATTTACATATTTGGGTTTACTTGTATCTTTATGTGTCATCATATTATATTTGTTATTACGTTTTTTTATAATAATAATAATAAGTTTATTTATAGGGCACTTTTCACAGACAGAGTCACAAAGTGCTTAACATGGTAAAAAACAAAATAAAAACACAGGCACATAAAACAGTAAAAAAAACACAAAGTAGACAGTAAAAGCACATAAAAATACAATCGTCACATAGTTAAAAAGCCAGGCTAAAAAGGTGGCTCTTTAGTTGCTTCTTAAAAACACCAATGGAAGGTGCAGATCTAAGTTCAAAAGGTAAGGAGTTCCACAGTCTGGGAGCAACAGCAGCAAAGGCTCGATCGCCTTTGGTTCTGACCCTAGTGCTAGGGACTACCAATAGATTCTGATGAGAAGACCTGAGAGACCTGCTGGGTTGGTGTAGAAAGAGCAGGTCACTAATATAAAAAGGCGCCTCTTCATGAATGGCTTTGTAAGTAAGAACAAGAACTTTAAAATCAATTCTATAATTTACAGGAAGCCAATGCAAGGAGGCCAAAACAGGAGTGATATGACAGAATCTACTGGACCTAGTTAGTAATCTTGCAGCAGCGTTCTGGACTAACTGTAGGCGATGTAAAGAGGATTTGCTAAGACATGTGAAAAGAGCATTACAGTAGTCCAAACATGAAGAAACAAAGGCATGAATAATGATTTCTAACTGACTGTAGGAAACCAATGACCTAATTTTGGATATATTCCTAAGGTGGAAAAAACAACTTCGGGTCAGAGATTTGACATACTGATCAAAACCCATCGATTAATCGAAAATTACACCAAGATTTTTTAGATTAGACCGAACGTTAGAGCTTAATGAACCAATGCTATTAACCATCTAAGGAATTAGATTATCAGGTGCTACAATAAGGACTTCAGTTTTATCAGCATTAAGTTGTAAAAAGTTACTAGACATCCAGTCCTTAATTGCAGACAGACAATCATGAATAATTTTTAAATTGTCAACATGGTCAGGCTTAAAAGAGAAAAGTAGCTGTAAATCGTCAGCGTGGCAGTGATAAGACACCTTTAAATTTGCTGATGATAGAACCAAGTGGCAGCATATATAGGGCAAATAAAAGTGGACCCAGAATAGAACCTTGAGGCACCCCACAGGTTAAAGGAGCAGAGTCAGATGAATAAGAGCCAACAGCCACGGAAAAACTCCTACCAGAAAGGTAGGAGAAAAAACAATCCAGAGCTTTTCCAGAAATACCTACCCAATCTCTAAGCCTTTGTAACAAAATACAATGATCAATAGTATCAAATGCTGCAGTAAGATCTAATAACACTAAAACAGAGCATTTCTCTCTCTCTCTCTCCAGGGCTGCAGTTGTAAGAGGCACTTCGAGGATTTCCCCTGGTTGTGGACTGTGCTCCTGTCAAGCTGTTAGCCCTGTCTCCTCTCCTCATGACTCACAGCTGATTGTAATCATCTTCATCTGCTTCCCGCTCAAGTGATCCACACCTGCCATCATTTATTATCATTTGTTTCTGGCCCTATTTAAGGGTTGTTATTTTCCTCCCTCTTTGCTGGTCTTCAAGAATCATTTGCGTCAGAACCCTATCCCTGTTCTGACGTTTGTTATCCGTGTGTATCCTGTTTTCTCCCTGCCGTTGGTAAATTTTGCTTTGTGCACTATTTGGATTTTTGAGTTTGTGCATTGTTTGGACTTCAGGTTCAGGTTCAGGTTCAGGTTACTTTATTTGTACCCGTACGTAGATTTGTTTTGCAGTCTGGTGACATCCATATTTACAAGCCACTAATTACATTCAACAAAGACACAAACACAGGCACACATCTTACAAAATAGGTAAATATAAAATAAATACAATATAATTTCTATAGCTTGTTCAACTCTTTGACAGCAGCATGGACAAAGCTGTTTTTGTAGCGCTGGGTTTTGCTTTTTGGGACAGCAAACCTCCGTCTGGAGGGAAGAAGCTGAAAGTTGCAGTGCAAAGAGTGGGAGTCATCATTTAAAATCGAGTCAGCCATCCTCTGTACTTGTCTGGTGTACAGGGATGTCAGGCTCAGCTGTGACTCACCAAGCAAACGACTGGACCATCTGACTACCTGATCCAAGGATTTCCTCTGTTTCAGTTTTATCTGACCAAACCATGACATTAAAGAAAAGGATAAAACAGATTCAATAAAAGCCCGATAAAACATGGTCATTATGGTTCGGTCAATTTGGAAGCGTGCAAGTTTCCTCAAACAATGCAAATTTTGCTGACCCTTTTTGCACACCCTTTCACAGTTCACTTCAAAGTTTAATTTACTATCAATAATCGTCCCAAGATATTTGTACGATTGCACACATTCGGTGGTCTGGCCTTTTAGTATGGTGACTTTGTGCCTGGGAGTTTTCCTCCTAAAGTCAATAATCATGTCTTTAGTTTTTGTCGTATTCAGCTGCAGGTAGGAATCCTCACACCAGTGAACAAAGTCATCAACTACTGGGCCGTGGCCACTCTCACCATCCTGGAGGAGACTGACAATAACTTAGTCATCAGCATACTTTATAATGTGTCTGTTGTCATGTCTGCTCCGACACATGTTTGTGTACAGGATGAAGAGTAGTGGTGACAACACACACCCCTGAGGAGAGCCAGTAGAAGAGCACTTTAGGTCAGACAATATGCCATTGACCCTTACTATCTGCGTCCTGTTGGTTAAGAAATCCAGAATCCAACCCACCAGATTATTGCTCAAATCAAATTGTTGCAGGAGCCTTTCAACTAAAATATGAGGTTGGATTGTATTAAAGGCAGAAGAAAAGTCCACAAATAAAAGCCTGGCGTGTGTCCCATTAAAATCCAGATGTTTAAAAAGCATGTTAAACAGAGTGACAGTGGCGTCCTCCACTCCTCTGTGAGGCCTATAGGCAAACTGCAGAGGATCCAATGCATGTTCAGTCTGCCTTAGGACCTCACATCTGACCAGTTTTTCAAAAATTTTCATTAAAATTGAAGTCAAAGCAACTGGTCTAAAGTCATTTACCGTTTTAGGACAGCTGGATTTTGGAACGGGAACAACCACGGCATCTTTCCAGATCTTAGGCACATGTTGTGTCTGTAAGGACTTATTGAAAATGTAATGAAATATAGGACTCAGTTCATGTGCACAGGACTTTACCAGGCGCCCACATATATTATCAGGGCCCTGACTTTTGTTCACTTTTACAGCGCAGAACTCCCTTTTAACATCCTGCATCTCAATATTAAAGTGCTGATTGTCTTTGAGTTTCTGTTTCAAATCTTGGATTTCTGTGCTGAAATCAAAGGAGTCAAAACGACCATAAAAACAATTAAGAGCATTAGCCAGCTCTGTGTCTGAACTAAAACCATCTAAAAACACACGATTACTGCGCTCTGTGCTCTGAAGGCCTGCAATAGTTTTCATACAGGCCCAGGCTGAGCCAAGTTTATTTGCTGCCATCTTGCTTTCCAACTCTGGTTTATAATTCTGTTTTGCTCTTAAAATTTCGGCCTTCAGCTCCTTAGTGGCAACCTGTAGCTCAGAAACAGACCCCTGTTTAAAGGCAAGTGCTTTCCTCTGTAAGCAGGATTTAACTGATTTAGTAACCCATGGTTTGTTGTTGGGGTATATTTTGACACGTTTACATGGAACAATCTTATTTTGACAGTAAGCCATGTGTGAGCATGTGAGCTCAGCCAGAGAGTCCAAATCATCCCCACAGGCCATTATGAACATCTCCCAGTCTGTACAGTCAAAGCATTCCTGGAGGCTGTGCTCTGAATCTTCTGTCCACACATCAATGTCTCTCATCTCCACCTTGCCTCTTCTGAGAGCAGTTTTATATGTGGGCAGCAAATGTACACAGTTGTGATCTGAGGATCCTAAAGGAGGAAGGGGGAGTGATTTATAGGCCCTCTCTATGGATCCATAGCACAGGTCCAATGTCTTTTTTTCGCCTGGTTGGGCAGGAGACATACTGATGAAAGTTTTTAAGTGTCTTCTTTAAAGAAACATGGTTAAAATCCCCAAGAATGAAGTTTGGCGCCTCTGGAGAAATTGACTGCAGCCGCTGCACCACATCAGGTTCAGGTTCAGGTTACTTTATTTGTACCCGTAGGTAGATTTGTTTTGCAGTTGGTGACATCCATATTTACAAGCCACTAATTACATTCAACATAGACACAAACACAGGCACACATCTTACAAAATAGGTAAATATAAAATATGTACAATATAATTTTTATAGCTTGTTCAACTCTTTGACAGCAGCCGGGACAAAACTGTTTTTGTAGCACTGGGTTCTACTTTTTGGGACAGCAAACCTCCGTCTGGAGGGAAGAAGCTGAAAGTTGCAGTGCAAAGGGTGGGAGTCATCATTTAAAATCGAGTCGGCCATCCTCTGTACTTGTCTGGTGTACAGGGATGTCAGGCTCAGCTGTGACTCACCAAGCAAACGACTGGACCATCTGACTACCTGATCCAAGGATTTCCTCTGTTTCAGTTTTATCTGACCAAACCATGACATTAAAGAAAAGGATAAAACAGATTCAATAAAAGCCCGATAGAACATAGTCATTATGGTTCGGTCAATTTGGAAGCGTGCAAGTTTCCTCAAACAATGCAAATTTTGCTGACCCTTTTTGCACACCCTTTCACAGTTCACCTCAAAGTTCAATCCACTATCAATAATCGTCCCAAGATATTTGTACGATTGTACACATTCGGTGGTCTGGCCTTTTAGTATGGTGACTTTGTGCCTGGGAGTTTTCCTCCTAAAGTCAATAATCATATCTTTCGTTTTTGTTGTATTCAGCTGCAGGTAGGAATCCTCACACCAGTGAACAAAATCATCAACTACTGGGCCGTGGCCACTCTCACCATCCTGGAGGAGACTGACAACAACTGAATCATCAGCATACTTTATAATGTGTCTGTTGTCATGTCTGCTCCGACACATGTTTGTGTACAGGATGAAGAGTAGTGGTGACAACACACACCCCTGAGGAGAGTCAGTAGAAGAGCACTTTAGGTCAGACAATGTGCCATTGACCCTTACTCTCTGCGTCCTGTTGGTTAAGAAATCCAGAATCCAACCCACCAGATTATTGCTTAAATCAAATTGTTGCAGGAGCCTTTCAACTAAAATATGAGGTTGGATTGTATTAAAGGCAGAAGAAAAGTCCACAAATAAAAGCCTGGCGTGTGTCCCATTAAAATCCAGATGTTTAAAAAGCATGTCAAACAGAGTGACAGTGGCATCCTCCACTTCTCTGTGAGGCCTATAGGCAAACTGCAGAGGATCCAATGCATGTTCAGTCTGCCTTAGGACCTCACATCTGACCAGTTTTTCAAAAATTTTCATTAAAATTGAAGTCAAAGCAACTGGTCTAAAGTCGTTTACCGTTTTAGGACAGCTGGATTTTGGAACGGGAACAACCACGGCATCTTTCCAGATCTTAGGCACATGTTGTGTCTGTAAGGACTTATTGAAAATATAATGAAATATAGGACTCAGTTCATGTGCACAGGACTTTACCAGGCGTCCACATATATTATCAGGGCCCTGACTTTTGTTCACTTTTACAGCGCAGAACTCCCTTTTAACATCCTGCATCTCAATATTAAAGTGCTGATTGTCTTTGAGTTTCTGTTTCAAATCTTGGATTTCTGTGCTAAAATCAAAGGAGTCAAAACGACCATAAAAACAATTAAGAGCATTAGCCAGCTCTGTGTCTGAACTAAAACCATCTAAAAACACACGATTACTGCGCTCTGTGCTCTGAAGGCCTGCAATAGTTTTCATACTGGCCCAGGCCGAACCAAGTTTATTTGCTGCCATCTTGCTTTCCAACTCTGATTTATAATTCTGTTTTGCTCTTAAAATTTCAGACTTCAGCTCCTTGGTGGCAACCTGTAGCTCAGAAACAGACCCCTGTTTAAAGGCAAGAGCTTTCCTCTGTAAGCAGAACCATCAGAGATGGTTCTGGAGGCGGAGTCAGCGTCTGCCCTCGGGTGAATGTACACAGTTGTGATGAAAAATTGGGGAAACTCACGAGGCAAATAAAAGGGGCGTAGTGACACAGACAGCAGCTCCACATCGGGTGTACAGATGCGCTCTCTGACCGTGACAGATGTGCAGTACTGCTTATTAATGTATAAACATACACCGCCCCCCTGACACTTCCCCGTTACCTCTTCCTGCCGATCCGAGTGCAGCGGGGCTCCAAAGCCGTCAATCCACAGGTCTGCATCTCGGTCATGCGCAGTAAGCCAAGATTCAGTGAAAGCCATGAAGCAGCAGTTCTTAAAATCCTTCTGGTAACGTACGTTGCCTTGAATTTCCTCCACCTTGTTTTTCACAGACTGTGCATTCCCAAAAATTATCGAAGGAAGAGAAATGTTACCAAACTGACGTCTCCTAAGGCGCAATTTCACACCTCCACGCCTTCCACGCTTCCTTCTGCCGCCTCTCTTTTCACCGCTGTGTCTGTCTCTCAAAATAAAGTTGGGCAGTTGCAGTTTGGCCTCAATCACAGACGCTGCATCAGCTGTGTTTAAGCGTAGCAACACGTCCCTGGAATATTGTATTCTGCCCGCTATTCTGCTCGCCATGGAGCCGAACGCGTTTACCTCAGAGACAAAGAGCCACAGGACAGATAGCAGCAGTGCAAGAGAGGAGAGGAAAATCCATGTTGTAGATACCAGGGAGCTCTTCGTCATATATTCCACAAACACTCCAGGGCAGAAACGACACAGAGGATTTTATAAAAACTTATAAATGTACACAAAAGCACACACACACACACGCACTAATTCACCAGCTGCCGGTCGCTGCGTGCGCATGCGCCCAACATTCTGTGTTTGGTTAATAAATATCACAAACTATAGTTCAGCATCTGGGTCCCCGAGGGGCAATTCATGACAGTTCTGGTCTTGACTTTAAATCCCAAGTTTGCTTTTTCCGAGACAGAGTAAAAATGACCCTAATTCCAAGACGAGCTGAAAACTGTCAAGGTATGTGGTCAGGCTGGGCAGAGAGAAGGACTCACGTGCATGCCGTTTCTTCGGTCTGATTTATCCATCCATCCATCCATCTTCTACCGCTTTTCCGGAGGTCCGGGTTGCGGAGGCAGCAGTTCAAGCAGAGAAGCCCAGACTTCCCTCTCCCCAGCCACCTGCTCCAGCTCTTCAGAGGGGATACCAAGACGTTCCCAGACCAGCTGGGAGACATAGTCTCTCCACCGAGTCCTGGGTCTGCCCCGGTCTCCTCCCAGTGGGACGTGCCTGAAACACCTCAAGTGGGAGGCGTCCAGGAGGCATCCTAATCAGATGCCCATACCACCTCAACTGACTCCTTTCAATGTGGAGGAGCAGCGGTTCTACTCTGAGCCTCTCCCGGATGACTGAGCTCCTCACCCTATCTCTGAGGGTGAGTCCAGCAATCCTACGGAGAAAGCTCATTTCAGCCGCTTGTATCCGCGATCTCGTTCTTTTGGTCATTACCCAAAGCTCGTGACCATAGGTGAGAGTAGGAACGTAGATTGACTGGTAAATCGACAGCTTTGCCTTAGAACTAAGCTCCCTCTTCACCACAACAGACCGGTACAACGTCCGCATCACTGCAGATGCTGCTCCAATCCGTCTGTCGATCTCTCGCTCCATTTTCCCCTCACTCGTGAACAAGACCCCAAGATACTTAAACTCCTCCACTTGGGGCAGGAGCCTGTCCCCAACCCGGAGAGGACAATCCACCTTTTTCCGGCTGAGGACCATGGACTCGGACTTGGAGGTGCTGGTTCTCATCCCAGCCGCTTCACACTCAGCGGCAAACCATCCCAGCAAGAGCTGTAGGTCATTGCTGGATGAAGCCAACAGGACAACATCATCTGCAAACAACAGAGATGAGATCCTGTGGTCACCAAGCATGACACCCTCCATTCCCTGGCTGCGCCTAGAAATCCTGTCCATAAAAATTATGAACAGGACCGGTGACAAAGGGCAGCCCTGGCGGAGTCCAACTCTCACTGGGAATGACTCCGACCGAGTGTTGGCAATACGAACTAAACTCTCACAACGGTCGTACAGAGACCGAATAGCTCGTAACAACAAGCCCGATACCCCATACTCCCGAAGAACCCCCACAAAAATCCACGAGGGACGCGGTCAAATGCCTTCTCCAAGTCCACAAAACACATGTAAACTGGTTGGGCAAACTCCCACGAACCCTCAAGAATTCTCGAGAGGGTAAAGAGCTGGTCCGATGTGCCACGGCCAGGACGAAAACCACATTGCTCCTCCTGAATCCGAGGTTCGACCAACGGCCGGACTCTCCTCTCCAGTACCTTGGCATAAACCTTCCCAGGGAGGCTGAGGAGTGTGATCCCTCTAAAGTTGGAGCACACCCTCCGGTCCCCTTTTTTGAAGAGAGGAACCACCACCCCGGTTTGCCATGCCAAAGGCACTGCCCCCGACCTCCACGCAATGTTGCAGAGGCGTGTCAACCATGACAACCCAACAACATCCAGGGCCTTGAGGTACTCGGGGCGAATCTCGTCCACCCCCGGGGCCCGGCCACCAAGGAGATTTTTAACCACCTTGGCGACCTCAGCCCCTGTGATAGGCGAGTCATCCCCCTCGTCCCCAAACCCTGCTTCCTCTGTGGAAGGCGTGTCAGTGGGATTGAGGAGATCCTCGAAGTATTCCTTCCACCGCCCGACAATATCCCCAGTTGAAGTCAACAGTGTCCCATCCGCACCATACACAGTGTGGACGGGGAGCTGCTTTCCCCTCCTGAGCCGCCGAACAGTTTGCCAGAATCTCTTTGAAGCCGACCGAAAGTCTTGTTCCATGGCCTCACCGAACTCCTCCCATACCCGGGTTTTTGCTTCAGCAACCACCCGAGCTGCACTCCGCTTGGCCTGCCGGTACACCTCAGCTGCTTCGGGAGTCCCACAAGCCAACCAAGCTTGATAGGACTCCTTCTTCAGCTTAATGGCCCCCCTCACCACTGGTGTCCACCACTTGGTTCGGGGATTGCCACCACGAGATGCACCGACCACCTTGCGGCCGCAGCTCTGAGCCGCCGCTTCAACAACAGAGGTGGAGAACATGGCCCATTCAGACTCCATGTCTCCAGACTCCCTCGGAATGTGGTTGAAGTTCTTCCGGAGGTGGGAGTTGAAGACCTCCCGGACAGGGGCCTCAGCCAGATGCTCCCAGCACACCCTCACTATACGTTTGGGTCTACCAGGTCTGAATGGCTTCCTCCCCTGCCATCGGATCCAACTCACCACCAGGTGGTGATCAGTTGACAGCTCTGCACCTCTCTTTACTCGGGTGTCCAAGACATACGGTCGCAGGTCTGATGATACGATAACAAAATCGATCATCGACCTGCGGCCTAGGGTGTCCTGGTGCCAGGTGCACATATGGACACCCTTATGCTTGAACATGGTGTTCATTATGGACAGACTGTGGTTAGCACAGAAGTCCAATAACTGAACACCACTCGGGTTCAGATCGGGCAGGCCGTTCCTCCCAATCACCCCCCTCCAGGTTTCACTGTCGTTGCCCACGTGCGCATTGAAGTCCCCCAGTAGGATCTGATTTATTATCCACAAAATGACAAAATAAACACAGCTCAAGGGCTGGAAATTAACAACAGATACTGTCATGGCTGAACAGAAAACATGTGAGTAGATGAAGATATGACAAGGTGGCCAGACATGACATAGACTAGGATGCACATATATAGACAGGTGGATAATCAAGACAACACAGCACAGGTTGGGAGAGCAATCATGACTGACAGCTGACACATGAGGAAAACGGAGGTGACAGGATGGGAGGGGCTACACACGCATCTACAGGGCACACAGAACATGAACACAGGACCAGGGAATACATGACCATGAAAAGTGATAATGACAACAGAGAATCATACCAAAGTAAACTCAAACCCCAGACCAGAAAAAGAATAACACGACTAAGATAATGAATAGTAATAAACACAGAATTCCAAAATACAAACTGGGCTGAGGCAGGGAAAACAGAGAAAGGCAAAAATAAACTCAAAGCGTGAGCATGGTCCCCAGACCCTGCTCAGAAACCTGACACAAACTTGACAACATGGTCCAAAGACCAAGACTGATCCTGAGTACTACAACACCAGTTCATGTTATTATGTTCTATAGACATATCAACACAAGATGTTCCACAGCAGAAACTGGTGTGACAGTAACGATCAAAGACCACTTCTGCTTTTACCAAGATCATCTATCCACCTGACAACTGTCACATATCAAGATGCTGATCAGATGACATGAATATTTAGTGCACATGAGGGCTTTGGGCTTACTTTGTAGGGTAGAGTCTGTATGAAACAGCTCTTCAAAACACAAAATGTTAAATTCTTTGGCAAAAAAGGTAGGGACTTGAGGTGTTCACTACAGAAGAAGCTCTATAAGCATACTGGCTATGATATCTCTCCATGCAATACCCTTCTGATAGTTGGGTACCAGATTCATCAACTACACTTGTAGTCCCTGGCAGGGTTATAATCAATCAATCAATCAATCAAGACATACATATCTACATATCCACCACTCCAAAATATGTTGACTACAGACCGATCCAGCCACCAGTTTGTGCGTTGCACCATCTTGTGTTGCCACCACCACCACCATAGTAGCCTGTGACAAATGACTAGTGTCTGCTGCTGTTTTTTGACAGCAGGATGGATAGTTGGACTGATGATGTTAGGTTAGACAGTGACAGCTCTTCAGGTAAGTAAGCTTAACTATATTACATTACTGCATTATTGTGAAGTGTTAACAGAAAAATATGCAGACTTGCAGCAAACACAACAGGTCTCAGCTAGATCTTATTAGAAGAAATGGAATCTGTGGAGCCATGAAGTTTTGTGTCCGATATTACTGGTAAACAGCTTTAAAAAACAGACAAAACATCCAAAATCCTTAATATATAAAATGAAAGCATGAGGCAGTTTGTCCAGCAATAGCAGTGAAAAAGTCATCATGCTGCAGTTTCACTTTTAATATCATTTGGTGTTTTTCTTCAACATGACCCGTTTTAACTGAACATTACAACAACCATCAACTCTGGATCCCCCTCTTCATCTCCAGCTCTGTCCTCCACAATAATTGGACCTCCAGAGTAATATCAGACCCATAATGCACCTGGCAGAGCTCCCAGAATCCATTATTCCATTACAGAATCAACTCCAGAGGAAAACTGCGCCTCTCATCTCCATACAGAACGTCTGATTCCAACCACTAAAAATATGTCTGCATGTGAAGGCTTCCTTTGATGTATCCATATGCCTCTCTGTCCTCTTATGGACTCTGTGTGATTGTGAATGCATGCAGCAATGTGGAAACTTCTCCAACTGCTGCGCTGTTGCTACAAGGACAATTATGCTGCTAATGTTTCATACAGTCTCAAATGATTGGTGACCACATTAAAACAACAGAGCAGCAGAAAATTAAAGGGCACTAGAAAAACAGCCCGACGGTCCATACACAGTGATCACTGAGAGGAGCTCCAACCAAACTGGTGACGTGACTGAAGCGAGAACGTAACCTGGAAGCAACAGGAAAGAGGACTCACAGACGAAGAGACGCGTGCAGTCAGAACCCCAGAACGTCAGCCATGCTTCTGTTACACAGCAGCAGCACTTGGTAAAAACACAGAGAATTTGTAGGAAAAACTTCTGAAAAACTTTTCAAATTAGCTTATTAGAGCTAAATTTAAAGGTCTCATTTACTGCATTTTTCCCACATTTGAACAGACAGGTCTTAATGAGAGTTCCAGAGCTCTGTGGCGCGTGCATGAGGTCTGTTTGAGCTGTTAGCTTGTGTAGGCTAGCTCGCTGAGTTATTGTGTCATAGTAGCAGTAGTATAATTTCCTGTTTTATATAGTATAGTGTAGAATAGTACAATAAACATATTTTATAGTTTAGTTTTTAACCAGTGGACACACGGAAGGGATCAGCTGTTAGCGAACACCACTGATTACCACAGCAACTGCCACTGAAGACAACAAAGTACATGAAGCGTACAAAGTAACTGCCGACCTTAAGGAAGACAGCCGTCTCCTCTACTGTGAACTTGAGGATAAAAGCACACCGCTCTCCAGCTTTGCCACACTGCTTCCTCTCGTGATGAGCACCATTGTTGCTCAACAACCCAAGAAATCGATCTCCGGCACCGCTGGCCTCCAGGACACCGCTCTGTGGGAGCCCGCCACATGTCCCCGGCATCCTCCCTGCTCCATGCCCAACCATGACTCAATGTGGGCTGAGGTTGTGGTCCGTCAGCTCAGAATATTGTCATCCACTGTGGCACGGGACTGTGTAGGGTAAGAAGAATTCCCTATGTAGATAATTTCTCATTTTTTTCATAACCATCTGTACTTTTTAAACCAGATTGTTTACAGCCCAGTCACAATGGTTCATTTATTCTGTCTACCACTATTAAGCTTACATTACAGTCCTGTACCAATTACCATTCATGCTGACTGCCACCAAACAGTCCTGTAACCAAAGTGTCTGTCTCACCGCCCCTTAGTTTAAATAATTTAAATACACTTCAAAAAAATAAAATTAAAGGCACAAAAACATTGAAACAAAGTACCTTGGAATTAAAAAATGCCACAGTAACCTCTCAGAACTTAACAATCAAATGTGGCTGATTAAACATTAGATCCCTTGCCTCTAAATCTTTATTTGGACAAGACTTAATAATAGACCACCAAACTGATTTATTTGCACTTACTGAAACATGGCTGCATGAGGAGCACTCTGCCGCTGAATGAATCTACCCCCCACCCCCACAAATTACTGTAACTTTCAAAAAAATAGAACAATAGGACAAGGAGGTTGTCATCGGCCTCCATCGGTCTATGATGACCATGGAAGAGAATCCTAAACGTCTACTCTGCTGGAACAGCACCGCCTGTGGCTGAACAGGCCGATGCGCACCGGTGTTCTACCTTCCAGCGTTGGGCGTTGGTAGGATTCAAGCCTGGGCAGGAAGATATGGAGGACAAGATGTTACCCATGCAGCATGTCCCCCCTCTCCACGTCACTGATGGATCCAAAGGAACAGCAGGGCTGCTATAGTTTGGCACCAGCGCCATCGCAGGAGCTGCCAGAACGATGTTGAGCACAACAGAGAACTGCCTTAGGGGCTCCGACTCCGGATTTTTCCTCAGGGTTGACTCCCGAAGCCTTTCCCGTGACCGGGTGTGCCGCAAGGCAGCGGAGGTTTGAAATCAGGGTTTACCTTCCCCTAGATGGGCTACCTTCCCAGGTTGACGAGCCACCATCTACCCGAAGCATCTGGTTTTAAGGCGCCAGAGATCCGCCCTCGCCCCTTCTCCTATTAGTAAAAGCAGTTCCGCTGAGCTTAGAGACTAAACCACACGGGCAGGCTAGGAGTTGGACTTAGTTGTCAGAGGCTTTTCGAGACGCACGCCGTAAGGAGCATTTTATGAGCACTGGGAGCTTAACCCCAGTGCCGCTCCTGGCTATGACAACCTTGGAACAGGTGGAACTGCAGTAATTGCTCACTCCAAAATAATATTTTTTAAAGTAAATTACCCTATAAATCATTTAAAACCTTAGTATTACAAATCACACACCATAGTAAAATGAAATCAATGCTGAAGCCAGTCCTGTTAGCTGGAGTGTATGCAGGCCATTTCAATATTTAGTTTAGTTAATTGGTTTATTTGTCAGGGACCATGTACAGAAAAAACCTCAAACACAGGGTCAAGATGCTGTGTACCAGATTATAGTCTCCTCACTAATTTCCATCTGTAGTCCCTGAGGCAGGCAGGATGCTATTAAAAGAAAAACAGCACATATTGAAAACAATTCAGGTCAGATTTCAGAAACTGTTGTTCCTGAAACAAGCAGGGAGTAAGTTTAAAAGGAAAAAAGATAAGAGAGACAGCACGCAATCCCATTTAAGGGGGAGAGTCACATCCCCCCATATCATTCACATTGAAATGAAGACAATAGTCTTAATAAATCATTGAATTCAATTTTTTTAATCTTTATTTATTTTAAAATCATTTATTAGTCCCACAATGGGGAAATTCAGGGCATCCACCTGGATGGACGAGGCAGCCACGGTGCCGTGCCAATCCTTTCACCATTCACACACACATTCACACCTAGGGCCACTTTAGAGTCTCCAGTTAACCTAACCTGCATGTTTTTGGCCTGTGGGAGGAAACCAGAGCACCCGGGGTAAAGCCACGTAGACACGGGGAGAACATGCAAACTCCACACAGAAGGGTCACCGACGATCAGGAGGTGGGATTGAACCCACGATGGTCAGGGGTGAAATCGATCCTGTGAACTTCTTACTGTTGCTGCCACAGTGCTAACCACTGCAACACCAAGCTGCCCAATTCTACAGTCATTCGATATTTTACAACATGACCAAAACTCCTCCCATTATCTAGGCCCCTGCCTCAACCTTGTGCTGTCATATGGCATAAATAATGACAATTTAACTAGATCACATCATAACCCTGTTCTGTCAGATCACTTTCTACTGATGTTTGAATTCACCATTGTTGATTATTCAGTGCCCAAAGACAAGTAGTATTATAGTAGGTGTCTCTCTGATGGTGCTGTAGAAAATTTAAAGAAATAATTTCTTCACACTCACTTATGACATGCAACACTAAAACAGAGTCCAATCAATACTTTAATTCACCTATACTAGATCATATCGTTGACAATGTCACAGATGTGCTGCAGTCAGCGACTCAGGAGGAAAGGAAAAATCTAATCATTGATCATTAACCCTGTAGTACAATGAAACAACCTGCAGTTTAAAACAGGAAACTCAGAAATTAGAAAGAAAATGGTTCTCCTTCAAATTAGATGAATTTTACTCAGCATGGAAAAGTAATTTTTTAATTTACAAAAATCCTTAAAGAATTCTAAAACATCTTACGACTCATCATTAATTAAAGAAAACATAAATAATCCCAAATTTCTTTTCAGTACAGTGGCCAGATTGACTAGGAGTCAAGATTCAGTCAAACCCAAAAGTTATCGTACAGTAACTGGCCCCAACAACACCAGAGGCTCTGTCTCTGATCAATATGTAGTTCAGATGGTTTTACCCTAGGTCCTAGCACAGCTATCTTGAATCTTGGAGTCATTTTTGATCAGGATTTGTCCTCTTATTCACACATCAAACAATTCTTTAAAACTGCTTACTTCCACTTATGGAAATTAGGAACATCCTGCCTCAAACTGATGCAAAGAAACTAGTCCATACCTTTGTCACTTCTATCCATCCATCCACCTATCCTCTTCTGCTTAATCCTTTTCGGGATGTGGGAGGCTGGAGCCTATACCAGCATCTTTGGGCGAGAGGCAGGGTACACCCTGGACAGATTGCCAGTCCATCACAGGGCCAACAGAGAGACAGACAACCATTCACTCTCACATTCATACCCAAGGACAATTTAGAATCCCCAGTTTTGATACCAGTTGACCTAACTTGCATGTTTTTAGCATGTGGGAGGAAACCAGAGAAATCCCTGGGTAAACCCACGCAAACAGGGGGAGAACATGCAAACTCCACACAAATCACTGTTGTTCAGGGGCTGGGATCGAACCCAGGATCCCCTGCCAAGGGTGAGTTGCTGTGCTATCGCAATGCTAGCCACTCTGCCACCGCGCTGCTTTGTCACTTCTAGATTAGGTTATTGTAATTCACTACTGTCAGGTTGTCCGAAAAACTCAAAAAATTCTCCAGTGAATTTAAAATGCTGGAGCAAAGGTATTAATGGGAACTTAAAAGAGTGATCATACTTCTTGCATATTAATTGCCCTTCATTGGCTCCTTACGGGGGGGGGGGGTGAAAAGTTCATAGGCTCAAAAGTCAGATTTGACCAAATGTGGTTTATTTTTCAATTGCATGGATCTAAGCACTGCTACACTGATGGAAGAACTGTCTGGACTGAAGGAGAGACAATGTTGAAAAATAAACCACATTTGGTCAAATTTGACCACTATGAATATTTCAGCCTATGAACTTTTCAGCCTTCCCTCAATACTGAATTCAGAGTCAAATTTAAAGACCTCCTCTTAACATAAAACCATAGATAATCCGTCCCCTAGTTATCTTAAAGGACTGATCGTACCCTATTGATTGTGGCACAGGTGTAGTGTGGCTGACTACTGATTGGAGGGTCAGGGGTTCGTTTCCCAGTCTGTCTCTAGTCTGCATGTTGAAGTGTCCTTGAGCAAGACACTGAGCCTCCACTTGCTCCTGGTGGTTCAAGGCCAGTGCCTGTGTACGGCAGCTCTGCCACCATCAGTGTGTGAATGTGTGTGTGAATGGGTGGATAGCGGGATCTGTAAAGGGCTTTGATCATCTAGAGATGAGAAAAAGCACTATATAAGTGAACGCCATTTATCATCTATTATCGTAACAGAATATTACGCTCTCAGAATGCAGGACTCCAAGTAATGGATAGGGTCTCTAAAAATACCATGGGGGGGGGGGGGTAGCGTGTTCAGTTATCAGGCCCCTCTTTTATGACAAAACTGAAAATTTTCCTACTAGACAAAGCTTTTGACTAGACTTCCCACTTGTTCTATTCATGTAACTAGTAGTGAAACGATACAATACGTACTGTTGTACTGCTTGGTGTGTGCATAATGTGAAATATGCATCAGTGAGGCATGCTGTGCATGCTTTTGATTGTGTTTGATTGTGTGCATGAGCTATGTGACAGCTTGCGAGCTAGATGATGATATCATGTTTTACTTGATCATCGTTGACAAGTTTAGATTGGATTCTGCATGTCATAGTTTTGAATTTTACTGTTACTGTCATATGTCTGGATGTCTGTTCTCAGCGCCCAGACTTTCTCTTGCAGTTTTGAGTGTTTTTCCTGTTTATTATTTTCCTGCCAGTTATGTTGTGTTATGATTGAGCCTCTTCCCTCCATTCCAGACATCCATTTCCCCTCACAGCCGTATTTGCTTCTCAGTTGCGAGTAATTATGTTCCTTTTCTGCCTCTCTCCTTTTCCCTTCTCTCTCTCTCTCTCTCTCTCTCTCTGCCCTTAGCTCTTCAGCCTCTGTGTCTCTCTTCCAGCAGCTGAGGGCAGCCAGTAATCCGTGCTCCCCAGCTTGACTTGCGCACCTGCATCCCATCTCTGACTTGTATTTATTCTCTGCCTGTTCACTCAGTGTTTGACGCTGCCACGCTAATGTTCAGATTAGACTTGTGTTCTACGGTCTGTCTCCCCCTCTGTTTTCTCAAGAGCACTTCCTGCTCAACTGCCTCTGTGTAAATTTTCTTTATTGCATTTTTGTCCATGTTTGCCAACACAGTTTATTTTGGACTGTCATACTTTTCTTGACAATATATTGCTTCACTGTGGTTAAGCACGTGAGTTTGTTTTCTGCCCCAGAGGGGCATTCATGACAATTACTATCTACTAGCGGTGTAGGCGTTATTGCATTAATTGCCTGTTAATGTTTTGCCCCCATTAACAGCGACAAATTTTGTGATCGCGGTTAACGGCAGTTAACGGCAGAAAGCGCAAACAGTACTTTTTGGCCTAGTGGCTCTCCGTACCAAAGCCACTCTGGCTACAGACACTGTGAATGCCATGCAGACATTGCAAAGTCAAACAAGCTGGATTACAGCCATGGAAATCCCCAAAGTGCTGTCATGTTTAAGTTTACAGCGTTATCTACCGCAGCTCTCACCTGGATAATTGTTAAGGCCTACTCCAAACCTTCACCTGGATGTTGGGTTATTCTTCTTCTGTGGGAGCTGGCTAGCTGGCTAGTAGCTACATGCTAGGTTGTAGCTTTCCTCCAGCAGCTGACTTCCAGCAGCTGACACGGACAGAAATTCACCTTTTTCATCCTCATCATGAGTGGCCGTCCGACCAAAATTACCCCAGGACCTGAGCGACGACTCATCCAAGAGGCAACAAAAGATCCCACAACAACATCCAAAGAATTGCAGGCCTCACTTGCCTCAGTTAAGGTCAGTGTTCATGACTCTGTCATAAGAAAGAGACTGGGAAAAAATGGACTGCATGGCAGAGTTCCAAGTCGAAAACCACTGCTGAGCACAAAAAACAAAGGCTTGTCTCAGTTTTGCCAGAAAACATCTTGATGATCCTCAAGACTTTGGGGAAAATACTCTGTGGACTGACGAGACAAAAGTTGGACTTTTTGGAAGGTGTGTGTCCCATTACATCCGGCATAAAAGTAACACTGCATTTCAGAAAAGGAACATCATACCAAAATTAAAATATGGTGGTGGTAGTGTGATGGTCTAGGGCTGTTTTGCTGCTTCATGACCTGGAAGACTTGCTGTGGTAAATGGAACCATGAATTCTGCTGTCTACCAAAAAATCCTGAAGGGTAATGTCCGGCCATCTGTTTGTGACCTCAAGCTGAAGCACACTAGGGTTCTGCAGCAGGACAATGATCCAAAACACCCCAACAAGTCCACCTCTGAATGGCTAAAGAAAAACAAAATGAAGACTTTGGAGTGGCCTGGTCAAAGTCCTGCCCTGAATCCAATTGAGATGCTGTGGTGTGACCTTAAAATGGTAGTTCCTGCTCAAAAACCCTCCAATGTGGCTGAATTACAACAATTCTGCAAAAATGAGTGGGCAAAAATTCCTCTAAAGTGCTGTAAAAGACTCATTGCCAGCTATCGCAAACACTTTATTGCAGTTGTTGTTGCTGAGGGTGGCTCAACCAGATATTAGGTTTAGGGGGCAATCACTTTTTCACCCACGGCCATGTAGGTTTGGATTTTTTTTTTCCCTTAATAATAAACACCTTCATTTAAAAACTGCATTTTGTGTTTACTTGTGTTATCTTTGTCTAATATTTAAATTTGTTTGATGAGCTGAAACATTTCTGTGTGACAAACATACAAAAAAATGACAAATCAGGAAGGGGGCAAACACTTTCACACCCCTGTAATTTAAAAATTCCCTTTACAGAACTGATAAATCAATCAATACATCAAAATATCTTTTTTGATGCATTGAAACCTGCCATTGTAACTCCCATACACAAAGTCGGAGACAAACAGGAAATTAGTACTTATAGGCTGATAAATATACTTCTTGATTTGTCAAAAGTCATTGAAAAGGTTGTAGTAGACCAACTGGCAGAACATCTCGAATCTACCCAGCTGTTGCATCCCATGCAGTTTGGTTTCATGCCGAACCACTCAAGGGACACTGCATGTTGTTACTTTATTGAAACGATTAAAGAAAATCTGGACAAAGGGGGGTGGTAGGAGCCATCTTTTTAGACTTGTGTAAAGCTTTTGATATGGTCAATCACTCAGTGCTTCTTTCTAAACTGTGAGGATATAAAGTGTCCATGAAAACCCTTAGTTGGTTAATATCTAATCTATCTGGTCGCTCCCAGTTTGTGCACAAAAACAATACTGTATCTTAATCAAAGGCATGCATCACGGGAGTACCACAAGGTTCAGTTTTAGGCCCACTGCCATTTACTTTGTATATTAATGATTTGCCATCAGTATGTGAAAATGACATAAAAATTCAGATGAATGCAGATGACACAGTCATCTACACACATGGGAATGATGCCAAACAATTGGCTGACAAGTTAATGATAGCAATGAAGAAAGTGTCAAAATGGCTTAATCAATCATGCCTCACTCTGAACGTAGGCAAAGCAGCTACCATGTGTTTTATCAACAAACAAAATCATACTCACTGACTATAACTGTAAATGGAACACATACAAAAAATTTAACAGAGTTTAAGTATTTGGGTGTCACGTCAGCTCCCACGCCCAGCTTTAAAAAGCACATAAAATGGATGAGCCACACTCTGAAATAAAACCTTGCTAATTTTTGTTGCATCAGAAACTCCCTTACTGTGGTGAACCACTTTGTGTGCCTTTTGACTTAATTGTCTCCACAGCTGCGCACACACCTGCTCCTCCAATTAGGCAGCCTTCTTAAGGAGTGCAGCCCTGCAATCTGCACCGAGATGTGTACGCTCCTCCTGGATGAAAGAACTCCATGCTGGAGTCTACCCAAACCTTTTGTAAGGGAGTCTCGCCTCCCTCATCACTACTAGAATGCTTCATCGTCTGGGAGTTTCATCTCCCCAACGCAACGCAAGCTACCTTCAGGAAATTAATCCTCTCTGCCCCCCCCCATCTTCCCTGTGCACAGGTGGATTTCTCCTTGACAGACTTCCTCCTCCTGGCGGAGGACGGGACCTTCATCTGCGTCCTATGGGTCCCTCTCCTCATCTCTACAGGAACGTAGGTTTCTATGACTGGACTTTTTCCCCCTGAGGCACCTGCATCATCTATTCCTGCATGAGCACACGACTGGCTGAGGCTCTGGTGACCGGTGTTGTTCTGATGCTCTTCGGTGCCACGACTATTCTCCTACGCCGAAAGATTGGTTCAATCACTTGTTTATTCAATCAGTTTTCAGAGAGCTCATACTCCTGTCTCTCTTCTCTTTCAGGGTTGCCAGATTTGTCCTTGCTCTGCTCAACTTCCTCCACTCATCCACACATACACTCACACACACACTCCCTCATTCATTCAATAAAGATGACTGTGTTTATTTTGAGCCTGTGTCTGTGCTTGGGTTTTGTCCGAATCATGTCACTTACTCTAAAAGGATCAAAAACCTTTCTGAATGCCATGATTTTGACACATTTCTTCAACTGCATCTCATGCTGGTCACAAGCCAATAGTACAACTTTGAAACCTTTGGAATCCCTGTCTAAACCATCCATCAAAATTCTGGATAAGAAGACACGGCAGTATCACCATTGTGGTATACTTGCCAAACACAAGATGTAAAGCTTTGAAAATATGATCATGTATACAAATATACGGTTGGTCTTTAAAATTATCCATGGTGGACTTCCGGGAAGATGGCGGAGAGACATAACGCTTAAACAGAGAGCTCTCCCTAGCCGGATTAAAAATCATCGGTAAATGGCCAACTCGACATAAGCGGATCAATAAACTAAGGGATGAAAACACGAAGGAGCCGGGCACAAGGACAAAAGCAGAGTAAAATTAAAGAATTCCTCTTCAACAACGCAGGAGAAACCGCTGAACACGGGGCCCAAAAAAACGAGGTGACTGCAGCAGAGAAAATGGAAGACACAAAACTCGATACCATGAACGCTGGCATCGCCAGTTTGGGTAAAGAGTTGAGAGACTTCAAACGGCAGCTACAACAGGATTTAGCGGCTCTTAAGGAGGAGCTGAAAAAAGAGATTAAGGAAGAAATTATGGGCCTCCGAAGAGAAATGGAGCGCAAGCTAGCAGAAAACATGGAGGAGCTGCGCTCCCAGCGGGCGTGTATGACAGAAGCGCAGGCCCGAATATCAGAGCTGGAAGATTGGAATAGCGAGGCAAGCGAACAGCTGCAGACCCTGACGGCACAAATGCAGAGGATGCAGGAGAAAGTAACCGACTTGGAGAGCAGGTCCAGACGGGGCAATATACGCATCTTCGGGATCCCGGAGGGCATTGAAGGCAACTCGATGACGAAATTCATGGATCAGTTCTTAAAAAAAGAGCTGGAACTGCCCAGCGAAGCGGATCTGCAGATTCAACGAGCGCACAGAGCCTCGACACAGAACCCGAACCCACGCTCTACACCCAGGTCAGTTGTGGTAAACTTTCTGAAATATGATGTAAAGGAAAGAATCCTGACACGAGCGTGGAAAAAAAAGATACGAATCGGCGACAAGCAGATATTCTTTGATCATGACTACCCGGCGGAAATTGTGCAGCAGCGGAAGAAATATGCCAACATTAAAAAAACGCTGAAAGAAAAAAAAATTAGATTCCAAACGCCGCTAACGAAGATGAGGATTCATTGGGAGAACGGCGTAAGAACCTACAACACAGCCAGAGAGGCAGCGCAGGACATGATGGAGCGGGGCCTTGAGGTGTACGTGCCGGAGGAAACGGTAGGAGCAGCGGAGGCCCTGAACGCATCACGACAGACGGAGTGGAGGCGAGTGAACGGCAAAAGACGGGGGGAGACGTGGCGCAGCGGGCCCAGGAAAGACTACAAGGCTTTCAACTGAAAGCCTAGATTATAACAAAGATTAAGAAAGACACAGAAGAAATGAAGGCCAAGAAGACAAGGTAAAAGAGAAACAGACGGCTAGGAGAGGTTTAAGTGATATTTGTTGGACATTTCTAGACTAATGGGCAGCCCCTCACAGTACCAGTAAATATACAGGGAACAGACATCGAGATGGTGACATCCTATAAGTACCTGGGTATTCATCTGAACAATAAACTAGACTGGTCACACAATACTGATGCACTCTACAAGAAGGGACAGCGCAGGCTGTTCCTGCTGAGGAGACTCAGGTCTTTTGGTGTACAAGGGGCGCTGCTGAAGTCATTCTATGACACGGTGGTGGCATCAGCCATCACTTTTGGAGTGGTCTGCTGGGGCAGTGGCATTACTGCAGCCGATAGGAAGAGACTGAACAAACTGATTAAGAAAGCTAGCTCTGTCCTGGGGCAGCGCCTTGATCCGATGGAGGAGATAGGAGAGAGAAGGACGGTGGCTAAACTGTCATCTCTGCTGGAGTCCGAGTTCCACCCTATGCAGGACATACTGAATGCACTGAGGAGCTCATTTAGCAGCAGACTACATCATCCCAGGTGCACAACCGAGAGGTTTCGTAGGTCCTTCCTACCAACGGCTGTCAGACTGTACAACCTAAGCAGGGCTGCTCGCAGAGATAGCAAAAAGACGTAACAAACTAATAGTTTTTTGAATGCAAAAGATGCAATAGACTTAAACAATGGTCCCCTCCGGCATACAACTAGGAACATACCGGTCGCTATGGAGGGTGAGAATATGTATGGGCACATAATCATACCATGTAGGATAACTAAGTAGACGGTTATGCTGTTTCATTCCATCTAGCAACAATGCTCTGCACTGTGTGTGTTTATATATTTGCATATTTATTCCATCTAGCTACAATGCTCAGCACTGGGTGTGTTTATATATTTATATATCTACATATTATTCCATCTAGCTACATTGCTCCGCACTGTGTGTGTTTATATACTTGCATATTTATTCCACCTAGCTGCAATGCTCCGTACTGTGGGTGTTTATATATTTACATATTTATTCCATCTAGCTACAATGCTCTGCACTGTGTGTTCATATATTCATATATTTATTCCATCCAGCTACAATGCTCTGCACTGTGTGTCTGTGTGTGTGTGTGTATATATATATATTTTATAGTAATACGTACATATGTTTATTAGCTGCTCTTGCTTGCTTGTTTTTTTTCTTGCCTTCTGATTGTTGCTCTGAGTGTTGCTATCCCTGTGCTGTTGCAATCCTGGAATTTCCCCGTTGTGGGACTAATAAAGGCTTATCTTATCTTATCTTATCTTAATGACTATTTCTTGGATAGTAAATACAGGTCTAGGGAGGGCCCTACACTCGGTGAGGACATTCCCTCCACCCACCAACAGGGACCAGTGGGCAGAAGAAAGGCCCAAAGTACGGAGGTCGAGATTTTTTAATGTGTTTTTATATAAATATGTGTTATTTTTGTTGTTAAAGGGGCTAGGAGCACAAGTTAAAAAAATGGAAAAACATGATTATGGGTAAAAATCTTAAGATAATAACACTAAACGTGAATGGTCTGAACTCACCTGTTAAAAGGGAAAGAATAATAAGAAAATTCAAGAAAGAAAAAGCCGAAATTATATTTATGCAAGAGACACATTTGAGCAAGACAGAACATGTGAAACTAAAGAGATTTGGCTATAAGAACTCCTACTACAGTTCATTTAAGGGAGGAGCTAAAAGGGGGGTTATGATACTAATCTCAAATAAAATACAATTTGAATGTGAACAGGAAATCCAGGATAAAGAAGGCAGGTATGTAATAATAAAGGGAAGAATAGATGGTATACAGATCACATTAGTGAACATCTATGCCCCACCAGAAAGTGACAAGGGTTTTTTTCAACATCTGTTTGATCTCATAGCAACACACAGTGAAGGAGTCCTAATTTGTGGAGGAGACTTAAGTGCTGTCATGGATCATGAAGTTGACACAACAAGTGTTAAGAAGACAAAAAAACATGTAACAAAGTTCATAAGAACCTCACTGGCAGAAATGGGTATGGTAGACATATGGAGGGACCTGCACCCACTCGAAAAAGACTATACACATTATTCAGCAGTCCATAAAGTACACTCTAGAATAGATTACTTCCTTATGAATGAAGATGACAGACACAGGGTGAGAAATTGTTGGATTGGAGGGGCAGAAATATCAGATCATAATCCTATATACATGGAAATAAATTTAAATAATAGAAAACGACAAACAACATGGAAACTTAATGTAGGACTGTTAAATGATGAGAAAATGAAAGAAAGAATAAAAGTAAACATAAACGAGTATATCCAAGAGAATGACAATGAAGAAGTGGACCCAACAATACTATGGGACGCACTAAAAGCCGTGTTAAGAGGTAAATTAATTGTTGAAACAGGAAAAGCAAATAAGACTAAACTGGAAGCATATGAACAAAGATGTGAGAGACTGAGGGAATTAGAACGTAAACATCAAAGCACAAATGACCCAAAAATATATCAAGAAATTAAAGAAGAAAAAATAAAGATAAAAGAAACACAAATGGATGAAATTGAAAGGAAAAATAGATATCTAAAGCAAAAATATTATGAAACGGGACCAAAAGCCACAAAACTGCTGGCAAAACGGTTAAGAAAACAACAAACAATGAATAATGTATATAAGATTAAAGACCCCACCACAAATAAAACCACAGTTAACCCAGAAAACATCGAAGAAATATTCCATAATTTCTACCAAGAACTATACTCGCAACCTGAAGAAACAAATGCTAAAGATATTAAAAAATTTCTATGCACATTGGACTTGCCATCAATAGGAAATCAACAAAATGAAAAGCTAACAGCAGAAATAACAACACAAGAGATTAGAGATGTGATTAAGTCACTTAAAAACGGTAAATCACCAGGTAGTGATGGATACCCGTCTGAGTTTTATAAACTGTTTATAGAAGAACTCACGCCACAGCTTCTAAAGTCATTTAATTGGACGTTGAACAACAACAAAATACCTCCATCATGGAACGAAGCCATTATTTCAGTCATTTTAAAGCCAGGGAAAGATAGAGAACAATGCGGAAACTATAGGCCAATCTCTTTATTAAATGTGGATTATAAAATATATACAACAATTATATGTAAACGAATAAAGACATTCTTGACGGAATTGATAGAAGATGATCAAACTGGTTTCATAGAGGGATGCCAAACACATGACAATATCAGGAGAACAATACATATAATTAATCAAATACATAAAGAAAAGAAAAGCGCAGTAATAATGAGTTTAGACGCAGAAAAAGCATTTGACAGGGTTAACTGGAAATTCCTATATAGTGTGCTGGAACGCTTTGGATTTAACGAAAAATCAGTACAATGCATAAGGACGCTGTATCAAGAACCTGTGGCAAGAATCAAGATAAACGGTAGCTTAACAGACAAAGTAAATATACAAAGATCAACTAGGCAGGGATGCTGCTTATCGCCCACCTTGTTTGCTCTGTTCATAGAGCCACTGGCTCAAGCGATACGACAAAATAAGAAATTAAAAGGTGTAACAATAAAGGGGGCGGAACACAAGATTGGGCTATTTGCAGACGATATTATAGTTTACCTTGAACAACCAGATGAATCAATAATGGAAATGATGAACTTGATAGAAAATTTTGGAAAATTATCAGGATACAAGATAAACATAACAAAAACACAAATACTGACATTCCACTATAACCCTCTAAACCAGATAACTGATAAGATCAAACTAAACTGGAAACAAAAAGAAATAAAATACCTTGGAGTGAACATACCTAAAGATCTAAGCAAAATCTATAAAGCAAACTATGATAGGTTGGAACAAGAAATAAAAAAAGATATTGATAGATGGTCAATCTTAAATATGGATCTGAATTCAAAAATTGAGACAGTCAAAATCAGCATACAACCTAGATTACTTTACCTCTTCCAGGCTATACCAACAGAGATTCCAGATGCCCAATTCTCAAAGTGGGACAGGATGATATCGAGATTTGTTTGGGGAGGTAAAAAACCAAGAGTGAAATATAAAACTCTCCAGTTACCAAAAGAGAAAGGAGGCATGGGCCTACCGAGTCTAAAGGAATATTACTACTCAGCACAAATAAGATATATCATATGTTGGTGCGACGAGGGATATGAGGCAAAATGGAAAGAAATGGAAAAGGAAACTGAGGGACTCCCAGTACAAAGCATAATAGGAGATAAAGATGCATATAAGCAAATCAAACAAATAGACCCAATCACTAAATTTACTTTAGAACTGTGGTATAAAATAGTACAAAAGTATAATATAAAGGAAGACATAAAACTATTGAAATGGGTAGCATTTGACAGTCAGTTTGAACCGGCAAAACAAGATAGGGGATACAAAAATCTGGTGAACAAGGGAATCACAGCATGGACAATATCGGGGAAAAAAAGATCTCGGGAGCTTTGTAAACATCAGGAGAAAATTTAAACTAGAAAGATCGGAATTCTTCAGATATCTGCAGATGAGAGACTATTATATGAAGAAGATTAGGCATAACCTCCAAACAGATGTGAGCGAGATTATACAATTCATTTTAAGCTCATATACAGGAAATAAAACAAGAATTATTTCAAAGCTATATCAGAAACTTATGGCAAACAATCATTCAAGTAACTATATAAAGGAGAAATGGGAGAAAGAGCTCAATTTAAACATAACAGAAGAAAGCTGGCAGGAAATATGGAAAACACAACACACGTCAACAAATTCAAGAACATGGAGGGAATTTGGATGGAAAAACCTGATTCGCTTTTTCATTACACCACAGATTCAAGGAAAGTATACAAATACCCAATCTATATGCTGGAGGGGATGTGGGGCTCAAAATGCAGACCACTCGCATATGTTTTGGAAATGCTGCAAAATCTCATCATTCTGGAAATCTATACATGTGACAATACAGAGGATATTAGGATATAATATACCAATGAACTGTAACTTGATGTACCTATGTGATCTTTAAAGAGACAATGTTATACAGGCTGAGGACAGATATCTAGTTAAAATCTTGTTGATTGCATGTAAAAAAAACTATCACAAAAAAATGGCGATCAGAAGTTCTTCCTGACCAAGAGCAATGGACTGACATTATTGAGGACATACGTATGATGGAAAAACTAACATATCGACTAAGAATGCAAGAAGGACTATGGGAAAAAAAATGGCGGAAATGGACACACTACAAAGTGCAACAACGAGACAGATATTGAAAGAATAACCAAAGACGCTGGAAAAACCAGAAGAATTAAGAGATGGAAACTAAAAACTTGATGCTCCAACATTTGTCCCCCCCCCCTTTTTTTTTTTTTTTTTTTCTCCTTTTTCTTTTTTACTCTAGCCCCTTTGTTTTTTTTTAAATGTAGACTGTGATCTGAATGCAATATATATAATGAAAAATGAATAAAAATCTTAAGTTACAAAAAAAAAATTATCCATGGTTCTGCACCCCTGCCCCTTAAGACTTTTGTGTAACTAACTTCTGAACAAAACACCAGACTAACAAGGACTTCCTCTAGGTGGCATTGTTGCATCCCCCTATATAAAACTGATTTTGAACAATCAACTTTCTTATACAAAGCTATAACGGAATGGAACAAGCTCCCCACTGTCATGTCCGCTGCGTAATAGCGCAGCGAACATATGAACTGATGCAAGCCCAAATGTAGGTGAAGTTTAACGTGTTTATTAACAAAGGAAAAATGAGGTACAAATTGTCCATAACAACTGTGCAAATGATGAGTAGTATGGTGAAGATGACTGGCTACAAGCTCAACGGGCAAACCCCACGCGCTCCCAGGGCAGAACTGGGCTGCGGACAGGAGATTGCTGAAAAATAATAGAACAGGAGACTTGCATCATGTCGGAGCCACAAGGCTCTGGAAACACAACACTAGTAGTCCAGGGGAGAGCGAGCCAGATCATCCATGTAGACTGACTGATACCAACGCACTGTGTTTCCACTGCCGGCCAGAAATACACCCAGATACTAACGAGCGGCAAGTGGAAACAGGTGCATGGCAGAGTGGATGAATCAGTATGCATGTGTGTCTGGTGTGTGTGTGTGTAACCCCAGGTAATGGCAATAGGCTGATAGGCCTTTGGCAGAGAGAGATGAGGAGGGCTGTGGCTGAAGACTGACAGATGAACCAATAATCTGCCAGCTGAAAAAGATAATCAAAGGCTGAAGCCACAGGTCATGAAACGGGGCAGGAAACACCAGCCCCGTACATGACACCCACTGCTTTGAAGGCCAGAACAAATTACAGAGACTTTCCCACAGAGATTTAAAAATGGATTTTAAGTAATCAAGCCTGCCAGCATTGACTCTCTCCCTTAAATGGAATTTGAAATTGCACTCTTAAATTGTTTTTATGTGTGCCGTGTCTCTAATCTTTTTACATTTAAAACTTACTCCCTGCTTGTTTCAGGGTCAACAGTTTCTGAAATCTGACCTGAATTGCTTTCTATATGTGTTGTTTTTCTTTAATATCTTCCTGCCTGCCCCAGGGACTACAGATGGAAATTAGTGAGAATGCTAGAATCTGGTACAGAGCATCTTTTCCCTGTGTTTAAGGTTTTTTCTGTACATGGTCCCTGACAAATAAATCAGTAAACTAAACTAAACTTGTTCTACAGTATTAGGGCATGAGAAATGCTAACCTTGACCTTTTGACCCCAAATCCATAATAAGAGGTCAGGATCCCAAGGTGAACCTGTGTACCAGGTTTGGTGGCCTTAGCTTTATTCTTTTTATAGCAATAGTAAATGTAACATTATCATAGTGCAAATGGAATGTTAGTTTTGACCTTTGACCCCTTGACCCCAAACCCATGGTCAGGTCAGGGTTTAAGTCCTCCAAAATGTGTATTAGCTACAACTACTTTATCGATTTGAAAAGCCTACATCATTTCTTTCAGTAGTTACTGTGTTTAGAAGATTTAGGAAAATTTGACCTCTGACCTCAAGGTCATCCAATGAGAGTGAAGTTGCAATATGTGCATCGTCAGAGTATATCAAATCATGGTACCAAGTTTCAAAACAATTGGACCAAAACTATAGGAGGAGTTGATTTCACAACAGTGGGACAGACGGACAGATGGTCGGACTGACGGGCTCTTTGACCCCTTTGGATTTTGACCAGCAGGGGATAAAAATGCTGCAATCCTAGGTTAACCTAGCTTTGGCACAACATTGCACATCATGTCTGTACGGCTGTTGTTTTGCCTGTATGTTGTTGTTATCTGTAATTACTAAATTTAATTAAATCAAGCATCACTGGTGGACAGGAATGTTTGGTGTCAGTGGCTGAACAAACGTATCTCACACCCTGTGAAGTTATTCTTTTTTTATGTTGCACTGTCTGGCAGGATTGGCCATCATTGTTTGACTGAAGAGTGACAGAAGGGAAGTAGAGAATCATTTGCAGAGTCATTGGTGGGAAGAACCAAGGCAGGGTAAAGAGCTTGTGTATGTGCTGCTAGTTTTCACGGTAACTGAAGTGGAAAAAGAAAGAACCTGGCGTGTGAACAGTTTGACACATCTGAAAACTTCTGTGCACACACACTTTTCAGATTTTGTGACTGCGCCATCTGTGGTTATGAAATCTGGGCAATCCTTTACACACGAGACCAATGACCTCAGGGTCTTTGATCCTGACCTGGATGCAGGTGCACCTGAGGATCATTGTGTGTGAGTTGGTACTATTAGAGCAATACTCCAGTTTGAATAGCCATTCCTGTGAAATGTGGATGGACGGCAGATGTTGCACCATCACATTAACTCCTTTTGGCTTTGAGCTAAAAAAAAAAAGCAAATTTATAACAAAGTAGTCAGAAATTTAAAGCAGCACTATGTAACTTTCCTGGTAGGAACACTGAAATGACTGCAACTATGGCCTCAGTCTGTAACGCTAGTTGCAGGGTACTTAATTGTTGGTGGCTGGAGTTCTGCCCTGTGATTGGCTGTTGGCACTGAGGCCATAGTTATCATAGATGTAGTCCTTTCATTGTTCCTATAGTAACAGAGCAATAGAGGCATTAAAGGCAATGTGGGTCCACTCATGCTATGGGGAAAGTGACATTCACCCCGTCAAAAGTTGCTGTACCATCACAATCATTTTGGAAACACTGTTAAGGTTAAAAACCCTACATTGTGTTCCTTTAAGAGAAAATCTCCACAAACTGGTGAGGGCAAAGCCACAGATTTACTTATAAATAGTTGCAAATGTACAAGAAAAAAGTTGCAACTTTATGAGTAAAAAATTTAAAATTTACATGAAAAATGGCACAAATTTTTGGAAAAAAAAGTCATAACTCACTATTCAAGATGGTGTCTTACTGTTGCTCAAGCAATTTTTCAAGTTTGGGAAAAAAGAAAGGAGAAAAAGGAATTGCTTTCCTTTCTGCACATCATGTGGACGGGAAGAAGAAAGGAGCACTTTTCTGTTGCCACATCACCAAACACAACCACATAGTGATTACCAAGGCAAACCAAGACTTCTTTCACGCACTGTTAGACTGACATTAGTGGAAGATCATTTACACAACAACCTCTACAGCAGCACGTTTAAGCATTTGCACAATACTTCCTTTTCCCACTCTGCTCACACAGCAGCAACCTGGTGCCATGCGGCACACCTCACCGGTATCGGGGTGAAGACAGAGAACACGCCCTTACCTGTTCAAACTCTCTGAGGCTGTGCATCTGCACTGGCGGGCCTTTGTCTGTTTCACCACATGCAAAGTCTGCAGAGAGGGAAAAAAGGAGATAAACAACAATTTAAGCATTAGAATATCATCATTTACTGGAATTTTTCAGAGAAGGAATTTAAAGCATTTTAATGGCATCTGTTAAGTTGATGTTGTACTTATTTGTTACAATATGTTCAGATCACATGCAGTTTCTTAGGGATGCACAATAATTTCAGCACATTATCAGTATCAACTGACAATGCATTTTAAAAAATTATGTATCACACTGGCATAACCCCTCCGTGGATTGCTAGCTTGTCGTGGTGGAGGGGTTTGAGTGCCCAAATGGTCCCAGGAGCTATGCTGTCGGAGGCGACTTTCCCTGGTAGGGTCTCCCAAGGAAAACTGGTCCTGGGTGAAGGGCCAGAATAAGAGCAGTCCACTGGATCTCCATAAAAAAACATTACATCAAGGACTCAGTGCACCCAAAGGAGGCAGATGGGTCCACCCTCCAGTGGGCTCACCACCTGCAGGAAGGATCATGAGCATCATGGTGCTGTGTGAACCGGGTGGAAGCCGGGGCTACTCTGCCTGGAAACGATGAAACGATTCCCTCATGACTTTATCTACATAAAGATGGTCTAGGTTATAAGAAGATTGCCAACACCCTGAAACTGAGCTGCAGCACAGTGGCCAAGACCATACAGTGGTTCAACAGGACAGGTTCCACTCAGAACAGGCCTCGCCATGGTTGACCAAAGAAGTTGAGTGCACGTGCTTTGTGTCATACCCAAAGGTTGTCTTTTGAAAACAGATGTATGAGTGCTGCCAGCATTGCTGCAGAGGTTGAAGGGGTGGTGGGGGGGGGTCAGCCTCTCAGTGCTCAGACCATATGCTGCATACTGCATCAAACTGGTCTGCATGGCTGTTGTCCCAGAAGGAAGCCCCTTTTAGAGATGATGCACAAGAAAGCCTGCAAACATTTTGCTGAAGACAAGAAGACTAATGACATGGATTACTGGAACTATGTCCTGTGGTCTGATGAGACCAAGATAAACTTATTTGATTCAGATGGTGTCAAGCGTGTGTGACGGCAACTAGGTGAGGAGTACAAAGACAAGTGTGTCTTACCTACAGTCAAGCATGGTGGTTGGAGTGTCATGATTTGGGGCTACATGAGTGCTGCCGGCACTGGGGAGCTACAGTTCACTGAGGGAACCATGAATGCCAACATGTACTGTGACATACTAAAGCAGAGCATGATCCCCTCCTTTTGGAAACTTGTCCACAGGGCAGTATTCCAACATGATAACAACCCCAAACACACCTCCAAGATGACCACTGCCTTGCTAAAGAAACTGAGGGTAAAGGTGATGGACTGGCCAAGCATGTCTCCAGACCTAAACCCTATTGAGCATCTGTGGGGCATCCTCAAACGGAAGGTGGAAGAGCGCAAGGTCTCTAACATCCACCAGCTCCGTGATGTCATCATGGAGGAGGGAAGAGGATTCCAGTGGCAACCTGTGAAGCTCTAGTGAACTCCATGCCCAAGAGAGTTAAGGCAGTCCTGGAAAATAATGGTGGCCACACAAAATACTGACACTTTGGGCACAAATTGGACATTTTCACTTAGGGGTGTACTCACTTTTGTTGCCAGCGGTTTAGACATTAATGGCTGTGTGTTGAGTTATTTTGAGGGGACAGCAAATTTACACTGTTATACAAGCTGTACACTGACTACATTACATGGTATCAAAGTGTCATATCTTCAGTGTTGTTCCATGAAAAGATATAATAAAATATTGACAAAATTGTGAGGGGTGTACTCACTTTTGTGAGATACTGTATATGCAGCAACAACAAAAAAATGATACTTGGTCCACACTGAAACAAGATCATTAAAAGCAGCCAAGGTTTAAAATAATCATCATAAAAAGTTTCTGAGGTAGCATAAAGCTACAGTAACAAATACCCTTATGAAGGGCTGCAAATACCGTACTAACAATTTTTGGACCATTTCATAAGGCCTTCTTAAGGCAGCCATAGAATTCAGTGTGTGTAGACCATAAGTTCATGGCCAGGTCGATGGTCTTGTCCAAGATTTCTACAAACACCCCACGAAAACCACTCATCGTAGGGCGGCCATACGAGTGCCACAGGAACAATGTAAGAACTATGCAAGATGTTGGCCATAAGTATGCCTCAAGAACACCTTAAGTTGTTCTTGAGGGCTCTTTACAGCAGTTGTTGGAAATGGCGTACAAAGGCCCGTTCGTACGGAGATTCATACAACGTACGTAAGGTGGTAGTGAGGCGCTCATAAGGCAGAAGTACGTCATTCGTGCGACATTTGTGCCGACAAAATGCACCGAACCCATCGTTCGTAAGAATCTTTGTGATTATAGCTCTAACTATCAATAAAATGTCAGTAAAACCTGAGCTTTTATTGCTGGTGGTGGCAGTTGTCCTATTTTCTTTGGGGAATGTGTCTTTCTATGCCAGTTAATCATCACTGTCACACAAAGGAGATAGAAATAGGTGGGAAAAATAATGTACGCGCATATTGTTGTTGACAAAAAATCTAATACAGTACTGTGCATCCCTATTTTTTTGTGCAGGACAATAAGACACAACAATGGTTTAATGATGCAAATACAGGCAACCACATCTTTGAGTGGGTAAAACTATTTTAACTTCAGTGAAACGGGTGGTTTTTGCCCCAAAAGTCAATCAGCACTGAGGGCATCTACTGGTCATCTCCAAGTAGCTGCAGTCATGCAGAAATAGGAGTTTGCCATTTATTTTTATTTTCTGCATTTTTACTTTGACACACTCTGGTTTAGACTCTAAAAATACTTATTCTTCTTTGAGAGTATTAAAGACGAATGTTTCTGTGGTGCAAAATTGGATACTTTATAATGCAGACAGCTAACTCCAGGGTAAGTATCAGAATAAATAGGGAAAAGGCTTGGCAAAAATAGGATTAAAAAATGGTAAAACAGCCACAAAAACCTTGTTTTTTTCCTTTTCCTTTGTTTTTCCCATATTTGTGCCCTTCAGAGGTAAAGTGGGCTATCCCACAAAACCATTATTTTGAGAAAATGAGCTCTAAAGATGAAATATTCTCAAAAAATCAGTGTGCCTATATCATTAAAAAGTTACCCCCTATAATTACCTTCAAGGTGTGACTTAAATATGAAAATATATTTAAATCACATAAACTTTAGAGGTCATTTTCTCAAAATAATGGTTTTGTGGGATAGCCCACTTTACCTCTGAAGGGCACATTTATAGGGTAGTTATATCAGCTCAAAACCATAATACAGCCCATATCCCCCTACGCATTCGGTTTAGTACAGATGTTACTCTGTTTACCTCATTTTTTCCCTTTTTTTTTAAACAAACTTTACCTTTTTTGATCCCATGATTTTCCTGGAACTGATGGAAAAATGAAATCATATGAAAGTTGAGCTATAGTACAGCCTGCACCCCCATTTTTACCCTGAACAGTACTGCAGACAGGTAGATGAGTGCATGACTTCCACCTTTTTGCTTATCATTATCAGCTGGGTTAGCGAATAGCTGCAACGAATACGGGATAGGACTTTTTCTTTCTGGAACCAGGATTTTATACCTCTTGATATAAAGCTGAAATTCATGGAGGAAAACAAGGTTTCGTTTTTCCACTGTTTCACAGAGCCACGGTTCCCGGGTTGAAGAATCATATGTTTCCTTCATTCATGGAAAAACTTGAACAAATTTGTATATGTTTATCAGTTTTGGGGGGTTCCTGCAGTCCAAATAAAATGTTTTATTTGTTTTAAAACAGACAATTGAATAGAACACAATAGAACAAGTTCAGTAAATGTATGACCACTCAACTCAGTTCATGTCAACATAAAAAGACAAACAGAACAAACACACTGAGGCCACTGGCTGTGGTTTATCGTCATTCAAAAGAAAGAGTAAAAGAAGTAAAAGTCCAGTCCATCACTGCTGCACAGCAAACCAAAACAGTGGCAAGATGGGCCCCAACAGTTCTGGCAGCAGGCGTTCTTGGGCTGCTTTTTCCTTCTAGATACATCCTGTCTGAAACAGGTGAGCAGTGAATTAAAATGGCTGGGACTATTTGATGACTAAGCAGGCTGGCTGGAGATAATTGAGTGGGAAGGGAGAGTGGAGCTGTGGCATGATGGAGCAGGATTATTATTTTTGAATTATACAAGCACTGGTGGAACCCTACACTATTGCAAATGTACAGTTATGACATTGAGACTCTTGGGGCTTTTCTAAATCCTTCAGCTTAACAACAGAATACTTTTTTGTAAATTACCAAATAACACAGAACACGTGTTTCCGTGAAGCAGTCCTACTAGCTAGCGGTCGCAAGTGTTATACGAACATGTACATGTAATGTGACATACAGAATGTTCTGCATCTAATACTCCATATGCTAATGTTCCGTCTGCATTCCGTACATGTTCTTAGGTTGTGCTAGCAGCTAGCTAGCAGTCCAGCCTGCTGACATTCCCAAGTACCTTACGTACTGAATGTTAGATACGGAATGCATCATCTAGAGATGAGAAAAAGTGCCACAGTGGTGAGAAAAAGTGTTTGCCCCCTTCCTGATTTCTCGTTTTTTCGTATGTTTGCCACACTTAAACGTTTCAGATCATCAAACAAATTTAAATATTAGACAAAGATAACAAGTAAACACAAAATGCAGTTTTTAAATGAAGATGTTTATGATTAAGGCAAAAAATATCCAAACCTACATGGCCCTGTCTGAAAAAGTGATTGCCCCTAAACCTGATAATTGGTTGGGCCACCCTTAGCAGCAACAACTGGAATCAAGTGTTTGTGATAACTGGCAACAAGTCTTTTACAGTGCTGTGGAGGAATTTTGGCCCACTCATCTTTGCAGAATTGTTGTAATTCAGCCACATTAGAGGGTTTTCAAGCATGAATCACCTTTTTAAGGCCATGCAACACCATCTCAATCGGATTCAGGTAAGGACTTTGACCAGGCCACTCCAAAGTCTTCATTTTGTTTTTCTTAAGCCGTTCAGAGGTGGACTTGTTGGGGTGTTTTGGATCATTATCCTGCTGCAGAACCCAAGTGCGCTTCAGCTTGAGGTCACGAACAGATGGCCGGCCGGACATTCTTCTTCAGCATTTTTTGGTAGACAGCAGAATTCATGGTTCCATTTATCACAGCAAGTCTTCCAGGTCCTGAAGCAGCAAAACACTCCCAGACCATCACACTACCACCACCATATTTTACTGTTGGTATGATGTTTCTTTTCTGAAATGCTGTGTTACTTTTAAGCCAGATGTAATGGAACACACACCTTCCAAAAAGTTCATCTTTTGTCTTGTCAGTCCACAGAGTATTTTCCCAAAAGTGTTGGGGAACTTCCTTTATGTTCTTTTTGCTCAGCAGTGGTTTGTCATCTTGGAACTCTGCCATGCAGTCCATTTTTTTCCAGTCTCTTTCTTATGGTGGAGTCATGAACACTGACCTTAACTGAGGCAAGTGAGGCCTGCAGTTCTTTGGATGTTGTTGTGGGATCTTTTGCAACCCCTTGGATGAGTATTCGCCGTGCCCTTGGGGTTATTTTGGTTGCCCGGCCACTCCTGGGAAGGTTCACCATTGTTCCATGTTTTTGCCATTTGTGGATAATGGCTCTAACTGTGGTTTGCTGCAGTCCCAAAGCTTTACAAATGGCTAGAAAATTTAACTCAGCTTTCCAATGATGTGATAAACCACAGTTAATTTATGTTTTAATGGGGGGGGGGGGGATCACTTTTTCACACAGGACCATTTAGGTTTGAATTTTTTTTACCCTTAATAATAAACACTTCAGTGAAATACTGCATTTTGTGTTTACTTGTGTTATCTTTGTTTAATATTTAAATTTGATGATCTGAAACATTTACGTGTGACAAACATACAAAAAAATAAGAAATCAGGAAAGGGGCAAACAATTTTTCACACCACTGTATATAAGTGAATGCCATTTGCTTTTTTATACAGTGTATGTAAACTGCTGGTTTCAACCATATTTCATCTACTGCAGCTTAAATACCCTCATGAATGGTCATTTACAGCAGAATTGTTCCACTTTCTGAGAATCGTCAATCTAACACAACTGTATGATTAACCCTCGCCTCATTCTAAACCCATTAAAGCTCAGTGTAAATGGGCACTGCATTCACACACACACTGGTATTATAGAGGTGACACGGTGTACTGCGGTCCAGCTGAAACACTTCCAGAAACCTAAAGACATCTCAAAGCCAGACTTATCCTCTGCAAAAAGCCCACAAAATTCCCAGAAAACTTCACTGCACATTAGGGATTTGCAAGCTTTGAATTTTACTTCTTTAAAATTGGGGCCAATCAGTCTGCGCGGGGGGGGGGGGGGGGTGCAGGGTCCCCAGAGCTGTAAACAAGACAGCTTTGGCAGGGTTTGTATTTCTGACAGTTCTTTAAAATTGTGGCACATTAAATGTTATTAAAAAGCTGCTGTGAAGCGTAAAGGTAGAAAATTCTCTGGATCAGGCCCAGAGATGTTAACTGCTGCAGCAGGCCAGGTGCCTTACACAACACAGATAAACGGTGACACGCTGGGAAAGGAATGCAAACGCAGAAACTTAGTCTGACATAATTCTCACCCACACCACAGATAGTGTCTTGAGCTAATATAGTAGTTTAAAACTGGGGTCTTTAAAAAAAAAAAGGAAGAAAAAAATCCCAAGAATTCATGAGAAAAAATTGCAAATTTACAAGACATTGTCAAAAACAAGTATAAAGCAGACCATGAAGGATGGAGTAGCTTATTCTGGCCTGATGTATTCAGATCTCCTGATTAACCACAGCATAGATGCAGACCTCAGCCGGAAAGGGTGGATTGTCCTCTCCGGGTTGGGGACAAGCTCTTGCCCCAAGTGGAGGACTTCAAGTATCTCAGGGTCTCATTCACGAGTGAGGAGAGAATGGAGCGAGAGATTGACAGACGGATCGGAGCAGCATCTTCAGTGGTGTAGACATTGTACCAGTCTCTTGTGGTGAAGACGGAGCTAAGCTCTAAAACAAAGCTGTCAATTTTGCGGTCAATCTACATTCCTACCCTCACCTATGGTCATGAGCTTTGGGTAATAACAGAGAATGAGATCGCGGAGACAAGTGGCTGAAATGAGCTTTTTTCTGTAGGATGGCTGGTCGCACCCTTAGAGATAGAGTGAGGAGCTCAGTCATCTGAGAGAGGCTCAGAGGAGAACCACTGCTCCTCCACGTTGAAAGGAGCCAGTTGAGGTGGTTTGGGCATCTCAAGATTCAAGATTCAAAGATTTTAATTGTCAATACTACTATACATACAGGAGAATTGAAATGTTGTTTCTCTCTCTTCAGTGCTGTGCACAATATAAGAAAAAGGAATAAGGCTGGAAAAACAACAACAGCAGTTTATGTACAGTAATGCTACCTGTAGTGTGAATAACGATAAAAGATAAAATCCAGCAATCGTATATACAGAAAAGGTAAGTAATACTCTTAGTTCCAAGTTCAATGCGGTAGTGGATGTGCAGACAGTGACAGATTGGACTGCACATGATCAGTATTTCAATAACAGACAGCAGCAGATATGGCATTTGGGAAAATGGTTGCAGTAAAGTGCAGAGACATACAGCAGCAGATGTATTACTGTTGGTGTGCCAGTCTTCTGTACCAACAGCTGAGGTAGTTATTGTGTGGGTGAGTGTGTGACAGTCCAGGGGTGGGGGTGGGAAGGAGTGGGCAGAGGTCAGGGTCCTGATGGCCTGGTGAACAAAACCGTTTAGCAGACTTGTGGAGCAGGCCCAGAGGCTCCGGTATCTTTTCCCCAAGGGCAGGGGCTGAAGAGGGAGTGGAGGGAGTGTGAGGGGTGGGAGGTGTCGCCTGCAATGCTGATTGCTCTGTGGGTGAGGCGGGTGAGGTAGGTGTCTGAGAGGGGGCGCAGAGGGGCAACAATGATCTTGCTGGCTTCTTTCACTGCGTGTTGTATTGTCTTCCGGCAGGAGACGGTGCAACTTCCATACCACACCGTGATGCAGCTGGTGAGGATGCTCTCAATGGTGTCCCTGTAGAATCAGCACATGATGGGGGGTGGGACTTATGTTCTTCTCAATCTTTAGAAAAAATAGAGGTGACTTTGAGCCTTCTTGGCCAGTGATGTGGTGTTGTTGGACCAGGAGAGGTCCCCAGAGATGTGCACCCTCAGGAACTTGGTGTTGCTCACCCTCTCCACAACTGCTCCATTGATGATCAGAGGGGGATTATTGTCTTTACACCACTGGACCAGTTGACTCACCTCATTTCTGCAGTTGGCCTCTTTGTTGTTGGTGATGAGGCCCACCACCATCGTGTCGTCCCCAAACTTGATGATGTGGTTGAAGCTGTAGGCTGGTACACAGTCATGGGTACGCAAGGTGAAGAGCAGCAGGCTGAGTATGCATCCTTGTGGGGCTCCTGTGCTCAGTGTGATGGTCTTGGAGGTGCTGCAGCCGACCCACACATTCTGTGGCTTCAATGTGAGAAAGTCCAAACCCAGTTGCAGAGAGAGGTTTTGAGTCCCAGGTGTCTGACATTTTGTATTTGGTGGTGTGGGATGATTGTGTTGAATGCTGAACTGAAGTCCAAGAACAGCATTCGCACGTAGGAGTTATTTGAGTGCAGGTGGGTGAGGGCTGGATGGAGAGTAGCAGAGATGGCTTGTTCTATGGATCTCTTTGACCTGTATGCAAAGTGAGATGGGTTGTGGGAGGGAGGGAAGATGAACTTGATGTTCTGCATGACCAGCCACTCGAAGCATTTCATTATGATGGAAGTCAGAGCTACGGGCTGGTAATTGTTGTTGCCGGATGGGATGGGCTTCTTTGGGACTGGTATTATGGTAGCAGTTCTGAAACATGTGGGGACAACAGCTTGACTCAGGGAGATGTTGAAGATGTTTTCCAGGACATTCTTGAGCTCCTCCACACAGTCCTTCAGAATGCGACCTGGTATGTTGTCTGGTCCAGCTGCCTTGCATGGGTTGATCCTGGAGGGGATCGTCTTCACACTGGCTGGACCAGACTTCTAGCCTGCTCATCTGGGGGAGGAGTGGTCTTCTGTGCTGATGTGCTGTTTTGAGCTTCAAAGTGGCCAAAGAAGTCATTTAAGTTGTTCAGCAGAAAGATGTCACTCACACAGGTCTGAGGTGGGGGTTTGTAGTTGGTGAGGGTCTGTATGCCACACCAGAAGGAACGTGCATCTCTGGTGTTGCTGAAGTGGATGGATATTTTCTTCTTGTACTGTTGTTTTGCCTCCTTGATACCACGGGACAAGTTGGCTCTAGCTGTTGTTAGTCGTGCAATGTCACCGGTCTTGAAGGCTGTGTCCAGAGCCCTCAGGAGCCTGTTGACCTCTGCTGCCATCCATGGCTTCTGGTGGACACAAACAATGATGGTTTTGCAGTGAGTGACATCATCAATGCATTTAGCTCTTTATGCTACAACAACCTCAGTGTACTCCGCTATGTTTGTGTGTCCATTGTGAGTGGCTGCTTGCTTGAAAGTGTCCCAGTTTGTTGTGCTGAAGCAGTCTTTCAGAGCATCAGAGGCTCCCTCTGGCCAAACATGTGCCTGTTTCTTTATTGGTCTCATGGCTTTCACTTTGGGTCTGTATACAGGCCTTAGCAAAATGATGATGTGATTAGAGAGACTCGGGTGGGGGAGGGGGAAGGCTCTGTATGTAGTCTTGTGAGTTGTGTACACCAGGTCCAGCAAATTGTCTCCTCTTGTTGGAAAGTCCACGTGTTGGTGTAGTTTTGGTAGGAGGGACTTTAAATCTGCATGGTTGAAGTCTCCTGCTGTGATGAGGAATCTGTCTGGATGTGCTGTGTGTCCCACTTATAGCCTGATAGAATTCCTTTAGTGCTTTACTCCTCTCACTGATGGCAGTGGGCAGGACATACACTGTCACGAACTGCCTTGTCAAGGGCTGATTAAGGACACCACGCTCAGGACTGTAAGTTGCAAATTTATTAAAAGTGAACACAAAGTAACAAGAGTCAGAGGGCTCAGGGAAAATACTGGCTGGAGTGGAGGTGCGTTGCCCAGAATAGTGGAGGCTAAGGCATAAGGGGATGCCGGAAGATGGGGAATGCCCGTCAGGTCAACACAAACCACCAGGGGGGAAAAAAAAAACTGTCAGGGGACTCCTGTCAGGGAGGAATGGTACTTACAGTCTTAAAGGACAGGCCTGGAACACACGTCTGATAAGTGAGAAAACCGCATTGCCAAATGATCAGCGCTGCGGGCTTAAATAGGGCAGTAGGTACGAGTGATTACACAATTTGAATCAGCTGTGAGTCGTGAGAGAAGACAGGACTGACAGCTTGACAGGAGCACTGCCCACTACCAAAGCAAAACCCGGAAGTCCCGCTGACAGCTGCAGCCACAGAGAGAGAAAGAGAGAGAAGCAGCACAGGGTCAAAAGCACAATTACCAAATGAGAACAAACAAAAAGACAAAATAGACCTGGGGAAAAACTGGAAGGCAAGGCAGAAAGGAAACATGTAAATGTCAACTCTAAAGACGGCAATAAACAGGGAAATAAATTACACTACACAATATAAGGAGCCCAACCAGAGATAATCACAACAGGACACAAAGAACCTAAAATACCATAAACTATCAAATAACCAGAAACAGAAATACAACAAATATACAAATGTGGAAAAAGACAAGGAGCTGAGCACGGTGGTTCCCTCCTGCTCAGCTCATGACATTCACGGCAACTAGCAGGACAGATGTAATTTCCCTCGGTAAGTAAGAAGGGTCGGCACTTGATGATCACAACTGCCACCAACGGAGAACAGTGTTTATGCACGACAGTTGCATCTCGGCACCAAACGTCACTGATGTAAACACACATGCCTCTTCCTCGGGTCTTCCCTTCTTCCGTGAACACCCTATCAGCACAATAGCATGTTAGCCCTGCTGAATGAATAGCAGAGTGCGGGATTTTGTCATTTAGCCACGTGGACATCCATCCATGACCTACCTGAGAACCATTGTTGAACAAGTCTGGTGAGCATTGAGGTCATTGATTAGGACGAGTTTTTGTAATCACATAAATGCCCAGCTCTCCTGACCTTTGACCTTGACCACAACCTGGATGCAGATCCTCCTGAGAATCCTTGTGAACGTTTGGTGAACATTGGGGCAAACGCCTAGGAGGAGTAATGATTCTCATGACGGACAGATGCCAGATGCCGAATAACTGCATTTGTTTCTCTCAGCTAAAAAATGGCAATTACTTAAAATGCAAAAGTGGTAAATTTACAAGAAATACATACAAAATACCAGACTAACTAACTAACCTGCACTGATATAGCGCTTTTCTAGTCTCAAAGACCACTCAAAGCGCTTTCACTAGTACTAACTCTCTATTCTAAGGGCCTATAGGAGACAGATATCTAGGGACAATTTAGAACAGATAGTTAACCTAACATGCATGTCTTGGGATTGTGGGAGGAAACCGGAGCCCCCGGAGTAAACCCACGCAGCACAGGGAGAACATGCAAACTCCACACAGAAAGGTTCCTGCCCCTGCCAGCCTGGGGATTCAAACCAGGAACCTTCTAGCTGTAAGGTAACAGTGCTAACCACTGCACCACCGTGCTGCAAAAAAAAAAAAATCACAGACAAAAAAATCCGATTTATGAAAAAAAAAGTTAAAATTTACAAGAAAATTCATATTAACAAAAAAGTTGGAAATTTGTGAGAAATCTGTTTAGCATTTCAAAGAAAAAAGGAAATTAAAAAATAATGTACAAATTTACCAGAATAATATAACAAATTGATGAGAGTCGAATGTTCCACATTTCTGAGAAAAAAAGTCATAAACTGGGGAAAAATAAATTTGCAAGAAAAGAAGGAAAACAATGAAAAAATGGGGGGAAGTCTCCTTTAATTAATGCCGACAAGCTGATTTATAATATACAGTGGTGTGAAAAATTGTTTGCACCCTTCCCAATTTCTCATTTTTTTGTATGTCACACTTAAACGTTTCAGATCATCAAACAAATTTAAATATTAGACAACGATAACAAGTAAACACAAAATGCAGTTTTTAAATGAAGGTGTTCATTATTAAAGGGAAAAAATTCCAAACCTACATGGCCCTGTGTGAAAAAGTGATTGCCCCCTAAACCTAATAACTGGTTGGGCCACCCTTAGCAGCAACAACTGCAATCAAGCATTTGCAATAACTGGCAATGAGTCTTTTACAACGCTGTGAAGCAATTTTGTCTCACTCATCTTTGCAGAATTGTTGTAATTCAGCCACATTGGAGGGTTTTCGAGCATGAAACGCCTTTTTAAGGTCATGCCACAGCATCTCAATCGGATTCAGGTCAGGACTTTGACTAGGCCACTCCAAAGTCTTCATTTTGTTTTTCTTAAGCCATTCATAGGTGGACCTGCTGGTGTGTTTTGGATCATTATCCTGCTGCAGAACCCAAGTGCGCTTCAGCTTGAGGTCACGAACAGATGGCCGGACATTCTCCTTCAGGATTTTTTGCTAGACAGCAGAATTCATGGTTCCAATTACGACAGCAAGTCTTCCAGGTCCTGAAGCAGCAAAACAGCCCCAGACCATTACACTACCACCACCATATTTTACTGTTGGTATGATGTTCCTTTTCTGAAAAAAAAAGGAGCAGAAAAAAAAAAAGGAGACAGACGCAACAGCAGCACGTGAGTTTATTCTCAATTTTTGCTGTGATTTAGATGTTTTTACCTTGTAGATAATAGTTTTGGAGTGTTTTTATGGTTATTTGCTTCAAGAACAGAGGAGAAAGGTACAAAATCAACAGCACAAGTTTGTGTATCTTTGCTGTGATTTAGGTGTTTTTCCCGTGTAAATAACAGTTTAGCACAATAAATAGTAGTTTTAGCATCGATTGTGAGAGTTTGGGAGCATTTTTTTTTTGTTGTGTTTTATTCTTATTTCCCCCCCCCCCCCCCCCCCCCCCCCCCCCCCCCCCCCCCCCCCCCCCCCCCCCCCCCCCCCCCCCCCCCCCCCCCCCCCCCCCCCCCCCCCCCCGGAGCCACACGTCTCCCATTGTATTCCATTGTATTCCATTGTTTTTTTTGTTAGTGGGCTTTTCAACTGTAGCACATGCTTTTTATAGAATGTGTAAATAATAATTTTGATAGTTTTATTGATTAAAACTATTGATAAGATAAGATAAGATAAGCCTTTATTAGTCCCACAACGGGGAAATTCCAGGATTGCAACAGCACAGGGATAGCAACACTCAGAGCAACAATCAGAAGGCAAGAAAAAAAACAAGCAAGCAAGAGCAGCTAATATACATATGTACATACTACTATAAAATATATATATACACACACACACAGACACACAGTGCAGAGCATTGTAGCTGGATGGAATAAATATATGAATATATAAACACACAGTGCAGAGCATTGTAGCTAGATGGAATAAATATGTAAGTATATAAACACACACAGTGCGGAGCAATGTAGCTAGATGGAATAATATGTAGATATATAAAAACACAGTGCAGAGCATTGTTGCTAGATGGGATGAAACAGCATAACCGTCTACTTAGTTATCCTACATGGTATGATTATGTGCCCATACATATTCTCACCCTCCATAGTGACCGGTATTTTCCTAGTTGTATGCCGGAGGGGACCATTGTGTAAGTCTATTGCATCTTTTGCATTCAAAAAAACTATTAGTTTGTTACGTCTTTTTGCTATCTCTGCGAGCAGCCCTGCTTAGGTTGTACAGTCTGACAGCCGTTGGTAGGAAGGACCTACGAAACCTCTCGGTTGTGCACCTGGGATGATGTAGTCTGCTGCTAAATGAGCTCCTCAGTGCATTCAGTATGTCCTGCATAGGGTGGAACTCGGACTCCAGCAGAGATGACAGTTTAGCCACCATCCTTCTCTCTCCTATCTCCTCCATCGGATCAAGGCGCTGCCCCAGGACAGAGCTAGCTTTCTTAATCAGTTTGTTCAGTCTCTTCCTATCGGCTGCAGTAATGCCACTGCCCCAGCAGACCACTCCAAAAGTGATGGCTGATGCCACCACCGTGTCATAGAATGTCTTCAGCAGCGCCCCTTGTACACCAAAAGACCTGAGTCTCCTCAGCAGGAACAGCCTGCGCTGTCCCTTCTTGTAGAGTGCATCAGTATTGTGTGACCAGTCTAGTTTATTGTTCAGATGAACACCCAGGTACTTATAGGATGTCACCATCTCGATGTCTGTTCCCTGTATATTTACTGGTGCTGTGAGGGGTTGTCCTTGCCTGCGACAGTCCACCACCAGCTCCTTAGTTTTCCTTGCGTTGATCTGGAGGCAGTTCCGATGGCACCAGTCCACGAAGTCCTGGATAAGCCCTCTGTACTCAGCTTCATCTCCATTGGAGATGAGGCCAACGATCGCAGAGTCATCAGAGAACTTCTGTAGATGGCAGTGTGTTGTGTTGTGTGAGAAGTCCGCAGTATAAAGAGTGAACAGGAAGGGAGCCAGCACCGTTCCCTGGGGGGCCCCCGTGCTACTGATGATCGTGTCGGACACACAGTCCCGGGTTCTCACAAACTGAGGCCGGTTCGTGAGGTAGTCCAGGATCCATGATGACAGGTGCTGGTCCACCCCTGCGCGCAGCAGCTTGTCCTTCAGGATCATCGGTTGGATGGTGTTGAAAGCACTGGAGAAGTCAAAGAACATGATCCTCACCATATTCCCGGGCTTCTCCAGGTGGGACAGAGAACGGTGAAGGAGGAAGATCACCGCATCCTCCACCCCAATGCCATGCTGGTAGGCGAACTGGAGTGGATCCATCGCTGGTTCCACCAGGGGGCGGAGGTGAGCAAGGAGCAGTCTCTCCAGGGTCTTCATCAAGTGGGACGTCAAGGCCACCGGTCTGTAGCTGTTCAGGTCTTTGGGGTGGGAAGTTTTTGGTACAGGTACCACACAAGATGTTTTCCACAGCTGTGGTACCCTCCCCAGCTTCAGGCTCAGGTTGAAGATGTACGTCACAATCCCACACAGCTGGTCTGCACAGGACTTGAGGAGCTTTGCGCTGATGCCATCCGGTCCCGACGCCTTCCTCGCCTTGATCTTCCTCAGCTCCGTCCTCACCTGGGTCCTGGTCAGGGTCAGGATGGGGGGCTGTGTGTTGGGAGTGGGGGGGTGTTGGTGGAGTGGAGAGTGGGCAGCAGGACTTGATTTCTTTAGAGGCAGCAGTGGTTGTTGTGCAGTCAGGGGGGAGGGCGGTTGGTCAAACCTATTGAAAAACAGATTCAGGTTGTTCGGTTCGCCCACTCCCTGCCCCCCGTGGCCTGGGGGGAGGTATTCTGGAGCCCAGAGATGGTTTTGAGGTTTCTCCAGACCCCGCTGATGTCGCTCTGTTGCAACTTGTCCTCCATCTTCTTCCTGAAGCTGTCCTTGCCTTCTCTGATCTTTCTCCTCAGCTCCCTCTGTACGGACTTCAACATCTCCCTGTTCCCCGACCTGAAGATCCTCTTCTTCTCTCTCAGAAGTGTTTTAATCTCAGGGTTGATCCAGGGTTTGTTGTTTGAGCAACACCGTATGGTCTTGGTGGGAACGGATTTGTCCACACAGAAGCTGAGGTAGCCCGTGAAGGTGTGAATGAGGCCATCGATGTCCTCACCATGTGGATTGCAGAGCTGCTTCCAGGCGGTGGCTTCAAAACAGCCTTTTAGAGTGTCCATTGTCTCCTCAGACCATAACTCCACAGTGTGCATGGCCGGAGGTTGTCTGTGCACTAGGGGTTTGTACACCGGCCGGAGATGAACCAAGTTGTGATCCAATCTCCCGAGTGGGGGGAGTTGTGATGAGGTGTACGCCTCCTTAGTGTTTGCGTAGAATAAGTCCAGTGTTTTATTGTCTCTAGTGTGGCATGTGACATACTGGGTGAACGTGGGTAGAATGGGAGACAGTGAAACATGGTTGAAATAGCCTGAGATGAGGAGAAGAGCATCTGGGTGTTCTGTCTGCAGCCTGCTGGTTACTGAATGGATGACGTCACGCGCTGTCCCAGTGTTCACCGTCGGATTTGCATAAACAACAATGCAGATCACGTGTGAGTGTTCTGTCGGGAGATATGTAGGCCGCATGCTAACAGCTAGCAACTCAATGTCTTTGCTGCAGTGTCGTTGTTTAACAGTGATATGTCCCGGTCTACACCAGTTGTTGTTAACATACATTATCACTCCACCGCCCCTAGTTTTGCCACTGTCTGGTGTTCGGTCAGCTCGTATCATGTGGAAACCCTCCAGCTCAATGTTAGCATCTGCTGCTAGTTCAGTTAGCCACGTCTCAGAAAACAAAAGGAGCGAGCACTCCCAATATGTGCTATCGTAACGGCAGATAGCCGCTAGCTCATTTACCTTTCCCAGTATAGAGCGTACATTTCCCATGACAACAGATGGAAGGGAGGGTCTGTACCTTATATTTTTTGTCCTCCGCCTTACTCCAGCCCGGCAGCCGCGGCGTTTTCACCTCAATTCTCTCGGTATGTCGAGTTTTTCCAATGGGACCGGGTGGCGGTTGAATGCTAGCAGCTCTTCCCTGTTGTATCGTATCCTGCTATAAACAGTGGCTCCGTCCACCGGCTCAGGAGACATTTGGGACGATCTGTGTGTCCGTGATATAAGTGGAGTGAAAAAAAAAGACGGATCAAAAGAGAGAGGAAGGGAAAAAGACTCGGAATCGAGCCGCTGTTGCAAAAGGCAGCCGACTCGTGTGGCGCCGGGAGAGAAAAAAAGTAGATAGTTAATAGTAAAAGATAGTTTTAATAGTTTGATTCAGCTTCATCGCCGACCTGCATATCTTCACCTGAATGAATAAACAACAATTTCAGGTAAGGACTAATATAAATAAATGCCATTAATTGTAGCTTTGGCAGTGTTTCCACATTAATTTGGTTTTGAGCGTGTCAATGAATGTAGCCAGTTAGCTTCTAGCTGCTGCTTTGAGTCTTGAGTTTACAGCAGAGTTAACCCATCGTGTTGGGCCTAACCTACAGTAGCTACAAGCTAGCTGTTAGCTGCAATGATCAAATAAAGGAAAATTTATTGATTTAATAGAAAAAGTTACAAAATTAAGAGGAAAAAATGCAAATTTCTGGGAAAAGGGTTATAAATGTTCAAAAAATGTCAAAAATTATAAAAAAAACTTACAAATTTGAGGAAAAAAGTCCCAAATTTATAAGAAAAAAAGAATAAATTTACGAGCAAACCCTTGAAATTTAAGAACCCGTACAGATTGGAAAATGTAAAGTTGTTACTCCCTCTCGGTGGATCACCACCTTATCGTGTTGGGGGAGTTTGCGTGCCCTAATGATTCCAGGAGCTATGTTGCACCTGGTAGCCTCTACCAACACAAACTGGTCCTGGGTGAAGGTCCAGACCAGGAGCGGTCCAGCTGATCCCTATGAAGAAGTTACGAGGACCCAGTGTATCAAAAGGAGCCACATGGCTCCTCCCTCCCCTGGACTCACCACCTGCAGGAGTGATCATGGGGATCATGGTGCTGTGTGAACTGGGTGGCAGTCTGGGCTGCTCTGCTTGGACTGTTGCCCCTGTGACCTGGATTCCTGGATAAGCAGTAGAAGATGGATGGACGGATAGCTGCTACTCACTAAAGAAATTTTCCTACTCTTGGGTAAATTTTTTGGTGACTACTAGGGCTGCAATGATTACGCGGATAATTAAAGTAACTCAATTACAAAAAATCCTTGATTCAAAGTCTATGATTCGAGGCTTCATTTAACGTAGCACTTCCAGTCATGCTATAAAAACAACATGCTGGCGTGTTTGATGGCGCGATATCATGGATTCAGCGGCGCAGGGACAAAAGCGGCAGAGTGATAGGAAAGAGAACGAAAGTCAGAGAACATGACAAAAAGAATCGTTACAGCGTCATGGCAGAAAGCACGCAACCACATCATACACAAGCAGAGGACATGAGACAAAGTAGGTGATTGACATTTTAAATTAAGATGAATAGAATGTCGTCAGCTGCACTAATTATGCTTATATGGCCAAATAACAGCAGCTACCATTAACACCCAGTCAGTGTTTTTTTTTTTTTTTTTTTCCATGTTGTGAAATGAAGCCAACGCTACAAAAGTGAACTTCATGGTGCAACATAATGTGAGAAAGCCTTGGTCAATTTACATCCTTACAGTGGAATTTAAAATGCAGCTCTTCTTCCTGGTACAAAAGGGAAAAGTGCAAGAGAGTGCATTAAAGGAAAATAAGACACGGGGAGAACATGCAAACTCCACACACATCACTGTTGGTCGGGGATCGAACCCAGGATCCCCCAGCCAAGGGTGAGTTGCTGTGCTGCCACAGTGCTAACCACTCCGCCACTGCGCTGCCTATACATGTTTTATTTTTATGTCATACAGGCCAACTTTACTGACAGTGACTCCAGCAAAGCAGAAGACCCAGTAATGCATGCAGGCACCAGGGGTGCAACATCATTCCTCCAGAACTTTCTGGGCTCGTCGGACTCCAGTATCAGGTATCTTACAACTTGAGACTTAAGAATTTGTGTTTTTATATTTGCATATTCTGTGATCTTTCCTGATTGTGTCCTTACGATGTCTTATCGCTCTGTCTTTCAGTGATGATGAGCAGGATGAAGAGCAGCAGTTAAATCAAGCTGTACAGACTGAGGTTCTTATGTACTTTGGAGAACATTCACTGTCCAAGAAGGAGAATCCGTTATCATGGTGGGAAAGAGGTGCAACACAGGATCCTACACTGTCAAAACTGGTAAAGTCACTGCTGCGTATTTTAGCAGCATCTACACCGTCAGAGTGTCTGTTTTCTGCAGCAGGTAACATCACTTCAAAGTGCGGGACAAGCCTTAGTTCTGAGCATGTTGATATGCTGACTTTTCCTCAAGAAAACCATCACACGCTCCATTAAAGGATTTTCTCAGAAAGTTAGCAACCACAAGCTGACATAAAGAAACTGGTTTTGGTCTGTATGGATAAAGACAGTTCAAGTGTGATGAGATTAATAGCTTTGTTTTGGTGCAGTTGACACAGATCTTCTTCTTCTCCTCCTCCTCCTCCACAGTGGATCATCTGCCTCCATCTCACCCCATCCTTTGCATCCTCCTCTGTAACACCAACCCTCTCCATGTCCTCCTTCACAACATCCATTAATCTTCTCTGTGGTCTTCATAGTCCTTACATTTAAAGTCCCCACTCTCACCTCCACACTTCTTCCTTTCCTTTTCTTTTCTCTCTCTCCCTTCTAACACACCTGCCCTCCCGATCTTTGACCAACAGTAGCCCAATTTCCATCGGCACCCTGTTAGTTAACAGCACCGGTGGCAGTCGTCATTAACCCAGGCTTCAACAGATCCGCTATGAAAGTCTCATTCGTCATGATCCACATGGTTGATTTGGCAAAGCCTACGAAAATCAGCTGATAAATGTCACCTGGCAGCAATCAGCTGACTCTTCTGATGAAGGCTGCAGTGCAGTTGAAACATGTAAAGAAGGTAAAGACATCTTTCTATTTTACTTTTGTCTTTCAAAGGAAAAAAAAAAAAAAAAAGGAAAAATGATTTGGCAAAGGTTTTACATGGAATGTCCTTCCTGACACAACCCTCCACATTTACCCCAGCTTAGGACCAGCGCTAGGAGTACACTGGTGCGCACCCCATGTAGCTGGGTTAGTTTACACAGATCTATTTGTTACTATAAAATTGGGGCATTGTCAAATCAGCTGTAATTTAGTATAACAGTTGTGTTCATGTTGATTGGTATATATTTTCAAAATCTCCAAAAACATTCTAAAATTGAACTCTTCCTTATTTTTAATTATTTGGTTGTTTTATTTATTTTACTTAAGCAATTGTAAAATTTTTGTAAAAACTTTACAATTTAATTTATTTTATCTGGTAATACTGCATTACTGCTAGGCGCCTAATGGTAGACATCAACAATTTTGTTGTCACAGTTTAAAGGCAACATATAATGCAGCAACTGCAAATCGGGTTATATGCAATAAACACTGCAATAAATGTGTACTTATGTTATTGAGCGTTTGGTACAATTACTATTGCTCTTTAGGAAAGAGAGCTCCACACATGTTGGTCAATGCAAGTTTCTAAAATGCAAAAAAAAAAAAAAATGTATCTGATTACATGATTAATTGATCAATTATAGTGGCCGATTACTCAGCTAGTAAAATGATCAATAGCTGCAGCCCTGATGACTACTCTTACGTGTACTTGAGTAATTATCTTCATAAGGTACTACTTTTAATTAAGTACGATTTCTGTCTAACCAACTCTGGTGATGGTACAAACAGCACAAAAAAAAACTATAGGAAAAGATAAACAGACAGTGGATCTAAAAGGAATCAGAGTCATGAATGATATTATTTAAAGAGAAACTTACCCATCATGCTCTTAGGCCTGGCTCGCTGATCTGCACCACAGTGCCTGAAAACAGAGACAACTATAAGCCAGACTTCCTAAACACTGTCCCACGTCTTCTCACACAAACAGCGAGCACTCATCCCCGTCTTCTCCCTGCATAGAACCAGTTTCTCCAGGTTTATTCAAATGACGAGGCTGAAAAAAGGCTCACAGGGATAAAAAAAAACCCCCAAACCTGCCATGTCAGAGACAGCAGGCACACTCAGCCACTGACACAGTGGTGGTGGAGACTGAGTCAGCGCATGCTTCAGGTCACACAGCCATCACTCACTGGCCAGAGACAGTCAACAGAGAGCGTGGAAGAATCCATGCAATCCTTCCACCAGCCGGAGGGGACTGCAGGCAGAATGAATGCAAATTTAAGTTTAGCTAATTAAAAATCTTCATCCAGTGACATTTTTGTTTTTGATGAATGTAAGAAAGGTGTTAAAGTGGCAGAAAGTTGGTCAGTAAGGAGGACTTTTTAGGATCATGGGAATGTGGGATGAATTTTCCTCTTGTTAGCAAATCCTCCCAGTCAGTCATGAATAATAAATGAAAGGGATTAAGTAGAAGCAAGGCTGTTGAGGCCTCGTTTATGACCCAAAGCGAGGATCAGACAGACAAAAAGGCTTCACATGTGGGTGAGAATGTGACAAGCTCCAGCTCCTTATCGCTGAACAACACATGAATCAACAGCCCTGCAGCACAACCTGCGTGCTCATTTTCTCAACCCAGCAGCCACCTGCAGGAGTGTCATGGGTGCTATTCAGGGCTGCATGGGAACAAATGAGGCCTGCTAGTGACAGCTGTTGGTGCAGGAGATGTGAGTCAACGTGGCCGGTGTGACATGTCACTGTAAAGGCTCCTTCATCAGCTGCGTGGTTTCACACCAACAGAACTCCAGAAGGCTTGAGGTGCTTTGAGTGAGAGCATTTGTTCAGTATTTGGCATCAGCTGCAAATCAGCACCTAAGATGTGCATCACTTGATAGATATTCCCATATTTTCCAAGCACAACAATGGTGACAAGGATAAACCTTTATAACATCAGCATGGAAGCATGCTTGGCATCCCTACCACCGTTCCTCCTGTCCACAGGTGAGCTGCCCATTCCGTGGTCTTCATACGTACATATCAGCTATGGACCTAGCTAGAGTCGGTAAGATGCGGCTGCAGGCATTCCTGATTTACAGCCTGGGTACTGAGGGACAGCTGGTATTTGATTCAGCAAAATATTGGTAAAACTCAAATTAAACATAAAGCCTCTAAAGTGAATGATTTGGCCTCTGTTCCTCCTCATAATTTAAAAATTAAATGTAGTTTATTAAATATTAGGTCTCTAACTATTATGTTAACTATTATTATCTACTAACTATGATGGAACTGGACAATTATCAATGAATATTATGAACTGGAGTCACAGCAACAATTCAGACAACTATAGGACACTGAAGGATTTTACTCATCTGCAAAAAAAAACATTCAACAACATGAATCAAAAAATCAACAAACAGGAACAACAAGAACTGAAAGTTTTTGAATATACAGATCACAACCCACAGGACGTAGAATATGACATAGACCCTGATAATAATTTTTTTTAACTCAGTCAATAATGACTGTAATTATTACACAGATGAACAGTTTAACACAATGATCACATCTGATTTCAATATTTCTATGATCCACTTCAACAGCAGAAGTCTCTATGCAAACTTTAATAACATTAAAGATTATTTACATCAGCTTAAAGAGCCCTTCAATATTGTGGCAATATCAGAGACGTGGCTCAGTGAAGAGAAAGGAGTGGATTTTACCATGGATGGCTATGAGTTAAATTATATAAATAGAAAAGTGAAAAAAGGAGGAGGAGTTGCAATTTATGTTGACAAGAGCTTGAAATACAAGGTTGTTGAAAATCTGTCAGTAACTGTGGATGATTTATTTGAATGTATTACAATAGAAATCTGTCTGGACAATGTGAAGAATATAGTAGTGAGCTGTGGATATAGAACACCTGGATCAAACATTGACTTATTTAAGGACTGGGTGGAAAAAAATGTATGCAAAACTAACTCATAAAGTTATGTTCATCTGTGGGGATTTCAATATAGATCTGATGAACTCAAAGCAACATAGTTTGACAGAAGAATTTATCAACACAATGTACAGTATGGGCTTACATCCAACAATTACCGGACCTAGCAGAATCACGTCACACAGTGCCACACTAATAGATAACATATTCACAAACATTATGGAAAATAATATCAGGAGTGGGCTTTTATTGAATGATATCAGTGACCACCTGCCGATTTTTGTTGTCTATCAATGTGATTATAGGAAGAAAAAGTATACCAAAAATATTAAATATAAAAGAATAAGAACTGAAGAATCAATGTATTTACTGACAAAGGAATTATTAATACAAGATTGGAAGATAGTTTATGATGAAAATGACATAAATAGAGCATATGATAAATTTTTACAAATATTTCAATCATTATACAATAAATACTGTCCTATAAAACAATACAGTGACAGACAACAAAAAAAAAAATATTCCTTGGGTCACCAAGGGGTTAATAAATGCATGTAAAAAGAAGAATACATTATATAAACAATTCATTAAATGCAGAACTGTGGAAGCTGAGATCAAATATAAAAGATATAAAAATAAGCTTACTACTATAATGAGGACCTGTAAGAAAGAATATTACAACAGAATACTAGAGGATAACAAAAATAACATAAGAGGAATATGGCAAGTACTCAATGGGATTATTAGTAATCGTCCTAAGAATGCAAATTATCCAGAATATTTTTATCAAAAATGACAGTTTGATAAATAATATGGAAGATGTGGTCAGTGGTTTCAATAAATTTTTTGTAAACGTTGGTCCTGAATTAGTAAAATCAATAGTGACACCGGAAACAAACCACAGTGGGTCTGTGAATGAAATAGAGGATAGAAATCCAAACACTATCTTTTTGGGTGCAGTTACTGAAAAGGAAATTATCGAGACTGTGAGTAAATTTAAAAACAAAAAATCAACGGACTGGAATGAAATTGACATGACAATAGTGAAAAAAGTAATTGAGCGAATTGTTAAGCCACTCACCCACATCTGTAACCTGTCATTTCAAACTGGTACATTTCCAGACAAAATGAAAATAGCAAAAGTAATACCTCTATACAAAACAGGAGACAGTCATTATTTCACAAATTACAGGCCAGTCTCTTTACTCTCACAATTCTCCAAAATACTTGAAAAAATCTTCACTAAGAGACTGGATGATTTCACTGAAAAAACACAACCTCCTTACAGATAGCCAGTATGGTTTTAGAGCAGATAAATCTACATCTTTGGCACTGATCGAACTTATAGAAGAAATTACTAGTTGTATAGATTAAAAAAAGGTTGCTGTAGGAGTATTTATAGATTTAAAGAAAGGTTTTGACACCATTGACCACAGAATACTACTAAGGAAACTGGAAAGGTATGGGATAAGAGGGGTAGGACTGAGTTGGGTGGAAAGTTATTTAAGTAACAGACAACAATTTGTACAAATTGGAGAGCACAAATCACCCTTCATGGACATCACTTGTGGTGTGCCCCAGGGGTCAGTTTTGGGACCCAAACTCTTTATTTTGTATATAAATGACATATGCCAAGTATCAAAAATTCTGAAATTTATTTTGTTTGCGGATGACACAAATATCCTTTGCACTGGTGAGAATTTGCAGCAGGTTTTAGAGGTGGTCACAACTAAAATGGAAAAATTAACGCAGTGGTTCAACAAAAATAAATTATCTCTAAATCTAAAAAAAAACAAAGATTATGGTGTTTGGAAATTATAAAATAAATCATGAAATAATGGTAACGATAGATGATACCAGAATAGAAACAGTACAGGAAAATAAGTTTCTGGGGGTGACGCTAGACAATAAAATCTGCTGGAAACCTCACATCAGTCACATCCGGGCTAAATTAGCAAAATGTATAGGCATACTGGGGAAGACAAGACACATCTTGGACTATAAATCATTGGTCTTATTGTACAATTCACTGTTTTTACCTTATCTTAACTACTGTGTAGAAGTCTGGGGAAACACCTACAAGACCAACCTACAGGCAATATGCACATCACAAAAAAAGAGCTACAAGGATAATAAACAATGCAGGATATAGAGACCATACCAATCCGTTGTTCTTAAAGTCACATGTCATAAAGTTCATCGATTTAGTTAAATTTAAGACAGCACAAGTAATGTACAGGGCAATTAACAATCAACTCCCAACTAATATACAAATAATATTTAAAAAAAGAGACAATGATCATAATTTGAGAGGAGACTTAAACTTTACAAAACCCAAGATACGTACAACCAAGAAAAGTATGTGCATATCTGTCTGTGGGGTGGATTTGTGGAACAGTCTGGAGCCGGAACTGAAACTATGTACAAACAGAAATCAATTCAAAAAGAGGTATAAGCACCATTTGCTGAAAGGATATATGTTAGAAGGGTAGTATTTATATGTACGATTCATTATGTTCACTCTGGGACATTATGGGACACTATGGAATGGTGGTTGGGACAGCACTGTGTATATCTGTGTTGTTTGAGACTGGTTTTTGGATGTATGGACTTCATTGTATGTTAGAATGGATGGCTGTTAATGTTGATTTGTAAAAAATACAGTAAATTGTTTTCTTGGGGTCTTAAAGGTGGTAATTTGTATAAAATTCACATGGGTGTATCTATGGAAAAGAGGAGTTGGAATTAATAAGTGTTCACTTCTTCCTTCTCCCTTTCGAACAGTGTATACTGTTACTTTATTGCATTTGCCATTTGCTTGTTTTTTGTTATATTTATGTGTTCGAAATAAACTATCTATCTATCTATCTATCTATCTATCTATCTATCTATCTATCTATCTATCTATCTATCTATCTATCTATCTATCTATCTATCTATCTTTCTAACTCCCAAGTCTCTGTTAGTCCATGATCTGTTAATTGATCATCAGATTGATTTAATTTCCCTTACAGAGACTTGGTTAGGGCAAGAGGATTATGTTGGTTTAAATGAATCACTCCCTCTGGTTATTTAAACTGTCAAAATCCCAGAAGTTCTGGTTGTGGAGGAGGAGTAGCAACAATTTACCATTCCAAATTACTAGTTAATGTAAAGCAAAAAAAACATGTTATAATTCCTTTGAGGGCCTGGTCCTCAGTATTGGGCACTTTAGCAATTTTAGGTTAAACCCAATTTTATTTGCCATAGTTTATCGTCCCCCATCAACCTACTCAGAATTTTTATCCGAATTTGCTGATTTCTTAGCTGATTTAGTGCTGAAATCTGATAGAATAATTATAGTAGGGGACTTTAATATACATGTGGATGTAGATAGTGACTGCCTTAATGTGGCTTTTAATTCAATATTAGACTCGATTGGGTTTTCTCAGAAAGTAGGAAATTCTACTCATTACCTCCACCATACATTGGACCTTGTTCTGACATATGGCATAGAAATAGAAAATCTTGTAGTGTCTCCTCATAACCCTGTACTGTCAGACCATTGTCTGTTAACCTTTGATTTTACTATTTCTGACTATTTGGCTCCTAAAGAAAAATACTATTACAGTAGATGCCTCTCAGATGATGCTGTTACCAAATTTATGCAGATTGTTTCCTTTATGCCATGTGTCAACACCAACAGAAATAAGCTATAGACAGCTTGCTCCTTCTGTAATTGATAACATGGTGGATAGTGTTACAGCTTCTCTGCATCAGACTCTAGACTTGGTGGTCCCCTTAAAAAAGAAAAAGTCTAATCAGAGATTTCTAACTCCTTGGTTCAACACAGAAACTCATAGCTTAAAACAGAAGACTCGTCAATTAGAAAGAAAATGGCGCTCCACTAATTTAGATGAAATCTAGTTAGCTTGGAGAAATCATCTTTTAATTTATAAAAAATCTCTTAGAAAAGCTAGAACGAGTTATTACTCTGCATTAATAGAAGAGAACAAGAATAAGCCCAGGTTCTTTTCAGTACTGTAGCCAGGTTGACAAAGAGTCAGGACTCTGTCAATCCTAGCATTCCCTTAGAGCTTACTAGTCAGGACTTTATGAACTTTTTCAATAATAAAATTTCATCCATCAGAGATAAAATCAATCAGATTCTTCCCACAGTTAACTTAAATTACTGTAACTACTACAACTCCTTCTATTGATGTCTGTCTTGATGAGTTTACTCCAATCGACCTTTGCGAGTTAGACAAAATAGTTTCCTCATCCAAACCTTCAACTTGTCTTTTAGACCCTATTCCTACCAGGTTATTTAAAGAAGTCTTCCCACTTATTGGTAGCTTTATTCTTCATATAATCAATTCTTCATTGAATTTAGGCCATGTACCACAGAGCTTTTAAAACGGCTGTAATTAAACCCTACTCAAAAAGCCAACGCTAGATCCAGGAGCTTTAGCTAACTATAGACCAATCTCTAATCTCCCTTTCATTTCAAAAATCTTAGAAAGAGGTTGTTGCTACGCAATTATTTGACCACCTGCAGGGAAATGGTTTACTTGAAGAGTTTCAATCTGGGTTTAGAATCCATCATAGTACTGAAACAGCCTTAGCGAAGGTCACTAACGACCTCCTCATCGCATCTGATATGGACTAGTTTCTGTACTTGTCCTTTTAGGACCTTAGTGCAGCTTTTGATACTATCGATCATAATATTCTACTTGATAGATTAGAACACTATGTTGGACTTAATGGAACTTCGTTGCAGTGGTTTAGATCTTATTTATCTGATAGGTTCAGTTTGTTCATGTAAATAATGAGTTTTCTTTCAACTCAAAGCTTAGTCATGGAGTTCCACAGGGATCTGTGCTAGGCCCTACTCTTTTTAGTTTATATATGCTTCCGTTAGGCAACATTATTAGAAAGCACCGTATACATTTTCATTGTTACGCAGATGACACACAATTATACCTGTCAATGAAGCCAGATGATAGTAATCAATTAGCCAAGTTAGAATTCTGTCTTAAGGAAATCAAAGCTTGGATGACTTGTAATTTCCTGCTATTAAATTCAGATAAGACTGAAGTCATTCTTGTTGGTCCAAAAAACCTTAGAAATTCCTTTCCAAATCAAACTTTCAGTTTGGATGCGGTTACTCTTTCTCTTAATAGCTCTGTGAGGAACCTTGGAATTATTTTTGATCAGGATCTGTCCTTCAATTCACATATTAAATTTGTTTCTAAGACGGCCTTCTATCATTTGCGTAATATTGCCAAGATTAGGAGCATCTTGTCTCAGAGTGATGCTGAGAAACTGATCCACGCTTTTGTTAGCTCGAGATTAGATTACTGTAATTCTTTAGAGTTTAGAATTAAGTTTAAAATCCTTCTTCTTACTTATAAAGCTCTAAACAATCAGGCTCCTTTTTATTTAAAAGATCTGATACTACTGTATTATCCTAACAGAGCACGACGCTCCCAAAAATGCAGGATTACTTGTAATACCTAGAATCTCCAAAAGTACAATGGGAGGCAGAGCCTTTAGTTATCAAGCTCCTCTCCTGTGGAACCAGCTGCCAATCTGGATTCGGGAGTCAGACTCGATCTCTGTTTTTAAGAATAGGGCTAAAACCTACCTTTTTGATATAGCCTACAATTAGGGAGGGATCATGTGTTTCTGAACCCTCCCTTAGTTATGCTGCTAATAGGTTTAGTCAGCCGGGGGACCTCCAGTAATGCACTGGGCCTCACTCCTTTCCTCACTCTCTATGAAATATTTTTTTTTTGCTGGTCATTAACATTTGTTTGTTCTCTCCCATAGATTGAGTCCCCATTGTGCTGTTTGCTCTCTACGTGTCTGTTCTTTTCTTCTTCTCTATCCCCTCACCCCCCAGCCAGTCGCAGCAGATGACTGCCCCTCCCTGAGCCTGGTTCTGCTGGAGGTTTCTTCCTGTTAAAAGGGAGTTTTTCCTCTCCACCGTCGCCAAGTGCTTGCTCACAGGGGATTGCCTGATTGCTGGGGTCTTTCTGCAACTGTGGGGGTTCCCCCTACAGTTGATAGTACTATGAGATGACTGTTGTTGTGAAATGGCGCTATATAAATAAAGTTGAATTGAATTGAATTGAATTGAATTGAATTTAGTTCATTGGGACCAGCGGACACATACGAGGAGTGTATCACACTGCTAGCTGGACATTTCATGATGCCCAAAAGCATGCTGGCAAGGAGGATAAGGTTCCGCCAGTGCCAACATGGAGTGATAGAGACGACCAAGCAGTATGTCGCGAACCTCCGCTGTCTGGTGAACACGCGCAGATTTGGGGAAACTAGAGGACGAAATGGTGCGGGACCACCTAGTGGAGCACACCAACAACCCACGGCTGCAGGCAAAGCTGCTGATGGTGCTGGACGACCTGCCGCTGGTGAAGGTGGTGGAGTTAGCATTCCCGCTAGAGGTGAGCCAAAACAATGAGCCCCACTAGCACACAGTTACCCCAGCAAAGGAACCTGGTTTCACCACAACCTTCATGGAGGACACCAAAGTAAACACTGTGGGACAGAGAAACATCATGAGACACTATTCGTGTGGTAACTGTGGCTCCCCAGCACACCAAGAGTGAGTGCAATCCTGCCTGGCCAAGGGACAGCAATGCCAATGATGCGGCAAGCTTAATCAATTCACCAAGGTTTGCCGATCAACACGACTAACCATCAAGCCCGCTACCCAGCTCAACAGAACCACCGACAACCACCATCCATGCAATGGGCTCCAGAAGAGTGGTGTACAAGTGGTGCACAGTGAGGTTAGATGACGTCAGCTTACCGTTGCTTTTGGACGCTGCCGCTGTGAGGTCCATGATGAACTGGGTTACAGTTAAATAATTCTTTCCTAACCCACCTATTGGGAAGAATGCAGCAGAGCTGTACAGCTATGGGTTCATCCGCATGAGCCTCGTAGGGACATAATGCTAATGGTTCGTACGGGTCAAGGGCCCTCCCAGAGTTTGCCTTCCAGGTAGCCACACACGTGGACAACATCCTGGGGGTGGGATTTCATTTATGAACTGGGCTTTACCAGCCATGACAATCTTGGACTTTGTTTGACCGCTAATGATGGGAGCGCAACCACACCCAGACAAAGGCACAGCTGCTCAAGCTTGACACCACAGAGAAAAGACAGCATGGAGAGATGGCACAAACCAGACTCACCTCTGATCTTCACCCCAGCATAAGCCTCAAGGAGCAACCGTGGAGCTGCAAGAGAGGTTTGTGGCCAGCAAGACACAGCAGTGCAACACCAATCCAGAGCGCGTCCTGCCACCGGTGAACAGCGACAACCCAGCGCGCACACCATCGCTGGCAAAAGCCACACATCACCGTGACACAATCAGCACCAGGAAAGATTGGCAGAAACCGAACTTGTCTCAGATCCTCGCCTGACACCAGCCACACAGAGCTGTCTCAGCACTGCAGGAGACAGAGTTCATTGCCCAGCAGGACCCAGCAGATCAACGCCAATCCCGAGTGCATCCTGCCACCGGCGTGAAAGGCATGCCACCACAACAGCAATACCAAGTGCAGCCGAACAGACCGCCACTTGCAGTGCTGAATGGGTTTGGGTCCTCGGTCTGAACGCCTGGACCCACAGACGGTCGTGCTTCATCGCCAATGAGAATCACTGCGCAGTTGGGCCAGCCACCTTTCAGATGGCTAATGGTTCGAGATGGTATGCCTGCCATCTGTGAAGGGTGACAGCAGCTGACCCAGACCAACCTGCGACGCTGGAGCTGATCCAGCCAGTGTGGGAACTGGACTGGGACTTTGTAGCAGAACACCCAGATCCGCCACATCAAGCACCTTCAGGTCTGCACCCACCGCAGGCTTGCCAGAGGCCCCTGAACTCAAACCTCAGCAGTGACTCTGTTAAGGCTGTTTAGCAGAGCATGACTGGTTCAAAGTGGCAGAATAATCCATTTAATTATGCAAGGTAAACTGGTGGTCCACCCGGTGGCCCAGGTTCAGTTTAACAATACTGTTGTGGGTTTTAAGAGGTTGTAAATGTTCATAATGTTTTTGGTTTTCCCAGGGGGGGAGGTGAATGTTAGATATTCCCATATCAACAAGGAGCAGTATGGATGTGATGGCACAGGCAAGGATAACGTCATCACGCCGTGCCTATATTAGGGGACTGACAGCGGGAGACTGCCTCTTTGTCTCTCTGCCTCTAGCCAACCCACCAACCTGTACCTCCTTATAGCTAGCATAATAAAAACTCTGTATGCAACACATGCTACTAGCTGACTCTTAGTAAAGCCACCCTTCAGCACAGCCACAACCTCCGCTGTCCTATTTTCCAGACACAAACTCACTCAAATCAGTGTAAAAGTGCAAACATCAACCCCCACCTCCAAATACAATAGAGATTTTTAAGTGTTCATGCTTTTACTGCACTCCGGCAAAGCAGCTAATGTGTTAATGATGAGAGTGGTGAGGCTTTAAGTGCTAAAATGCTTAGCACAATGCATTTAGCTGCAATGCCATAAAACCCGTGCTTATTTTCAGCACCCAGCTGTTAAAATAACCAGTGGTGGGAATCACCAGAGGCCGTACAATATGACATTATTACAATACTTGGACTGTGATGCAATACAGTCATGAACTTGTGACACAGTGAGTATTACAATAATCAGTGGGGCAAAGATCATGATTTCCCATCCTGATCTTTGTCTTGTTCAATACCCAACTTGATCTCATGAGTCTCTCTTTTGCTGTGCTGACCTAACCGGAAAGTGACCCTTTAGTACCATCTAGTGGACTGCAAAGTCAATTGGTTTTTATTACTCTGGTACCTAAATACGTAAATAAGCCTGTTTTTGAAACACTTGATTTTTTTTAAATCAAGTATCAAGCTACTGCTGTCTCTGAAATGATACAGTATTGCCACTACAATGTATCTTGATATTACACTGTATCATTTTCCCTCCACCCCAACTTAGCACTGTTACCATTATTAGTTATAGCACATTGCAACTGCTGACCCAGCCAGCATGTCCATGTGGGCCACACTATAGGTAAAGTCTGTGCTGTCTTATGGGTTTCTTGTGGGTTTGTCCACAGGTTCCATGTTGGCCCCATCTGTGCTTGCCCACATGGACTTTACCTTGTTTTATCCGCCTTAACCCCATTGGGGCCCCACATGGGTTTAACAGAAGTGAGCAGATTTAAGTAACATTGGCGCCATACACCGCTTTCCAAATTATTATGCAAATAAGATTTTAGCTTCATAAACATTCAATTTTTTTTTAATTATACTCATGGATGGTATTGTGTCTCAGAGCTCTTTGGATCACTGATATCAGTCTCAGACACCTGTCATAATTAGTTTGCCAGGTGAGTCCAATTAAAAGAAAACTACTTAAGAAGGGTGTTCCACATTATTAAGCATGCCACAGGTTTCAAGTAATATGGGAAAGAAAAAGGATCTCTCAGGATCTCACTGCTGCCAAAAAGCGTCAAATAGTGCAATGCCTTTGACAAGGTATGAAAACATTAGATACTTCACAAAAACTTTAGTGTGATCATCATACAGTGAAGAAATTTTGTGGCTGATTCAGAGCACAGACGGGTTCATGCAGATAAAGGCATAATGAGGAAGATTTCTGCCAGAACATTCATCAGATTAAGAGAGCAGCTGCTAAAATGCCATTGCAAAGCAGAAAACAGGTATTTGATGCTGCTGGTGACATGATTTTAGCAACACCCAGAAGCAGACACAGGCTTAGAAACAATAATGATCTTTTATTGAATGAAAGTGAAGGTGTGTGTGTGCGTATGGTGTTGTGTGAGTGTAGTGTAGCGGGAACAGGAGCGTGAACAGTGGGAAAGGTCTGGCAACCCTGGAATGACAGCAGATATGGAGAGATTAGACTCAGGCTGACAGATAATGATATTAGTAGAGATTTTACAGTCTTTCGATGCGAAGAGTTAATCTGGCTCTGAAGAGATGATTGTCCAACACCGATCCAGTGTTTTGCTGTGGTGCCGTGGTGCAGGTGCAGAATATTTACATTGCAGCTTCGAGTGAAGAATGCGTGCCCTGTACTCCAGTTCACCGATAGTGAGAAGAGAAAAGTTGCTATTCACAGACTAGGTCCAGTCCACCGGCAGGAGGAAGGGAAAGGTCCCGCCTGGAGGGTGGTCCACCTGTGCACAGGGAACAAAGGGAGAATAGGCGGTTGCAGAGAAACTCTCTGTGAAAGCTGATGTGGCGTTGGGAAGACGGAACTCCCGTGAGGCGAGAAGCAGTTGAGAGAGACGAACTCGTTGAGCTGTGGAGAAAGACTCTAGGGAGGATTCTTCCTGGGAGAGAGCGTAGACGTCTCCGTGCTGCCTTCTGGGCAGAGTTCCCTATAAAGGGTGCTTAATGAGGGGACGCAGGTGTACCTGAAGCTGTGAAAGATAATTAGAGCAAAGGGCACACAGCACAGATCACCACAGCTGGTGCCTCTGGAGTCCCACAAACCTCAAGGTGTAGGATCCTCCAGAGGTTTGCAGTTGTGCATAAACCTACTATTCAGCTACCCCTAACCAATGCTCCACAAGCAGAAACGGTTGCAGTGGGCCCAGAAATACATGAAGACTAATTTTCAAACAGTCTTATTGAGAGTGCCGTGCAACCCTGGATGGTCCAGATGGATGGAGTAAGAGGATGGTTGGTGGATTGCTACCATGTCCCAACAAGGCTGCAACATCAGCAAGGAGGTGGCGGAGCCATGTTTTGGGCTGGAATCATGGGGAGAGAGCTGGTAGGCCCCTTTAGGGTTGCTGAAGGTGTAAAAATGACCTCGGCAAAGTATACAGAGTTTCTGACTGACCACTTTCTTCCATGGCACCAAAAGAAGAACCGTGCCTTCTGCAGCAAAATTATCTTCATGCATGACAATGCACCATCTCATGCTGAAAAGAATACCTCTGTGTCATTGGCTGCTATGGATATAAAAGGAGAGAAACTGATGGTGTGGCCCCCATCCTCTCCTTATCTCAACCCTTTTGAGATCCTTTGGAGCATCCTCAAACAAAAGATCTGGGTGGGAGGCAGCTCACATCAAAACGACAGCTGTTTGAGGCTATTCTGACATATGGCAAAGACATTCAAGCAGAAACTCTCCAAAAACTCACAAGTTCAGTGGATGCAAGAATTGTGAAGGTTATAGAGAAGGGATCCTATGTTAACATGTAACTTGGCCTGTTAAGATGTTTTTGATTGAAATAGCTTTAGATTTCAGTAAATATGACCTCCTAATGGTGAAAATTCAATTTTCAGTTCTTTACAACCAATAAAATGTTTTGAAACTCTGTTGTGCATAATAATTTGGAACAGTGGATTTTATTTTATTTTTTTTTTTTTTTTTGCAAAAAATAGTTATCATTGGGAGGTTTGTTCAATAAAATTTGAATTATGATATGATGGTTGATGACTTGAAAATTATACTGATTGTTATTTGCATCAACTATTGAGGCAAATCAGAGAAAAATATCATTTGCATAATAATTTGGAATGTGGTGTAGATACAGTCCATGTGGAAAAAAACAGATGGGATCAATATGGAAACTGGAGACAAACCCACATGGGACATTTGATAGCCCGGTTTTAACCTATAGTCGGGCCCACATGGACATGCTGAAGTGGTACCCACCAATATTTTTTTTTTTTGTTACTTATTTGTACCCGTAGGTAGATTTGGTTTGCAGTCTGGTGACAAGCCACCGGCTGCTGGTCGCTGCGTGCGCGAGCGCCCTAAACCTACATGTTTTTGGTATGCGGGAGGAAACCGGAGAAATCCCGGAGTAAACCCACGCAACACGGGGAGAACATGCAAACTCCACACAGCTCACTGTTGGTCGGGGGCTGGGATCGAACCCACGATCCTCATGATCCCCGCGATCCCCCGGCCTAGGGTAAAACTGTGCTGCCACAGTGCTAAACCACTGCGCCACCATGCAGCCGGTATTTCAACACTACAGTATCATTATGTACCATGTAATAGCAGCTTTTATACCCTTGGTGAGTTAGGGTTGTGTCCACCCTAGTCTGTGAAGACTGGACCGGCCGGATTGGGCAGAAGAGATCATTTCATCCAACAGTCACAAAGGTGGTGACAGAAGGTGCTGTGGAGTGCCAAGAGCATGGCAAGACACAGAAGGCATCATGGCGTCTATTGCAGCCAAAGAAGACTCTAGACGTGACAATTCTTCGTACCACTGGAAACAAACTTCCTAGGCTGAGAGAGTGAGTTCATCTGCACGCAACAACCCTCCCACACAGGTCTCTGCATGCAACCTTTGATAACACCGATACTCTTTGACCAGCCTTCACTATAGATGTGAGACCTAGAACTGTATGAAGGCCTGATGGAACGCTTCACATACGAAGATTGCCCTCAATCCTGGGCATCAAATGGGTAGACAGGATTGCAAACCTTGAGGTTCTGTATTATGCAGAGACCACTAGCATCAAAGCAATGACCTTGGAAGCCCAGCACTGAAGGATGGGGCATGTCATCCAGATAGACAATGACAGCATCCCAAAACAGCTCTCCAAGGGAAAGACAAAGCAAGGCAGATGACTGAAACGTTTCAAAGACTGCATCAACACTAATATCTCCCCCACTGGAATAGTCCAAGCAGCTTGAGGAGTACGCACAGGATGGGACTGGTTGGTGTACCCTGACATGTGAAGCAACAGAGACATTTGAGGAAAACCGATGATCCAACATCACCAAGGCCCGTGCAAAAATAAAGGCAGTAGTAGAGCCACCTAAACCTCCAGGCCAGTTTCCCCACCCCCACTGTGGACACCTTTGCTGTTCCCATCTTGAAGTACACAGTCAGCTTCAAGTCCACTCCTGCACATAGATGCCATCATTGAACTTGATGGACCAATAAGAACAACTATTTTGCCACTATAAAAGGAAAGTAAATAAAAGCTGGTTACTACTGCAAGAATACTTTTTTTTCCAATTCAGATGAGCTTTTTTTGAACAAAATGGTAAGCAAAAACATAATAAACATGAAAGGCAACAACAAATAAAGCAAAGTGATAAATAAACTAAGTCTAGCCTTCATCTTGGGTGCGGTGGAGCAGTGGTTAGCACTGCGGCAGCACAGCAACTCACCCTTGGCCATGGGATCCCTGGTTTGATCCCAGCCCCTGACCAACAGTGATCTGTGTGGAGTTTGCATGTTCTCCCCGTATCTGCATGGGTTTACTCCGGGATTTCTTCGGTTTCTTCCCACAGGCCAAAAACATGCAGGTTAGGTTAATTGGAGACTCTAAAGTGGCCCTAGGTGTGAATGTGTGTGTGAATGGTTAAGGGATAGTGCCGTACATGGCTGCTTCATCCATCCAGGTGGATGCCCTCAGTTTCCCCTCTGGGGATCAATAAAGTACACAAAATCAAAAAAAAAAAAATCTTACAGATGTCTATGCAAGCACACCAAATGTTTTTCTATTATTGTAGCATTTTGTTGTGGAAAATTGATCTCCTTTAAACTATCACTGATGTTGTATGGGAATGTGTTTTCCAGAGACAGTAATAACCAGACCATCAATGATTGAGTAACTCATTCCAGCCTGACGAAATCACTCAGAGTGCTCAGATCTCCTGATCGTTGACCTTAAGCACAGCCTAGATACAGACACATTTAAGATGTGCTTAAAGTCAAGGCCAGCGGCTTAGGAGAAGTAACTGTCATGAATTGCCCCTTTGGGGCAGAGAGAAGAGACCCAGGCTCTGAACTGCAGTTTGTGGTATTTATTAAAGAAAATACAAAGTCCATGCACAAAAGTAAACTTACTACTGTGGAGAACTGGAGAACGGCGAGAAGAAAAGCACAGAACTGCACGTTGAAACAGGGAAGGGGTTCCAACAGGGTTTAGTGGATACACCATGAGGCACTGACAGGGAGTAGACGGAAAAGGCAGTCTTAAATAAGGCAGGCAATCAATCATAGCAAGTGCCAACTACATGGAACAGGATGTCTAACGAAACTAACAGAATAATAAGTACATGGATACCCAACAGAACAACTGAAAACTAAGAACACATCCCAAATCAACACATAGGAAGATAAACACACAACACTGGAAAAAATACAGGAAATGCTCAGAAATAAATTGGCTCTTGATTGCAGACACCCCAGGGTGACATCAAAGAAAAAGAAGGAATCCCCCCACTAAATAGGAAAAAAAAAAACAATGAACCAATCCGGAAAGGCGGGGGGGTGAGGGAACCAGGTTAGGAGGGAACAAAAACAAAAAACCCGCTCAGGACTTTCCATCCATCCATCCATCTTCTACCGCTTTTCTGGAGGTCTGGGTCGTGGAGGCAGCAGTTCAAGCAGAGAAGCCCAGACTTCCCTCTCCCCAGCCACCTGCTCCAGCTCTTCAGAGAGGATACCAAGGCGTTCCCAGACCAGCTGGGGGACATAGTCTCTCCACCAAGTCCTGGGTCTGTCCCGGGGTGTCCTCCCAGTGGGATGTGCCTGAAACACCTCAAGTGGGAGGCGTCCAGGAGGCATCCTAATCAGATGTCCATACCACCTCAAATGACTCCTTTCAATGTGGAGGAGCAGCGGTTCTACTCTGAGCCTCTCCCGGATGACTGAGCTCCTCACCCTATCTCTGAGGGTGAGTCCACCAATCCTACGGAGAAAGCTCATTTCAGCCACTTTCGTATCCGCGATCTCGTGTAACCTCCTCTCACGAGATTGCGAGAGATCGCTCAGGACCTACACCAGGCAAAAACCAGACCACCTAAGCCCCCTGGACTGGAGAGCTGGACAGTTCAAGCGGGCGGCCAGAGTCCCAGGCCTGGCAGATGGCGCGATGGAAGGAGTCAGATGGCCTCCCAGAGAACAAGGGTCACCTAACCCAGCAGCACAGTCCATTGGGCGGTCTTCCAGAGTTCTTCAACCACCCGAATAAAAGGGACAGTAAAGGCAGCTGCCCAATGGGAAGAATCAGTGGTGTGGAAGACAGAAGAGTACGGTAACCCACAATGACATTGAGTAGAGGAGGGGGAACCACGACGACCTTGGGCAGAGGAGAGGGAACCACGTCAGCCTCGGGTAGAGGAGAGGGAACCCCGACAGTGTCAGGCAGAGGAGAAGGGACCCTGACGGCATCAGGCAGAGGAGAGGGAACCCCAACGCTTTTGGACTGGCCGGCAGCACTCTCGGTGGTCCTAGACTGGGACATAGCAATACCTGCGGTGGCTCTGGGCTGGAGCAAAGCAGCATCCGCGGTGGCTCTGGGCTGGAGCAAAGCTGCACACATGGTGGCTCCAGGCTCACACAACACTGGAAAAAATGCAGAAAATACTCAAAAATAAATTAAGAGCCTGATCATGGTGAAACACCGCACTCAGCCTCATGACAGTAACGTTTTTCATGAGATCATAAATGCCCAGATATTTTGACCTTTGACAGTGACCTTGACCTCAGAGATTGAGAGCTACCTGAGGGTCATTGTGAGTGCGTTTGGTGACCGCTGGGATAATTGACAAGTAGCGGTTCCCGTGAAATGTAGATGGACAGACTAACAGAGGACGACGGATGCCATGTCATTGCAGTAGCTCAAAATGCCCAAAACAAGAAACAGTGACCAAAAGCAAAATCATTATTTGCGTAAAATATGTACAAAGTCCACTTTTGACTGAAAAGATATCGTAATTTGATATGGCTACCATGGCATTATGCAAATTAGATGCGTAAATTAACTCCAATCTCAAACTTTGGATCATATTCTACATCTTTCTAATTGACAGTAAGCCACTATCTCTTACCACTTTCAAGTTATAGCCTTTGAAATCTCTGACATCTGAACTGAATATTTTCTTGGATTAGGAGGCGGGCAGGTCCGGGGATGTAGGCTTGCTGTGCAGGCCGCCGAGAGACCTGGCCTCCCTGGACTGTCCCTCTGGGGGTGGATGCCTGGCTTTCCTTTGCTGACCTCGGATGTTTGTGCTCTGTGGTGGTTGGTTGCACTGCCTTGCCTGCTTGGTGTTCCCGGGGGTAAAGCTGCTGCGACTGGCCCCCTGCTTCGTATGTTTCCTGACAAACCCCTCACATGCACACACTTAATTTGCGTGCACTCTCATATATATGCACACACAAGTGTCTCTCCTTTAACAGGTGCAGAAACCAGACTCGTGTTGAGACATCTTCAATGGAAGAAGCAGTTTGTCTTTTGTTTGTTTTTTGTCTGTTCCCCTCCCTTTTCTTTCCCCCTCCACACACTTCCTTTCCCTCTTCCCCATCCTGTCGGGTCTTCCATGGGTAAAATAATTAAAATAACGTATTAAAAGTTATTACAGGAGGAGTTTACAACAATATACAATACATAGTTAGGTACTGTATAAGCTCCTCTTGGCAAAGTAAATCTGCTTTGGCACAATAAGGGTGACAGATCCCTGTTCTGCTTGCCTAGCTGCCTGACAGGACAAGGGGGGAAACAAAAAGAAATCTCTGATGTGACTTTTTGGTTTAAAATGGGGCCAACATGTCTAGAGTGTAATGCAGAGAAGCTGTGCAGTGTGCAGCTTGCAACCTGTCGACCTGCCCCTCGTGGAAACCTGTGGACACGTAAGGACAAATACTTTCCCAATTGTCTCCCTGTCATTACTCCCCAAGAAAGGTGGCTGGCGGATTTGGATCCTGCCTGGCGGAATCCCCAACACTGGATCTTCCCAACAGCTGCCAAGCCCTGTAAGTCAACTTACTATGTGCACATAAACCCCCTTTTCCCTTCACTCCCAGCACCAGTACACTGCCTTGTAAATACTCACCCTGTGAATTGCACTTCCACGTCGAGGGTCTGCTGCCGTCCTACTCCCCGTGGGATGGAACTTCATAGCCTCTAAGAAAGCAAACACACTGTAGTATTATAAGACTGTGAGAGCTTGTACTTACTCCGTCTCTTCTCTCTGCTCTGCAGGGTTGCCAGACTCTCCATGTCCTATTACCATCACTATAATTATAATAAAGATTATTGTTTCACCAATTTGGGTCTCTTTGCCGCCTACTTTTGGGTCTGTTACCAAAACCATGTCAGTATATGCTCCTCAGCAAGACCCAGCAACTGCAGCATGGGGGGCCCTCTCAGCACTGGTAGATGGGTTAGAATACTGGCTAGATTACTTAACCTGGCAAGCCCAGTCACTTCTTACCCAGCTGGCTAAAATTTTTGACCGCCAAGATAAGCCTTGATCTCCTTCCTGTAGTAAACACGCTTGAGAACAACAACGTAGCACGTGCTCCCAAAGTCCTGTTCCCGCCTCCTCAGTTACGTGCCCCTTGGCACTTCTGCCGGCCAAGCCCACACACACCTCGGGGCCCATCTCGCTGGGATGCTCCCAACTCTCTTCTGCGGTGAGATGGTGGCGCGCGAAGCAGATCCTTTGTTATCATTGCAGGGGCAAGAATCACAATCTTAAGAATTATTCCACTCAAACCAAAGGAGGGGTGCCTATCATTCGCAGTAGGGGATACTGGCGGATGTATTCATCTCAGTCCCCTCTGTCTAAGTTGACCTTCCAGTTCTTTTACAATTCTCTACACATGAGCAATGGATGTTCACTAATTGATGATTTCCGGGGCTGAACAAAGTTTTATTTCTGAGGGTCTAGCAACCCGATTAGGGGTTCAGTGTATCCCCCTCCCCAAATTCAGTAAGGGTCATAGATCTGTCAGGGAGTTCTCTATACACTGTGACCCAAAAGACTGCCCCACTGTCTCTATTAGTCTCTGGTAATCATAGAGCGAGTATTCATCTCTTTTTGTCACTTTGCTCATTGTTCTCGGTTACCCCTGGCTACTCTTGCATAACCCCTTCATTGATTGGAGAAGGGCGGCTATTACATCATGGGGCACCTTCTGCCTGTCCTCCTGTTTGCGATCCATTGCATGGCTCTCCCTCTATAACCATTTCCCCTCCTGCAGTTGAACCACCGGGCCTGTCCAACATTCCTCCCGAATATCACGATCTGGGTCCAGTGTTTAGTCAGGCCCGAGCTTTGCCACTTCCCCCTCACAGACCTTATGACTGCACCATTGAACTAAAAACAGGGGGCCAAACTCCCCTCTAGTTGCCTGTATAGTGTCTCTGGCCTGGAGAGGGAGGCTATGGACAAATATATTAAAGAATCCCTCAGCTTCAGCCTCAGCAGACCCCCCTCCTCAGCCGTGGGTGCGGGGTTCTCTCTTCGTAAGAAGACAGATGGCTCACTCCGCTTTTGCATACATTTTCGGCAGCTTAATGATATTACCATTAAGGACTTAATATGCTCTTCCCTAATCAATTCTGCCTTCAATCTCCTTCAGGGTGCCACATCTTTACCAAGCTGGATCTAGGAATGTCTACCACCTTATTCAAATCCGGAAGGGCAACCAGTGGAAGACTGAGTTCTGTGCCCTGAGTGACCATTCTGAGTATGAGGTAATGGCGTTTGGGTCTCACCAATGCTCTTGCGGTGTTTCAAAGGCTGATCAAATGATGTACTGAGAGATTTTCTGAAGACTTTTGTTTTCGTTATCTCAATGACATTCTCATCTTCTCTCTCTCTCCAAGGCACAGCATCGGATCCATGTCCGCACTGTGCTTCACACTTTTTGGAGAATCAGCTCTTTGTGAAAGGGGGAAAAATGTGAGCTCCATACTTCATCCACCACCTTCCTCAGATTTATTATTTCCAAGGGGAAATCCAACCTGACCCCCCAGAAGATAAAAGCCGTCCGTGAATGGCCAGTGAATGAGGTTCCGGAGGGCAAAGAGAGGAGGGCAAAGATAAAATGCTCGTCATCTGTGCCCATCAAAGCCAACATCTTCTCCATCAATTCGACCGCCGACCCGTCTCTTAACTCGGAGCATGTCAGGAGCCTCTCCCGCCCTCTCGCAGTCCGAGAGCGTGTAGCGCCGGGTCACGCGCGGTTTTTAGAGCACCGTAATTGTCGTGGGCTGGGGGCTGTTGGAGCAGGGCTCGCCACCTGCTGAGTCGTGCGAGCGTACAGCGCTGCACCACATAGTAATATCTGGTTTCATCTGCTGTTATTCCCCGGAGCGCAAAATGGGCCTCAGTGTGGAGGAATCAAGACTTTGGGTCGTGTAGCCAAAAGTCAGGGAGTTTGACCGAAACGGTGCACGTGTTGCTGGTGCTTCCCGTCCGGGTCATCTCCGGAGTGTTCGCCTCACGTTCCATTGTGGGTCAAGGGTCACCAGTGTGGAGAGAGCCAAGAACCAGGCAGAGAGTTCCAGATTATATCAAGCTTTATTAAACCCTCTCACACATTTTCCTAGAAACACAAGCAACAACAGAGTAACAGATCTCAGGCACCTCTGTTCTTATTTCCCCTCACTAGACAGCCTTCTCTCTGCTGTATTAACATCAAAGCCTTTTGTAATTCCCATTCTATTTGACACTGTTTACATTAACACCCCAACTCCCTGCATGCACACACAAACCCCTATTACGATTCTCTTCTGTCTGAGTGTTAATATTCTGAGGTGGATTCCCACAACATCAAGATTTGTTCCAATCCATGTAAAGACATGGTAACTGGTGAGTTAAAATCTGTTTGCTTGTATGTGTCTATGCCTGTATGCTGTTTTGTTTTCAACTCTTTAAATGATTGTGGAAAATATTTTCATTGGTGCTTAGTTTGGCTAATGAACAGCACTTAAGAGGACCAAATGGGACACCAAATGTGTCACGAATTGCCCCTCAGGGCAGAAACGAAGACCCAAGCGCTCAACTCCAGTTTGTGGTATTTACTAAACGAAATGCAAAAATCCCAACAGTGCACAAGACAAACTTATGGAGGAGATAACAGGTAGTTGACAGCAGGAGTACACGTCGGAATGGGGAAAGGGTTCCAATGGGGATGAGCAGATAACAGCAATTGAGGCTCTGACAACGAGTGGGTGAAAAGGTCAGTCCTAAATAAGGCATGGAACCAATAAAGGCAAGTGCCATCAGGTGTGGATCACATGAGTGGGCAGGAGGTGACAAGGATACAAAATGAGATCAGCTGTGTGTACTGAGAGGGGAGGAGACAGGACTGACAGCTTGACAGGAGCACCGCCCACTATAGCGCAAAACCCAGAAGTGCCCCTGACGGCTGCAGCCCCGGAGAGAGAGAGAACACAAAAGTACAAATATAAAGTGAGTACTAAAATGACAACAAATAAAGACTGAGAGATTACTACAAGCAAATACTCCATAAATAAATAGAAAGCCTACAATGAACATAAACAGGAGAATGGATAGAACTAAGAAACAATACAAGATATATGAAAACCACCAAGGCTAAAATTGACAGGAAACTAAGAACTCAAAAATACAACAAATTTACAAATATGGAAAACGACCATGAGACTGAGCACAGCGGAATCCACCGTGCTCAGATCATGACAAAATGTCCAAATAATGTGTGCTGCCTTCTGGCAGAATTTGGGACTTTTATTCAATGTAAAGTTCATGCAATAGGAAGTACTTTTAGTTTGACTAGTAATGTCATAACGTTAGAAACAGGAAGTAGGAAGTAAAATGTTTTTTTTTTTTTTTATTTTATTTTATCTTTTTTTACAGTCTTACAAGAGGTAAGAAGGATAAGATAAAGTAATAAGAATAGTAAATAATAATAAGATAAAGTAACTAAAAGCATAATAAAAGTAGACAAAAAGAGAAACGGGGGGTTCTTTTCAGTCCAGAGTGTCCAGAGTTCTAGGGGTTTTCCATGAGTTTCCGATCATCGACCAAACAGTGGAGTTTCACAGCATTCCGCTTCTTCATGTGTTTAGTGATGAGAAAAAAGGCAGAGTTCTTTATGAAATACATTAAAATTTGGCTTGCATTTTAAAAATCTATTTTTGTGTACATAAAATTTTCCCAAGATTACGAGGGTGTTAATAGACCATATCATGCAATGAGTTCTTAATAATAAAGCCATACAAAATATTCTGACAGTTAAAAACAGGGGTTGGTACATGTTTAGATAACCAGTGATGAAAATCATCCCAAAACGCAATGGTGTACATACAGTAAAAGAAAATGTGATCTGTACTTTCTATATGTTCATTACAAAAGGAACAGTTATTGTTCTCAAGCCAAAGCGTTTACTTAGAAACTCAGCAGAAGATAAATTCCCATTTAAAAAACTTATAGTGGATCTCTTTTGCTTTCGGTGAAATAGGAAATTTAAAGAATTTAGATCTTAGAATTTGAGCTTCTTTTTTGGAGAAAAAATTAAGAATAGCAGCTTCTAGAAACTGTTGCTGGGAAGATTTCTTTATTAATATTTTCCTAATCGTTAAATTGTTTAATTTTGAGTCATCTAGGCGAGAAACCATTCACCAAAAGCAAAGGGAGGTTTGGGCAAGAGCCAAAATCTATTTAAAGTTGAGGCCATTAGTAATACTGTCTGAGGTATTGCCTCCATTACTTGTTATATTCTCGTTTATCATTTATGTATATTTAGCACAGAAGTTCTCAAAAGTTAAAACATTCCCTGTGGCCGTCTAATAAGTGTAGTACAAGACCAAATGCCCTTATTTTGCCAGTTTTGTAGGAATATTGATTTGTGTTTATATAGTACATATCTACAATTCCACAGAGGGGTCATATGAGGGCTAAAAATGATGTTTATAAATCAATCTCCAATATAGTAAGACCTGTTGATGAAATGAGGAGAGTTTATAGGGGAGCTTTTTTAGGTCATAGTCACATCTGAGCAGGAATTCAATGCCCCCAAATTTAGCAAAAATTTCATTGGGAATATGAAACCAGAAATGTTTGGGTTGTTTAATAAATTGTCCTCAGCCAGTTAATTTGATGGTGCCATTAATGCATTCAAAGTCTATTGCTTTTAACACCACCTTCCTCATATTCTTGAATCATGGTACCTTTTTTAATATAATGTGTTTTCCCTTTCCAGATATAATTGAAAATGGTTTGGTTGATGGCTTTAACGGCATCTTTGGGCATTGCAATGAATGGGCTGGATAAATAAATCAGGGAGATGCATTCCATTTTTGTCAGAAATGTTCTTCCTATGATGGAAATATCTCTTTGAGACCAGGAGTTGAGATAAGTTTTTGATTTCTCCAAGCAATTCCATATATTGAGCTTGACTAATTGATCAACATCTTTAGTGATATGCATGCCCAAATATTTCACTGTTTTGTTTGACGGGAATGGTATGAATGGCTGATAGACTGCAATCATGAATAGGTAATAATTCACATTTACCTAGATTCAGTTTAAAGCCCAGAGGCTTTAGAGAAAACATTCTATATAATTAAAGAATTTTAGGGACTTGATCAGAGTTGTGCATGAATAAATGGCTGTGTCGTCAGCCAGTTGGCTGATTGTTAGTTGTCTTCCAAATACTGTTAATTTATCAAAGTCAGAGTTTTTTATAAAAATTGAGAGCATTTCAGCTGCTGCAATGAACAACAGAGGCGAAATCGGGCAGCCTTGTTTTATTCCTTTGCCTATTGAAAATCTAGGGGAGGTACCATGTGGTAATAGAACTGAGCTGTTGGTATCCGTGTAAATTAGTTTTATAAGTCTAAAAAGTGCTCCCCAAAACCAAAAGCTCTAAGGTCCTAAACATAAATTTGTGTTCAATCATATCAAAAGCTTTAAAAAAATCCAAAAATAAAATAAACCCCTCGTCAATTAGGTCCCTATAGTCAAGTAAGGAAGTAAGGAAGTAAAATGTCAGTTGGACCAAGGGCAAAGTCATGTTGCCATTCAGAGGACGGAGTTCCTAAAAAATTCGCTTTCATAGCCCCAGCAGATGCATCCCTTGTATGTATTCATTCTTTATGTTCTTAGTATTTGTTATGGAAGATAATTTCATGGTTTTTGTTGTTTAGAAACTGTTAAAAGCTTATGTAGAAAACGTTACAGAATTTAATTAGTCGCCTACTGTTTCATTTTTAGTTTCACTTTATCTTCTGAAGCTGTGATGGTTGAAGTCTGCTTAGTCAAGAAACAAACACCAATGAAGAAAAGTTTAATCTTGCTGTCTAGCTAGTTCATACAACTAGTGAGGTACAGTACATAATGAATGATATCATTTTTATAGACAACAAATGCCCACCAAGCACCCCCCCCAAAAAAAAGTCAATTTAATTCATTTTATGTTAATATTTATGGACAAATGGCCATCTTGTAGTAATTTAACAAAACACACCATCCTAAATAACACATTAAATTTATCAACAGGGACCGAGTGTCATCAAGTCAACAAACGGAAACTTTTAATATACTCCGTGACACTTTTTATAAAAAACTTGCAGTGATAATGCATTCCTTTTATATCTGATTTATTTATTTGCTCTTTTCGGTTGGTGGTGGGCTGGGGTGAGGATGTGTCATCTTTTCTTGGTCAGATTTTATCATGGTGACTGAGGCTAGTGCTTGTGGTGTCTTGAATAGCGTGTTGAGTCATCGATAGTGTGATAGTTTTCTTGGGGCTGCTATGCGAAGCGCTGCATTTACTATGTGTGGAGCTGAAGACTTGGGGTCCACTCACAAGTACAGGTGTGTCTGTTCATCAGTAATTTGCCTCTTTGAGTGGGATCCCCCACAAACCACCACTGGTCAGAATATTCTATTCAGGCTCAGCTGAAAGCAATGAGGAAAAAAAAGCACAGCTATATGAGGGAAGAACAGAAAAATTCTTTGTAAAAAGTTGTATATTTACAGTAATAGAAAAATCTTAAAAATTCTGAGAATTGGTGGTAAAGTTTATGAGGAAAAATATTGAAAATTCAGGGTTCAGGTAAATACATAAAGGGCCCCATTTTGAAAATCATCAGCAGACTTTTCTGCCAGACTTTTCCCTTATACGCCAGTGTTTTTGTTAGTTTCTGTCAGTGCAATTGTGTGTTTTTAAGGATTTCCATCTACATTGGTGCGAAAGTGTTTGCCCCCCCTTCCTGATTTCTCATTTTTTTGTATGTTTGTTACACTTAAAATGTTTCAGATCAAACAAATTTAAATATTAGACAAAGATAACAAGTAAACACAAAAATGCAGTTTTTAAATGAAAGTGTTTATTATTCAGGGTAAAAAAATCCAAACCTACATGGCCCTGTGTGAAAAGTGATTGCCTGCCCCCCCCCGCCGTTAAAACAAGCTGTGGTTTTATCACATCTTTGAAAAGCTGAGTTCAAGTTTCTCTAGCCGCAACCCAGGCCTGATTACTGCCACACCTTTTCTCAATCAAGAAATCACTCCAACAGGACCCGCCTGGCAAAGTGAAGCAGAGCAAAACATCCTCATTTGAGAAAGCGCACCGTTACCACCTCCGCCAAGGAGGTAAAGCGCTCTTGATCTCCGGGGTCTGTCCTGTCTGTTACCAACATAACTCAAAAAAGTTATGAACGGATTTGACGAAATTTTCATGAAAAGTGTGTAATGGACGGGGAACAGATGATTAGATTTTGGTGATGATCTGAGAGTGCATACCTCCAGCCAAGCGCTTTGTTTGTATTTGTTGTATTTGTGCAGCAGGATTACACAAAAACTACTGGATGGACTTGGATAGAAATTTTCACCAGAGGTGGTTCTTGGGCTAGAGAGGAACCCATTATTATTTTGGTGATAATCTGAGAATGCATAACCTCAGCCAAGGCCTCTTATCTTCTCACAGTGTGTTAGCAACAATACTCCAAAACTGATGGACAGACTTTGATGCAATTTTCACCACAAGTGGCTCTAGGCCTACACACAAACCCATTACATTTGGAAGTGATCATGAGAAACGGAAGAGCCTTGGTGGAGGTATGCGCTCTATGAGTGCTTTTCTAGTTTAATGTTGTTTCACCGGCATGTTTTGAAATTGTTCAGCTGTAACAGTCATGACATAATAGCCCGTCATTTTATTTATAATATGATCACACACTAAATTTTCATTTTAACTGCAGACATACCATTGGAGTCTCTAGATTAGGCAATAATGTATTCATTTTTTTTAGGGGAATAAATGAATGACCAGGAGTGTGCAGCGTTTTACTTTTCACTGTGACTCCCCAGAAAAACAGGAGATGTGTCCACATCTGTCTCGGCTGCACGCCCCGGGCAAAGGTCACCCGCACTGCACTTACGTCATGGCTCCTCGCCACCAAGCTCTCCGACTTCCACCCTGCAGAGACTGCCAAGAGTGGGTTTGCTTCATGGCACGGGTCAGCGGAGGATGGGAATCTGCACCAGAGCTCCTCGTTTCCTCCTGCCCTGAGGGACTGGGACAGAGAGCCGCAAACCTCGGGAGGCCCCCGCACAAGATGGGGGAGACCTTTGGTCAGCAAAAGCAACAGGAGTGGGAGCCCTCCATCTCCCCACAGGCCGCGAGTGACTTCTGTGCCATAGTTAATAAAAGTTTATGAAGGTTTGTTCAGGCATCATTCTGTTTCCCTGAAGTTTCAAACCCATTTATGTCTGTGTGTTTTTGTGTGCACTACATTAACTCTTTAATTGTCCACAATAAATGGATGGGTTGCGCACCCCCAGTGGCAGAGTGCAGCAACTGCACCTGTCAACTTATTGACGTCCCCCGGTTATACTAAGAATTTGTACTGATCTGTATTGATCTGACAGTTCAGAAGGTGGCAGACACGCGTCGGAGGAATCATGGCTGACATGGAATACAGCAAAGAAGAAGAAATCCTCATTCTTCTTCCTGTTTCCGCTTTGATCTCACAACACCAATGTGGCCACCTCCATGATTGGTCATGGCAGTGGCGATTCTGACTGAAACTGCATCATACAGGAAAAATGGCAGCGTAATACAAATGAAATTCACGTGGGATAATCATAAGAGTTTGTAGATGTGATAGAGGGTGTAAATGACCGACCAAATGCAAAACAACGACCACATTGGGTGAAAAACTGAGCTCACAACACCAAGATGGCATTGCCCACGTAGTCATGTATCTCACAGGAAAAATGCATCAAAACAGGAAAAATAGCTGCGTAATACAAACAAAATTCATGCGGGATAATCATAAGAGTTTGTAGATGTGATAGAGGGTGTTAAATGACCGACCAAACGCAAAACAACGACCACAATTGGGTGAAAAACTGAGGCTCACAACACCAAATGGCATTGCCCACGTAGTCATGTATTCTCACAGGAAAAATGCATCAAACAGGAAAAATAGCTGCGTAATACAAACAAAATTCATGCGGGATAATCATAAGAGTTTGTAGATGTGGTAGAGTGTAAATGACTGAGCAAACACAAAACAACGACCACGATGGACGAAAACTGACTGGTCACATAAGCGAGCGAGCCCCCACCCCCCCTGCAAAAGGTAAGAGACAAATATATGGTTTTTTTGTTTGTTTTTTTACATGTTATTGATTTTCTGGTTCATATACTTTGAAGATTAGATAAAAGCATACCCCTGTAGACAAAATTGCATAAAAAAACCCCAAACCATTCTTTGTGTAAATGTGTCCAAAGTCCACTTTTGACTGAGTTATGTAATTTATATAGCTGCCACATTATGCAAATTAGATGTGTAAATGTATTCCTATCTGAAACTTTGGATCATATTCTACATCTTTCTAATTGATAGTAAGCCATTATCTCTTTCAACTTTCAAGTTATATCCTTGGAAATCTGAACTATTTTATTGACAAAAATTTGTTTACCACTCTTGACCACTAGGGGCCTTGACCACCCTTTAACCATTCCAGTTGCCATACGGCGACTGGGACAGCTAAAGAGTTAAACCATTCAGCTCAATTTTTCTGCCCTGTACTATCTCTTCCATGTTTGTTCTCTCTAAAATAACTAACTGGGGATCAACCGTGATTGGTATCTTCCTTATTACTAAGCAGTGCTACTATCGTGTGCATTTTTGCTCGTGCACACGCCCTTTGGCCAGTGCAAAACCCATCTTAAACAAGATCACGATCAGAGTTCACTTTAGATAATATGCCTCTGTGCATTAAAGGGATGGGCAGGAACGCTTTCGATTGGATTATCCAAAATACACCTCTGAATAATTAGACCAGCCTCTTCACACCTTGCGCCCAGCATAAAATTTGTTTCTGCATTGGTATGATATGGAAATGAACTTGGATGTCATGATCCTTGGCACAGGCGGGGGCTGTGCCCAGTCTTCAGTTTAAGTTTAGTCTTTTTCTGTTTTTTGTCTCTCTGCTTATCTTGTCTGCCATACTTGGTTCCTGTTGAGTTAGTGTCATTTTGTACATGTAGTATTATTTTCATCAGGGGGTTGTGTTGTCTTACTTTTGTATTATTATTAAGTTCCGGTTTTTGTGCTTTTACTTTTACAATGCTGTGCAGCTTCCAGCTGTCAAACTTGGTTTGCAGGCTGTACAGGCGTCAACTGATTAAGTTAGATTTCTACTCAGTGTATCCACACCTGGTCACTCATTTGTTAGATGGTCTTTTCACTGCTTAAGGGCACGACAACATTTCCCTGTTGTCGTGTCCTACTGCATCTTTCCTCAGTTACTCAATTGTCAGACGCTGAGTGTATTTGGGCTGCCGTTGAGATGAACGTTTGATCTCCGACCAGGTAATTTGTCCTTTCCCGCCCAATTCCCTCAGCCATGAGCACTGCTGCTCTTCGGGTGTGCTCCAGCCATAGCTTCTCTTTTCCCCAACGTCTCCTACGCCTCAGCTGGTGTTTTTGCCCAGGCTGTTCTTCTTCCTTACTGGTCGTGAGCTCCGCTCCTCCTCTGTGCACTAAACCTTATTATATGTGAGTCCTGTGTTTTGTGTAGTGTTTGTCGTTTTGTGAATAAATGTGCAAAACCACAGTGAGTGTGTGGTGTCCTTCCATAGCCATTGAAAAGGGTGATTCGTGACACTGGAATCCCCGTTAATGTGTTCCGCTCACTGACAACTGATGGACTGGGGTCCTTGTAATTTGGCCCACAAAGTTACAATATTTTTCAAAAATCTAATTTATTAAGAAACACGTAATAAGTTGAAAAGAAAAATGTCCCCATGCATGAGAAAAAAACTAATTTATGTGGAAAAAAATGAGTGAAAAGATGCAAATATATGTGATAAATATCACAAATTTATGTGGCAAAGAACAAAGTTCCTTAAAATTGCAAATTTCGGACAAAAAATTCATAAATTGGTGACAGTCATTATGATCCTCAAGCTACTTTTTAGCAGCTACTTTCTTAGGCCTACTCAAATATTCTTTTTTTTTTGGAGGGGGGGCTACTCTTTCTTATATTTGAGTAAGTAATATAATAATGTAATGCTACTTTCACTTCAGCACAACTTCTGGCTACTCTGCCCACCTCTGATCCTGTCTGACAGACATGAAGGGCTTTAAATGGCAGAAGTGGACACATCACACAGTAGTTTGCTTTGAAATGACAAAAATAGTTCAGCCAATAGGCTGCATAGCATCCAGAACACACTTGCGGGAACCATTATGCAATAGCAAAATAAGGTTCCCCCTTCTATCAAAAAGCAAAGATTTGTCCTGTACTTCTCTACATTCAGACCTGTAGAGAGCCTTTTCTCTTCACATACACTCACAAATAAACTCCACACATGGCAAAAGAAGTACCAAACCGACCTCCCATGACTCACCAAAGAAGCCTCACCTTCCTCTGTAAAGAAATCCGCTCATTTCCTCAGCTTGAATCAGAAAACATAAATGTGATTTTCCAGATCTCAGCAGTATCTCCTCAACCATCAGGTGAGTAGGAGTTTCCAGTCTGTACAGCCTCTGCAGCCCTGAACACACCAGTTATTCTCTCAGTAAACAGCAGCTCCAAAAAGCCCCGAGTTGTGAGTTGGCTGGAATCTGTGACTCCTCAGACCCAAAGCGGAGCAACCACAGTCAAGCTCTCCAGCCACGAGGCTCCCAGAGGAGAGAGCAGAGCACCCAGTCATTTGACGTGGCAGAGAGACGAGGTAAACACCACTGGTGAGCACAGGTACACAGAGCCCGCCCGGTTCATTGTGAAAGACTGATCTGTTTCAGCATGTTCCTAAACAGCTGCTTCACCAGGTATGCGTGTGTGTGTGTGCATGTGTGTGTGTGCAAAAACCAAGCCAGCTTCTTCCTGCCATGGCTAATAAAACAGGCACTGAACTGTCAATTGACTGCCTCCGAGTCTTTTTGAAGGCAGGGTGGAGCACAGGGAGAGCACCTGCATGAGCGTATGCCCCCCCTTCCTCTCCCCACAGGTGTGTGACATGTTGGGGCAGGTAAAACAAGGCATTAATCCAGGAAGCTTAATGTCTTCTAGACCAAACACACACTGCTTTTTTTCCCTCCACATCAGCACATTCGATACTGTAGTCTGAATAACATGAGACCAGAGCCGTGTTGAACTGAACACCAAACTGACTTTATTAAGGAACACAACACAATATATCCATTGGCCGTAGCCCGCCTGATGTCATCACCCCCAACCCCCCAGTCCAGGCTACGGCAAGCCCCAAATGCCAAATCCCCACACAACATCCCCTGCCCCTTACAAAACATGGAAACCCCCCATAAATAACTCACACAGATATGTATATGATGGACCCCGTCGAACACATGCAACATAGACCATTTTTTAACACACAACAGCAAAATCAACCAACTAAATGGGTACATGGGTAGACTACCAGGACACCCTCCCATGTTGGGGCAGATTATTCTGCCGCCCATTCCCAACACGCGTTTGCTAAAGCTACTTTCAGGACATAGGCATCCAGGTATTTGAGCCTCTGATGCGTCCTAGCGGAGCGCCCCACAAAACGGGAACCTGCTCCAGGCTCTGTTTTCCACACCTGCGAGTCTCAAACACCCACATCAGATGAGTCCACTCTGCTGTTTCTCCTGGACTGTGTGCAGGCCAATGACTTCCTGAGTCGGCTGGAGTGCCATCATGACCATCGATACTTCGAACGTTTCCCGGCCCTGCTGCCTCACGATCTGTAGCGGCCCCGTCCAGAAAGGCTGCAGTTTATGCGTGCGGTTGGGATGTTTAATCCAGACCTGGTCCGACACCTCAACTCCATGGGCCTTCACCCTGTTCTTCCTGTCGAACCGTTGTTTCATCTTCTGCTGTTGGGTGACGACCCGGACTCATGGGGAATCTGGTTCCTTGTGAAGGGGCCATGGTGGCCTCAGTCTGTCCAGGGGGCAGATGGAGTCCCGCCCCAGCATGAGTTTCACCAGGGAACACCCCCGTCGTGGGCATGGGCCGTTGCCCTGTAGTGGAGGAGTGTGCTCTGAAGGCGTCAGTGAACGTGAAGCATCTGCCAATGAACTCTCAGCCTGTTTTTCAGTGTCTTGTTGAAACGCTCTACACCCCATTGGCTTAGGGGTAATAGAATGCGGTTTTGATGTGTTCCACACCCCTAACACCCAGAAACTTCTCAAACCCTCCAGAGTGAACTGTGGGCCATTGTCTGTAATGATGACATCCAGAAACCCCCCCCCCCCCCATCTAGTGAACAGCGATTGAGAGGAAACCCGTAACCATCATCCATCATGACTGAATTAGTGGGCAACACATCCGCCATTTAGAGAACAGATTGTAGACCACAAGCAAAAACCGCTGTTCCGGTGGCTTGTATGCAGTTCGCTCACAGATGTCTAATTAGATGTGCTTCCAAGGGCCCTCTGGGTATGGTAATGGTCGCAGGGGTGTGTGTGTGGGGGATGTCCACCAGGTCTTTTCCGCTCTCCAAGCACAGGACACAGTTCTTTACCATGGTTTTCAATGTCCTTAATACCAGGCTAACCAAACTGAAGCCCTGCAACACTGCTTCCCCTGACCATGCCCAGGTGATGCTCATGGAGCATCGCCAGAACTCATGATCTCAGAGACACCGGACTAATGTGCAGTGTCCCCTCGCACACACTCACAAACCATTATCCAACAGCTCTGTTCATCCCTAACTGGTAGAAGGCTGCCAGCTCGCCCTGTACTTTCACAGGCCAACCCTCCCTGATGACCAAGCACAGTTGTGACAATGTGGGTCCTGTTCCCAATTCTGTCCAGAGCTCCTGGAGAGGGATACCATGTCCCGGAGGGGTCCGTAGCAGCATGTTGTGCATTCATTGAGGAATAAAATGTCAACAAAATTCACTATGCCCAAGAACGAAGAAATTTGTGCGGGTGTCGTGAGGGTCCGGGAGATGCAGGACCACCTCCACATTCGAGTGGAGGGCCTCAGACCCTCGGCTCTCAACCGGAATCCCACAACTCGATGGAGTCTAACTGCGAAAATGCACTTTTCCCCCCGTTCAATATGACTCCGTGCTCCTGTAGCACCCCATCATCATCCTAAATGACCATCGTGCTTTTCCTGCGATGCGCCGTGGACCACGATGTCGTCCAGGTACACAACTACTACCCCATGAGTCCGGCCAGAATCGTGGACATGATCTTCTGAAAACAGGTAGGTGCTGAGCGCAGACCAAAAGTCATGAGGGCGTACCTGAAAACGCCCATGTGGGTCACAAATGCTGTCAGGTTCCTGTTGGCTGGGTGAAGAGGCACCTGTAGGTAACCCTGACGGAGGTCCAGCTTTGTGACTACCCTTGGGCTGCTGAATATTGCGGTAAGTTCCTCCATCGTGGGGAGCGATATTTGTCCGCACAATCGTCTTATTCACCATTCTAAGGTCAATACACGGCTGGATGCCACCCGTCTTCTTCCTGGCCACCATGATGTTTCGATATCCAGGGTGAGGTGTCCACCCTCTCGACTTTGAGCAGTCTGTTCAGTTCCACCGTGTCATCGTCCCATAGAGTAAGGAGAAGCCACCGTAATGGTTGGCTTTTCGGTGTCACACTTGAGTGGATAAGCGGGCGGTGATAGAATGCCTATTTAGGCATCCCTAAAATATCCCAACGCCAAGCCACCTAAATGCATGCATTGGCGTTGTTGAGAGAGAAAAACCGAAAAATGAAGGAAACAGTTATCAATTGCAGTCACGCAGCATGAAAAAATAACCTTGTTTTTTCTCGGAATCGTTGAAATAAAACAATGAAAATCCAGAACAGCTGGTCGGTGAATTTATGTCAACCTAACTGAAACTATCCCCTAAAGTCACAAAATCAATACCTTCCACCGAGTCCAAAGAATTGGGCAAAAAAAAATAATTCTAAGAATAACATCCCAGACCTAATGTTGCCAAATTTGAGCATTTCAAGCAAAAAAATTTTGGTACAGAGGCAGGGGCAGGCAGCTTAAAATACCAATTATGGTCTAAATGATCAATTTCCACAGGAAATCTTGGAAAGGAGAAGGAAGCGTTTTCCATTAGGAAGCAATACATCCAAGAAGGTAAATGAGCTATTGTTTCTGTGGATAGACTGTATATACAGTGGGGCAAAAAAGTATTTAGTGAGCCACCAATTGTGCAAGTTCTCCACTTAAAAGATGAGAGAGGTCTTCAGTTTTCATCATAGGTATACCTCAACTGTGAGAGACAAAATGAGAAAAAAAAATCCAGAAAATCACATTGTCTGATTTTTAAAGAATTTATTTACAAATTATGGTGGAAAATAAGTTTTGGTCAATAACAAAGAGTTCATCTCAATACTTTGTTATATACCCTTAGTTGGCAATGACAGAGGTCAAACGTTTTCTGTAAGTCTTCACAAGGTTTTCACACACTTGATGGTATTTTGGCCCATTGCTCCATGCAGATCTCCTCTAGAGCAATGATGTTTTGGCGCTGTCGCTGGGCAACACGGACTTTCAACTCTCTCCAAAGATTTTCTATGGGGTTGAGATCTGGAGACTGGCTAGGCCACTCCAGGACCTTGAAATGCTTCTTACGAAGCCACTCCTTCGTTGCCCGGGCGGTGTGTTTGGGATCATTGTCATGCTGAAAGACCCAGCCACGTTTCATCTTCAATGCCCTTGCTGATGGAAGGAGGTTTTAACTCAAAATCTCACGATACATGGCCCCATTCATTCTTTCCTTTACACGGATCAGTCGTCCTGGTCCCTTTACAGAAAAACAGCCCCAAAGCATGATGTTTCCACCCCCATGCTTCACAGTAGGTATGGTGTTCTTTGTATGCAACTCAGCATTCTTTCTCCTCCAAACACGACAAGTTGAGCTTTTACCAAAAAGTTCTACTTTGGTTTCATCTGACTATATGACATTCTCCCAATCCTCTTCTGGATCATCCAAATGCTCTCCAGCAAACTTCAGACAGGTCTGGACATGTACTGGCTTAAGCAGGGGGACACGTCTGGCACTGCAGGATTTGAGTCCCTGGCGGCGTAGTGTGTTACTGATGGTAGCCTTTGTTACTTTGGTCCCAGCTCTCTGCAGGTCATTCACTAGGTCCCCCCATGTGGTTCTGGGATTTTTGCTCACCGTTCTCGTGATCATTTTGACCCTACAGGGTGAGATCTTGCGTGGAGCCCCAGATCAAGGGAGATTATCAGTGGTCTTGTACGTCTTCCATTTTCTAATAATTGCTCCCACAGTTGATTTCTTCACACCAAGCTGCTTACCTATTGCAGATTCAGTCTTCCCAGCCTGGTGCAGGTCTACAATTTTGTTTCTGGTGTCCTTTGACAGCTCTTTGGTCTTGGCCATAGTGGAGTTTGGAGCCTGACTGTTGGAGGTTGTGGACAGGTGTCTTTTATACTGATAATGAGTTCAAACAGGTGCCATTAATACAGGTAACGAGTGGAGGACAGAGGAGCCTCTTAAAGAGAAGTTACAGGTATGTGAGAGCCAGAATCTTGCTTGTTTGTAGGTGACCAAATACTTATTTTCCACCATAATTTGCAAATAAATTCTTTAAAAATCAGACAATGTGATTTTCTGGATTTTTTTGTCTCATTTTGTCTCTCATAGTTGAGGTATACCTATGATGAAAATTGTAGACCTCTCTCATCTTTTAAGTGGGAGAACTTGTATAATTGGTGGCTGACTAAATACTTTTTTGCCCCACTGTAGATGGCAAGCTGTTTATGGACGAAACTATAACACCCTGGTTATTCTAGAGCCTATTTTGTTTTTTTAGCTACAGGTGGAAAAAGTGTGATTGTGCGCAGGTCTCTTATTCAATCAGTTTAATTTGTTAACATTTGTCAAAATGTTTTTTTCTTTGTTGCCGAGGCTGTTGTTTGTCTGTTGTACTTAATTTTGTTGAAGTTGTTAGGTCGTTGTTGTATGTCATCTGCATTTTGTCACCACTTACTAACCTTTATGTCTGTTTTCTCTCATACTTCTGGTTTATAGTTAATAACTAAGTACATGCACCCCATTTACTTAAAATTGCAAGCAAATGGAACAGAGGCATCATGCACACACACCCAATCATACATGCGTAGGTGTATATTTTACACACAACATACTGTATATATACACATATGCATACATTATGGACATATATTCAAATAGGCACATTTAGTTAGCCTTTAGCACATAACCAGTTAGTGGAAACATGTCCACATTTAAGTTTGTCACGTGGAACATACGTGGAATTGGTACCAGGGAGAAGAGGCTAAAAGTTTTTTAATCAACTGAAGGATCTACAGACAGACTTTGTCTTAATGCAGGGAACACATGTCTCTAAGTCATCTGTAGATGCGCTCACCTCCCCGGAATTCCCCCACATGTACTCAGCCGGCTTTAATTCTAAACAAAGGGGAGTAGCTATACTGGTAAACAGAAGAATACGCTTTGTTGTGAATAATACCATTACAGATCTGGAAGGTAGATTTAAAATACTAAAAATCTCAGTTCAAAATTTGGATCTATGTTTTGCAAGCGTTTATGGCCCAAATGTTGATGACCCATCCTATTTTCACACTTTTTTCACTTCTCTTTCTGAGCACTTGGACACTACACTCATAATAGGAGGAGACTTCAACCTGGTATTAAACCCTGCAATCGACAGGATCAGTGCATCTGGGAATTACTGAAAATGACAGGCTACTGACACTCTCAAACAGTACATGAATGATTTTGGTCTTTGCAATGAATGGCGTTCTCTTCACCCAACTCTTCTCAAATACACTTTTTTTTTTTCATCAGTTCATAGTTCACATTCAGGCCTAGATTTCTTTTTGGCCAGTAACTCTGTTGTGAGGGACGTCACAGACACTGAAATATGTTCAAATCAAGCTATTAGCGATCACCATCCAGTATCTCTTACACTAGAAATAGGAAAGCTAGAAAGGAAACTAGGAGCTGGAAATTTAATATATCACTATTAAAAGACAAAGACTAACTACTTTAATGAAGAGTGGGAATCATATCTGGAATATAATGATATTCCAAGAATATCCCCAGGTGTTCTTTGGGAAGCAGCAAAAGCAGTCATGCGAGGTAAAATAATCTCTTACTGTTCGTATAAGAATAAAAAAGAAAAAGCACTGGTACTGGAGTTAGAACAGAAAATTAAATCACTGGAGAGGACCTATGCCATTTCTCCACAGGAACAGACACTTAACAATCTGAGAAAATTAAAGCCGGAATTAAAAGAAATTACAAAAAAAAAGCACAATTTTTAATACAAAGACTGCATCTTCAGAAGTTTGAACACAGTAATAAATCGGGGTGATATCTTGCGAACCAGCCTAGATTGAATTAAAACAAAACATGAGTCTGAAGAAATAAATAACTCCTTCAAGAAGTTTTATGAAAATCTCTACTCATCTCAAATTAACCAATCTGACTCAGAGATGAATAAATTTTTGGACAACATTAACTTGCCACGATTAAATAATGAACAGATTGCAGCTCTGGATGCACCTCTTCAGGTGTCTGAACTCCAGGAGGCACTTAAGCACATCCCAAACAACAAAGCTCCGGGACCAGATGGTTTTTCAGTAGAATTTTATAAAGAATTCTGGCCTGTGATAGCACCTACTTTCTTTAAAATGGTGAAGCAAATTAAAAAAAGATGTAATCCCTACAAATATGAACTTGGCTAGAATTATCCTGCTCCTTAAACCTGGAAAAGAACCTACGCTTCCATCCAACGACCATCCCATCTCACTTATGAATGCTGATCTTAAAATAATTTACAAAGCTCTCGCCAAAAGACTGGAAAGGATAATTCAGTTTATTATTTAGTTTATTATTAGTATTATTTAGTTTATTATTAGTATTATTTAGTTTATTATTATTAGTATTATTAGTTTTGTTTCTTTTCTCTAAAGCCCATCCAGGGACAAGAGTTGCAAATTAGCTTAATGCTATACACTCTCTGTGCAACACATCAGTTTTTTTTTTGTCTATGTTTATTGCACTGTCCCTGACAAATAAACATAAATAAATAAATAAACCATTAGCAGCAGCCAGAATGTTGATATGAGAGGTATCCAAACTGAAGAAAAAGAACACAAGATAAGTCTTTATGCTGATGATGTATTGATTTTCCTTGAACTCACAAAGATCTCTTCTTCAGACAGTGGTGCTCATTGATAAATTTTCATCATTATCAGACTACTCTATTAACTGGGGTAAATCAATAGTCCTACCAATAAATTGTAATTTCTCAAATACAACTACTATTCCAACACAATCAGGTAATATTAAATAGTTAGGAATAGATATTTCCTCCAGGCTCTCAGAGTTATTGCGACTAAGTCACATTCTCCTTTTAAAAACAATACAAGACAACCTTATGCACTGGAGGACACTACCTTTATCACTAATGGGAAGAGTCACAACCATTAAAATGATGGTCCTTCCTAAAATCAACTATTTGTTCTCAATGATTCCTACCCAAGCATCAATGGCCTGGTTTAAGTCTCTAGACTCAAATATAAGTAAATTTTTATGGATGGATAAACCATCACGGATTATTTTAAAAACTCTTCAAAAAGTGAAAGAGTGCGGAGGCTTAGATCTATCTTCTTTTTTTTTTAATTACTTTTTAGCCAATAGACTGAAGTTTGTTTCTAAATGGACAAAATCAACCCCACTAGGAAACCCATGGTTTGATGCTGAACAGGCTCTCTGTGGGTAGCTAAATATCTCTGACTTACCTTTTATAAGTCCCTGTATTAAATGCCATGACTGCTTTAAAAGCATTAATATCAGCTCCTCTCTGGCAGCTTGGTGGAAATTTATAAAAATAACGGGGTCTTCACTTGTCACCTGTAAACTCACGCCCATTTGGAATAATCCTGATATCTTGCAAACAAAAGAGGACATTAACTTTTCCACTATGGTAAGAGAAGGGAATAAATAACTTAGAACATCTTATTCAAGGTGGAAATTTTATCCAATTTCAGGAACTAGTGTCACAGTACGACATCAGTGATAAAACAAACAAACAAAAAAAGTATTTTGAATACCAACAGCTTAAATCCCTAATAAAAGCAAAATTCAATCTTAGACAAATTTAGAGATACCAGTTAAGGTGGCAAAGTTTCTAAATTTTCGTTCCCCTAAATTGATATTGAAAATACATGGACTATTATCAAACCTGGATGAGTCCGTATCTCTTCCAATATCAAAATGGGAAACAGACCTATCGATCAATAAGGATGAAAGCTTCTGGACACAAATATGTTTAAACACTTTTAAGATGACTAGAAACTCTAACGTACAACTTATACAGTATAAAGTTCTACATAGAATTCATTACGCAGGACAAAGGATGTTAAAAATGGGCCTGAGTCACACAAATATCTGCTCTCACTGCACCAGCAATGTCCGGGATAGCTATATGCATGCTATGTGGTCCTGTGCACCAATTCAAAAGTTCTGGCAGAAGACATGTGAGGACTTGTCGGCATGGCTTGGGTATAGTGTCCCATCCTCACCCACACTTTGCATATTAGGTGATTTAAGTGAAATAAATGTAGAGGCAAGGATGTCACACATGGTTCTCACCGCCTTATGCATCGCAAAGAAAACTATTCTCATGAATTGGAAATCAAGAAATAACTTATGCATGACTTATTATAATAACTTACTATTAGATTATATTAGCCTGGAGAGAATGTCTGCCTCCTCAAATAATCAATTGGCAGAATTCAATTCTCTCTGGCCCCCGCTTATTAATTCTATAACCTGAGGGGTGGAGGGTGGTTGCTCGCTCTCCTTGGCACCTCTGGATGGCTGGCTGCACTCCAACCGTGGATGTCCGGGGGGCCTGTTCCGGGGTGGCTGTGTGTCTGGCCTGGGGGGGGGGCTGCGGGGTGGGCCGGGGGGTGGACCGTGGCCCCCAGCCAGCTGGCCTCACCTCCTGGGGGGGGGGGGGGGGTCTGGATCTGGCGCTGGGCCCCTGATGCTGGGGAGGGGGCGTTCCCCCCCTGAGCTGGGTGTACGCCGGTGGTGCGGCTTGGACCCAGTGCATCCTTGCGTGGTGGGGTCGTGTTCTCCCTGGGGCCCTGGCGGCACCCTGGGGCAGGTGCCTGTATCCTGGGTCGCCCACCCCGTCCACTGGGGTCTGCGGGTGTGGGTGTGGATGTGTGTATGTGCATGTGGGAGTGGTTTTGAGTGGGGCTTGTGTATGAGCAGGTGCAAAAGTGGGTGTGTCTGTTGTGAGTGGGCAGGTGGGGCTGTGTGTGGGTGTAGGTGGGCATGTGTGATGATGGGTAGGGGTACGTGTGTGTATGGGTGCGGTTACCTGTGGGTGGATGTCTGGGGGTGAAGGATGTGTGTATGGGTAGGAGAACTTCTTTGGGTGGCGGGGGTGGGGCAGTCCATCTAGTGGCATGGGGTTCAGGTTCAGGTTACTTTATTTGTACCCGTAGGTAGATTTGTTTTGCAGTCAGGTGACATCCATATTTACAAACCACAATTACATTCAACATGAACACAAACACAGGCACACATGAAGCTGACTATAAACATGATACAAATACTCAAGGCTCCACCAATCAGGGCATAAGACAAAGAGATGAGAGAAAAAAACAAAGCGATAAGAGAGAAGGGTCATTTAAAAAAAAGTTAAAAACTAAGTCAAAGAGATTAAAAACTCAAAAGTCTAAAATCCAATAAAAGATTTAAAACCCAAATAAAACCTAATAAGTTAACAAATATAAAATCAAATTCATAAATAGGTAACTAAATTATGTGCAATATATTGTTACATCTTGTTCAACTCTTTGACAGCAGCAGGAATAAAGCTGTTTTTGTAGCGCTGGGTTTTACTTTTTGGGACAGCAAACCTCCTTCTGGAGGGAAGAAGCTGAAAGTTGCAGTGCAAAGGGTGGGAGTCATCATTTAAAATGGAGGTAGCCATCCTCTGTACTTGTCTGGTGTACAGGGATGTCAGGCTCAGCTGTGACTCACCAAACAAACGACTGGACCATCTAGCTACCTGATCCAAGGATTTCCTCTGTTTCAGTTTTATCTGACCAAACCATGACACTAAAGAAAAGGATAAAACAGATTCGATAAAAGCCCGATAAAACAGTGTCGTTATGGTTCGGTCAATATGAAAGTGTATGAGTTTCTTAAACAATGCAAATGTTGCTGACCCTTTTTGCACACCGTTTCACAGTTCTCTTCAAAGTTTAAATTACTATCAATAATCGTCCTAAGATATTTGTAAGATTGTACTCATTCAGTGGTCTGGTCTTTTAGTACAGTGACTTCGTGCCTGGGAGTTTTCCTCCTAAAGTCAATAATCATGTCTTTAGTTTTTGTTGTAATCAGCTGCAGGTAGGAATCCTCACATCAGTGAACAAAATCATCAACTACTGGGCATGGCCACTCTCACCATCCTGGAGGAGACTGACAATGACTGAGTCATCAGCATACTTTATAATGTGTCTGTTGTCATGTCTGCTCCGACATCATGTTTGTGTACAGGATGAGGAGTAGTGGTGACAACACACACCCCTGAGGAGAGCCAGTAGAAGAGCACTTTTGGTCAGACAATGCACTATTGACCCTTACTCTCTGTGTCCTGCTGGTTAAAAAATCCAGAATCCAACCCACCAGATTATTACTCAAATCAAATTGTTGCAGGAGCCTTTCAACTAAAATATGAGGTTGGATTGTATTAAAAGCATAAGAAAAGTCCACAAATAAAAGCCTGGCATGTGTCCCATTAAAATCCAGATGTTCAAAAAGCATGTTAAACAGAGTGACAGTGGCGTCCTCCACTCCTCTGTGAGGCCTGTAGGCAAACTGCAGAGGATCCAATGCATGCTCAGTCTGCTTTAGGACCTCAAATCTGACCAGTTTTTCAAAAATTTTCATTAAATTTGAAGTCAAGGCAACTGGTCTAAAATCATTTACCGTTTTAGGACAGCTGGATTTTGGAACGGGGACAACCACGGCATCTTTCCAGATCTTGGGCACATGTTGTGTCTGTAAGGACTTATTAAAAATGTAGTGAAACACAGGACTCAGTTCATGTGCACAGGACGTTACCAAGCGCCCACATATATTATCAGGGCCCTGACGTTTGTTCACTTTTACAGCACAGAACACCCTTTTAACATCCTGCACCTCAATATTAAAGTGCTGATTGTCTTTGAGTTTCTGTTTCAAATCTTGAGTTTCTGTGCTAAAATCAAAAGAATCAAAACGACCATAAAAACAATTAAGAGCATTAGCCAGCTCTGTGTCTGAATTAAAACCATCTAAAAACACACGATTACTGCGCTCTGTGCTCTGAAGGCCTGCAATAGTTTTCATACTAGCCCAGGCTGAACCAAATTTCTTTGTTGCCATCTTGCTTTCCAACTCTGATTTATAATTCTGTTTTGCTCTTAAAATTTTGGACTTCAGCTCTTTTGTGGCAACTGGCAGCTCAGAAACAACCCCCTGTTTAAAGGCAAGTGCTTTCCTCTGTAAGCAGGATTTAACTGATTTTGTAACCCATGGCTTGTTGTTGGGATATATTTTGACACGTTTACGTGGACCGATCATATCCCTGCAAAAAGCCATGTAAGAGCATATCACGTCCACCAAAGAGTCCAAATCATCCCTGCAGGACAGTGTGAACACCTCCCAATACATACAGTTAAAACATTCCTGGAGGCAGAGCACTGAATCATCTGTCCAGACCTTTATGTCTCTGGTCTTCGTCTTCTCTCTTCTGAGAGCAGTTTTATATGTGGGCAGCAAATGTACACAGTTGTGATCTGAGGAGCCTAAAGGAGGAAGGGGAAGAGATTTATAGCCCCCCCCCCCCCATAGATCCATAGCACAGGTTCAATGTCGTTTCTTGCCTGGTTGGGCAGGAGACATACTGATAAAAGTTTTTAAGTGTCTTCTTTAAAGACACATGGTTGAAATCCCCAAGGATAAAATTTGGAGCCTCTGGGGAAATTGACTGCAACCGCTGTACCATATCAAAGACGGTGCTGGAGGCGGAGGCAGCATCCACCCTCGGGTGAATGTACACAGTCATTATGAAAAGTTGGGGGAACTCGCGGGGCAGATAAAAGGGGTGTAGTGATACTGACAGAAGCTCCACATCTGGCATACAGATGCGCTCTTTGAACATGACAGATGTACAGTACTGTTTATTCATATACAAACATACGTCGCCTCCCTGATGTTTCCCCGTTTTCTCTTCCTGCCGATCCAAGCGAAGTGGGGCTCCAAAACCATCAATACACAGGTCCGGGTCCCGGTCATGATCCATAAACCACGTCTCTGTGTAAGCCATGACACAGCAGTTCTTGAAATCCTTCTGATATCGGACATTTCCTTGAATTTCATCCACTTTATTTCTCATTTTTCTCTATTCCCCATAATAATGGAAGGATGCCACTTCCGGTTGTGGCATGTAAGGTGAGGATGCACATGTAAAAGCTCCCGGTTCGTTTCTTGCTTAAAACTCAGTTTAGAGCTGGTGTTTTGAGCTGGGGGTTTTTTGTCACTACCGCTGGAGAATAAACCTGCTCGTGCGAAAAAAGAGAAATTGCCAGTCTCATAACTAAATATTGTGGTGGCTGGTGAAGCAATCAGTCCCCTCACACTCCGGGTGAACAAAGGGATTTCTCCCACGTGTTTTTTTTGTTTTTTGGTTTTTTTTGTTTCTTACGATCACAATCAACGAACATCGGCCGGGATCATGGGTCCCAAGAAAGCTCAGCAGACTGAGGAGGTGGACGACATTAAAAGAGCGCTGGACTTCTTGGCGGAAGAGATTTCTGCTGTTAAGCTGCAGCAAAAAAACATTCTGGACCTGGTCAAGGAGGTGAAAGCGCTGCGGATCCAGAACGCCGAGAAGGACAAGAGGCTGGCGTATCTGGAGAGCAGAGTGTCGGAACTGGAGCAGAACACTCGGGTGAACGACATGATCATCACGGGGCTCCACATTAAACCCCAATCGTACGCGCGAGCGGTGGCCGCGGACAGCGGAGGGAGGCTCGACGCGCTGGAAGACGAATCCACGGAGCAACAAGTGGCGGCCTTCATGCAGTCCAAAGGAATCCAGCTGGACTGTAACACCATTGAGACCTGCCACCCTCTGCCCAGGAAAAACGGCGACAAACCGGCTGTGATCATGAGGTTTGTGAATAGAAAACACAAGACTGCGCTGCTGAAACAAGGTAGGAAACTGAAAGGAATGAACATTTGCATAAACGAGCACCTCACAAAAGAAAACGCAGAAATAGCCAGAAAAGCAAGATACCTGAGAAAGCAGAAAAAGATTGAAAACACCTGGACATCAAACTGTAAAATATACACTACCGTTCAAAAGTTTGGGGTCACTTAGAAATTTCCTTATTTTTGAAAGAAAAGCACTTTTTTCAATGAAGATAACTTTAAACTAATTAGAAATACACTCTATACATTGCTAATGTGGTAAATGACTATTCTAGCTGCAAATGTCTGGGTTTTGGTGCAATATCTACATAGGTGTATAGAGGCCCATTTCCAGCAACTATCACTCCAGTGTTCTAATGGTACAATGTGTTTGCTCATTGCGTCAGAAGGCTAATGGATGATTAGAAAACCCTTGCACAATCATGTTAGGTCTGCAATGCTGTAATTGCTGCAAATGGAGGATTCTTTGACGAAAGCAAAGTTTGAAGGAAAAAATTATTATTTCAAATACAAATCACTATTTCTAACCTTGTCAATGTCTTGACTATATTTTCTATTCATTTTACAACTCATGGTGGTAAATAAGTGTGACTTTTCATGGAAAACACAAAATAACTGTCTGGGTGACCCCAAACTTTTGAACGGTAGCATACATCAAATTAAATGGATCACCTGAAGAAGCCAAGGTCATTAACATCCGTAATATTATGGAACTGGACAAATATCAATGAATGTTATGAATTGGAGTCACAGCAACAACAGACAATTGTAGGACACTGAAGGGATATACTCATCTGCTACAAGACATTTAACAACATGAAACAAAAGATCAACAAACAGGAACAACAGGAACTGAAAGTTTTTGAATATACAGATCACAGCCCACAGAACGTAGAATATAATATAGACCCTGATAATAATTTATTTAGCTCCATCAATAATAACTGTAGTTACTACATGGATGAACAGTTTAGCACAATGGTCACATCTGATTTCAATATTTCTATGATCCACTTCAACAGCAGAAGTCTCTATGCCAACTTTAATAACATTAAAGATTATTTACATCAGTTTAAAGAGCCATTCAATATTGTGGCAATATCAGAGACGTGGCTCAGTGAAGAGAAAGGAGTGGATTTTACCATGGATGGCTATGAATTAAATTATATAAATAGAAAAGTGAAAAAAGGAGGAGGAGTTGCAATTTATGTTGACAAGAGCTTGAAATACAAGGTTGTTGAAAATCTGTCAGTAACTGTGAATGATTTATTTGAATGTATTACAATAGAAATCTGTCTGGACAATGTGAAGAATGTAGTAGTGAGCTGTGGATATTGAACGCCTGGATCAAACACTGACTTATTTAAGGACTGGAAGGAAAAAATGTATGCAAAACTAACTCATAAAGTTATGTTCATCTGTGGGGATTTCAATATAGATCTGATGAACTCAAAACAACATAGTTTGACAGAAGAATTTATCAACACAATGTACAGTATGGGCTTACATCCAACAATTACCGGACCTAGCAGAATCACGTCACACAGTGCCACACTAATAGATAACATATTCACAAACATTATGGAAAATTATATCAGGAGTGGGCTTTTGAATGATATCAGTGACCACCTGCCGATTTTTGTTGTCTATCAATGTGATTATAGGAAGAAAAAGTATGCCAAAAATATTAAATATAAAAGAATAAGAACCAAAGAATCAATGTATTTACTGACAAAGGAAGTATTAATACAAGATTGGAAGATAGTTTATGATGAAAATGATATAAATAAAGCATATGATAAATTTTTACAAATATTTCAATCATTGTACAATAAATACTGTCCTATAAAACAATACAGTGACAGACAACAACAAAAAAAAAAATATTCCTTGGGTCACCAAGGGGTTAATAAATGCATGTAAAAAGAAGAATATATTATTTAAACAATTCATTAAGTGCAGAACGGTGGAAGCTGAGATCAAATATAAAAGATATAAAAATAAGCTTACTGTGGTCTATATTAACCATATATTCCATAACCTACATATGTTGAAGCATGTGGAAATGTTTGGTAATACATATGTAAAGGACTTCACACCTCTGAAAGGACAAAGGGCTCTCACCCGCCGAGTGAAGAACAAAGACGTTCCCGGACGCAGCGGAGGAGACCGGAGGAGCCACCCTCACCCCCCAAGGCGACGAGAGGAAATACCAAGACAATGGGGGGATTAAGATAATGAGGGATGTCAGCCTTTGTTATGCATGTCTTTTATTGTGTGCCAGTATAAAGTCAGTGAGCTGGAGACATTCTGCCTCTTTTCCCTTCTGCCACTCTCTGCACCTGATGAGACTTGTTAGAAGAGCTGAATATTAAACTTTGCTTATAAACCAAATCGCCTCTTCATTTCCAAGCTCTTCTACACTTACTAATATAATGAGGACCTGTAAGAAAGAATATTACAACAGAATATTAGAGGATAATAAAAATAACTTAAGAGGAATATGGCAAGTACTCAATGGGGTTATTAGTAATCGACCTAAGAATGCTAATTATCCAGAATATTTTATTGAAAATGGCAATTTGATAAATAATATGGAGGATGTGGTCAGTGGTTTCAATAAATTTTTTGTAAAAGTTGGTCCTGAATTAGCAAAATCAATAGTGACAGCAGAAACAAACAACAGTGGTTCTGTAAATGAAATAGAAGATAGAAATCCAAACACAATCTTTTTGGGTGCAGTTACTGAAAAGGAAATTATCAAGACTGTGAGTAAATTTAAGAACAAAAAAAATCAACGGACTGGAATGAAATTGACATGACAATAGTGAAAAAAGTAATTAAAGGAATCGTTAAGCCACTCACCCACATCTGTCTTTCCACATCGTCATTTCAAACTGGTAAATTTCCAAACAAAATGAAAATAGCAAAAGTAATACCTCTATACAAAACAGGAGACAGTCATTATTTCACAAATTACAGGCCAGTCTCTTTACTCTCACAATTCTCCAAAATACTTGAAAAAATCTTCACTAAGAGACTGGATGATTTCATTGAAAAACACAACCTCCTTACAGATAGCCAGTATGGTTTTAGAGCAGATAAATCTACATCTTTGGCACTGATCGAACTTATTGAAGAAATTACTAGTTGTATAGATAAAAACAAGTTTGCTGTAGGAGTATTTATAGATTTAAAGAAAGCTTTTGACACCATTGACCACAGAATACTACTAAGGAAACTGGAAAGGTATGGGATAAGAGGGGTAGGACTGAGTTGGGTGGAAAGTTATTTAAGTAACAGACAACAATTTGTACAAATTGGTGAGCACAAATCACCCTTCATGGACATCACTTGTGGTGTGCCCCAGGGGTCAGTTTTGGGACCCAAACTCTTTATTTTGTATATAAATGACACATGCCAAGTATCAAAAATTCTGAAATTTATTTTGTTTGCGGATGACACAAATATCCTTTGCACTGGTGAGAATTTGCAGCAGGTTTTAGAGGTGGTCACAACTGAAATGAAAAAGTTAACACAGTGGTTCAACAAAAATAAATTATCTCTAAATCTAAAAAAAACAAAGATTATGTTGTTTGGAAATTATAAAATAAATCATGAAATAATAGTAACGATAGATGATACCAGAATAGAAACAGTAAAGGAAAATAAGTTTCTGGGCGTGACGCTAGACAATAAAATCTGCTGGAAACCTCACATTAGTCACATCCGGGCCAAGATAGCAAAATGTATAGGCATACTGGGGAAGACAAGACACATCTTGGACTATAAATCATTGGTCTTGCTGTACAATTCACTGTTTCTACCTTATCTTAACTACTGTGTAGAAGTCTGGGGAAACACCTACAAGACCAACCTACAGTCAATATGCACATTACAAAAAAGAGCTATAAGGATAATAAATAATGTAGGATATAGAGATCATACCAATTCGTTGTTTTTAAAGTCACATGTCTTAAAGTTCATCGATTTAGTTAAATTTAAGACAGCACAAGTCATGTACAGGGCAATTAATAAACAACTCCCAACTAATATACAAAAAATATTTAAAAAAAGAGACAATGATCATAATTTGAGAGGAGACTTAAACTTTACAAAACCCAAGATACGAACAACCAAGAAAAGTCTGTGCATATCTGTCTGTGGGGTGGATTTGTGGAACAGTCTGGAGCTGGAACTGAAACTATGTACAAACAGAAATCAATTCAAAAAGAGGTATAAACATCATTTGCTGAAAGGATATGTGTTAGAAGGGTAGTATTTACAGTGGGGCAAAAAAGTATTTAATCAGCCACCAATTGTGCAAGTTCTCCCACTTAAAAGATGAGAGACGTCTCCAATTTTCATCATAGGTATACCTCAACTATGAGAGACAAAATGAGAAAAAAAAAATCCAGAAAATCACATTGAAGGATTTTTATGAATTAATTGGTAAATTCCTCGGTAAAATAAGTATTTGGTCACCTACAAACAAGCAAGATTTCTGGCTCTCACAGACCTGTAACTTCTTCTTTAAGAGGCTCCTCTGTCCTCCACTCGTTACCTGTATTAATGGCACCTGTTTGAACTCGTTATCAGTATAAAAGACACCTGTCCACAACCTCAAACAGTCAGACTCCAAACTCCACTATGGCCAAGACCTAAGAGCTGTCAAAGGACACCAGAAACAAAATTGTAGACCTGCACCAGGCTGGGAAGACTGAATCTGCAATAGGTAAGCAGCTTGGTGTGAAGAAATCAACTGTGGGAGCAATTATTAGAAAATGGAAGACATACAAGACCACTGATAATCTCCCTCGATCTGGGGCTCCACGCAAGAGCTCACCCCGTGGGGTCAAAATGATCACAAGAACGGTGAGCAAAAATCCCAGAACCACACGGGGGGACCTAGTGAATGACCTGCAGAGAGTTGGGACCAAAGTAACAAAGGCTACCATCAGTAACACACTATGCCGCCAGGGACTCAAATCCTGCAGTGCCAGACGTGTCCCCCTGCTTAAGCCAGTACATGTCCAGGCCCATCTGAAGTTTGCTAGAGAGCATTTGGATGTTCCAGAAGAGGACTGGGAGAATGTCATATGGTCAGATGAAACCAAAATAGAACTTTATTGTAAAAACTCAACTTGTCGTGTTTGGAGGAGAAAGAACACCATACCTACTGTGAAACATGGGGGTGGAAACATCATACTTTGGGGCTATTTTTCTGCAAAGGGACCAGGACGACTGATCCGTGTAAAGGAAAGAATGAATGGGGCCATGTATCGTGAGATTTTGAGTGAAAACCTCCTTCCATCAGCAAGGGCATTGAAGATGAAATGTGGCTGGGTCTTTCAGCATGACAATGATCCCAAACACACCGCCCGGGCAACGAAGGAGTGGCTTTGTAAGAAGCATTTCAAGGTCCTGGAGTGGCCTAGCCAGTCTCCAGATCTCAACCCCATAGAAAATCTTTGGAGGGAGTTGAAAGTCCATGTTGCCCAGCAACAGCCCCAAAACATCACTGCTCTAGAGGAGATCTGCATGGAGGAATGGGCCAAAATACCAGCAACAGTGTGTGAAAACCTTGTGAAGACTTACAGAAAACGTTTGACCTCTGTCATTGCCAACAAAGGGTATATAACAAAGTATTGAGATGAACTTTTGTTATTGACCAAATACTTATTTTACCGATGATTTTACAGATGAATTTACCAATTAATTCATTAAAAATTCTTCAATGTGATTTTCTGGATTTTTTTTTCTCATTTTGTCTCTCATAGTTGAGGTATACCTATGATGAAAATTGGAGACCTCTCTCATCTTTTAAGTGGGAGAACTTGCACAATTGGTGGCTGACTAAATACTTTTTTGCCCCACTGTAGTAGTAGCCTATGTTGTATATAAACCTATCTAAGCATTTTTACTTTACTTTCCTGGGTAACTCCTTTTTCTATTATGCTGTGTGTATTTCTGTTGGTTGGGTTGTCTGTGTCATGCTGCTCTTACACTGTAATTTCCCAGTTTGGAATCAATAAAGTACATCTATCAATCTATCTATCTGATTAATAACAGAATAAAATGAGTTAGAATAATGGTGATTAAGCCTCATGCAGCAGCTAGATCAGCCTCAGTTAATACTGATTGCACTGTTAAGATGCTATTAAAAGGGAAGAAGGGGTAAAGAATATTTTACATCTTTCCAAGTTTTTGGCATTAGAAAATCTAGCATGAATTACATCCTCCAAAATTGTCCATTAAGTACCTCTTTTAAACCATTTCAGAATCAGAATCAGAATCAGATTTATTGCCATTGTTCATGTAGTACACAAACTAGGAATTTGTCTCGGTGCAATGCTGCAACATTAAACATGATAAAATAAAAGAAATAAACTATACATGCAATAAAGTGTAGAGTAAGAGTGAGTAATACTAGTCAGCAGTTTAAATATATTAGCGAGCAGCAGATAATGTGGAGAACCATATAGTGCAGTCGGTAATGCAGGAAGAAAACAGTAATGATTGACATGAGTCTGGTTGAGCTGCTGTACATAGTGCACGAGAGTCAATAAGTCACTTAGTGTTCAGCAGTCTGATGGCAGAGGGGAAGAAGCTGTTCATGTGATGGGAGGTTTTAGTCTGGATGGACCGAAGTCTTCTACCTGAGGGGAGAGGGGCAAACAGTACATGACCAGGATGTGAGGGATCGGCTATGATCCGGCCAGCACGCCTCCGGGTCCTGGAGATGTACAGATCCTGGAGAGATGGGAGCTTGCAGCCGATCACCTTCTCAGCAGTGCGCACGACGCGCTGCAGCCTTAGTCTGTCCCTAGCAGTGGCTCCTGCGTACCACACGGTTATGGAGGTGGTGAGGATGGACTCGATGATGGCTGTGTAGAACTGCACTAACATCTTGGTGGGTAGCTTGAGCTTCCTCAGCTGCCGCAGGAAGAACATCCTCTGCTGGGCCTTTTTGATGAGGGAGCTGATGGTCGGCTCCCACTTGAGGTCCCTGGTGATGGTGGTGCCTAGGAAGCGGAAGGAATCAGCAGTGGTGATGGGAGAGCCTGTGAGAGTGAGGGGGGGCAGAGCGGTTGTGACTTTCCTGAAGTCCACAATCATCTCCACTGTCTTCAGAGCGTTCAGCTGCAGGTTGTTGTTGTTGCACCAGGACGCCAGCTGGGCCACCTCTCTCCTGTAGGCGGACTCGTCGCCGTTGGAGATGAGCCCGATGAGGGTGGTGTCGTCCGCAAACTTGATCAACTTGACAGACTGGTGGCTGGAGGTGCAGGAGTTGGTATAAAGGGAGAAGAGTAGGGGGGAAAGTACACAGCCCTGGGGTGATCCGGTGCTGATGCTAGCAGAGTCTGAGACAGTCTTTCCCAGCCGCACATGCTGCCTCCGGTCCGTCAGGAAGTCGGTGATCCACCTGCAGAGGGAGTCAGGCACGTTGAGCAGGGACAGCTTGTCCCGGAGCAGAGCGGGGTGGATGGTGTTGAATGCAGAGCTGAAGTCCACAAACAGGATCCTGGCGTAGGTTCCCGGGGAGTCCAGGTGCTGCAGGATGGAGTGGAGGGCTAGGTTGACTGCGTCGTCTACAGACCTGTTGGCTCGGTAGGCAAACTGCAGCGGGTCCAGGAGGGGAGTGGTGATGGACTTGAGGTGGGGCAGGACCAGGCGCTCAAAGGACTTCATGACTACAGAGGTGAGCGCTACAGGTCTGTAGTCGTTAAGTCCAGTGATCTGTGGCTTCTTGAGGACAGGGATGATGGTGGAGGATTTGAGGCAGGACGGCACGTGGCATAGCTTAAGGGAGGTGTTAAAAATGTCTGTGAAGACAGGAGCCAGCTCTTTCGCACAGTGTCTCAGGGTGGAGGGAGACACGCCATCCGGACCGGGGGCCTTGCGCGGGTTCAGTCTGGAGAACTGTTTGAGCACGTCCTGCTCACTGATGACAAGGGCAGGGGGGGAGGAGGTGGGGGGCACCTTTGATGAAGTAGGGATCGTGGAGGCTGTGGAGCTGGAGGGAGGGGGGGAGTTGGACACAGATGACGAGGTGTCAAAACGGGCATAGTGTTGGGACAGTCTTTCACTGTCTTTCACTGGCGTGCAAAAATGCACGCCCCCGCCAAATGAACCGAAAAATCTTGGATGTGCGGGATCGGGTAGCGGTCGTGCGCTGAGGCGTTATTCAACCTGCGGAAATCACCGCAAGGTCGCCACGAACCATCAACCTTTGGGACCATGTGTAGCGGTGAAGCCCAGGGGCTTTTAGAACGTCTAATGATGCCCAGTTTTTCCAAGTTGTCAAACTCCTCGCGCGCTATGGCCAGTTTAGCTGAGTCCAAGCGCCGAGCTTTTGCAAAAACGGGCGGCCCGGTGATAGTGATAAAATGTTCCATGTTTAGCCACTGTCGCTGAAAACGTTGGGACTGTGAGTGCTGGGAACTGAGTGAGCAGTGCGTGAAACTTACCACCTGCGGCTATGACGTTGACCTGTGCAGTCGGCGGAGCCACCCGGGCTGTGCAGGAAATAGAGTGAAAAGACAGTGCATTAACCAGACGTCTATTAGCAAGATCAACCAATAAACCATGTGAGCATAAAAAAATCAGCACCTAACATGTTGAAACTGACTGCTGCTATGACAAAAGTCCACTCGAATGTTCGGCCGTGTAGAGACAGGAGCAGACTCTTCTCCCCGAAGGTCTTAATCGCCGAGCCGTTCGCCGCCGACACCAGGGGACCACTGGAAGGCGCCAGCCGGTCAGCGTAGGAGGGTGTGATGAAACTCAGCTGGGAGCCTGTGTCCACCAGGAAGTGCCTCCCTGATCGCTCGTCCCTCAGGTAGAGCAGCTTGCTCTTTTCGCCGAGAGCCACAGCTGCTACCGACTCCCGGTCTTGGCGTTTCCCGAGCGCTTGAACTGGCACGGTGGAATGCACTTGCGTGCTCTCTCAGCGAAACGGTGATGGTAAAAGCAAAAGACGTCGCCCGCTCCGCGTCTCCTGGCCTCCGCTGCTGCCGTCGTCGGTGAGTCTGGTGCTGCAGCCTCTGGCTCCCTGCCATCTCCGGGTGTTGCGCTCAGCTCTGCTGCTGCAGCCATGGCCGTATGTCATCTATGAGCGTCAATGAGCCGCTGCGCCTCCTGGCCCAGCTCGTGGTAGTCTCGTTGGGCCAGCAGCTGTGAACTGGCCAGGGTAACTCTCACTGCTGACGGCAGTGTCCTGAGGAAAAGGTGGGCGAAAATAAAACCATCATCTTCGGAGTCTATCAAACTCAGCATCCTCGCTATCAGGTCTGCAGGTCTCTCGGCCTCGCCTTCAGTCAACGCCAGGAGCTTCTCTGCTCGCTCTCCCAGTGAGGGGGTGAAAGAACGGATGAGAGCCGCTTTCAATGTGCCGTACTTGTCGTCGTCTGGCGGGTGGTTAATCAGGCTCTCTACCCGCTGGGCTGTGTGGCTGTCCAGCTTCGCAACCACATGGTAGAATTTCGTGGCGTCTGCCGAAATTCCCTGAAGATGGAACTGTGCCTCGACTGCGTTAAACCAGGAGCGCGGGCTATGCTGCCAGAAATCAGGTAGCTGGACTGTGGTAGCTGCATTAGCCTGGCTGGCTCCTGATGAGTCATGTGCAGAAGAATCGTCACCGGCCATAATTCGTCGTAGGATCACCAGTGTAGAGGATGTGTTCAATGATGAGGCTGGGTTTATTTCTCAGGTTCAGTTTTATTATCAGAACACATTCTCTTTCAACCTCCAAGCAAGAAAATAGACAGATCACAGTCACATCACTCTCTTATACTCCGGAACATCGAAACTCAAGTCACATGGTGTCTGAGCAAACATACAGTCACATTGTAACCCCTTTGATCCTCCACCATTGTCTCTCAGCCATGGTCCGGAAATCCCTCCAGGGCCTCTCTCTGAGACAAAGGACAAATCTCACACCTCCTCGATACCTCCTGCAGGTTCAGTCCTTTTGTCCCTCGAGACGTGAAGCACACAACAAACATTCAGCAATACATTTGTGGAAAATATGTACCCAACATATGTGCCACAACAGTATCTTTATAGGCCACATGGTAATTTACAGCTCTGAACTCCTAAGAGTTTCTGTTTTACAGGTGCTAAAGTGGAGTAAGATGTTATAATGGGACAAGCTGAATGCAGAGTGGTCATCAGGTTCCTGTACTTGAGAGGCTGCACACTACAGGAGATGTCTGATGAGATGAAAGAGACTTATAGGGAGGATGTTCCCTAATATGACAGTCGAGCACTGGCATCGACAGTTCAAGTATGGTCAGACATTGGTGGAAACAGCACCCATTCCCAGGTGACCACAGTGCACCATTGATTGAGACACCATCCGGTAAATGGAGGCCACCATTGTAGAGGATTATTATATTGTAGCAGGTGTAGCACTTTTGCCTCATTTCCACTAGCCCAGTTCGCCTCGCCTCGTTTCGTTTCCTTACTACTCATTTCGGCCGCGGTTGTGCCTCCATTACAACCGTGTAAAGCCGTGTATAGCTGGGGTGGGCGGGATTTTTTTTACAGCAAGGCGGCGCCACACTCCCGTGATGTAAAACACGCGACCCAAGCCAAACACAACATGGCGGCTTTACAAGGCGACTCCTCGGTCTGTGGCTTTTTTCACCGTAAATGCCAAAAAGGACCGTCAGACAAGGGTACAGGCAGTGAGACGAAACACTCTGGAATAGTTCTGCAGCTTCTGGAGAGAGCCGAAGACGTGGGGATACAAACTAGGTCATATGTGACGGTAAGCTAATGTTGCTAATGCTAGTTTGCTATAAGTATGTCGCACTACACTGTAATCTCTGCAAGTTATCACTGTTAGGTACTAAAATATGTACGCTGTGTGTGTTTCAGATGGCTCTGTTGTGGAAAAATTACCACTTCAAACGGTCCGTCTGGCGTTCAGCACAGCCTGTCACTGATGTCGAGCTTAAGAATGTCTGGTTTATTTCCTGTGCAAAAAATTGCTCTGATCTAAGTAAAGGAACCCTATTTCACTGTTTATGGGAATGTAGAAAAATCAGAATGTTTTGGGAAGAGGTGAGGGTAAACAACCTTCCACTAGAAAGAATAACATACATACTGAAATCAAAGGAAAATGTGTTTGAGAATATATGGAGACCTTTCATTGATTATGTAAAGAAATTAAACATAACTTCTGAAGAAGAAGGTGAATGATATGTGTGGACCTTGCAAATTCCAAGCTGGTGAATGTAAATTATGTATTCTTATGTAATAGATTACCTAGACTAAACAGAGGAGCATTGTTGTTGACTTGTTTTTGTTAATGGTTGTTATTTTTATACCCTTTTTTTGTTATTTTGTTATTGTTCTTTTTAGTTTTTAAATTACTTTTGTGTTAGCGTCTGACTGTGTGTGCTGTTTGTAAAAAAAAAAAAAAAGGTTCAATAAAAATATTGTGGGAAAAAAAATTGCTCTGATCTGCGTGAAAATCATGGACTGTTGAGACATCATGGACGTACCTGCTCCAGCTGCACTGAGTCTGAGATGTTGTCATAGCAAAAAATGATCAGCTGACACAACTTGATCGCCAGGTTAATAACTATATTAGCCACAAAATGTATATTCAAAAAGTAAACAGTACTGAGTTTGGTATAATAAGATGTATTTGACAGTTATGATGCATTTTAGGCCAAAACAAACTTGATCTAGGATTAAAAGCAATTAAAATAATGCAGTCACAAAGTTACATGGAAAATGCTTGATTTACTAGATACATATACTGTAGAAATATATATTTTCTGCATCAACAATGTACTATACATGCATTCATGTAGTATTGCACTGACAAACCTCTGAAGTTTTTGCAGATGTCTCTTTTTTATATGTGAAGGTTACCACCATGTGACATAAATTTCTTAAAAATGAGCCATTATTTTCAAGGTCACCCATTAATGGTTTGTACTATTGACTCTTTTCCAACCAGTGTATTAACAGACAAAAATAGAAATCATGATGCAAACACATAAGTCACTAAATTGTTTATTACAATCAGCAGCAAATTCCAGATTATTCAGAATACGCAAAACTCAAACTGTAAGACTGGGTCACTCAGCAGCTGGGATGTGCAGCTCACACTGGTCTCAGATCAGCAGATCTTAGGCCTGCATCTCTGTAAATAGTGACGCAAGGTCCAGTTTGGGGTGGATCGATCATTTACCTCTTGCCTAGACAAAAGAGAGAAATGGGTGGTGGTTAAAGAAAGGAAGTTTAAAACATATTTGGGAAACAAGATAAGATAAGATAAGATAAGCCTTTATTAGTCCCACAACGGGGAAATTCCAGGATTGCAACAGCACAGGGATAGCAACACTCAGAGCAACAATCAGAAGGCAAGAAAAAACAAGCAAGCAAGAGCAGCTAATATACATATGTACATATTACTATAAAATATATATATACACACACACACACAGACACACAGTGCAGAGCATTGTAGCTAGATGGAATAAATATGTAAATATATAAACACCCACAGTACGGAGCAATGTAGCTAGATGGAATAATATGTAGATATATAAAAACACAGTGCGGAGCATTGTAGCTAGATGGAATAAATATGTAAATATATAAACACACACAGTGCAGAGCATTGTTGCTAGGTGGGATGAAACAGCATAACCGTCTACTTAGTTATCCTACATGGTATGATTATGTGCCCATACATATTCTCACCCTCCATAGCGACCGGTATGTTCCTAGTTGTATGCCGGAGAGGACCATTGTGTAAGTCTATTGCATCTTTTGCATTAAAAAAAAACCTATTAGTTTGTTACGTCTTTTTGCTATCTCTGCGAGCAGCCCTGCTTAGGTTGTACAGTCTGACAGCCGTTGGTAGGAAGGACCTACGAAACCTCTCGGTTGTGCACCTGGGATGATGTAGTCTGCTGCTAAATGAGCTCCTCAGTGCATCCAGTATGTCCTGCATAGGGTGGAACTCGGACTCCAGCAGAGATGACAGTTTAGCCACCGTCCTTCTCTCTCCTATCTCCTCCATCGGATCAAGGCGCTGCCCCAGGACAGAGCTAGCTTTCTTAATCAGTTTGTTCAGTCTCTTCCTATCGGCTGCAGTAATGCCACTGCCCCAGCAGACCACTCCAAAAGTGATGGCTGATGCCACCACCGTGTCATAGAATGACTTCAGCAGCGCCCCTTGTACACCAAAAGACCTGAGTCTCCTCAGCAGGAACAGCCTGCGCTGTCCCTTCTTGTAGAGTGCGTCAGTATTGTGTGACCAGTCTAGTTTATTGTTCAGATGAATACCCAGGTACTTATAGGATGTCACCATCTCGATGTCTGTTCCCTGTATATTTACTGGTGCTGTGAGGGGCTGCCCATGCCTGCGGCAGTCCACCACCAGCTCCTTAGTTTTCCTCGCGTTGATCTGGAGGCAGTTCCGATGGCACCAGTCCACAAAGTCCTGGATAAGCCCTCTGTACTCAGCTTCATCTCCGTTGGAGATGAGACCAACGATCGCAGAGTCATCAGAGAACTTCTGTAGATGGCAGTGTGTTGTGTTGTGTGAGAAGTCCGCAGTATAAAGAGTGAACAGGAAGGGAGCCAGCACCGTTCCCTGGGGGGCCCCCGTGCTACTGATGATCGTGTCGGAAACACAGTCCCGGGTTCTCACAAACTGAGGCCGGTTCGTGAGGTAGTCCAGGATCCATGATGACAGGTGCTGGTCCACCCCTGCGCGCAGCAGCTTGTCCTTCAGGATCATCGGTTGGATGGTGTTGAAAGCACTGGAGAAGTCAAAGAACATGATCCTCACCATATTCCCGGGCTTCTCCAGGTGGGACAGAGAACGGTGAAGGAGGAAGATCACCGCATCCTCCACCCCAATGCCATGCTGGTAGGCGAACTGGAGTGGATCCATCGCTGGTTCCACCAGGGGGCGGAGATGAGCAAGGAGCAGTCTCTCCAGGGTCTTCATCAAGTGGGACGTCAAGGCCACCGGTCTGTAGCTGTTCAGGTCTTTGGGGTGGGAAGTTTTTGGTACAGGTACCACACAAGATGTTTTCCACAGCTGTGGTACCCTCCCCAGTTTCAGGCTCATGTTGAAGATATACATCACACTCCCACACAGCTGGTCTGCACAGGACTTGAGGAGCTTTGCGCTGATGCCGTCCGGTCCTGACGCCTTCCTCGCCTTGATCTTCCTCAGCTCCGTCCTCACCTGGGTCTTGGTCAGGGTCAGGATGGGGGGCTGTGTGTTGGGAGTGGGGGGGGGGGTGTCGGTGGAGTGGGGAGTGGGCAGCAGGACTTGATTTCTTAGAGGCAGCAGTGGTTGTTGTGCAGACAGGGGGGAGGGCGGTTGGTCAAATCTATTGAAAAACAGATTCAGGTTGTTCGCCCACTCCCTGCCCCCCGTGGCCTGGGGGGAGGTATTCTGGAGCCCCGAGATGGTTTTGAGGTTTCTCCAGACCCCGCTGATGTCGCTCTGTTGCAGCTTGTCCTCCATCTTCTTCCTGAAGCTTTCCTTGCCTTCTCTGATCTTTCTCCTCAGCTCCCTCTGTATGGACTTCAGCATCTCCCTGTTCCCCGACCTGAAGATCCTCTTCTTCTCTCTCAGAAGTGTTTTTATCTCAGGGTTGATCCAGGGTTTGTTGTTTGAGTGACGCCGTATGGTCTTGGTGGGAACGGATTTGTCCACACAGAAGCTGAGGTAGCCCGTGAAGGTGTGAATGAGGCCATCGATGTCCTCACCATGTGGATCGCAGAGCTGCTTCCAGGCAGTGGCTTCAAAACAGTCCTTTAGAGTGTCCATTGTCTCCTCAGACCATAACTCCACAGTGTGCATGGCCGGAGGTTGTCTGTGCACTAGGGGTTTGTACACCGGCCGGAGATGAACCAAGTTGTGATCCGATCTCCCAAGTGGGGGGAGTTGTGATGAGGTGTACGCCTCCTTAGTGTTTGCGTAGAACAAATCCAGTGTTTTATTGTCTCTAGTGTGGCATGTGACATACTGGGTGAAAGTGGGCAGAATGGGAGACAGTGAAACGTGGTTGAAATCGCCTGAGATGAGGAGAAGAGCATCTGGGTGTTCTGTCTGCAGCCTGCTGGTTACTGAATGGATGACGTCATGCGCTGTCCCAGCGTTCGCCGTCGGATTTGCATAAACAACAATGCAGATCACGTGTGAGTGTTCTCTCGGGAGATATGTAGGCCTCATGCTAACAGCTAGCAACTCAATGTCTTTGCTGCAGTGTCGTTGTTTAACAGTGATATGTCCCGGTCTGCACCAGTTGTTGTTAACATACATTATCACTCCACCGCCCCTCGCTTTGCCACTCTCTGGTGTTCGGTCAGCTCGTATCATGTGAAAACCCTCCAGCTCAATGTTAGCATCTGCTGCTAGTTCATTTAGCCACGTCTCAGTAAACAAAAGGAGAGAGCACTCCCGGTAAGTGCTATCATAACGGGAGATAGCCGCTAGCTCATCTAACTTTCCCAGTATCGACCGTACATTTCCCATGACAACAGATGGAAGGGAGGGTCTGTACCTTATATTTTTTGTCCTCCGCCTTACTCCAGCCCGGCAGCCGCAACGCTTTCGCCTCAATTCTCTCGGTATGTCGAGTTTTTCCAGTGGGACCGGGTGGCGGTTAAATGCTAGCAGCTCTTCCCTGTTGTATCGTATCCTGCTATAAACAGTGGCTCTGTCCACCGGCTCAGGAGACATTTGGGACGATCTGTGTGTCCGTGATATAAGTGGGGTGAAAAAAAAAAAGTGATCAAAAGAGAGAGGAAGGGAAAAAAACTCGGAATCGAGCCGCTGTTGCAAAAGGCAGCCTACTGGTGTGGCGCCGAGAACTATATAACAAGAAATACACTTGTTGCTAAAAGCCAGTAGTGGAATGTGAATGAATGAATCTCTATTTCGGATAGATTAAATAAAATAGAATAATATAACAAAGGGGAAAAAAATCTGATAAGGTCGAATTAAACAATAACTCCTCTGATTACACAGTTCAACATAGGGTATCTGAAATGGGTGATAGCTGAAGCTGCAGCTTATATTGCCCACCATATTCCATCCAAGAATTCAAAAGAAAAACAAAACAGCAGCGATTCCAATTCCAATGTGACAATAAAGTACTTCGTTGTTGTATTTAACCACAATTTTCATGTAGCTGCACTTCAGTCGAGTAGATTTTACAAGGGCTGGGTTACATTTAAAATCATCTGTTTTTACTGTGGCCTCAGCAATCAGAATGAATTAATACATTCACTTAAATGGAATCTAGTACTTTAACTGAAGGTGTGCATCACTGAGTATGGAGTCGCTCCGTCAAAATATGGAGTTTTTATCAATAAAAGTTTGTCTTGTCTGTAAAAGTGTCTCTTCTTGCCATGGCTTCATGTGTGGGCAGTGTTTTGTACTTTTATTGCTTAAATATAAAAGGAAGCACTACAATGGGTCTCAAATATTTGTAATGTGTCCTGTTACTGCATGAGTTTATTGATGATAGAGTATAAATTACACATATAAACTAAATTATATTGATGACTGAACAACTGCCATTCCCCAAAACATACAGTTATGAACATAACTCACAAAGGATCACACAAGTGATCTGACAAAAAAATAAATACATTAACAAGCAGTTTATTTTACAGTTGATGCGCCAGTCATTTTCAATTATTCTGTAATTAATATTCACACAATCAAATAAATCTCAGTTCAGTCCCTTTTATATTAAGTGGAAATTGTGCTACTTTGGTTTTGACACTTTACCTATAAAAGCAAAGGATTTCAGTACGTTCCACAGTGGCGACGTCCGTTGTTGAGCGGCTGCTTTCCTCTTGCCTAGACGAACGACAGAAATGGATGGTGGTTAGTTTCAAGCAAGTTCAACACTTATACAGGCACATCTCAAAAATTATAATATCATGAAAAAGTTCAATATTTTTATCACTCATTTGAATGAATGAATGAATGAATGAATGAATAAATCTTTATTTCGGATAGATTAAAAGTACAGATTGAAAGAAACTGAATAATATAACAAAGGGGGGAAAAAATCCAACAAGGTCAAATTAAACAATAACTCCTCTGATTATACAGTTCAACATAAGTTATCCGAAATGGGTGATGGCTGAAGCCGCAGCTTATATTGCCCACCCATATTCCATCCAAGAATTCAAAAGGAAAACAAAACAAGAGTGATTACAATTCAGAACAAAGCTAAGACAAAATGTGACAAAAAATTAAGCTACAGCACAACGCAGACTGGATATGACAATCCTTATGTGATTTTACATGTCATCTTGTATATATGTTTGGAGTATTTCTTCCTTTAGTTTTTGTTTAAATTGTCCAAGCGTTGTACATGATTTTAATTCAGGTCCAAAATTGTTCCATAATCTGACTCCTTGCACTGAAACACAGTGTTGCTTGGTGGTAGTTCTCACTGAAGGTTTTTGAAATATACATGTTCCTCTGAAATGATATTGTTTCTCCCTTATTTGGAACAACTTTTGGATATTTGCGGGCAGTGATAGATTCTTCACTTTAAACATTATTACTGCAGTTTTAAAGTCAACCAGATCTTTCATCTTGAGAGCTTTTAATTTAAGAAAAAGTGGGTTTGTTGGTTTCCTGTGAAACCCATATATAGATTCATTACAGGGACAGTGATATATTGCAAGTGTTTATTTTAATATTGATGATTACGGCTACAGCCCATATTAACCAACACCTCAGCGGCCAACATTTATATTTAAAAACTATTTTTTTAAAGTTAATTTTATGTAATATTCTAATTTTTTGCCAAATTGAATTTGGGGTTTTCAGGGGCTGTAAGCCATAATCATCCAAATTAAAATAAATAAACACTTGAAATATATCACTGTCTGTGTAATGAATCGATATAATATATGGATTTCTCTTTCTGACATGAGTGACAAAAAATATTGAATTTTTTCATGACATTCTAATTTTTGGAGATGTACCTGTATTCGGGAAATACACCTGTGAAAGTCAGTGGTGGGATGTGACAAAAATGCTTCGTTTCCCTGACAAGCACCTCAGGATCCATTCTGTACAAGAACATTATCAATCCAGGGATTTATGGTGGAACAGCACAACAACACTGTTCCAACACCTTTTATGGAAAATCCACAGAATAGGTGTGTGGGTCTATTCTGACACTTTAGAAAATTATATGAATGACTTCATAAATCCCTGGTTTGAAAAAGCACTTCTAATATGTCGAGATTTCGGCTCCTATGGTCCACTTGACCTGCATCCACAATATAAACACTGAGGGAGGCTAACCCCTGGCATGTGGAAACACATTCTAGCATTAAATTGCACACAATTTAATGCGCAGCACCAAAGTGCAGCACATACACAAACCAGGACTTTAACCAGGATTAACATATTTCATCGTTTTGCTCTCACATGCGAATACTTAGGACAAAACAAGCGTGAATCAGCAGTTGGCTACTAGCTAGCTAGCTACTAGCTAACACTCGTTAGCCAGCACAGGACGGCGCTGTATGGCTCAAAAAAAGTGAGCTTACCACCAACAGGATAAATAAGCGAACAGATGCACATTATTACAAATCACTCACCATCGATGGTTCTCTCACGTTCGTCTTCAGCTTGTCCGTAGTCCGGTTCTATGCTGGGCTGCATCTGTATCGGTGCAAGTCGCTCCTCTCACTGTGGATCTGCCATCAAGCAGAGAAAACCCCGCACCTCTTCGTTGGACCACGGTGTAGAGTTCCGCAAAACCTACAACGCTGTCTGTATTGATATCGTATTTACTCCGTGACCGAGTTAGTCCGTGAAATATTGCAAATGGCGGTTGTGTAAATTCCACTGAAGACGAACGCTTTCGTGACGTTACGCACTGACCAATCAATGGCTCGCAGTCTGTTGACGTCACATCTCTGCTCCACTCAGCACGGTTGTACCCTGCCCTCGATCAGGCACGAAAATAGCGCCTGTTAACCCATGCTGGGTACAGAGGAAAAAGCTAGAAAGCGAGTCGAGTAGAAGTGAGTAAGGCCAAAGCGATACTAGTGGAAAAGGGCCATAAGACAAACTGTCACAGGTCTGATGACCCAATAACAAAATCGATCATCAACCTTTGACCTAGGGCACATGTGTCAAAGTCAAGGCCCGCGGGCCGGATCCAGCCCACGAATAAATTATCTATGGCCCCCAGAATGATATTTGATTAGTATTAGTACCGGCCCGCAGGCCGCAGCCGCCTGCTGGCATTTTGAATGCATCAATACTTCATTTCCCACAATGCAACAATAGCCCGCAAACTCACTGCAGTGCTGCGAGTGGGCCTCGGCTTCAATATTCATCAGAATTCAGAGCAGATGTCAACTTTTAGCAACCCCCTCACAAAAAATGGCTAAACGGAAGGTGGACGGTGAGAACAGGGGGTTTCAAGCCAGGTGGGAGGCAGAGTACATGTTCACAGAGGTAAAAGGCAAACCTGTGTGTCTTCTGTGTGGAGAAAGTGTGGCTGTAATGAAAGAATATAATCTAAGAAGGCACTATGAAACGTCTAAGAAACACAAAGACAAGGATATGGACACGGAACAAAGGCTACAGAAGGTGGAGGAATTAAAACAAGGTCTTAAGTCCCAGCAGGCTCTGTTCACAAAAGCCAAATCACAAAGCGAGGCTGCGGTGAAGGCTAGTTTTATTGTGGCAGAAGAAGTCGCAAAATCAGCCCGACCATTTACAGAGGGCGAGTTTATCAAAAACTGCATGCTTAAAGTTTGTGACGCAGTGTGCCCAGACAAAAGGCAGCTATTTTCAAACGTGAGCCTGAGCAGAAATACCGTTGCTGAACGTGTAGACCAGCTTTCTACCAATCTAAAAGAACAGCTGGTGAAAAAGGGGAAAGAGCTCATCGTATATTCCCTTGCTGTGGATGAGAGCACCGACGCAACTGACATTGCCCAGCTGTCAATTTTCATTCGTGGAGTGGACTCCAGCCTGAGCATGACAGAAGAGTTTTTGGCATTGCGTCCTATGCATGGCACATCTACAGGACAAGATCTGTATCAGGAGGTATCCAGATGTGTAAATGAGATGGGGCTGCCTTGGGAAAAACTCGTGAGATTGACAACAGACGGAGCACCCGCGATGTGTGGACACAGGAGTGGATTGGTGGCAAGAATGCGTGAGAGGATGCGGGACGAAAAGGTCTCAGGTGAGCTGACAGCTTATCACTGCATTTAAATTTTTACATTTGTTTCTACAAGACGTGATTTTTCTTTGAAGAAAGTATTATTTTGTCTGTGTGCCATAGATTTTGTATTTTATCTTATTGTATTTTATTTATTTATATTCATTTTTCAGTTAATGGACTCAGAGAAAATTGCAGATAGGAGCCAAGAGAAAGAATGGAACCGATTTGATTTATTTTTTTTTATTTTCTCATTTTACTATTTGAAAGCAGTAATTGCTAGGATCAGAGCAGCACAATATTGCATTTTCAGTTTTTAATCCTGCAATTTCATTTCTGCATTAATCTTGATATTAAGAAACATTTTATTTTTGAAGGACATTTACTTTATTGCTGTTTGCCTGTTGAAAATGTTTTCCCTTGAAATAACTGACAGAACCATAAGAAAATATTTCTTTATTCATTTAATGTACAGGACATGCAATTTTTCTTTGAAGAAAGTTTGTTTTTATCTGTGAGCCTGTTAAAAAATGTTTTCACTTGAAATTACTGACAGAGCCATAAAAATATTGGATTATTCATTCAGTCATTAAATAATATACAGTACCCTGTGTTAGGTCTTGGTTCAAAAGGCTATTTGTAATCATTTCAATATGTTTTAATAAACATTCAACCATTTCGGCCCTCGGCTTGTAACAGATTTGGTTTTTTGGCCCTCTGTGTATTTGACTTTGACATCCCTGACCTAGGGTGTCCTGGTGCCAGGTGCACATATGGACACCCTTATGCTTGAACATTGTGTTCATTATGGACAAACTGTGGTTAGCACAAAAGTCCAATAACTGAACACCACTCGGGTTCAGATCAGGCAGGCTGTTCCTCCAAATCACCCCCCCTCCAGGTTTCACTGCCGTTGCCCACGTGTGCATTGAAGTCCCCCAGTAGGACAATGGAGTGTCCAAGAGGAGCAAGCTCCAGCACTCCAGTCAGAGACTCCAAAAAGGGTGGGTACCCTGAACCATCACTTGGTGCGTAGGCACAAATGATGGTCAGGACCCGTTTACCAACCCAAAGGCACAGGGAAATAACCCTTTCATCCACCGGGGAAAACTCCAATATAGAGGCAGCAAGGTGGGGCGATACAAGAATACCCACCCCTGCTCATCACCTCTCGCCCGGGGCAACTCCAGAGTAGGCCAAGCTCCAGCCCCTCTCCAGGAGACTGGTTCCAGAACTGGAGCTGTGTGTTGAGGCTAGGCCAGCTATATCTAGCCAGTATCTCTCAACCTCATGCACCAGCTCAGGCTCCTTCGACACCAGAGAGGTGACATTCCATGTCCCAAAAGCCCATTTAGGAAGCCTGGGATCAGACCGCAAAGGTCTCTGACTTTGACCGCCACCTGATCCACATAGCACCGGACCCCCATGGTCCCTCCTGCAGGTGGTGAGCCCACCGAAGGGTGGACCCATGTAACTCCTTTGGGCTGAGCCTGGCCGGGTCCCATGGACAGAAACCTGGCCACCAGGTGCTCGCCATCGAGCCCCTCCCCCAGGCCTGGCTCCAGGGTGGGGCCCCGGTAGCCCCATACCGGGTGGGGTACACTGAATCCTTGTTCAACATTCATCATGAGAGTCTGTTGGATCATTCCAAGTCTGGCCCTTCACCCAGAACCAGTTTACCTTGGGTGACCCTACCAGAGGCAAATTGCCCCGGACAACATAGCTCCTGGAATCACTAGGGCACGCAAACTCCTCACCACGATAAGGTGACGATCCATGCACTAGTTTTGTCTTTTTTTATTTTTCTATATAGAACACCCTGATTAGTTCAAGAGTTTGTGGTTGTCGACCTTCATGCCCCCCCCCCCCCAAAAAAAAGGCTGTAAACCTCAGGGAAACACTGCCCATTCTTACAGTGATTGGTACAGCATGTATAAGGCAGTAGTGAGGTACTAAGGCAGAAACATATCATTCATGTGACATTTGTGCCGACAAAATGTGCTAAAAGCCATAAGAGCTTCCTATCACAGACTTCAGAATGCTGTGAGCTGCACAAAAATTTTCATAACATGGCATTAAGTATGCCATAGGAAGATCCCAAGGGACCCTTACAAAGAACATAAGAACTTTAATAAGGGTAATTTAACTTTAATGCTGTTGATACCATCTAGCTGCAATGCTCCTGCACTGTGTATATAACTGTGTACATTTGTGCATTCATTTACTACTTTGGCTAACCAATTCTTATTATCCTATTAACTGTTGCTCTGAGTGCTGCTATCCCTTTGCTGCTGCAATTTTGGAATTTCCCCATTGTGGGACTAATAAAGGCTTATCTTATCTTTACTCTAGGGCCATCGTACAACAGAATTTGTAGGAACTGGGGGATTCTTATGAACCCATCGTAGGTAAGAACCTTTGTGGCCATAGCTTATCTCACATAGCACTTGATAACTGGGTTCAAACCTCCATCCGTTCAGACAATACACTCTATGAATCCTACTAGTCGGGTTAAACTCAGGGGATTTTTAAAAAGTCCAACAGCATTGTAGCATGTTAAGATAAAAGTGAAGAACTCTACCTGAATATATGGCAAATATGTTATCACTTACCAAGTGGATCAAGATTTAATGTTTTCAGCACAGAAATATGAAATGAATGACTCCCTGGAGAGAACAAAAACATCTTGACATACCACTTTTTTTTAAATTGTCAAACATAGCCTCAGGTTTTTACATGATTTGGACTGAACCTATCACACATGTGGACAAAGAGTTCAGAAGCAGCAGGATGCCACTGGTGGTGAAGTGAACCTCATAAATCAAGACTTGACTCAGATGGTATCCAACTGAGGGACATGTTGAAGGTTAGAGCAGTTCATCTGTCCTTTGATAACTGAGAGCGAGCAACAACTGGTCATCAGTTTTCATATAAAGAAGCCAACCAAAGGAAAAATTACCAAGACTTTATCAACAATAAATGAGTGGAAAACAATCTTCTCATTGATGACAAATTACTGTGCTTGTAAAACTAAGTTTTTGAAAAGTCCAAATTCATTCCAGATTCAGGAATTCAAATAACCTTCGGTGTCCAGACACAGGAGGTAAAATTCAAGGTCTCTCTCTCCCCATTTCCTCCCTCCCTGAATCTAGTGCTGATATCCTCACATACCTGCCTCACATTCCGCACATGTACTGAGTTCACTCAGGAGTGCTGAGGAAAAGGAGGCATGCAGACCCAAACAGATCCGCACCAAGGAGGGGATGGATGATCGCCCAAAATAAGCACCTCTTAAGTCACATTTATGGCTGACTCGCTAGATGTGTGTTGGGAATTTTCATATTTCATCTAAGACACTGTTATGAAGAAAGTAATCACAAAGGTCAGATTGTGGCATAAGAATAAAGAAAAGAAGCACACTTCAAAAACTTGACAGATCTGCCTAATCCTGTACACTAAAGCATATTTAGTTACATTTTCCACTTAAGGTAATATTATATTGACAGGTAAAGATGACAAGATTAGAGAGTGAACTCTAACAAACCAACAACACCAAATAGGAAAACAGGAAAGTTAGAAATAACTCCCCTTTGATGGCTAATTGCTCTGATTAATAATAATAATGCATTTGATTTATATGGTGCTTTACATGTCAAGTGACATCTCAAAGCGCTTACAGTGAGTCCATTATAAGATAAGATAAGATAAGCCTTTATTAGTCCCACAATGGGGAAATTCCAGGATTGCAACAGCACAGGGATAGCAACACTCAGAGCAACAATCAGAAGGCAAGAAAAAACAAGAGCAACGAGTATACAGTGGGGCAAAAAAGTATTTAGTCAGTCACCAATTGTGCAAGTTCTCCCACTTGAAAGATGAGAGAGGTCTCCAAGTTTCATCATAGGTATACCTCAACTATGAGAGACAAAATGAGAAAAAAAAATCCAGAAAATCACATTGAAGGATTTTTAATGAATTAATTGGTAAATTCCTCGGTAAAATAAGTATTTGGTCACCTACAAACAAGCAAGATTTCTGGCTCTTACAGACCTGTAACTTCTTCTTTAAGAGGCTCCTGACATGTTTCGGGACCCAGGAGACAGACACTGACACGGGCAAATTAGTGAACAATAATCTTTATTAGAGTGAAAGGGTGTGTAGTGCAAGTGTGAGCGCGTGGATAGTATCCTGGTCACTGGAACTGAGCACTCTGGACGGAGACCCGGCAACCCTGGAACATATAAGCACAGACCATTACTTTTGTCCCACACTAATGACAAGCTATCAGTAGTGAGGCTTACTTGGGAGAAGTGCAGGTTACGTCCTGCTGAGAACCAGCGGCCGTGCAACGTGGAGGTGAAGGCGTCTGGTAACGAGCTGAGGCTTCCACCTGTGACTGAGGCGAGGACAGGTCTTCCAGTGACTCCGGCTGTGACACCACAGACTGGGGCGATGACAAACCAGCTGATGACAAGACGAGTGATTCCACAGAATGTGGTGACGATGATAATCCAGACGATGACAAGGCGGGTGATTCCACAGAGCGTGGTGACCATGACAATCCAGACGATGACGAGGTGAGTGATTCCACAGAGCGTGGTGACGATGACACAACAGATGACGATGACCCAAACTCCACCGGTAACGGTGGCCAGTACTCCTGTAACTGATACAGTAATAATTCAGGAATTTGTGGAGCCAGACGTACCGGTAGTCGTGGTGGTAGCGAGCCGCTACGTGAGCGAGTTGGCGTAACCCCGTCAGCTGGGGACGCAGGTCCGCCGCCAAGGGAGTCCACCTGTGCACAGGGGTAGAGGTTAGGAGTAGAGTAGCAAACAGCTCTCTTACGTGCTTGACTTTGAACTGAAGTCCTTGACGAGGCGAGAGACGTTCTAGACGAGGCCAGAGAAGATTCTGACGAGGCAGTTCCTGACGAGACAGTTCCTGACGAGACAGCTTCTGACGAAACAGCTTCAGACGAGACAGCTTCCGACAAGACAGCTTCTGACAAGACAGCTTCTGACAAGACAGGTTCTGACGAGACAGTTTCTGACGAGGCAGTTCTTGACAAGACAATTCTTGACGAGACAGTTTCTGATGAGGCAGTTTTTGACAAAACAATTCTTGACAAGACAGACTCTGACGAGACAAGAGAATACCTTGACGAGGCCAGAGAACGGAGTTCTGGTTCTTTCCCAGACGAGGAGGACAGACGACTCCGTGCCGGGCTGTCAGCAACGCTGGCTTTTAACAGCTGCTGATTAACCCCTGTGGATCTGTGCGCAGCTGGAGTTAATGATGCTAATGACGGCCCAGAGGCCGCCATGACAGTACTCCCCCCTCTAGCAGTGCCTCCAGGCACCTGCCCAATCTTACCTGGATTCGCCCGGTGGAAGTCGCGAATCAGCTGCTTATCCAAGATCAACGCTGGGCGAATCCAAGACTGATCCTCCGGTCCAAAGCCCTCCCAGTCCACCAGATACTGAAGGCCACGACCCCGCCTACGAACATCCAAGGTGGCAGTCACCCCCCAGGCCGGATGGCCATCGATCATCCTCGGGGGTGGGGGTGCCGCGGGAGCAGGGCACAGGGGGTCAGAGACGTACGGCTTGACCTGGGAGACATGAAAGGTGGGGCAGATACGCATCGAAGAGGGGAGAGATAAGCGCACAGACACAGGGTTAACAATACGATTAATGGTGTAGGGACCAATAAAGCGTTTAGTCAGCTTACGCTTTTCAGCCGGCACACCAATATTCCGGGTAGATAACCAAACCTTCTGACCCACCTTATACTCCGGGGCGGGACTCCTATGCCGGTTGGCCACCTGGATATTACGTTCAGTAGTTTTCAACAAAGCTTTGCGAGCGAGGAGCCACACTCGCCGGCAGCGTTTAATATGTGCCTGGACAGAAGGAACCGCTACCTCCTTCTCCTCCTCAGGAAACAACGGAGGATCAAACCCACAAGAGGCTTTAAACGGGGAGACGCCCGTGGCCGTGGAGATCGTAGCGTTGTGAGCGTACTCAATCCAGGGCAGGAACTTGCTCCAGGAAGATGAGAAGGAGGAGATGACACAACGGAGGGCAGCCTCCAGCTCCTGATTAGCCCTCTCACACTGACCATTACTTTGGGGGTGATAGCCAGAAGAGAGGCTGGCAGTGGCTCCTAGTGCCGTGCAGAAGGCCTTCCAAACTTGAGATACAAACTGGGGTCCTCGATCGGACACAATATCCGCAGGGATGCCATGAAGACGTACCACGTGTTGCACCAGGAGATCCGCAGTCTCCTGGGCTGAAGGCAGACCCCGAAGTGGCACAAAATGGGCTGCCTTCGAAAACCAGTCCACAATGGTTAATACTGTGGTGTAGTCATCTGAAGTGGGTAACCCAGTCACAAAGTCCATTGCTACATGAGACCAAGGGCGTGAAGGAACAGGTAACGGATGTAGTAAGCCTGCCGGGGGAGATGACGACGTCTTCCCGGTGGCGCACTGAGCGCAGGCCCGGATGTAGCCAACAACGTCCTTCCGCAACCCTGGCCACCAGAAGGTCCTTTGAAGAAGATCCACAGTCTGACCCACTCCAGGATGACAAGCCAACTTGGAAGCGTGACCCCACTCAATCACCTTGCCTCGGACAGCGCGTGGAACAAACAAGCGCCCCCCCCCCCCAGGGTCCGGCTCAGTCTTCTGGGCCTGGCGAACCGTCTTGCAGATTCCCCAGGACAGGGCGCCCACGACGCAGGAAGGCGGCAGGATAGGGGTCTCCTGATCCTCGGAGGATGGGGGGGTCAAACTGCCGGGAGAGAGCGTCCGGCTTACCGTTCTTGCTTCCCGGCCGGTACGTGATGGTAAAATTAAACCGGCCGAAGAAGAGGGACCAGCGAGCCTGGCGTGCATTCAGGCGCTTAGCCGTCCTGAGGTACTCCAGGTTACGGTGATCAGTCCAAACCACGAACGGCTGAGCAGCCCCCTCCAGCCAATGTCTCCATTCCTCCAAGGCCAATTTCACAGCCAGTAACTCCCTGTCCCCGATGCTGTAGTTCCTCTCTGCAGGGGAGAGACGATGAGAGAAAAAAGCACAAGGGCGAATCTTACCATCCATGGGAGATCGTTGGGAGAGTACTGCTCCAACTCCCGCATCAGACGCGTCCACCTCCACCAAACATTGAAGCTTCGGGTCCACCTGGGTAAGGACTCGGGCCGAGGCGAACTCCCTCTTGAGCTTCTCAAATGCATCGGCTGCTTCCTTACTCCAGCAAAATGAAATCTTAGGGGAGGTGAGAGCAGTCAAAGGACGGGCAATATTACCAAAGTTAGGCACGAACCTCCTATAAAAATTTGCAAACCCCAGGAACGCTTGAAGCTGCTTTCTGGAGGTGGGTGCAGGCCATTCCACCACTGCCTTGACCTTGGCAGGGTCAGGAAGCACCTGGTTCCGAGCAATAATAAATCCAAGGAAAGAAGTCTGATCAGTATGAAATTCGCATTTCTCGGCCTTGACAAACAGCTGGTTCTCCAGGAGGCGCTGTAATACTCTGCGGACATGCACCTGATGTTCCTCTAGTGTGCGGGAGAAGATGAGGATATCATCGAGATAAACGAAAACAAATGAGTTCAAGAAATCCCGTAGTACATCGTTGATTAAACGCTGGAAAACGGCTGGGGCATTAGTTAACCCAAACGGCATTACCAGGTACTCAAAATGACCGCTGGGGGTCCGGAAAGCCGTTTTCCACTCATCACCTTCTCTAATGCGCACTAGATGGTAAGCATTCCTGAGGTCCAGTTTAGTAAACCATGATGCCCCCTGGAGGGAGTCAAATGCAGTGTTCATCAAGGGCAGTGTATATTTATCCTTGACCGTTATTTCATTCAGCCCCCGGAAGTCAATACAGGGGCGTAGTGAACCGTCCTTCTTTCCAACAAAAAAAAATCCGGCCCCCACGGCCGACGACGACAGGCGAATAATACCAGAGGCCAAAGATTCCTTAATGTAAGTGTCCATGGCCTCGCGCTCCGGGGCTGATAGGCTGTAAAGGCGGCTAGCAGGTAGAGGGGCCCCAGCCTTCAGATTAATGGCGCAGTCATACGGACGATGGGGGGGGGTAAAGACAACGCCCGAGATTTGCTGAACACTTGCCCCAAATCGTGATAAACCTCTGGTACCTTAGATAAATCCGGTGGAGATGAATCGGGCAGAGGCATCTTCACAGATGGGGCGCACGCCGCTGATTGGAGACAGGCACTAAGGCAAAATGTACTCCATGCCATTATTCTCCCAGCTTGCCAGTCAATAGTGGGGTTATGTAGGCGCAGCTAGGGATATCCCAGAATAACGGGCGAAGAGGAAACGGGCAACACTAGGAACTGAATCTCCTCCCTGTGATTTCCTGAGACAATTATAGACACAGGTGCTGTCTGAAGGTTAATGGTAGTCAACGACGCCTTCGACAGGGTAATCATATCTAACAGGGGGTTCTAAAGACTGACAACTGAGGCCCATCCGGGTTGCCAGGTCTCTAGAAATGAAATTTTGCTCAGCTCCAGAATCAACTAACGCTAGTGTTGAGTGTTCAGTGTGAGTATGAATGAGTCTGAGGGGTAAATGACAACAAGTAAGGGGTTCCTCTGTGTTCTTGCCCGTGAATCCCCCTACTGCGATCCACGGGCCTTCCCTTTTAACTTACTAGGACATTCAGAAACCCCATGTGACTCCTTCCCACAATAGAAACACAGGCCTTGATCCCTACGGCGCTGTTTCTCAGCTGCAGACACCTTAGAATGACCAACAATTATGGCTTCCTGATCCGGGGCCTTCTCAGACGCGGGTAAAGCGAGAGGAAGTGAGACAGGGACACGAGGGCGGGGTTTAACCGGACTGGAAGTAACTCGCCGACCAGCCGCCCATTCCCTTAACCTACTATCGATACTAACTGCTAAAGCAATTAAATCTTGCAAGTTATCTGGTTTATCCCGTGCCGCTAACTCATCCTTTAGCTCATCGCTAAGGCTGCGTAGAAAAATGCCACAAAGAGATGGCTCCCCCCACCCAATCTCTGCGGCCAAAACCCGGAAGTCGATGGCGTAATCTGCAGCTGATCTCTTTCCCTGCTGTAGGCTTAAAAAACGTTCTGTCAACACCTCTCCCCTATCCGTAGGATCAAATACAGACAGAAATTCTGACACAAACTCCTGGTAGGTAAGCAGAGAATAGCTAGGTCTAGCAATGATCGAATATGCCCAGTCCAAGGCTCTACCTGCCAGCAAATTTATGACATAGCCTATCCGGCAAGAGTCGAGAGAAAAATCCCCCGGCACACGCAGAAAAATTGATTCACACTGTAAAATGAATCCTCGAGCTTCACCGAGTTTTCCGCTGAACCGGGCAGGTGTTGGAATAGGAGTGAGGCGAGAGGACGAGGAGGTGTTAGCTAGTCCTGACGCTAAGCCTGCAGGGGCTGAGGTATTTGCGGTCGGGGGAAACGTTTGGTGTCCCTCCAAACGATCCAGCCGACCATTAATTTGAGTTAATTGATTCAAGATTACTGTCTGCTGGTGGGCAAGCAAATCAACCCGGGCGCTAAGGGTGTTAATTAAGCGCGACAGTGAGCTGTCCGCTGGGTCAACGTGACGGAGTCGTACTGACATGTTTCGGGACCCAGGAGACAGACACTGACACGGGCAAATTAGTGAACAATAATCTTTATTAGAGTGAAAGGGTGTGTAGTGCAAGTGTGAGCGCGTGGATAGTATCCTGGTCACTGGAACTGAGCACTCTGGACGGAGACCCGGCAACCCTGGAACATATAAGCACAGACCATTACTTTTGTCCCACACTAATGACAAGCTATCAGTAGTGAGGCTTACTTGGGAGAAGTGCAGGTTACGTCCTGCTGAGAACCAGCAGCCGTGCAACGTGGAGGTGAAGGCGTCTGGTAACGAGCTGAGGCTTCCACCTGTGACTGAGGCGAGGACAGGTCTTCCAGTGACTCCGGCTGTGACACCACAGACCGGGGCAATGACAAACCAGCTGATGACAAGACGAGTGATTCCACAGAACGTGGTGACGATGATAATCCAGACGATGACAAGGCGGGTGATTCCACAGAGCGTGGTGACCATAACAATCCAGACGATGACGAGGTGAGTGATTCCACAGAGCGTGGTGACGATGACACAACAGATGACGATGACCCAAACTCCACCGGTAACGGTGGCCAGTACTCCTGTAACTGATACAGTAATAATTCAGGAATTTGTGGAGCCAGACGTACCGGTAGTCGTGGTGGTAGCGAGCCGCTACGTGAGCGAGTTGGCGTAACCCCGTCAGCTGGGGACGCAGGTCTGCCGCCAAGGGAGTCCACCTGTGCACAGGGGTAGAGGTTAGGAGTAGAGTAGCAAACAGCTCTCTTACGTGCTTGACTTTGAACTGAAGTCCTTGACGAGGCGAGAGACGTTCTAGACGAGGCCAGAGAAGATTCTGACGAGGCAGTTCCTGACGAGACAGTTCCTGACGAGACAGCTTCTGACGAAACAGCTTCAGACGAGACAGCTTCCGACAAGACAGCTTCTGACAAGACAGCTTCTGACAAGACAGGTTCTGACGAGACAGTTTCTGACGAGGCAGTTCTTGACAAGACAATTCTTGACGAGACAGTTTCTGACGAGGCAGTTTTTGACAAAACAATTCTTGACGAGACAGACTCTGACGAGACAAGAGAATACCTTGATGAGGCCAGAGAACGGAGTTCTGGTTCTTTCCCAGACGAGGAGGACAGACGACTCCGTGCCGGGCTGTCAGCAACGCTGGCTTTTAACAGCTGCTGATTAACCCCTGTGGATCTGTGCACAGCTGGAGTTAATGATGCTAATGACGGTCCAGAGGCCGCCATGACAGCTCCTCTGTCTTCCACTCGCTACCTGTATTAATGGCACCTCTTTGAACTCGTTATCAGTATAAAAGACACCTGTCCACAACCTCAAACAGTCAGACTCCAAACTCCACTATGGCCAAGACCAAAGAGCTGTCAAAGGACACCAGAAACAGAATTGTAGATCTGCACCAGGCTGGGAAGACTGAATCTGTAATAGGTAAGCAGCTTGGTGTGAAGAAATCAACTGTGGGAGCAATTATTAGAAAATGGAAGACATACAAGACCACTGATAATCTCCCTCAATCTGGGGCTTCATGCAGGATCTCGCTCCGTAGGGTCAAAATGATCACGAGAACGGTGAGAAAAAATCCCAGAACCACACGGGGGGACCTAGTGAATGACCTGCAGAGAGCTGGGACCAAAGTAACAAAGGCTACATCAGTAACACACTACACCGCCAGGGACTCAAATCCTGCAGTGCCAGACGTGTCCCCCTGCTTAAGCCAGTACATGTCCAGGCCTGTCTGAAGTTTGCTAGAGAGCATTTGGATGATCCAGAAGAGGACTGGAAGAATGTCATATGGTCAGATGAAACCAAAATAGAACTTTTTGATAAAAACTCAACTTGTCGTGGTTGGAGGAGAAAGAATGCTGAGTTATATCCAAAGAACATCATACCTACTGTGAAGCATGGTGATGGAAACATCATGCTTTGGGGCTGTTTTTCAGCAAAGGGACCAGGACGACTGATCTGTGTAAAGGAAAGAATGAATGGGGCCATGTATCGTGAGATTTTGAGTGAAAACCATCTTCCATTAGTAAAGGCATTGAATATGAAACGTGGCTAGGTCTTTCAGCATGACAATGATCCCAACCACACCACCCGGGCAATGAAGGAGTGGCTTCGTAAGAAGCATTTCAAGGTCTTGGAGTGGCCTAGCCAGTCTCCAGATCTCAACCCCATAGAAAATCTTTGGAGGGAGTTGAAAGTCCGTGTTGCCCAGTGACAGCCCCAAAACATCACTGCTCTAGAGGAGATCTGCATGGAGGAATGGGCCAAAATACCAGCAACAGTGTGTGAAAACCTTGTGAAGACTTACAGAAAACGTTTGACCTCTGTCATTGCCAACAAAGGGTATACAGTATAACAAAGTATTGAGATGAACTTTTGTTATTGACCAAATACTTATTTTACCGAGGAATTTACCAATTAATTCAGTAAAAATCCTTCAATGTGATTTTCTGGATTTTTTTTTTTCTTATTTTGTCTCTCATGGTTGAGGTATACCTATGATGAAAATTGGAGACCTCTCTCATCTTTTAAGTGGGAGAACTTGCACAATTGGTGGCTGACTAAATACTTTTTTGCGCCACCGTACATATGTACATATAAATATATAGACACACAGTGCGGAGCATTGTAGCTAGATGGAATATATATATATATATATATATATATATATTATTCATTCACTCCAGACAGACATTGATAGTGGTAAGCTACTTCTGTAACACAGTGATCTGTGTGGAGTTTGCATGTTCTCCCCGTGTCTGCGTGGGTTTACTCCGGGATTTCTCCGGTTTCCTCCCACATGCCAAAAACATGCAAGTTAGGTTAACTGGCATCAAACTGGGGATTCTAAATTGTCCTTAGGTCTGACTGTGAGAGTGAATGGTTGTCTGTCTCTCTGTGTTGGCCCTGCGATGGACTGGCGATCTTTCCAGGGTGGACCCTGCCTCTTGCCCAAAGATGCTGGGATAGGCTCCAACCCCCCCACGACCCGAAAAGGATTTAGGCCCAAAAATATTTGGACAGTGACACAAGTTTTGTTATTTTAGCTGTTTACAAAAACATATTCAAGATACAATTATATAATCAATATGGGTTAAAGTGCAGACTCTCAGCTGTAAGTTGAGAGTATTCACATCCAAATTGGAGCAAGGGTTTAGGAATTACAGCTCTTTAATACGTAGCCGCCTCTTTTTTAAGGGACCAAAAGTAATTGGACAATTGACTCAGAAGGCTGCAAAAAAAAAAAAAAAAAAAAACCAAGGCTGCATGGGCTCTTCCCTCGTTAACCTGTCATCAATTAAGCAGTTAAAAGGTCTGGAGTTGATTCCAGGTGTGGCGTTTGCATTTGGAAGCTGTTGCTGTGAACACACAACATGCGGTCAAAGGAGCTCTCAATGGAGGTGAAACAGACCATCCTGAGGCTGAAAAAAAGAAGAAATCCATCAGAGAGATAGCAGAAATGTTAGGAGTGGCCAAATCAACAGTTTGGTACATTCTGAGAAAAAAAGAGTGCACTGGTGAGCTTGGGAACTCAAAAAGGCCTGGACATCCACGGAAGACAACAGTGGTGGATGATTGCAGAATCCTTTCCACGGTGAAGAACAACCCCTTCACAATATCCACTCAAGTGAAGAACACTCTCCAGGAAGTAAGTGTATCAGTATCTAAGTCTCCCATAAAGAGAAGACTTCATGAGAGTAAATACAGAGGATTCACCACAAGGTGCAAACCATTAATCAGCTTCAAAAATAGAAAGGCCAGGATTGACTTTGCCAAAAAAACACCTGAAGAAGCCAGCCCAGTTCTGGAACAGCATTCTTTGGACAGATGAGATTAAGATCAACCTGTACCAGAATGATGGGAAGAAGAAAGTTTGGAGAAGAATTGGAACAGCTCATGATCCAAAGCACTGCATCTTCTGTAAAACATGGTGGAGGCAGTGATGGCATGGGCATGCATGGCTTCCAATGGCACTGGGTCACTTGTGTTTATTGATGATGTGACAAAAGACGGAAGCAGCCGGATGAATTCTGAAGTGTATAGGGATATACTTTCTGCTCAGATTCAGCCAAATGTAGCAAAGTTGATTGGACGGTGCTTCACAGTACAGATGGACAATGATCCAAAACATACTGCAAAAGCAATCCAGGAGTTTTTTTAAAGCAAAGAAGTGGAATATTTTGCAATGGCCGAGTCAATCACCAGATCTCAACCCAATCCAGCATGCATTTCACTTGCTCAAGACAAAACTTAAGGCAGAAAGACCCACAAACAAGCAACAACTGAAGACAGCTGCAGTAAAGGCCTGGCAAAGCATCACAAAGGAGGAAACCCAGCGTTTGGTGATGTCCATGGGTTCCAGACTTCAGGCAGTCATTGCCTGCAAAGGATTCTCAACAAAATATTGAAAAGTAACATTTTACTTAGGGTTATGTTTATTTGTCCAATTACTTTTGAACCCCTGAAATGAGGAGCGTTTGTATAAAAATAGCTACAATTCCTACATGTTTAATCACATATTTTTGTTCAACCCCTTGAATTAAACCTTAAAGTCTGCACTTCAGTTCCGTTGTAGTTGTTTCATTTCAAATCCAGTGTGGTGGCATGCAGAGCCCGAATCATGAAGATTGTGTCACTGTCCAAATATTTCTGGACCTAACTGTATATGACACTTTTCATGTCAAGTGACATCTCAAAGCGCTTACAGTGAATCCATTATTCATTCACTCCAAACTGACATTGATAGTGGTAAGCTACTTCTGTAGCTACAGCTGTCCTGGGGCAGACTGATGGTAAAGAGGCTGCTAATCCATGCCAGCGGCCTCTCTGACAACGACCAAAAATTTATTCCCAGTGTTATGGACACTGGAGACAAGGGGGGTAAAGTGTCTTGCCCAGGGACACAACGGCAGGATGGCTGGGGAGAGCAGGATTCAGACTGCCAACCCTCTGGTTATTGGACAACCCGCTCTACCTCCTGAGCCACCACCACCTTACATAGGTGTGATGGGAAAGCTGAAAATTTGTGTCAATATCAAAAATATTTTCTTAAACATGATTATTAGTCAACACAAAGGGCCATATTATAATGATCTAAAATAGTGTTTCTGAAATGGGGTGTCACAGGACACTAGGGTGCCATGAGAGATCAGCCGGGGTGCTGTGGGAAATTGTCTAATTTCACTTAACTGGTCAAAAAATTTGTGCATAATTTGCTATTAATGTGTGTCACTGCCCCGCCTGTGGATCACCACCTTACCGTGGTGGAGGGATTTCAGTGTCCCAATGATCCCAGGAGCTACATATGTTGTTGGGAGCAACTTTCCCCTGGTAAGGTCTCCCAAGACAAACTGGTCCTGGTAAAGGGCCAAACCAAAACCAGTCCTGTGGATCTCCATGAAAAAAAGATTACAAGGACCCATTACACCCAAAGAAGCTACATGGGTCAGCACTTCAGTGGGCTCACCACCTGCAGCAAGGATCATGGGGATTGGAGTGCAATGTGGACTGGGTGGCAGTCTTCACTGCTCTGCTTCAACTGCTGCCGTCATGACCTGGACCTCTGGATAAGTGGTAGAAGATGGATGGATGGATGGTCAGTGCCTGTACTGGCTCTTATATGTCAGTGTGTGGCAGTATGAAAGGCCACAGAGTGAATGTGGGCTTTGTTTTAATAATGTCACCTAAATGCTGTGGTCCGTTTCTGGAGGGAAAGGGTGAGGTTGATGAAATAAACTTGCATTGAGAGCCCCTATGGATGTAATTGGGGTGATCCAAGAATCCAAGAGATTTAATGACAGCCAGACAGTTTGGGCTGGAGAAGCTGAGGAGCTACCACAGTTCAATAGCAATATGTTAACATCTCCACAGCAGCTAGTGGCTAATTCTACTACTGGATGGAACAACATCAGCCTCTGCCAACACTGAGTGGAAGACAATCCAGCAGTCCGGACCTCCCAGGAGTCATGGGGACCAGGCCCAGAGAAGCACACCACAGTCAAATAATATCAGAACAGTACTTCCACCATGGATTGCTTGCCAAGCCACCAACAGCAGAGCTGAAGAGTGGATGGCAACCAGAGTGGTGGCCTAGAGGTGCAGCATCTGCTCCACAACTGGGAGGTCAGGATTCAAGTCCCCGCTGGGTCATGCCAAAGACCATATAAAAATGGAATTTCCTGCTGTCCGGCTTGGTGCTCAGCAAAAAATGGAACGGAGGAGGGAAATGTGGGCAGCAATGGCTCAGGAGGTAGAGCGAGTCATCCAACAACCAGAGGGTTGGTGGTTCAAATCCCGCTCTCCCCAGCCATCCTGCTATTGTCCCTGGGCAAGACACTTCCACCAGTGCCCATGACACTGGGTATGAATGTGTATAAATGTTCGGTCGAAGTCAGAGAGGCTGTTGGTGTGGACTGGCAGCCAGGTTTCCGTCAGTCTGCCCCAGGGCAGCTGTGGCTACAGAAGTAGCTTACCACTATCAACGTTTGTCTGGAATGAATGAATAATGGACTCACTGTAAGTGCTCTGAGATGTCACTTGACATGTAACATATAAATGCAGCATATAAATCTAATCCATTCTTCTTATTCTTATTCTTATTATGGCAATGGCAGTAGCAGATCGACAGAGCCAGTGAGTACAGAAAGTGTTCAAACGTGGTACACTTCCATCTAGTGATAATCCAGTTGTAGCATGGCAAAGATAGAGAAAAAAAAACTCGGGGTTTTGCTTGGAATGAGAAGTGGAAAAATGCATGCCAGCATCCTCTTAAACCGGAAGCAGAGATGCAAACAAGTACAGGAATGAGAACACAGACCATTTTATTGGTCTCCGTTAGCACACAGAGACACTGGTAACATTATGTGTAGCTTTTGTTCATTTGCTGCCACGATATCAGCTTTGTGCTCATCTAAACAGGCCCAAGTTCCACACTGAGTGAGCATAAAGTAATTATAAGACTAAAATGTTATTAACCTGTGCTGTTCTAGGCTACAGCGTGTAATTCTGTTGTGAGATCACAGAAAATGAGATAGGTGCCACTTACACACCACATGGTGTCCCACATAGTGTGGATGATTGGTGGGGGGCCGTGAGATTTTTTCCTGTGTAAAAAGTGTGCCTTGGTTCAAAAGAGGTTGAAACACCTTGATCTAAAGGGTAGATTTATGCATTCCTTCAGTGGTTTTGATAATTTCTGGTGACAAATTGTCTATTTTCAAGCTTTGTGCCATTGCCATCCAAATAGCAATTGACTGTGTATACGCTTTATACTCATAGGTTTGGTGTCTTTTAAAAGGGGTGTGGCACAACTTGGGGGAATCAGCAACCAACCCCAACAAAAAAAAAAGTGCCCTTTGGCCAAGAATCCTCCCCACCCACCAGAGGATCAGGGCCACCACTCTAAGGGCCCTCACCCAGAGAAACCATCCCCCGCCAGCGGCGATCGGCACACAACCCACCTCAAAGTGAGACGTAGCCAAGGAAGCCTCCAGCCAAGACCAAGATAGCCCTGCAGCACCACAGCCAAACCCCCAGCCACTCCGACACTGGCAGGGCCATCCCCAGCGGGACGCACCCAGGAAACGAGAGTCAGAGGAGGGCCCCCAAGCAGCACCGCCACAACTCCCCCCCACACTGAGGGCCAGGAGAGGGGAGACTCACCAGAACACCAGCCAGACACCGTCCCGCCACACGCCGCAGTGGGCATAGCCACCCCATACCAAACCCCCAGCACACATGAGGGCAAAGCAAACAAGGAAAACAGGAATGGCACTGCAGGGAGAGGAGGGGGCAGGGCCAGGGCAGGATGGTGCAGGGGGCTATTAACTGACTTTGAATGTCACATCCTTTGTTTTTCCTCCTTTTTTCTGTATTTTCAGTCTCCTAGGCTCGACCACTGCGATGCTCATTTCAGCCACTGGCCACTGGCGTTGCTCACGTTACTCATTTTGTTAATATGGATAGATATTTTTAGCACAAATAAATTCAAACTGACCCTATGTAACTGACGCAGCCATCAGTCAAAGAGCCTCTTCGCTGCTGCAGCCACAAATGGACCTTGCTCCCGTGAGGAAAAGATCAAGCTACTTTGTTTTTGTGGAAATGGACAGATTATTTTTTCTTTGTCACAGTTAAGGACAAAAGCACATTGGTGGGTCGTGTGAGAGCAACTGCAGTCTTCAGAAGCGCCTGAGAACAGCAACAACATCAAAGCTAGTGCTATGCTAACACCGTGTTAGGGGACTTACGGTATCTGAACAGCCACACTGGATTTCAAGCATGGGTATCCATCTGGACCAGCAAGAATTGAGAATCAAGATCTGATAACAGTCATTTCTTATCAGACAGCTGACATTGTGATCCACTGAAGTTAAAAGATTTTGGTCTCCAAAAGGAATTTAAGGGACTGGATCATGTCTCTGTCACAGCAGACATTTGGACTGTGGATAATGAACATTTTCTCTGGATCACTGCACATCAGATTAAATCCATAATATAAAAGTAAGTTAACCTTGACAGCTTTATGCAGTGTTGCCAACTCACTGCTTTGGAGTGATTCTCACTCTTTTTCCCTCTCTCTCACTCCACAAACCCTATTTCTCACTCCAAAACGAGGAAATTTCTGGCAATTTTGTGTTGATTTTCTTCAGATTTTCCCACAATCAGAGCTCTGAAGGCCGGATAAAGCAGACTGAACATGTTCTAAAAGCTCTGAAACAGTCTGTTTTCAGACTGACATTAATAAGCCCCTAATGTAATCCATTAATTAAATTATCTTGCTATGTGTGCAAGAGGATTTACGTATGCATTTGAAAGTAACGGGAAAGTTACTTTTCCAAGTAACTAGTTGATTTAATCATGCAGTAATTGGTAAAGTAACTCAGTTACCTTTGAAAAGAAGTAGTTAGTAACTAACTAGTTACTATTTTTATTAACTTGCCATAGCACTGCTGGCAAGTCATTGAGTCAGTCTGTAACTGAACATTTTCATTTGATTTTTTTAGTCTTCCTTTGGACTGAATGTGTTCTTCACATAGGACTCCTGTGGTTTAGAAGCCTCTGAGTCAGTCTGACTCTCTTGGCTAAGCGCGCTCTTCAGTTTAGCCGCAGCAGCTGTAATCACAGAAACTGAGAAACACTGATGCGCCAAAAAAAAAGTTAAAAGTCCTGTCTTGTCAAAACCAAAACTCCTTGGACCTGGGAGTGAAAAGTCACTCCTGAATTTATCGTAAATGTATCTACAATTAGATTGCTTTTTCTTCTTTTAGTGTAACTCCATCCCTCTGTAATGAATCAGGGAGCTGACAGTGACCCGTCACCACCTCACAGTGAAAAAACAAACAGTGAGGAAAGAGACGGCAAATTAGAAAGAAGTGAGTCTGCTGACAGACAGTTACACAGTGTAATAACCCAAATCACACATCTACCCTCCCATTCCTCCACCCTTCCCTGGTTTTGTTGACCTTTCCTCTTTTCTTTATTTTCCCACGCCTAGGTAGCTGTCACAGAACTGACACACACTATGCCTCCATTCAGCTGTCATTGCTTCAAGCTACAAACCTTGTATTGACTCATAATTGGTTAATAAAATAACTGAAAGAGAATATAAGTTTTCAGACTTTCTTAAAGTAATACATAAAAATGCAGAACAAATCTGAACAAACACACAGAAATGGGCCCAACCAAAAATAACCACTGATACGAAATACCCAACAAACCTGCAGCATATCTGTGTGATGCTGCCATATCAAAATGGACCAGTGTCTCTGAGGAATGTTTTCAGCAAATCATTGAATCTATGCCATGAATAATTAAGGTGGTTCTGAAAGTAACAGGGATCCATCCCAGGAATAGAAAGGTGTACCTGTTACAGTGTTTTCTGGCCTTCCTCTTACTGATACGATAGCAGCAGCAGCTGATACTGTCATGAATGGGGTTGATGCTTCAGCCCCGTTCCATGATCTGTGGCTGTAGTCCCTGATTGATTGTAATTATTTCCAGCTGGCAGGTTTGAGCCTCTGAGCCTGGGCTCTCTGCCAGCCTACTGCCATGCCTCTCCCTCTCTGTTGGCATCCACCAAGTGGGCTGTTGTCATTTTCACTTGTCCATGCACACCGTCTCATACACGCACACCTGCCTGCACTCACACAATCTTACACACGCTATCACACATACACACACACACACTCAGGCACTCTCATTAAACACCGGTCTCCACTCACACTCACATGCACGCTTTCGCACATACACTCACACTCACATACGCCAACACTCAATCACGCATCAGCGACCGCTGCACAGCTGTCTCCACTTGTCACTCATTGGCACTCAGTATTTATGGGTGGCAGTGTGAACGGTTGTTGTGGCGGCTTAAGTCTGCACTAGTCAATAGTCGAGTGAATGGTCTATTGTCAAGTCTAAGTCTCATTTCAACACTGAGTCTACGTTAATGTCCTGGAGCTTATGGCTTTTCTTGTTTTTGGACTGTGCTTGGTGTCGTTTCCAGAGCCAGTGTGCTCCGACCCTGCTTGTAAGTCTTCCTCAATCATTTTGCCCTTTCTCTCCACTCCAGTCCCGTCTGGGAGCGCGTGGGGCTCATCCTCCTCCAACCTACTAGCTCGTTCATCCGTGCTTTGTGTTTCAGACTGTATTCTATGGACATTTTTGTATGTTATTTTCTGTTAAATAAAACATGTTCACTTCAACTGCATGTTGGGCTCGTACTAATTCATTTGTGTGCTGCGCAATTACGCAGCGTACATGACAGATACTGTACTTCCTCCATTTCAACAACCAGCTCATAACCGGAATCCACTTCATGTTGGGTCCACATAAAATTTTGCAGGAATATCAGTATATATTACAACAGTTCATATTTTGGGGTAAACATCATTGTGGTGTCAGAGAAAAATAAAAAGCACCTACATGGGTGATTCAGCAAAACAGAGAAGCAGAAAGATGATGACTGAGAGGAGAGACAGGCAGGGAGATGTCCATCAATCTTAAAATAAGATAAGCCTTTATTAGTCCCACAATGGGGAAATTCTAGGATTGCAGCAGCACTCAGAGCAATAGTAAATAAGATCAAAGGTAAGAATTGTTAGCCAAAGCAGTAAATGAATATACATATGTACAGTTATATCCACAGTGCAGGAGCATTGCAGCTAGCTGGTATCAACAGCTTTACAGTTAAACTACCCGGCAAAATATACATATGGAACCAGACAGTATGTTTCACAATGAATGAACAGTGTTGTTGCCACCCGCAATAATAATTGCATTTGTATAAGTTGTGTATTGGGCCCTGCGATGGACTGGCGATCTGTCCAGGGTAAACCCTGCCTCTTGTCCAAAGATGCTGGGATAGGCTCCAGCCCCCCCGCGACCCGAAAAGGACTAAGCAGTAGAAGATGGATTGATGGAAGTTGTGTATTGGAGGGGGTGATCTCTACTGTGCAAAGTTGTGTTGTTGAGCAGCACCAGTTGGATTATAAAGTCTGACAGCAGCAGGTAGGAAGGACCTGCGGAACCTCTCCCTCATGCACTTAGGATGACACAGCCTAGCACTAAAGGCACTTTTCCACAAGTATCACCTTAGCTTTACTTACTTTTACTTTACTCAGTTTCTCGCTCTTTCCACAGTACCCTACACGCTTTAACCGATACGATTTTCGTGCCAGTTTAGGGGCAGGGGACAAGCGAGAAAAAGCGAGGTGTGATTTTTCGTCAATCGACTGCTAGCCGCTGATTGGTCAGCGCGTAACGTCACAGAGAGAGCGTCCGTTTTCAGCTTTCTGTTGAAGCTGCACGACCGCCATTTGTAATCGGTCACGGAGTGAATATGATATTAATAGAGACAGCGTTGTAGGTTAGGTTTTGCGGAAATCTACACCGTGGTCCAACGAAGAGGTGCGGGGTTTTCTCTGCTTGCTGGCAGATCCACAGTCAGAAGAGTGATCCGGACCCTACAGATGACTGCGCAGAATAGAACCGTACTACTGACAAGCTGAATACAAAGTTGAGAGAACCATCCATGGTGAGTGATTTGTAATATTGTGCATCTGTTTGCTTATTTATCCTGTTGGTGGGAAGCTCACTTTTGAGCCATACAGCCCCGTTCTGTGCTGGCTAACTCGTTGTAGCTAACGAATTTTGGCTAGTAGCTAGATAATACCAACTGTTGATTCGCGCTTGTTTTCTCCTAAATATTCGCTTGTGAGAGCAAAAGATGACATATATCAATCCTGGTTATAGTCCTGGTTTTTGTTTTGTATTGCACTTGGTGCTGCACATTAAATTGTGTGCAATTTAATGCCGTTTTTTGCTGGCTAACTCGTTTTAGCTAACGAGTTTTGGCTAGTAGCTAGATAATACCCACTGTTGATTCACGCTTGTTTTCTCCTAAACATTTGCTTGTAAGAGCAATACGATGAAATATATCAATCCTGGTTATAGTCCTGGTTTTTGTTTTACATTAAATTGTGTGCAATTTAATGCTAGAATGTGTTTCCACATGCCAGGGTTAGCTTCCCTGTTTATAGTGGATACTGGTGAGATCACAGGAGCCGAAATCTCAAACAATATAAAAGGGCTTTTTCAAACCAGTGATTTATAAAGTCATTCATATAATTTTCTAAAGCGTCAGAAAGAGAAATCCATATATTATATAATTCATTACACAGACCATGATATATTTCAAGCATTTATTTATTTTAATTTGGGTGATTATGGCTTATAGCCCCTGAAAACCCCAAATTCCATTTGGCAAAAAATTAGAATATTACATAAACTTTAAAAAATAGTTTTTAAATAGAAATGTGGGCCGATGAGGTGTTGGTTAATATGGGCTGTAGCCATAATCATCAATATTAAAATAAACACTTTCAATATATCACTGTCCCTGTAATGAATCTACAGTGATCCCTCGCTACTTCGTGCTTCACCTTTCGCGCCCTCAGTGCATCGCGGATTTTTCAGAAATATTCATCAAAAATTCAAAATTGAGAAAAAATGGGCGGGCGCTAGCAGAAGGCAGGGAGACTACATTAGAACATCAGGTATCAACACGGACAGCCGCTCAGCTCAAAATCCACCTCTCTGACCACCGCTCCACTCCTCTCCGCCCACCTCTTCACTGCTCGGGAATCTCGCAAGCTGATTGGCCGAGACGTTTTACCTCGCAAGCTGATTGGCCGAGACGTTTTACACAGCTTCTCTCCCTGCAGAGCGCCCATACCCACCGAAGGAAGACCGCATTCATTGTTCTTTATCGCTAGTCTCGCAGCGTGGAACTTTTCGCTGTTCTCTTGTCCCTTTTTGTGTGAAATAGTCTTCCCGTCGAGCCACAACACCGCCTCCTGCAGCTGCCCTCGACAATCCTGCGCCTCTAGCACCTGACGATGAGGCGTCACCTGAGGAGCAGTAAAGCTCTCATTAACCTGTGCAGTACGTAAATCATCTTCATCTTGAGTTACGTATCTTGTTATAAAAATAAAAGAGTTCTAAAAACATATTTATGTACACTTTATTTACATCTACGTATGTATGTACACTTACACACACACACACACACGTATCATATGAGAGAGTGAGCGAATGAACGTATGTGTTATTTATGGGTGACGTCATTAGGGGTGACGCTACTTCGTGGTTTTTCACTTTTCGTGGTCGGTTCTGGAACCCATTAACCGCGATAAGTGAGGGATCACTGTATATATGGGTTTCACTTTCTGAAATGAGTGACAAAAATATTGAACTTTTTCATGATATTCTAATTTTTGAGATGTGCCTGTATAAGTGTTGAACTTGCTTGAAAAAACTAAACACCATCCATTTCTATTGTTCGTCTAGGCAGGAGGGAATCAGCCGCTCAACAACGGACGTTGCCACTGTGGAAAGTACTGAAATCCTTTGCTTTTATAGGTAAGTGTCAAAACCAAATTAGCACAATTTCCACTTAATGTAAAAGGGACTGAACTGAGATTTATTTGATTGTGTGAGTATTAATTACAGAATAACTGAAAAAGACTGGCGCATCAACTGTAAAATAAACCACTTGTTAATGTATTTATTTGTCAGATCACTTGTGTGATTCTTTGAGTTATGTTCATAACTGTATCTTTTGGGGAATGGCAGTTGTTCAGTCACCAATATAGTTTAGTTTATATGTGTAGTTTATACTCTATCATCAATAAAGTCATGCAGTAACAGGACACATTACAAATATTGTAGTGCTTCCTTTTATATTTTAGCAATGCAAGTACAAAACACCACCCACACTTGAAGCTAGTGCAAGAAGAGACACTTTTACATTCCAGACAAACTTTTATTGATAAAAACTCCATATTTTGACTGAGCGACTCCATAATCTGTGATGCACACCTTCAGTTAAAGTACTAGATTCCATTCAAATGAATGTATTAATTCATTCTGATTACTGAGGCCACAGTAAAAGCATATGACTTTAAATGCAACCCAGCCCTTGTAAAATCGACTTTACATCAGTGCAGCTATATGAAAATTGTGGTTAAATACAACAACGAAGTACTTTATTGTCACATTGGAATCGGAATCGCTGCTGTTTGGTTTTTCTTTTGAATTCTTGGATGGAATTTGGTGGACAATATAAGCTGCAGCTTCAGCCATCACCCATTTCAGATAACCTATGTTGAACTGTATAATCAGAGGAGTTATTGTTTAATTCGAACTTATTAGATTTTTTTCCCCCTTTGTTATATTATTGTATTTTCTTTAAATCTATCCGAAATAAAGATTCATTCATTCACATTCCGCCACTGGCTTTTAGTAACAAGTGTATTTCCCAAATATGTTTTAAACTTCATTTATTTAACCTCCACACATTTCTGTCTTTTGTCTAGGCAAGAGGGAAACGATCGATCCACCCCAAACTGGACCTTGCGTCACTATTTACAGAGATGCAGGCCTAAGATCTGCTGATCTGAGACCAGTGTGAGCTGCACATCCCAGCTGCTGAGTGACCCAGTCTGACAGTTTGAGTTTTGCGTATTCTGAATAATCTGGAATTTGCTGCTGATTGTAATAAACAATTTAGTGACTTATGTGTTTGCATCATGATTTCTATTTTTGTCTTTTAATACACTGGTGGGAAAAGAGTCAATAGTACAAACCATTAATGGGTGACCTTGAAAATAATGACTCATTTTTAAGACATTTATGTCACATGGTGGTAACCTTCACATATAAAAAGAGACATCTGCAAAAACTTAAGAGGTTTGTCAGTGCAGTACTACATGAATGCATGTATAGTACATTGTTGATGCAGAGAATATATATTTCTACAGTATATGTATCGAGTAAATCAAGCATTTTCCCTGTAACCTTGTGACTGCATTATTTTAATTGCTTTTAATCCTAGATCAAGTTTGTTTTGGCCTAAAATGCATCATAACTGTCAAATACATCTTATTATACCGAACTCAGTAATGTTTACTTTTGAATATACATTTTGTGGCTAATATAGTTATTAACCTGGTGATCGAGTTGTGTCAGCTGATCATTTTTTGCTATGACAACATCTCAGACTCAGTGTAGCTGAAGCAGGTACGTCCATGATGTCTCAACAGTCCATGATTTTCACGCAGATCAGAGCAATTTTTTTTCCCACAATATTTTTATTGAACCTTTTTTTTTTTTTTTACAAACAGCACACACAGTCAGACACTAACACAAAAGTAATTTAAAAACTAAACAATAAAATGACAAAAAAAGGTTAAAAAACAGAAACCATTAACAAAAACAAGTCAACAATGTTCCTCTGTTTAGGTAATCTATTACATTAGAATACATAATATACATTCACCAGCTTGGAATTTGCAAGGTCCACACATATCATTCACCTTCTTCAGAAGTTACGTTTACTTAATTTACATAATCAATGAAAGGTCTCCATATATTCTCAAACACATTTCCTTTGATTTCAGTATGTATGTTATTCTTTCTAGTGGAAACCAAAAGTGAGTTGGTTGTAGTCATTTTTCTAAGGTGTTTTGACGTGTAATTACCCATCCCTGAACACATATGCCTTATAAATATCAAGAGATGGGAAAATGATACTCAAATGACACTCAACATGCAAAATGGTGCTACAGTTGGATTGCCTTTCTTTAAAATTTTTAAAGTTATTTTGTAAGTAAAAGTGGGCTAGGATTAACTGGAAATATAACAAGTTTCCACATATAATTCCAAGGTCAATTGGCAATTCAATCAAACCAAAAAGGAGTTGTTCAGCTGCTGCATTTTTCTGCAGTCATTTTCTACGGTGTTTTAGCGTGTAATTTCCCATCCCTGAACACATATCCCTTAAAAAGAACTATCAATGGGAAAATGATACACAAAAACAAGAATTTTACTACAGTTGAATTGGCTTTTTTTTTAAAGTAATTTAAATTATTTTGTACGTAAAATAGGGCTATGATTAATTGGAAATATAACAAGTATCCACATATAAGTTCTTCATATAAGTTATAAGGAAGTTCTGCAACCACTGTGTGCTTGAGAAGCTGGGGACAACATTCTCCCACCACTGCGAGCTACGGTTTACTGCCCAGGTCCATGGTCCGCAGCGTTGATTTTGCAACAACGCAGCCAATTAGAACACACACACAGCATACATATTAATACTGATAACCTGGCGACATCAAAATGCTGTACACAACAATGACATGATGATAAAATGACAATAGAAAGCATTAAATTACCAAAAACTTTTTCCTCGTGTGCTTGATGTGCCTGATGTGCTGGGTAATTAAGCTCTCTGCTTCATATTCCCCAATGGCAACAACGAGTCTCTGGTACAGCTCCAACGTGTGTTCTCTCAATGCACGTCGTCTTCTCCGCTTAAAAACATTCATTGTGTTCAAAAGCCAGAGAAGAACCAACGTGGAAATCCTCCGCTCGTAATCCGCCATTTTCTTTGTTGTGAAGACGTCGGTCGCCGGAGATGACGTCAGCAGAGTATGGGGCCGCCTCAATCCCGCCCACTACAGAGTTTACGCGGCTTTACAGGGTTGTAATGGGCTTTAGTCCGGTCCTTCACCCAGGGCCAGTTTGCCTTGGAAGACCCTACCAGGGGCAAGTTGCCCCCGACAACATAGATGCTGGGATCATTCGGGCACCCAAGCTCCTCCACCATGATAATGTGACAATCCACGGAGGGGGCAAGGAGATGTTTGACTTTCTATTTAGAGCAGTGCTGGAGGGAAGATTTAAATGGATACTGAATTTTGAATCAACATGAGTGGAAAAAAGGTGTCAACAGGTTTGCAGACTGAGATCATCCTGGAAATGAGAGCAGAAACTGAGCTATACGGAGACCAGCTGGATGGCACATGGGGCACAAAGTTACAATTTTTAACAACTGCCTGATAAATGTGGTTACCCAGCCACACAGAAGGAGCACAAAATCAGTGTACCCCTTGTGTCAGCCCCAAGCCTAGGTAAAAACGGGGAGGGTTGTGTCAGCAAGGGCATCCAGCAATAAATGCTTACTGAAACACTATCTGGACCTACGGTTCACTGTGGCGACCCCGAATAGGGAGTAGCCAAAAGTGTGTGTGTGTGTGTGTGTGTGTGTGTGTGTGTGTGTGTGTGTGTGTGTGTGTGTATCGATAGATAGATGTACTTTATTGATCCCAAACTGGGAAATTACAGTGTAACAGCAGCATGACAGTAGACAACCAAACAACAGAAACACACGCATGACAGACAAAGGGATTACCCATGGAAAGTAAAACTAACACGACTATAGAACCTATATACATCATAGTTTAATATATGATGACCCGTATAAACACATGAATCATCCCATTGCACAAAGGACTATCAGGAGCAGAGTGAAATGTGAGGTACCAGTTAGTCTGTAAGGTGCAGTGTGGCAGCATAGTTATGACCAGAATACAACATCATAGTGACTTATTGTACAGTGAAACTGCATGTAGCAGGAAAGATTTCCTGTACCTGGCCGTTCGACAGCGAAGCTGTAGTAGTCTACTGGAGAAAGTGCTCCGCTCTCTGTCCAGTGTGTGGTGGAGGGGTGATCAGGACTGTCCATGATGGATCGCAGTTTATTTAGTGTTCTCCTCTCCACCACTGTCTCAAAGGTCTCCGGTCTGAGACCAATTACAGAGCCAGCCCTCTTGATAATCTTGTCAAGTCTGTTGGTGTCACTGGCCTTGATGCTGCTACCCCAACAGACAGCAGCAAAGAAGATGGCGCTGGATGAAATTCAAGGGAATGTACGCTACCAGAAGGACTTTAAGAAATGCTGCGTCATGGCCTTCACCGAATCTTGGCTTACTGCGCATGACCGAGATGCAGACCTGTGGATTGACGGCTTTGGAGCCCCGCTGTGCTCGGATCGGCAGGAAGAGGTAATGGGGAAACGTCAGGGGGGCGGCGTATGTTTATACATTAATAAGCAGTACTGCACATCTGTCACGGTCAGAGAGCGCATCTGTACACCCAATGTGGAGCTGCTGTCTGTGTCACTACGCCCCTTTTATTTGCCTCACGAGTTCCCCCAACTTTTCATCACAACTGTGTACATTCATCCGAGGGCAGACGCTGACTCCGCCTCCAGCACAATCTTTGGTGTGATCCAGCAGCTGCAATCAATTTCTCCAGAGGCGCCAAACTTCATTCTTGGGGATTTTAACCATGTTTCTTTAAACAAGACACTTAAAAACTTTCATCAGTATGTCTCCTGCCCAACCAGGCGAAAAAAGACATTGGACCTGTGCTATGGATCCATAGAGAGGGCCTATAAATCACTCCCCCTTCCTCCTTTAGGATCCTCAGATCACAACTGTGTACATTTGCTGCCCACATATAAAACTGTTCTCAGAAGAGGCAAGGTGGAGACAAGAGACACTGATGTGTGGACAGAAGATTCAGAGCACAGCCTCCAGGAATGCTTTGACTGTACAGACTGGGAGGTGTTCACACGGGCCTGCGGGGATGATTTGGACTCTCTGGCTGATGTCACATGCTCATACATGTCTTTCTGTAAAAATAAGATTGTTCCACGTAAACGTGTCAAAATATATCCCAACAACAAACCATGGGTTACAAAATCAGTTAAATCCTGCTTACAGAGGAAAGCTCTTGCCTTTAAACAGGGGTCTGTTTCTGAGCTACAGGTTGCCACAAAGGAGCTGAAGGCCGGAATTTTAAGAGCGAAACAGAATTATAAATCAGAGTTGGAAAGCAAGATGGCAAAAAAGAAACTTGGTTCAGCCTGGGCCAGTATGAAAACTATTGCAGGCCTTCAGAGCACAGAACGCAGTAATCGTGTGTTTTTAGATGGTTTTAATTCAGACACAGAGCTGGCTAATGCTCTTAATTGTTTTTATGGTCGTTTTGACTCCTTTGATTTTAGCACAGAAACCCAAGATTTGAAACAGAAACTCAAAGACAATCAGCACTTTAATATTGAGGTGCAGGGTGTTAAAAGGGAGTTCTGCGGTGTAAAAGTGAACAAAAGTCAGGGCCCTGATAATATATGTGGGCGCTTGGTAAGGTCCTGTGCACATGAACTGAGTCCTCTATTTCATTACATTTTCAATAAGTCCTTACAGACACAACATGTGCCTAAGATCTGGAAAGAAGCCGTGGTTGTTCCCGTTCCAAAATCCAGCTGTCCTAAAATGGTAAACGACTTTAGACCAGTTGCTTTGACTTCAATTTTAATGAAAATTTTTGAAAAACTGGTCAGATGTGAGGTCCTAAAGCAGACTGAACATGCATTGGATCCTCTGCAGTTTGCCTATAGGCCTCACAGAGGAGTGGAGGACGCCACTGTCATTCTGTTTAACATGCTTTTTAAACATCTGGATTTTAATGGGACACATGCCAGGCTTTTATTTGTGGACTTTTTTCCGCCTTTAATACAATCCAACCTCATATCTTAGTTGAAAGGCTCCTGCAACAATTTGACTTGAGCAATAATCTGGTGGGTTGGATTCTGGATTTCTTAACCAACAGGACGCAGAGAGTAAGGGTCAATGGTACATTGTCTGACCTAAAGTGCTCTTCTACTGGCTCTCCTCAGGGGTGTGTGTTGTCACCACTACTCTTCATCCTGTACACAAACATGTGTCGGAGCAGACATGACAACAGACACATTATAAAGTATGCTGATGATTCAGTTGTTGTCAGTCTCCTCCAGGATGGTGAGAGTGGCCACGGCCCAGTAGTTGATGATTTTGTTCACTGGTGTGAGGATTCCTACCTGCAGCTGAATACGACAAAAACTAAAGATATGATTATTGACTTTAGGAGGAAAAATCCAAGGCACAAAGTCACCATACTAAAAGGCCAGACCACCGAATGTGTACAATCGTACAAATAACTTGGGACGATTATTGATAGTAATTTAAACTTTGAAGAGAACTGTGAAAGGGTGTGCAAAAAGGGTCAGCAACATTTGCATTGCTTGAGAAAACTTGCACGCTTCCAAGTTGACCGAACCATAATGACAATGTTTTATCGGGCTTTTATTGAATCTGTTTTATCCTTTTCTTTAGTGTCATGGTTTGGTCAGATAAAACTGAAACAGAGGAAATCCTTGGATCAGGTAGTTAGATGGTCCAGTCGTTTGCTTGGTGAGTCACAGCTGAGCCTGACATCCCTGTACACCAGACAGGTACAGAGGATGGCTACCTCCATTTTAAATGATGACTCCCACCCTTTGCACTGCAACTTTCAGCTTCTTCTCTCCAGACGGAGGTTTGCTGTCCCAAAAAGTAGAACCCAGCGCTACAAAAACAGCTTTGTCCCTGCTGCTGTCAAAGAGTTGAACAAGCTGTAAAAATATATTGTACATAATTTAGGTACCTATTTATTAACTCCATTTTATATTTACTTATTTTTGTAGGATGTCACTTGGGTTCTAAATATTTTATTGGGTTTTAGACCTTTGAGTTTTTTAACCTCTTTGACTAGTTTTTAACTTTTAATATGACCCTTCTCTCTTACCTCTGGTTTCTCCCTCATCTCTTTGTCTTTTTATACCCTGATTGATGGAGCCTTGAGTATTTTTATCATGTTTATAGTCAGCTTCATGTGTGCCTGTGTTTGTGTCTATGTTGAATATAATTAGTGGCTTGTAAATATGGATGCCACCAGACTGCAAAACAAATCTACCTACGGGTACAAATAAAGTAACCTGAACCTGAACCTGTGGGAGGAAACCGGAGAAATCCCGGAGTAAACCCACGCATACACGGGGAGAACATGCAAACTCCACACAGATCACTGTTGGTCGGGGGCTGGGATCGAAACCAGGATCCCCCGGCCAAGGGTTAGTTGCTGTGCTGCTGCAGTGCTAACCACTCCGCCACCGTGCTGCCCACCTCCACATCCTTCCCCCTAATCTGCAGTGGCTGAAAAGGCATCTTCCTCTTCCTGAAGTCAATCACCATCTCTCTGGTCTTGCTGACATTCAGCCTCAGGTGATTCTGCTCTCTCCACTCCACAAATCTATCTACCATTGCCCTGTACTCCCCCTCCTCTCCCCCTCTTATACACCCCACAACAGCTGAGTCGTCAGAGAATTTCTGCAGGTGGCATGACTCTGTTGTACTGAAAGTCAGTGGTGTATAAGGTAAAGAGAAAAGGAGACAGCACAGTCCCCTGTGGAGCTCCCGTATCACTAGCCACCACGCCAGACAAGACACTGCCCAGCCGGACAAATTGTGGCCTGCCTATCAGGTAGTCAGTAATCCAGGAGATCACAGAGCTGTCGACCCCCAACACCCGCAGCTTCTTACCCAGCATCAGTGGCTGGATGGTATTGATTAAGAAAGCTAGCTCTGTCCTGGGGCAACGCCTTGATCCGATGGAGGAGATAGGAGAGAGAAGGACGGTGGCTAAACTGTCATCTCTGCTGGAGTCCGAGTTCCACCCTATGCAGGACATACTGGATGCACTGAGGAGCTCATTTAGCAGCAGACTACATCATCCCAGGTGCACAACCGAGAGGTTTCGTAGGTCCTTCCTACCAACGGCTGTCAGACTGTACAACCTAAGCAGGGCTGCTCGCAGAGATAGCAAAAAGACGTAACAAACTAATAGTTTTTTTTGAATGCAAAAGATGCAATAGACTTACACAATGGTCCTCTCCGGCATACAACTAGGAACATACCGGTCGCTATGGAGGGTGAGAATATGTATGGGCACATAATCATACCATGTAGGATAACTAAATAGACGGTTATGCTGTTTCATCCCACCTAGCAACAATGCTCTGCACTGTGTGTGTTTATATATTTACATATTTATTCCATCTAGCTACAATGCTCCGCACTGTGTTTTTATATATCTACATATTATTCCATCTAGCTACATTGCTCCGCACTGTGTGTGTTTATATACTTGCATATTTATTCCACCTAGCTGCAATGCTCCGTACTGTGGGTGTTTATATATTTACATATTTATTCCATCTAGCTACAATGCTCTGCACTGTGTGTTCATATATTCATATATTTATTCCATCCAGCTACAATGCTCTGCACTGTGTGTCTGTGTGTGTGTGTGTGTATATATATATTTTATAGTAATATGTACATATGTATATTAGCTGCTCTTGCTTGCTTGTTTTTTCTTGCCTTCTGATTGTTGCTCTGAGTGTTGCTATCCCTGTGCTGTTGCAATCCTGGAATTTCCCCGTTGTGGGACTAATAAAGGCTTATCTTATCTTATCTTATCTTAAAGGCACTGGAGAAATTAAAAAAAATGATCCTCACAGTATGTCCTCCACCATCCAGGTGCAGATCTGGATCAAGGCTGGTGTTGGATCCACTGGGGTGGGGGGGGGGGGGGGCAGGAGCAGGCCGGCCCGGGAGTAGGGGCGGCCCATCCTCCCTTGGCCATCCCTCCTGGGATGGTTGCCTGCCTGTCCTGTGGCTTGTTGGCTTCAGCACATTTGTGCTTTGTGGGGGTTGGTGGCACTGTCTTGCTTGCTCGGGGTTTCCAGGGGGGAGGGGTGTTACTGTGGCCTGCTACCTTCTTTGTAAGTTTCCTGGCAAACCACTCACACGCTCGCTTTGCGCATGCTCTGTCTCTCTCTCTCACACACACGCTCACACACACACACACACACACACACACACACACACACACACACACACACACACACACACACACACACACACACACACACACATATGTCTGTTCTTTTAAAGGTGCAGATACCAGACTCATGATGAGACCTTTTCAGAAGAAACAGTTTGTCTTCTGTTTGGTTCAGTTGTGTCATTTTTTTTTTTCTGTTTCTCCCTCTCGCTTTTTTCCCCCTACCCCCAATTGGGTCTATCATGCATAAAACAACTTAATTAAAGTATTAAAAGTTTTTACAAGAGGAGTCTATAAATACGTATTGTTTCGCTTTCCTTTGGATCACATCTGCAAGGCCAAGTGAGGGCCCTGCTGTACGGGCAGCCCAGGATCTCCATATTGTCCGGGTTTGCGCCTCAGAGAGGTCACTTCAGAGCTGCTGCAAAGCAGCAGAAACAACATGGGAGGAAGCAGTTATGAGTTATAAGTCTAACTTGATTGGTGTAAGGTACGGTGCTATGGGTTGCTTCCAACGGTGGGAGGGATCATCGTGTCCTACTGATCAGCTACCGCCCACCCAAGCTGGGAAGTCCCCGGTCAGTAAGGTGCTGATCCGCCACCATCTGCCTGCTTCAATGGGTGCTTGGAGCTTAGATTCATATCCACAAACAGACAGCCATCACTGCACCAGGCAAACCACAGAAAAGAAGAAGAAACTGCCTGCCATGAGACTGGCTACTTGGAACATCAGGACCATATGTCCTGGCCTCTCTGATGACCTGCAGCAGATCAACGATTGCAGGAAAACAGGGATCATCGACTCTGAGCTGAGGAGGCTGAACATCGACATAGCAGCACTGCAGGAGACCAGGCTTGCTGCAGACGGCATGCAACGAGAGAAAGACTATACCTCTTTCTGGCAGGGCAGACCTGCTGAGGAACTTCGACTGCATGGTGTTGGCTTTGCAGTAAAGAACAACCTGCTATCTATGTCAGTCCCTCCTACTAGCGGCTCAGAGCGTATCATTTCTGTCAGAAAAATGTACACACAGGTTATCATTTTTCATGTCTAAGCCTTATACAAGTGTAGAAGTGTGGAAAAGTACTGAATGCAGGAAGCCAGGAAAGGTACAGGAAGCCCCCTGCGGAGCGAGAAGGGGAGCAGGGCCCCCTTTGTTCTTTAAGAAGGTCAATACACCCGGTTCCGGATTAACGAACTCTGTCTAGCTCTGCTGATAATGTGCCAGACCTGTTTCATCCCTTTCTGTCTTTGATGCATTCAGCTGAAATCGTTTGTGTATTGCAACTGCCTCTCATATATAAGCCTGCTCTCTGAAGCCAGTCTTCAGTACTGACCTACTGCAACCTGAGGGTTTGTACTCCTTGTATATAATTTATAAAGAACAACCTGCTATCTATGTCAGTCCCTCCTACTAGCGGCTCAGAGCGTATCATTTCTGTCAGAAAAATGTACACACAGGTTATCATTTTTCATGTCTAAGCCTTATACAAGTGTAGAAGTGTGGAAAAGTACTGAATGCAGGAAGCCAGGAAAGGTACAGGAAGTCCCCTGTGGAGCAAGATGACACAAAGAGCCCCCTGCGGAGCGAGAAGGGGAGCAGGGCCCCCTTTGTTCTTTAAGAAGGTCAATACACCCGGTTCCGGATTAACGAACTCTGTCTAGCTCTGCTGATAATGTGCCAGACCTGTTTCATCCCTTTCTGTCTTTGATGCATTCAGCTGAAATCGTTTGTGTATTGCAACTGCCTCTCATATATAAGCCTGCTCTCTGAAGCCAGTCTTCAGTACTGACCTCCTGCATCCTGAGGGTTTGTACTCCTTGTATATAATTTATGCAAGTAAAAACTCTTAAAAGAATATTCTTGTGTCTCGAATCTTTATTGAGGTAACGAACTAATATACAATCATATTCTGAGTGTTTTCAGAGATTCCTGACAATTTCCCTCTGCCTTTCAACATTGTCTGGCAAAGTAAACATCTTCAGCATCTACGCACCTGCTTTAACATCACCTCATGAAAGGAAAGATCAGTTTACGAGGAACTTGACCCTGCCATCAGCAATATACCAGAGACTAAGCACATCATCCTGCACGGTGGCGCAGTGGTTAGCACTGCGGCAGCACAGTTCACCCTCGGCCGGGGGATCGCGGGGATCATGAGATCGTGGGTTTGATCCCTGCCCCCGGCCAACAGTGATCTGTGTGGAGTTTGCATGTTCTCCCCGTGTTGCGTGGGTTTACTCCGGGATTTCTCCGGTTTCCTCCCACATGCCAAAAACATGCAGGCTAGGGATATGGGGCGCTTGCGCATGCAGCAACCGGCAGCTGGTGGCTTGTCACCAGACTGCAAAACAAATCTACCTACGGGTACAAAATAAGTAATAAAAAAAAAAAAATCCTGCTCAAAGATTTCAACGCCAGAACTGGATCAGACTACAAAACATGGCCAGACTGTCTGGGGCATTTTGGTGTTGGCAAGATGAACGGCAACGGCCAGCACCAGCGCGACATAATTATCACCAGATGAGCTGCCCTTAACGTGCTCATCACACGCAGCTTTCACAGTGCTGACTGCAACACCGACAACGCCATGGTGTACAGTAAAGTCAGACTACTACCAAAGAAGATCCATCACACCAAAAAGACAAGATGCCCATGCATCAACATTGCCAGGGCAATAAACCAAGAGCTATGCACCCAGCTTATCAGCTAGCTCAAAAAGGCTTTCAAAGACAACCCTGCTGAAACTATGGTAGGAAGATGGCAATTCATCAGGGACAACATCTATAACACTGCCATATTAGCTCTAGGGAAGAAGGAATGGTCCAACCCAGTTTGGTTTAAGTCTTATCTGTCTTAGATGAAGCCTGTCAAAAATGGCAAGAGAGAAGCTTTAGTCAACTACAAGAAAGATCCATCGGCAAAGAACCTTTCTTTACTGAGAGCAGCTAGGAGCGAAGCCCAAAGAACAGTAAGATGCTGCGCCAAGGAGTACCGGCAGAACCTGTGTCAGAACATCGAGGCTTGTGCTGACTGTGAAACATACAAGGATTGTATGAGGAAATGAAGAAAGCCTTTGGTCCCACAATCAGTAAGACCCCTCCACTGAAGTCCAAGGACGGTGTTGTCATCAGTGACCGTGCCAAGTAGATGGAGAGATGGGCTGAACGTTAAGAAGATAACTCTACTCCAAGACCTCTACTCCACCCAGAACTTGGTCACCAACCTGACTCTTGAGAACATCCCTGCCCATGATGGAGGAGCTAGATCAACCCCCAACAGTGGAAGAGCTCAGCAAGGCTATAGATTCACCAGCCCATGACAAGGCAGTAACAAGGCAGTTTCCAGTGCAGGAAAACAGTTTTGCTCAATCATCTCTATGAGCTACTTTGCCAGTGCTGGTAAGAGGGATCAGTCCCCAGACATGTGGGATGCAATTATCATCACACCGTACAAGAACAAGGGGGACCACAGCGACTGTAATAATTACACAAGCCTATCCCTTCTAGGTATTATCGGCAACGCATTCGCCTGGGTGATTTTGAAGAGACTGCAAGCAATCGCCGAGTGTGTCTACCCGGAGTCGTCTTCTTTTAGATCTGATTGGTGGTTGGCAACCAGCTCACAGGTGCATTACTGCCACTGACTTGATTATCATCACTCTATATCTTTGTATAAGTAGTTCTTATAAGGAGTTCTGAACATCAGTGTGGCTTCAGGGCAGAGCGGTCCCCCATCGACATGATTTTCTCACTCAAGCAGCTTCAAGAGAAGAGCTGAGAGCAGAGACAGCCCCTTGACATGGCCTTCATTAACCTGATGAAGGCGTTTGACTTGTAAGAAGAAAGGGTCTATTCACTCTTCTGGAGAAGATAGGATCTCTTCCCAAGTTGCTGAGCCTCATCACTTTCTTCCATGACAGCATGCAGGGGACAGTATACTTTGACGGTTCAACTTCTGCCCCTTTCCCCATCTGCAGCGGCATGAAACAAGGGTGTGTCCTCACTCCGACACTCTTTGGGATCTTCTTGTCTCTTGTTCTCTCATACTCATTCAGGTACTCGGATGATGGTGTGTACCTACATACCAAATCGGATGGAAAGCTCTTTAACCTTGCACGTCTAAAAGCAGAGACCAAGGTGCGCCAAGTCCTAATCAGGGAGATACTCTTTGCTGATGATGCTGCTCTGACATCTCACACACAGGCTGGTCTCCAGATGTTAGTCAGCTGCCTAGTGCACGCCTGAAAAGAGTTTAGCCTCACCATAAGCCTCGAGAAGACCGAGATCTTGGGTCAGGATGTCAGCAAAGCTCCCAGCATAAACATTGGCGAGTACACCTTGAAAGTGGTGGAGCAGTTCACCTACCTGGGGTCTACACTCTCCAGCAACTTGTCCCTTGATCCTGAACTCAGCAAATGGATTGGGAAAGCTGCAGCTGCCATGTCCAAGCTGTCCAAAAGAGTGTGGGAAAACGGCAAGCTTACCACAGCCACCAAGGTCGCAGTCTATAAAACCTGTGTCTTGAGCACTTTGCTCTATTGTAGTGAGACCTGGACCATCTACGCACAACAAGAGCACCACCTCAACAGATTCCACTAGCAGTGCTTGCTCATGAATGTCCTGGCTGTCATCTTCAACATCCCCCTGAGTCAAGCTGTTGCCCCCACATGTTTCAAAACTGCCACCATAATACCAGTCCCAAAAAAGCCCATCCCAACCAGCTACAAAGATAACTTGCCCTTAGCACTGACCTCCAACATAATGAAGTGCTTTGCGCGGCTGTTCATGCAGAACATCAAGTTCATCCTCCCTCCCTCCCATGACCCATCATACAGGTCAAACAGATCCACACAAGATGCCATTTCTGCTGCTCTCCATCCAGCCCTAACCCACCTGGAATCAAAGAACTCCTATGTGCGAATGCTGTTCTTGGACTGCAGTCCAGCATTCAACTCAATTATCCCCCAGCACCTAATACAAAAACTCAGTCACTTGGGACTCAAAACCTCTCTCTGCAACTGAGTGCTGGACTTTCTCATGGGGAGGCCGCAGAACGTGCAGGTTGGCAGCAACACCTCCAAGACCATCACATTGGTCACAGGGGCCCCACAATGGTGTGTGCTCAACCTGCTGCTCTTCACCCAGCTGACCCATGATTGAGGCATCCTGATCAGATGCCCAAACCACCTCAACTGGCTCCTTTTGATGTGGAGGAGCAGCGGTTCTACTCTGAGCCTCTCCCGGATGACTGAGCCCCTCACCTTATCTCTAAGGGTGAGTCCAGCATTCTTATGGAGAAAGGTCATTTCAGCCGCTTGTATGTGCAATCTCTTTCTTTCGGTCATTACCAAAAGTGCATGACCATAGGTGAGGGTAGGAATGTAGATTGACTGCTAAATTAACAGCTTTGCTTTAGAGCCCAGCTCCCTCTTCACCACAACAGACCGGTACAACGTCTGCATCACTGCAGATGCTGTTCCCATCTGTCTGTCAATCTCTCCCTCCATTCTCCCCTCACTCGTGAATGAGACCCTGAGATACTTAAATGCCTCAACTTTGGGCAGGGGCTTGTCTCCAACCCGGAGAGGGCAATCCACCCTTTTCTGGCTGAGGACCATGGGCTCGGAGTTGGAGGTGCTGATTCTCATCCCAGCCACTTCACACTCAGTAGCAAAGTGTCCCAGCAAAACCTGTAGGTCATTGCTTGATGAAGCTAACAAGACAACATCATCTGTGAACAGCAAAGATGAGATGATCCGGTAGTCACTGAACATGACACCCGCTGTTCGTTGGCTGCGCCTTGGTGACAAAGGGCAGCCCTGGCTGAGTCTGACTAGGTGTTGGCAAAATGAACCAAACTCTTGCAATGGTTGTATGGGACTGGATACCTTGTAACAACAAGCCCAATAGCCCATACTCCTACAGCACCACCTACAAGAGACCACGTGGGAGACGGTCGAATGCTTTCTCCAAGTCCACAAAACACATGTGGACTGGTTGGGCAAACTCCTACGAACCCTTGAGGATTTTCGAGAGGGTAAAGAGTTGGTTCGATGTGCAACGGCCAGGACAAAAACCACATTGCTCCTCCTGGACCTGAGGTTGGACCAGTGGTTAGACTCCTCTACAGTACCCTGGGATAGACCTTCCCAGGGAGGCTGAGAAGTGTGATCCCCCTAACGTTGGAACACACCCTCTGGTCCCCCTTCTTGAATAGAGGAACCACCACCCCAGTTTGCCATGGCAAAGCCACTGTCCCCGACCTCCACGCAATGTTGCAGAGGCATGCCAACCATGATAACCCTACAACATCCAGGGCCTTGAGGTGCTCAGGATGAATCTCATCCACCCTCGGGGCCCAGCCACCAAAGAGTTTTTTAACCACTTCGGCGACCTCAGCCCCTGTGATGGGTGAGTCGTCCCCCTCATCCTCAAGTCAGCAGCGCCCCATCCACACCATACACAGTGTGGACAGGATGCTGCTTCCCCCTCCTGAGCTGCTGGACAGCTTGCCAGAATCTCTTCAAAGCCGAACGAAACTCTTGTTCCATGCCCTCACCAAACTCCTCCCACACCTGAATTTTTGCTTCAGCAACCATCCGAGCTGCACTACACTTGACCTGTCGGTACACCTCAGCGGCTTTGGGAGTCCCTCAAGCCAAACAAGCTCAATATGACTCCTTCAGCTTGATGGACCCCCTCACCACTGGTGTCCAACACTTAGTTCGAGGGTTGTCACCATGAGATGCACCAACAACCTTGAGGCTATAGCTCTGGGCAGCTGGTTCAACAATGGAGGAGGAGAACATGGCCCCATTCAAATTCTATGTCTCCAGACATCCTTGGAATGAGGTTGAAGTACTTTCGAAGGTGGAAGTTGAAGACCTCTCAGACAGTGGCCTCATTCAGATGCTCCCAGCACACCCTCACTATACGTTTAGGTCTACCGGATCTGAGTGGCCTCCACCCCTGCCGTTGGATCCAACTCACCACCAGGTGGTGATCAATTGACAGCTCTGCACCTCTCTTCACCCGAGTGTCCAAGACCTTTGATCGCAGGTCTGATGACACGATAAAATCGATCATTGGCCTGCAACCTAGGGTGTCCTGGTGCCAGGTGCACATATGGACATTGTTATGCTTGAACATGGTGTTTGTTACGGACAAACTGTGGCTGGCGCAGAAGTCCAATAACTGAACACCACTCAGGTTCAGATTGGGTAGGCCGTTCCTCCCAATCACACCCCTCCAGGCTTCATTGTTGTTGCCCACGTGCGCATTGAAGTCCCCCAGTAGGACAATGGAATCTCTAAGAGGAGCACTCTCCAGCACCCCAGTAAGAGACTCCAAAAACGGTGGGTACACTGACCCATCATTTGGTGCATAGGCACAAATGATGGTCAGGACCAGTCTCCCAACCCGAAGTCACAGGAAAACAATCCTTTCATCCACCGGGGAGAACTCAAATGCCGAGGCAGCAAGGTGGGGGAATACAAGAATACCCACCCCTGCTCGTCGCCTCTCACCCGGGGCAACGCCACAGAAGGCTAAGCTCCAGCCTCTCTTCAGGAGCTGGTTTCAGAACTGGAGCTGTGTGTTGTGGTGAGCCTAACTAACTACAGTGGTGTGAAAAAATGCTTGCCCCCTTCCCGATTTCTCTTTTTATTTTGTATGTTTGTCACACTTAAATGTTTGAGATCAAACAAATTATATCTATAATATTAGACAAAGATAACAAGTAAACACATAATGCAGTTTTTAAATGGTGTTTATTATTAAGGGTAAAAAAAAAATCCAAACCTACATGGCCCTGTGTGAAAAAGTTATTCTGATTGAGATGCTGTGGCATGACCTTAAAAAGGCAGTTCATGCTCGAAAATGCTCCAATGTGGCTGAATTACAACAACTTTGCAAAGATGAGCGGGCCAAAATTCCTCCACAGCGCTGTAAAAGACTCATTGCCAGTTATCGCAAAGTCTTGAATGCAGTTGTTGTTGCTAAGGGTGGTCCAACCAGTTATTAGGTTTTGGAGGCAATCACCTTTTCACACAGAGCCATGTAGGTTTGGATTTTTTTCCCTTAATAATAAACACTGCAGCGGCATGAAAAAATAAGCAGCGATGCTGTGGTTTTAAGTTGGTTTTATTAATCATACCGGCGCCGGGAGCGAGCCCAAGCGGCTCTCGGAGAAGGAGGACACAAAGTCTGTGTCCAGCAGCAGCAGTTGAGGAAGTGAGATTTGAGAGAGCGAGTTACAGAACCTGTGCAGTATTTATACCCAACTCAGACAATACATCAAAGCGGATTCACAGCAGTTAGTACGATCAAAGGGACTGCAGAACAGGCATGAGACATTTGCATTTAAGAGACCTACATAACAATAGGCAGATTTGCTAGCCTCTGCTCCAGGTGCAGGACAAAGAGGTTACATGGCACATCTACATATTGATCTCAGCCTCTAGATCACAGTAAGGACAGGACGCATGAACACTATACATGAATGGCACATTACATCACAATACATGCATGGCACATTACATCTCAGTAGTGCAGCGGGAAAAACCAAGAGAAGAGAGCTGACTGTCCTGTGTGTTGTGGGGGGGGGGGGGGTTGAATCAACCCGCCACAAACACCTTCATTTCAAGACTGCATTTTGTGATTACTTGTATTATCTTTGTCTAATATTTACATTTGTTTGATGATCTCAAATATTTAAGTGTGACAAATACACAAAAAAAAATGAGAAATCAGGAAAGGGGCAAACACTTTTTCACACCACTATATATCCAGACGGTATCTCTCAGCCTCGTACACCAGCTCAGGCTCCTTCCCCACCCGAGAGGTGACATTCCACATCCCAAAAGCCCGTTTCAAAAGCCAGGGATCAGCCCACCAAGGTCTCTGCCTTTGACCGTCACCTGATCCATATTGTACCTGACCCCCATGGTCCCTCCTGCAGGTGGTGAGCCCATTGGAGGGCAGACCCATGTAACTCTTCGGGCCCAGCCTGGCCGGGTCCCATGTGAAGACACCCATCCACCAGACGCTAGCCATTGAGCCCCTCCCCCACGCTTGGCTCCAGAACAGAGCCCCAGTCATCCCATACTGTGTGGGGGTACACTGAATCATTGTTTTTTTATTCATCATGGGATTCTGATGGGAGTATGCAAACCCCTCACCACAATTAGGTGGTGATCGGGGGGGTGGGGGGTCAATTCAACTTTATTTATATAGCATCATTTCACAATATTTCGCCTTTGAATCAACAGTGTTGTTGCCACCCTCAGTAATGATTATTACTGTCCTAGTTGTGTACGGGAGAGGATGATCTCTGTTCAATTCCATTCAACTTTATTCATATAGCACCATTTCACAACAACAATCATCTCATAGCACTGTCAAACTGTATGGGAAAACCCCACAATTGCAGAAAGACCCCAGCAATCGGATGATCCCCTGGGAACGGCATATGGCAATGGTGGAGATGAAAAACTCCCTTTAAGCAGGAAGAAACCTCCAGCAGAACCAGGCTCAGGGAGGGGCAGTCATCTGCTGCCACTGGCTGGGGGTTAAGGGGATAGAGAAGAAGAAGAAGAAAAGAACAAACATGTAGAGAGCAAACAGCACGACGGGGACTCTGGGTGCATTCAGACGGCCAGTTTGGTCCGGACCAAAGGACTATCCGCGGATAGTTTGGTTCATTTGGTCCCGTCTGAACACGCGTTGGCACTCTGGTGCACACCAAGCAAGTGAAGTCTGAACCCCTTAAAAACGGGGGTTTCAGGTCACTTGCAAAAGTGTGGTGCATTTTTCTTGCCGTGTGAATCCAAATAGAGTATCCAGTCTCTTCTCTTTCTCTTCTTGCCTTGAGAGAGAGCAGTCGCATTTTTCTTCCCTCCTCTCGTCTGCCTTCCTGACCTATTCCCAGCTTTGCAATGTTGCGTTTTTGTCTGTGTTTAGTCGCTCTTCTTCTGCCGAATCTTAATCTAAACGGAAATTATGGATTTGGAAGCGGCTTAAATGTGCTATTGTCACTATTTTCAACAAGAATCGGGCCAAGGGGGAGCCCAAGAATTGGAACCTGCAAGGAGACTCATGGACATTGGAATTCATGCGTCTGTGGAAACATTACATACTTGCATATTTATTCCACCTAGCTGCAATGCTCCGTACTGTGGGTGTTTATATATTTACATATTTATTCCATCTAGCTACAATGCTCTGCACTGTGTGTTCATATACTCATATATTTATTCCATCCAGCTACAATGCTCTGCACTGTGTGTTTGTGTGTGTGTGTATATATTTATTTTATAGTAATATGTACATATGTATATTAGCTGCTCTTGCTTGCTTGTTTTTTTTTCTTGCCTTCTGATTGTTGCTCTGAGTGTTGCTATCCCTGTGCTGTTGCAATCCTGGAATTTCCCCGTTGTGGGACTAATAAAGGCTTATCTTATCTTATCTTATCTTATTATTGGTTATGATCTCAGGACTTCTATTTTTGGCTGTGAAGTTCCCTGATGCATCAGAAATTGAAGGAAGGTGAGAAAGCTGATCAAAGCGGACCCGGCAAGCTCCTTCATCAAATTCGACCAGTTGGGGAGGGCACGAGTAGCGGCAAACGGTGAACTGAATGACAGTGATTCAGTGGAGGAATACATCTGGAGCCCTGCGCTCTCCATGGAAAAACAGTTTAAGCCTGCACATATGAAAGCACAGAATTGCATGGGTGAGGACAAATTCTATTCTCTGAGTGCACTGTGCTGATTTGATTTGACCTTGTTTGGTGCCCCGTGTTTACATTCCTCCTGATTAAGATAAGTGGAAGGACCGGCTCTTAACCCAAACAATCGACAATCAGTTGTTGTCGTATCAGCGGATTGGACCCTCAAGGACAGTGCCCATGTGCCTTCTGCAAGCAAGAGAGATAGACTCTGGACTTGTTTATAAGTCACATGATTATAACATCTATCCACTGCCAGGAGGCGCCCTCTGCTGCTCACTAACAACTGTCACATTTACACTACACAATGCATACAACATTACATGCATACAATACACTGCCTCTCAACTTTTGTGTGTGATCTCCTGCTAAATGTCTGCTAAATGTGCATTGAGGTTTTTTTTGCCTGCAATCAAAATTTCGCTCACTTGCCGAGCGCAATTTTGATAAAACATGTTTTTTTCTCTCGCCTACTGTGTCATATCCATTCCCTTTTTCTTTTTTTTCCTTTCTTCTTTATGACTGGTGTCTAGCGGCTGCCCCGGCCTTGGATGCGCTCTGCAGAGCGTGCCCAAATGCCAAGTCATGTTTCGTTACCTTGTATTCATACATGTGTAATGACAATAAAGTTGAATCTCATGGCTGCACGGTGGCGCAGTGGTTTAGCACTGTGGCAGCACAGTTTTACCCTCGGCCGGGGGACCGCGGGGATCATGAGATCGTGGGTTCGATCCCAGCCCCCGACCAACAGTGAGCTGTGTGGAGTTTGCATGTTCTCCCCGTGTTGCGCGGGTTTACTCCGGGATTTCTCCGGTTTCCTCCCGCACACCAAAAACATGTAGGTTTAGGGCGCTCGCGCACGCAGCGACCAGCAGCCGGTGGCTTGTCACCAGACTGCAAACCAAGTCTACCTACGGGTACAAATAAGTAACAAAAAAAAAAAAAAAAAAAAAATCTCATCTCATCTCAGTGGATCAAAGAGTGGAAGTGGCCCTCTGCGTTTGTGTACCCATAGCAACACATAATGAGAACAGGAAGTTGTGTTTACAGTAGCTCATTTTGGGTAGAACAATAAAGACAACCGTGCAGATCCAAGAAATCCTTTTACTGGAGAAAGCCAAGGAGAACAGTTAAAAAATGTCTCGTGGACAGACTTGGAGTAAGTGAGGAGATGCAGGCCCTGATAGATATTTAAATTAAATCACCCTTATTGTCATTCAACCGTACAACCAATCATGTACAGTAGAACGAGATTGTGCTTTACCTATCTACTGTGTTAATCACACACACCCCAGTGCAGAATCAGAGGGCCGCTGCCATGCAAGGCGCCGCCACAGATTTCCCTCCTCCATTCCATTATTGCTGAGCACCAAGCTGGATGGCAGGAAGTTCCACTTTTATATGGTCTTCGGCATGACCCGGCCGGGATTTGAACCCCTGCCTCCCGGGTGTGGGGCAGATGCTCTACCAACTGAGCCACCACTCCGGTGGCTTTGGTCTGACGACCAAATTTCTCAGTTGTTTTTGGCTACACACAAGAATACCGAGGTTTTTAATACATTTAGTGACATGATGGTAGCATGGGGGTTTCGACGGACAGCAGAGTTTTTTATAATACTTGTTCCAAAAATGCACCTCATAGTGTTTAAAGACCATCATAACAGATTGCAGTTGTTTGTTTGTTTTGCTTGTTAACAGTGAAATAAAGATGTCATCAGCTATGAAGAATGCGTACGGAAATCTTTATTATTTCAATTATTATTATTCAGTATGCCACAGTATATTGAGCAGGAAAATGAAAACCACAAAAATAAACAAGTCAATGGCTTGTCTCACACACAGCAAAAACAAACTACAAAAACAGATAATTGTTTTCAACTTTTGCTTAAATGTTCTGTACTTGCTGCTATTTCTCTAATAGATGTTCCAAAGATGCACTGCATAGTGTTTACAGACCATCATTACAGATTGCAGCTGTTGGCTTGTTTTGCTTGTTGACAGTAAAATAAAGATGAGTCGGCTGTGAAGAGTATGTACTGAAATCTTTATTATTTCAAATTCCACAGCATTTGTTCGTGGCGGAAAAACAACCTGGCTGAAGGGAACGGATTTTCCATTCTCTGTCCTGGCCAATCAATGAACTGGATTTCTCTTCTTCGCCGAGATTTTTTTTTTCTTCCCCCTTTCTGGTCATCGGTGGCTTTTGCTACAGCACCACAAACGATTAGCTGTTGTAACCGCGTGATGTTGTCTAGGCCTTTTGGTCTGCTTGAGTAAAGTGCTGTGTGAATGCAAACCAAACCAAACGAAGATGTGAAAATTCTCGTCATTTCCCTCCCAATCAAACCAAGATCCCCAACTATCCTGGTCTGAATGCAGTCTTAATCTATGGGAGTGAACAAACAGATGTTAACCTGTTGCACTCCGGGATACCGTGGGCGGTCACGTCTCTGCGTCCTAGTGCGTCTCAGTGCGCACTGAAAAAAAAAAAAAAAGCTGCATTTCCGTTCTTCCAGTACAGACACAGCCACGAACAGAAAGCCAAAGGAGTGTTTTGATTGGATTAGATTTGATTGACCTCTCATTCGACTAATAAGAGCCTTGAACTGGGTTTCTGAAACCTTGAAGAACCAATGACTGAAAAAGTAGCAAGAAGGACCCGCCTACCAACGACCGCGAATACGAGCCAATTGAAGCAGAGAAGTTCGACGATTGAAACACGTGCGTCCCGTGCGTAAAATCTGTTTTGTCTAAGCCGCTGGGTGACACACATTGAGACCTGTGTGTAACGGTAGTGTTAGCCAGTCTTTTTTTATTACTACTGGTCTTATTTGTTTTGAAAAATGGTTCGCCAAAACCGCAATTATGGAAGCCGAGATGGTTTGACCGGGTCGGGTGACCAGAACCACAAGTCCGTAAACAACCGGACCAGCTTCATGTTTGTCTGACAAGGAGGAACAGATGTTCGCCAACGACACTGCTGTTGTGGACAGGTAAGTGTTATAAGCTAAATTATTCTTTATCAATGAAAATAGTAATAAAAATGACTTTTGACCAATCGGTAATTATAACGGTCCGTCACGGCCACATGAAGGACCATTTTTTGTGCGCCGAGCTCCTCTGTAGCGGTGGGGGGGGAGTTGTTATCCTCTACATTGCAGATATTTTACTATAATTTTTATTGCACTGTAGGTTATTTTTTCTTGTAAAAAAAAAGCCACACATTTTTTACGTGGCATGCTTCTTTGTGTGTGGGGGGCTTGTTTGTTCATTCATTCATTCATGAATGAATAAACAACCCCCCCCCCCCACACACACACACACAGCCCTGAGTGTCACCTTTCATTAGAGCCCAAGATCAAGCTTCTATATTGAATCATTCAAAAGTTAGACGTTTTTCCAAACTGTGCCATTTGGCACAATTTGGCACAGTTCAAAATCGCCTGGGAACAACCTGAGAAAAAAGCTGTGTAATATATTTATTTTTTGTGGTATTGTTACAAAATTTTGACCTCAGCTGGATAACACTTGGTTCTGTTACAACCCGAGTGCTGGTTCCGTCCGCACTCGGATCTTTTATCATTTCCAGGCTTTGACAGCAGAGGATTCCTTCTAGCTCCCCGGGCTCTTATTGTGACAGTGCCCGGTGGAGCTCCCTGCTGTCAGAGTCAACAGCTGTGCTGCATTCGGGGTCATTAGTGACCGGGGTTAAAAGCAGGCGCTGAATGCACCCCGATGCAGCAGTCTCTGTTAAACTTTCCGTTAAACTACCTGTTATGCTTCCTGTTAAGGTACGTTCTGCATGACATCTCCTGTTATTATACGGTCTGTTGAGATACCGTCTGTTAAATTCCCTGTTATTGTTCTACCTGCACTGTCGTGTGTGTTACTCTCTGTTCCTGCACCTCCCAATAAACATCACTGCAACTCACTGGTGACTGCTGGTGTCTTTATGGTGGCTCGTGAGGGCCACCGTGACAGTAGACTGCTGCCTGTACATCCGGAGAGGGGCGTCGCGCCGAGACACCATTCACCGTGAGTTTAGCAGTATTGGACTGTTGCTCTTACCTGTCTGGGTACCGTTGCTGAAGCATGCCGTCGCAGAGGTCTCGCAGTCCGAGTCCGAGCGATGTCCTCACAGACGCCCTCGAGTGCGTGGACGAAATCTTTAACACCGCCTCCCTCCTCGACTTCAGCAGTGACGTGCACCGGTACCTGGACCAAGCTGAGGAGGTTCTCAACTATCTCCCCCGCTTCGCCGATCATCCCGAGGTGAGCGCGAGGAGGTTGGACATTGCTGCACAGCGCGAGATACTCCGCAGGCTGGAAGGAAATCCCGGCAGGAAGCCGAAGAGGAGGAAACGCCGTCCCTTGCTTCGGGATCCCGCTCCTGCCTCCGTTCCGGCCCGGGAATTCGCACCATCCAGAGGTCTTTCTCCATTCAGCACGACGTCACTCGGGATTCCCCTGGAGGAGCTGCAGCTGACAGCAATCAAGGTCCGGGACCTGCTGCTCACTCTGCTGTGCACCCGTCCATAATCATTAAGTATGTGATGGCGGCAGTTAGACTGGTGGAGAGGAATCCAGAGCTGCGTGATTTCCCCGAGTTCGACACCCTCCTCGCCTCTGTCTCCACACAGGAGCGGTGGTTCCCGGACCTCACCTTCGCTTCACCTTCCACCAGAGACCGTCATAACCTCCATAACCCTCCTCAGCATGAACTCCGTCAGGATCCAGCTCCAGGTCGCTGCAAGGGCTCAATTCCTCGCACAGCTGCCTCTCCTGCGCCTCGTCAGAGGGGATTTCCCGCAGCCTCATCTCCCCCCGGGCCATCTCCCACTCTCTCACCAGCGTCCCGTGCCCGGCTCATTTCGGCTGTCGCCCCCTCCTCCTCAACGCATCCCCCGGCCGCTGTGTGTGCTCCGAGTCCAGCCCTGGCGAGTCCCGTCCCGGAACCATCTCCAGCGGATCCACCTCGTCCTTCCAGGAGGCCCGCTGTCACTGTCCGGAGGGGAAAGGGAGGAGCAACATCCGCTACAGCAGGCACCCCTCAACCTTCAGGAGACAGGCAAGTCCAAATTCATTCACACACTCGTTATTGTGATTTTCTCTGTCAGACTCCTGGGGGCGGAGTTCGGGGTTCGCAGCTCCCCGAGCTCCCACCACCTGCTGTGGCTGAAATGATTAATCCCGCATCCTCTGTGTCTCCCTCCGCTGAGCGGTCCTCGACGCCAGGCCAACGTCGCAGGATGAGGAGGGGGCCTGCAGTTTTGGAGAGCCTGGTTCCGGTTCCACAGCCATGTCGTGGGCGGAGGAGGAGGACGGACTACAGCGTGGAACCTGCGCCGACGAGGAAGCATCCCCGGGGCTCCACGGACGAGCGGTCCGGTCCAGCGGGTCAAGGGTCCCCTGCTGCCACGTCGTGCGGGCCGTCGGCGTGGGCTTCAATGCCGGAGGATCCAGGAGCTGCACGTACCATCATGCCAGCTGCGGAGCCCGCCGTAGTTGAGTGGGAGCCTGAAGACGACCTCTTGCCGTCAGAGCCCGGATCGCCGAAGTCCTGGATGGCGTCAGAACTCGAGATCAGGCAAGTGCTCTGTTTTGTCTTTCTTTACTCCATCTTAGAGCACTTTTGCCTGTCTCTTGGGGAGGCGAGCCGGGTGGGGCCACCCGCTACATCCGAGCTCGTCTCGCCGGGTTCTGGCGCTGCCGGTGATCCTGATCCCGGTTCTTTTCTTTCTCCCAAGCCTTCTCCCAGGGTCGTCGGCGCGGATCTGAGTTCGCTCGCTGTGCCAGAGGTTCCGGGTTTGGGGTTGGAGGTCGGTTCTGGTGCGGCGCCTACCCAATCGGGGTCCAACGCGGACGCTACCGAGACCCAATCGGGGTCCTTCGCGGGAACAACCACGACCCAATCGGGGTCCGACAAGAGTGCGGCACCAGCAGTTTCTAGGTTCGGTGAGGGAGCTGCAGATCCCCTGCCGCCGGATACTGGACGGGCTCATCTCCATCATCACCATCGTCACCCTCCTCATTCCCCTGAGGAGCTCAACCAATCTCTACCTGGGGCCGTTGGGGTTCCTAACGCTCTGCCCAGTTCTCCCTCGTCTTTCCCTCCTCCAGCGAGACCGCCGGCTATTTCTCCCCTACGGTTCTGGTGGGCAAGCGATGCGGGTCGGCAGCCTGAAGGACTGCCACGTCCATTTGGCTCTCTGGGCCGGCCTCCCGACCCCTTGGACCCCCTGTTTGGCGACCTGGTCTGGCCGCCTGAAATTTACTGTTTCCGAGCATGGGACTGGGGTAGGCCGCCCGAACTGTCCTTTTTCCCCCTGTCTGCATTGTGGCCGCTTGATGATGGACGGCCCCCCGAACTTTCAGCCTCCATGCCTCAGAGCCAGGACTGCACTCATCCTGGGTTTTTTCATTATAAGTCGTCTGTAAACTTTTGGGATGTGCGGGGGGGCTTGATATGTGATTCTGTTTCTCACTACTTTTTTTTTCTCTTAGCTGTGATCGTTGGGTTTTTTTTCCCCTCCTCTGTCTTATGTCCATTTATTGCTTAATACCGATGTGTGCATTGCCTGTTGGGTTCTGTCCCTCTTACCCACACGTTAGGGAGTAATGTTTTTTTTTTTTCCTCAACCTGTCTCTGTAGTTGCTTTGTTGGTCCCCTGTTATCATTTTGTTCTTTTTGACTCTCTCCCTCCTACCGGCGCCCCATATGCCCACCCTAGGGGGGTGGGGGTGGGGGGCTTGGGTGTTACTTGGGCCGCTCAGGTGCTCGGCCTTGAGGGGGAGGTACTGTTACAACCCGAGTGCTGGTTCTGTCCGCACTCGGATCTTTTATCATTTCCAGGCTTTGACAGCAGAGGATTCCTTCTAGCTCCCCGGGCTCTTATTGTGACAGTGCCCGGTGGAGCTCCCTGCTGTCAGAGTCAACAGCTGTGCTGCATTCGGGGTCATTAGTGACCGGGGTTAAAAGCAGGCGCTGAATGCAGCCCGATGCAGCAGTCTCTGTTAAACTTCCCGTTAAACTACCTGTTATGCTTCCTGTTAAGGTACGTTCTGCATGACATCTCCTGTTATTATACCGTCTGTTAAACTCCCTGTTATTGTTCTACCTGCACTGTCGTGTGTGTTACTCTCTGTTCCTGCACCTCCCAATAAACATCACTGCAACTCACTGGTGACTGCTGGCGTCTTATGGTGGCTCGTGAGGGCCACCGTGACAGGTTCTACATTTCTGTTGCATTTTCCAGCCCGTATCTGACAGCTGTGTGTTATTTGCAAGCATTTGTATCTAAAAAAACACCCAGGCAAACTTTATTTTCTTCAAGTTCAGTATGTTTAGATGACTGTTACTCAGTGGCAGGAGCACTTATAGAGATTATGACTGTTTTGCCAAAAAATTCAAAGTGTTTTCTTTTAAATGAGACCAACCCCATGAAGATGCTGCAAAGGGTTGAAGAACAGCTTTTGATTTACTTTGGGTATGTTATTTTTAGGCGTTTTTAGGGAAATTGACCAGAGTGCAAGGGGTTAATGACCAGCAAAAATATTACATTGAGAATGAAGGAGTGAAGCCCACTGCGTCATTGGAGGTCCCGCGGCTGTCTAAATCCATTAGCAGCATATCTAAGGGAGGGTTCAGGGTCACCTGATCCCACTGTAACTATAGGCTATGTCAAAAAGGAGGGTTTTAACCCCATTATTCTTAAAAACAGACAGATTCTGACTCCTGAATCCAGACTGAGAGGTGGTTCCAAAAGAGAGGAGCTTGATACCTGTAAGTTCTGCCTCACATTGTACTTTTGGAGATTCTCAGTATTACAAGTAATCCTGCAATTTGGGAGGTTAGTGCTCTTCTGAGATGATAGGGCGGTTTCAGATCTTTTAAATAACAAGGGGCCTAATTATTTAGAGCTTTGTAAATGAGGAGAAGGATTTTATACTTAATTCTAAATTTTATGGGAAGCTAATGAAGGGAGGCCAGAACCAGAGAGATGTGATCTCTCTAGTACTTGTTAAAACTCTCACTACAGGATTTTGGATCAGCTGAAGACTTTTAAAAGATGTTTTAAGACAGCCTGATAATAAAGACTAACAATAATTGTCATGTATCTGCCACACAGCAGATGTAGAAATCAAGGGAGGACTCAAAGTCCAGGCAGAGTGAGATGCAAAATGAGAATTTATTCACAAAAACTCCAAGAAAAAACGAAGCAGCACTTAGGATGAAAGCCAAACTTACACTAAACAAAAACTTGGCAACACTAAGGGCAAAGCAAGGCAAAGGTAAACTCACATAAACCAGGATACATAGCTTCAGTACATGGTGGGGTAAGATGACAGGGAAACATCGACAACAACCTCTCGATGAAACAAAGACAGAGACGCACATATATATGGGAACTCTTAATTGGGAGACACAGGACAGCTGGGAGAGCAATGAAGGCCTGAACAATGCACACATGAGGGAGCATGGCTATGGGTACTGAAACATGAGGAGCTGGGGACAATAGGGAGACAAATACACCAGACCATAATAATGACAATGAGGCACTGTTTCCTCTGGCTTAAAGACCTTGGTGTGGCGTGGTGGCAACATATTTTTCCGAGGGGGACAGAAAACACATGACAATATTGTAACTGGAATATGCTATTTTTATACTATTTATTTATTTTTTTAATTTTGCACAGTAACTTTGCATATGGAACTTACCATATGAACTGTTGTACAACCAAGGCTTGAATCTTAGAATTCTGGGCCCGTTGGGGTTCCACCCAGACGTCATATGTTTGGGCTTTTCACTGGTGTCGTCCTTCTCTCCTGGACCCTCTGAACACTTTCCTCTCCTTGACTCTTACCTCTCTGAGCTCTGTCTAATTCATGCCGTCTCTCTCTGTCTATCATGGTATACAAACAGGTTAGAAAATACCAAGTGTCATGTTTTGTCCTGCAGGATTTTTTTTTTCATGGTTTACATAAATGATAAAAATATGTGTATTTTTTGTATTTTTATTCTCGTGTTTCTTTTTTCCCATTGAGAAAGAATAGGAAAGAGAAGGGGAAAAAAACCCATTCATAATAGTAATTTACTCATGCTTACTTAAATTATTTGATCAGAGGCGGGTATAGTAGCCAGAAATTCTACTCATGTAAAAGCAGTGCTTTGAAATTAATTATTAAAAAGTAGACAACCAACAATTTCTAGTTGAGTTAAAGCAGGGGTGGGCAGTGAGGGCCATTCCACTGCAGGTTTTCTGTTCCACCCAGTCTCTTCAGCAGGTGTTTTCAATGATTAGCAATCCTTGAAGCTGATAAGAGCAAGCACCTGCTGAAGAAACTGGGTGGAACAGAAAACCTGCAGTGAAATGGCCCTCCATGGCACATGATTCGGATTTTACACTGTCAGTCACTCATCTTACTGTGAATTATTAAAATTTATGAATATATGTCTGTTTTACTGTATTTAGGTGTTTTTATTTTTCTCGTCATCTTAACTCCCTAGTATTTTTAATCAGCAAACGCTCTCATTATTTATCGGTGACTTCTTGTCACCCTGCCCAAGCTCCAGTGTTTCCTCATAGGGGGCCCTCCCGTGGAGGTTGTGCCTGGGGTGCAGGGCGCTAGCCTGCGATTGCCCTGGTCTGCCTGGCTAAGGGGGTCATGTGTTGTGGCGCCGTAACGAGGCCTCACTTGCTACTGTCACATCACTGTGGGCATGTTGACACAGAGCTCGACACTCTGCTCACGACACTTCCGCGCTATATTGCTCAAGTCAGTGTCGAGTGGGCAGTGTCAATCATAACATCACTATCCTGAGGTCATGTTATGATTCATTCTGCCAAGTTCTGACCTTACCATGAGCCTGTCTGTGTTCTGGATTAATCTCCCTGTTCTGTTCTAGCCTCCCATACTCTGATCCTAGCCTGCCTCTTGACCCAGGAAACCGCCTGGCAGATTGGATTTGGATTGTCTTCACTGTGCACACAAATTCCCTAACAAGTAAGTCGGCTTACCGACTCCCTCACCAGCACCTCCGGGATCCTGTCTCAGGAGAATTCCATTGTGGGTTCTGCTTCTACAAACCATGTTTCCACCCGAAGAGATCTGTAAGCATAAACACAAATATTACCTCCCTGTCTTTCAGCCATATTCTTACCAAAGTTCTGCTCTCTCCACTGCAGGGCAGCCAGATCCTCACCACCATCTCCTATCACAAAATTCTTGCAAATAAAGATTATTGTTACACTCACCTTTAACGTTGTCCTCCGTGTCTGGTCCTGGGTTTAAGTGTAATCCTATGTCAGCACACGACCAGCAGGCAGACCCAGCGGGCACGGACGTGATAACTGTTGCAGCTCGACTCAGTGTTCTGGAGCAGCGTTAGCTTAATTGACCTACTCACGTCAGGAAGCGTTAAACAGTTTTGTTAGTTGTTTAGCAGGACTACAGACTCACGAACGGTTGTTGGAGCAGCTACAAGCTTTCCATGCTATGTCACTCATTAGCCTACCATGTTTATAGCCCCCTGTTTTGCCCTAGTCACCGTCAATCACAAATCCTCGCATCCCATGGCTAGCGGTCTGCCCGAGCTAACTCTGGCTGAAACACAGCAGCGGTATAACATAGGGGTGTGTCTGTACTGTTCCCAAACTGATCATTTTGTTATCCAGTGTGCAGAGAAATTAAAACGGCTCGTCCGTCAGTAAAAATTGGCAAGCTGTCGGGGAGAGTCAATAATTCCCCTTTAAACCACTTTGCTCTTCCTGTGTGCTTAATGCTCCAGTCTACCGAGTTTGTTGGCTCAGCACTAGTAGACTCAGGGGCTGAACAAAATTTTATTTCTGAGAGTCTGGCAACCGAGTATAATATTCCCTGCACCCAATTACCTCAGCCCCAGAAACTCATTGCTCTGTCTGGCCAGCCCCTCACTCAGGTCATTAAACAAACGGTCCCTCTAACTTTATTAACCTTGGGGAACCACCGGGAGGCGCTATCCTTTGTCATCCCATCCTCCACTTCCCCGATGGTGTTAGGATACCCCTGGTTATACACTAACAACCCTGTCATTGACTGAAGTCAAGGGGTCATTTGCTCTTGGAGCACCTTTTGTATGTCCGCCTGTTTCCAGTCGGCTGCTTGCTCTCCATCCATTTCTCTCCAGCCCTCTGCCCCAGAGCCTCCTGATCTCTCTCAAAAACTACAAGTCCCAACATTTAGTGAACTGCGCATGCACCCAGAAACTCCCGCCAGAGGGAATTACTGAGCAATCCTCCAATACTGGGTGAACAAATGTCTGTCTTTTTGCCCGTCTGTTTTCTTCCTCTGCCACTAAACAGCAAAGCTCCTGTTCAACTTGATTGTCACTGTATTCACATACCTCCATCACTTCCACCATTTAAACCGTCTGCCACCGTGCTCTTCTTTGTGCTTGGATTGCAGCTGTTCAAATCAGTTTGGTGGCTCTTGGCTGCCGCCGGAAGTGTGGGCATGTGAACTGCCGATGATTTGGATGACATTTTTAAAAGAGGTGATCCTTGGGCTAAAGAGGAACCCACAACATTTTGGTGATGATCTGAGAACACATACCTCCACCAAGGCTCTGGTACTGAGGCATCAGCACCTTGGTGCTTTCATTTGTCAAGCAGACATTTTTTTTTTTTTAATCTGCATTGAAGGCACTTTCTTCGAACTGCTCTGGGGGATCAGAGATGACTTTACCTGCACTCAGTGATTTGGACAGTCTGCTTCATCAGGAAGACACACCTCGTCTCATTTCAAAATTGTATTTTCTTTTGATGGATTGTGCCCCAAAACCAAAGCTGCATAAATCAAGGGAGAAATGGGAGTCCGACTTGGGTGTGAAAATAAGTACAGAGCTCTGGTGTAAACTGTGTCAAAGAAGCCTAACTGATACTATTAATTCTAGATACAGACTAACCCATTACAACTTTCTCCATCAGACTTTTATTACAACACAAAAATTGCCCAAATATAAACAAGAAATATCCAATCTGTGCTTTCGATGTAGCATAGAAAAAGGCTCCTTCCTGCACTGCACCTGGTCATGCACAAAACGTAATACTTTCTGGTGCATTTTTCTGATATTATGACACAACTCTTAGGACAGAATCTGCCACCAGATCCTCAAATCTTTTGATTAAGGTACTTCACAATGGTTGATGCACAATTAAGAAAAAAGCCCAAAAGAATTTTCTTGCCTTGGCCTTGTGCATTGTCCAGAAGAGCATAGTCACTACGTGGAAGTCTGACTCCCAAGGAGTCAGACTTAATATAGTGTAGCATCATCTCTTTCACTCCCATCAATAAAACTACTCTTCATCTTAAAGACATTGTTTCACCCAGGAAAAGGCTAGTCAAGAATTGCTTTTTCATCTCAGGACCACTGTGGAGAACACATTGCTTTGTAAAGAGGTACGAGAAATAAGGATTCCATCTCGTGCAAGGAACAGATTAGTTCACATCATAAATAAACTGAAAACTGTCTTACTCCAAACCGTTTTATGGGTTAATAAAACATTGACAAAGAACAGGCATCCCATAAACTTTAAATGCATTTCCTAAGGCCCTAGGATTATCCACAGCTCAACACTATCCCCTGTGGACGTCTCTGGGATAGACATTCACTGTTGACTTTACATGCTGAACCAAGATTTTGACTCAACATTAAACTTTTTCCAAGTTTCATTTCTCAGAATAATTTCCAGGACACCATGGAAAAGAAAATGGACTCTGATATGCAGTGTGGACAATCATCTGGGTTTGAAATGCTTATTAATCAGTGATTCTAAATATGTGCATGTTAAAATGCTTAAATGAATGTTATTCTTGCATGCTAATTTAAAAGCACTAGTTATAAGGTTGCATGCCCACTGAATTAGTCCTAAACCACTGAAGCTAACTTAGATATGATCCCAGGAGCTATGTTGTCCGGGGCAATTTGCCTCTGATAGGATCACCCAAGACAAACTGGTCCTGGGTGAAGGGCCAGACTAAGAACGATCCAACAGACTCTCATGATAAATTCTAGATCAAGGATTCAGTGTACCCCACCTGGTATGAGGTTACTGGGGCCCCACCCTGGATCCAGGCCTGGGGGAGGGGCTCGATGGCTAGCGTCTGGTGGCCGGGTTTCCACCCATGGGACCCGGCCGGGCTCATCCCGAAGGAGTTACATGGGTCTGCCCTCCAAAGGACTCACCACCTGCAGGAGGGATCATGGGGGTCTGGTGCTATGTGGATTAGGTGGCGGTCAAAGGCCGAGACCTTGGCGGACTGATCCCAAGCTTTCTAAACTTGCTTTTGGTAAGTGGAATGTCACCTCTCTGGTGGGGAAGGAGCGTGCGCTTGTGTACGAGATTGAGAGATACCTGCTAGATATAGTCGGCCTCACCTCAACACACAGCTCCAGTTCTGGAACCAGTCTCCTGGAGAGGGGCTGGAGCTTGGCCTTTTCTGGAGTTTCCCCGGGCGAGAGGCAACGAGCAGGGGTGGGTATTTTTGTATCCCCCCACCTTGCTGCCTCTATATTGGAGTTTTCCCTGGTGGATGAAAGGGTTGCTTCCCTGCGCCTTCGGTTTGGGAAATGGGTCCTGACCATCATTTGTGCCTGTGCACCAAATGATGTTTCAGAGTACCCACCCTTTTTGGAGTCTGTGACTGGGGTGCTGGAGGGTGCTCCTCTAGGAGACTCCATTGTCCTACTGGGGGGACTTCAATGTGCACGTGGGCAACGACAGTGAAACCTGGAAGGAGGTGATTGGGAGGAACGGCCTGCCTGATCTGAACCTGAGTTGTGTTCAGTTATTGGACTTCTGTGCTAACCACAGTTTGTCCATAACGAACACCATGTTCAAGCATAAGGGTGTCCATATGTGCACCTGGCACCAGGACACCCTAGTTCACAGGTCGATGATTGATTTTGTTATCATGTCATCAGACCTGCGACTGTATGTCTTGGACACTCGGGTAAAGAGAGGTGCAGAGCTGTCAACTGATCACAACCTGGTGGTGAGTTGGATCCGATGGCAGGGGAGGAAGCCATTCAGACCTGGTAGACCCAAACGTATAGTGAGGGTGTGCTGGGAACGTCTGGCTGAGGCCCCTGTCGGGGAGGTCTTCAACTCCCACCTCCGGAAGAACTTCAACCACATTCCGAGGGAGTCTGGAGACATGGAGTCTGAATGGGCCATGTTCTCCACCTCTGTTGTTGAAGTGGCGGCCCAGAGCTGCGGCCGCAAGGTGGTTGGTGCATCTCGTGGTGGCAACCCCCGAACCAAGTGGTGGACACCAGTGGTGAGGGGGGCCATTAAGCTGAAGAAGGAGTCCTATAAAGCTTGGTTGGCTTGTGGGACTCCCAAAGCAGCTGAGGTGTACCGGCAGGCCAAGCGGAGTGCAGCTTGGGTGGTTGCTGAAGCAAAAACTCGGGTATGGGAGGAGTTCGGTGAGGCCATGGAACAAGGCTTTCGGTCGGCCTGGAAGAGATTCTGGCAAACTGTCCGGCAGCTCAGGAGGGGAAATCAGCTCCCTGTCCACACTGTGTGTGGTGCGGATGGGGTGCTGTTGACTTCGACTGGGGATATCGTTGGGCGGTGGAAGGAATACTTTGAGGATCTCCTCAATCCCACTGATACTCCTTCCACAGAGGAAGCAGAGTTTGTGGACGAGGGGGATGACTTGCCTATCACAGGGGCTGAGGTCGCCAAGGTGGTTAAAAATCTCCTTGTTGGCCGGGCCCCGGGGGTGGACGAGATTCGCCCTGAGTACCTCAAGGACCTGGATGTTGTTGGGCTGTCATGGTTGACACGCCTCTGCAACATTGCGTGGAGGTCGGGGGCAGTGCCTTTAGCATGGCAAACCGGGGTGGTGGTTTCTCGCTTCAAAAAAGGGGACCGGAGGGTGTGCTCCAACTTTAGAGGGATCACACTCCTCAGCCTCCCTGGGAAGGTCTATGCCAAGGTACTGGAGAGGAGAGTCCGGCCGTTGGTCGAACCTCGGATTCAGGAGGAGCAATGTGGTTTTCGTCCTGGCCGTGGCACATCGGACCAGCTCTTTACCCTCTTGAGAATTCTCAAGGGCTCGTGGGAGTTTGCCCAACCAGTTTACATGTGTTATTTGGACTTGGAGAAGGCATTTGACCATGTCCCTTGTGGTTTTTTGTGGGGGGGTGCTTCGGGAGTATGGGGAATCGGGCTTGTTGTTATGAGCTATTCGGTCTCTGGACGACTGTTGTGAGAGTTTGGTTCGTGTTGCCAACACTCGGTCAGACTCATTCCCAGTGAGAGTTGGACTCCGCCAGGGTTGCCCTCTGTCACTGATCCTGTTCATAATTTTTGTGGACAGGATTTCTAGGTGCAGCCAGGGAACGGAGGGTGTCATGCTTGGTGACCACAGGATCTCATCTCTGTTGTTTGCAGATAATGTTGCCCTGTTGGCTTCATACAGCAATGACCTACAGCTCTTGATGGGACGGTTTGCCACTGAGTGTGAAGCGGCTGGGATGAGAATCAGCACCTCCAAGTCTGAGTCCATGGTCCTCAGCCGGAAAAAGGTGGATTGTCCTCTCTGGGTTGGGGACAGGCTCCTGCCCCAAGTGGAGGAGTTTTTTTTTTTGTAACTTAGATTTTTATTCATTTTTCATCATATATAATGCATTCAGATCACATTCTACATTTAAAAAACAAAGGGGTTAGGGTAGGGAAAAATAAAAAAAAATAAACAAAATAAAAATAAAAAATAAAAAAAAATAAAAAATAAAAGGGGGGGGGACAAATGTTGGAGCATCAAGTTTTTAGTTTCCATCTCTTAATTCTTCTGGTTTTTTCAGTGTCTTTGGTTATTCTTTCAATTTCTGCCTCGTTGTTGCACTTTGTAGTGTGTCCATTTCCGCCATTTTTTCTCCCATATTCCTTCTTGCATTCTTCGTCGATATGTTAGTTTTTCCATCATACGTATGTCCTCAACAATGTCAGTCCATTGTTCTTGGTCAGGAAGAACTTCTGATCGCCATTTTTTTGTGATAGTTTTTTTACATGCAATCAACAAGATTTTAACTAGATATCTGTCCTCAGCCTGTATAACACTGTCTTTTTTAAGATCACATAAGTACATCAGGTTACAGTTCATTGGTATATTATATCCTAATATCCTCTGTATTGTCACATGCATAGATTTCCAAAATGATGATATTTTGTAGCATTTCCAAAACATATGTGAGTGGTCTGCATTTTGAGCCCCACATCCCCTCCAGCATAAAGATTGGGTATTTGTATATTTTCCTTGAATCTGTGGTGTAATGAAAAAGCGAATCAGGTTTTTCCATCCAAATTCCCTCCATGCCCTTGAATTTGTTGATGTGTGTTGTGTTTTCCATATTTCCTGCCAGCTTTCTTCTGTTATGTTTAAATTGAGCTCTTTCTCCCATTTCTCCTTTATATAGTTACTTGTATGATTGTTTGTCATAAGTTTCTGATATAGTTTTGAAATAATTCTTATTTTATTTCCTGCATATGAGCTTAAAATAAGTTGTATAATCTCGTTCACATCTGTTTGGAGGTTATGCCTAATCTTCTTCATATAGTAATCTCTCATCTGCAGATATCTGAAAAATTCCGATCTTTCTAATTTAAATTTTCTCCTGATATTTACAAAGCTCCCGAGATCTTTTTTTCCGATATTGCCCCATGCTGTGATTCCCTTGTTCACCAGATTTTTGTATCCCCTATCTTGTTTTGCCGGTTCAAACTGACTGTCAAATGCTACCCATTTCAATAGTTTTATGTCTTCCCTTATATTATATTTTTGTACTATTTTATACCACAGTTCTAAAGTAAATTTAGTGATTGGGTCTATTTGTTTGATTTGCTTATATGCATCTTTATCCCCTATTATGCTTTGTACTGGGAGTCCCTCAATTTCCTTTTCCATTTCTTTCCATTTTGCCTCATATCCCTCGTCGCACCAACATATGATATATCTTATTTGTGCTGAGTAGTAATATTCCTTTAGACTCGGTAGGCCCATGCCTCCTTTCTCTTTTGGTAATTGGAGGGTTTTATATTTCACTCTTGGTTTTTTACCTCCCCAAACAAATCTCGATATCATCCTGTCCCACTTTGAGAATTGGGCATCTGGAATCTCTGTTGGTATAGCCTGGAAGAGGTAAAGTAATCTAGGTTGTATGCTGATTTTGACTGTCTCAATTTTTGAATTCAGATCCATATTTAAGATTGACCATCTATCAATATCTTTTTTTATTTCTTGTTCCAACCTATCATAGTTTGCTTTATATATTTTGCTTAGGTCTTTAGGTATGTTCACTCCAAGGTATTTTATTTCTTTTTGCTTCCAGTTTAGTTTGATCTTATCAGTTATCTGGTTTAGAGGGTTATAGTGGAATGTCAGTACTTGTGTTTTTGTTATGTTTATCTTGTATCCTGATAATTTTCCAAAATTTTCTATCAAGTTCATCATTTCCATTATTGATTTATCTGGTTGTTCAAGGTAAACTATAATATCGTCTGCAAATAGCCCAATCTTGTGTTCCGCCCCCTTTATTGTTACTCCTTTTAATTTCTTATTTTGTCGTATGGCTTGAGCCAATGGTTCTATGAACAGAGCAAACAAGGTGGGTGATAAGCAGCATCCCTGCCTAGTTGATCTTTGTATATTTACTTTGTCTGTTAAGCTACCGTTTATCTTGATTCTTGCCACAGGTTCTTGATATAGCGTCCTTATGCATTGTACTGATTTTTCGTTAAATCCAAAGCGCTCCAGTACACTATATAGGAATTTCCAGTTAACCCTGTCAAATGCTTTTTCTGCGTCTAAACTCATTATTACTGCGCTTTTCTTTTCTTTATGTATTTGGTTAATTATATGTATTGTTCTCCTGATATTGTCATGTGTTTGGCGTCCCTCTATGAATCCAGTTTGATCATCTTCTATCAATTCCGTCAAGAATGTCTTTATTCGTTTACATATAATTGTTGTGTATATTTTATAATCTACATTTAATAAAGAGATTGGTCTATAGTTTCCGCATTGTTCTTTATCTTTCCCTGGTTTTAAAATAACTGAAATGATTGCTTCGTTCCATGTTGGAGGTATTTTGTTGTTGTTCAGCGTCCAATTAAATGACTTTAGGAGTTGTGGCATGAGTTCTTCTATAAACAGTTTATAAAACTCAGATGGGTATCCATCACTACCTGGTGATTTACCATTTTTAAGTGACTTAATCACATCTCTGATCTCTTGTGTTGTTATTTCTGCTGTTAGTTTTTCATTTTGTTGATTTCCTATTGATGGCAAGTCCAATGTGTCTAGAAATTTTTTGATATCTTTAGTATTTGTTTCTTCAGGTTGCGAGTATAGTTCTTGGTAGAAATTATGGAAAATTTCTTCGATGTTTTCTGGGTTAACTGTGGTTTTATTTGTGGTGGGGTCTTTAATCTTGTATACATTATTCATTGTTTGTTGTTTTCTTAACCGTTTTGCCAGCAGTTTTGTGGCTTTTGGCCCCGTTTCATAATATTTTTGCTTTAGATATCTATTTTTCCTTTCAATTTCATCCATTTGTGTTTCTTTTATCTTTGTTTTTTCTTCTTTAATTTCTTGATATATTTTTGGATCATTTGTGCTTTGATGTTTACGTTCTAATTCCCTTAGTCTCTCACATCTTTGTTCATACGCTTCCAGCTTAGTCTTATTTGCTTTTCCTGTTTCAACAATTAATTTACCCCTTAACACGGCTTTTAGTGCGTCCCATAGTATTGTTGGGTCCACTTCTTCATTGTCATTCTCTTGGATATATTCGTTTATGTTTATTTTTATTCTTTCTTTCATTTTCTCATCATTTAACAGTCCTACGTTAAGTTTCCATGTTGTTTGTCGTTTTCTATTGTTTAAATATATTTCCATGTATATAGGATTATGATCTGATATTTCTGCCCCTCCAATCCAACAATTTCTCACCCTGTGTCTGTCACCTTCATTCATAAGGAAGTAATCTATTCTAGAGTGTACTTTATGGACTGCTGAATAATGTGTATAGTCTTTTTCGAGTGGGTGTAGGTCCCTCCATATGTCTACCATACCCATTTCTGTCAGTGAGGTTCTTATGAACTTTGTTACATGTTTTTTTGTCTTCTTAACACTTGTTGTGTCAACTTCATGATCCATGACAGCATTTAAGTCTCCTCCACAAATTAGGACTCCTTCACTGTGTGTTGCTATGAGATCAAACAGATGTTGAAAAAAACCCTTGTCACTTTCTGGTGGGGCATAGATGTTCACTAATGTGATCTGCATACCATCTATTCTTCCCTTTATTATTACATACCTGCCTTCTTTATCCTGGATTTCCTGTTCACTTTCAAATTGTATTTTGTTTGAGATTAGTATCATAACCCCCCTTTTTGCTCCTCCCTTAATCAGAATCAGAATCAGAATCAGAATCAGAATCAGATTTATTGCCATTGTTCATGTAGTACACAAACTAGGAATTTGTCTCGATGCCATGCTGCAACATTAAAAACATGATGAGAAAAAGAGATAAACTAAAAAACTAAAGGACTGAAAACGTGCAATAAGTGTAGAAAAATAAGTAATAATAAGTAATAATGATAATAATAATAACAATACTAGTAATAATGAGTAGTACAAGTCAAGGCAGTTTTAAAAAATTAGCAAGTGAAGTACCACATAGTGCAGTCGATAATGCAACAGAAAACAGTGATGAATGACGTGAGTCTGGTTGAGCTGCTGTACATAGTGCACGAGAGTCAAAAAGTCACTTAATGTTCAGCAGTCTGATGGCAGAGGGGAAAAAGCTGTTCATGTGCCGGGAGGTTTTAGTCCGAATGGACCGAAGTCTTCTACCTGAGGGGAGGGGAGCAAACAGTACGTGACCAGGATGTGACGGATCGGCTATGATCCGGCCAGCACGCCTCCGGGTCCTGGAGATGTACAGGTCCTGGAGAGATGGGAGCTCGCAGCCTATCACCTTCTCAGCAGTGCGCACGACGCGCTGCAGCCTTAGTCTGTCCTTAAATGAACTGTAGTAGGAGTTCTTATAGCCAAATCTCTTTAGTTTCACATGTTCTGCCTTGCTCAAATGTGTCTCTTGCATAAATATAATTTCAGCTTTTTCCTTCTTGAATTTTCTTATTATTCTTTCCCTTTTAACAGGTGAGTTCAGACCATTCACGTTTAGTGTCATTATCTTAAGATTTTTACCCATATTCATGTTTTTCCATTTTTTTAACTTGTGCTCCTAGCCCCTTTAACAACAAAAATAACACATATTTATATAAAAACACATTAAAAAAACTCGACCTCCGTACTTTGGGCCTTTCTTCTGCCCACTGGTCCCTGTTGGTGGGTGGGGGGTTTGTCTTCACAGAGTGAAGGGCCCTCCCTAGACTTCTAATTACTATCAAAGTAATAGTCATAAGTCTAGAAATGTCCAACAAATATCACTTAAACCTCTCCTAGCCGTCTGTTTCTCTTTTACCTTGTCTTCTTGGCCTTCATTTCTTCTGTGCCTTTCTTAATCTTTGTTATGATCTAGGCTTTCAGTTGAAAGCCTTGTAGCTTGTCCTGGGCCCGCTGCTCTACGTCTCTCCCCCTTCTTCCGCCGTTCACTCGTCTCCACTCCGTCTGTCGTGGTGCGTTCAGGGCCGCCGCTGCTCCAGCCGTCTCCTTCGGCACGCTCACCTCAAGGCCCCGCTCCATCATATCCCGCGCTGCCTCTTCGGCCGTGTTGTAGGTTCTTGTGCCTTCCTCCCAATGAATCCTCATTTTCGTTAGCGGCGTTTGGAATCTAATTTTTTTCTCTTTCAGCGTTTTTTTAATATTGGCATATTTCTTCCGCTGCTGCACGATTTCTGTCGGGTAGTCATGGTCAAAAAATACCTGTTTGTCGCCGATTCGTATCTTTTTTTTCCATGCTTGCGTCAGGATTCTTTCCTTTATGTCATATTTCACAAAGTTTACCACAACTGACCTGGGTGGAGAGTTTGTTTTCGGGTTCTGTGCCGGTGTTCTGTGCGCCCGTTGAATCTGCAGATCCGTTTCTCCGGGTATTTCCAGTTCTTTTTTTAAGAACTGATCCATGAATTTTGTCATCGAGTTGCCTTCAATGCCCTCCGGAATTCCAAAGATGCGCATATTGCTTCGTCGGGATCTGCTCTCCAAGTCGTTTATTTTCTCCTGCATCCTCTGCGTTTGCGTCGTCAGGGTCTGTAGTTGTTCGTTTGCCTCGCTTTTCCAATCTTCTAGTTCCGAAATTCGGGTCTGCGCTTCTGTCATACACGCCCACTGGGAGCGCAGCTCCTCCATGTTTTCCGTTAATTTACGCTCCATTTCTCTTCGGAGGTCCATGATTTCCTCCTTAATTTCTTTTTTCAGTTCCTCCTTAAGAGCCGCTAAATCCTGTTGTAGCTGTCGCTTGAATTCTCTCAACTCTTCACCCAAACTGGCGATGCCAGCGTTCATGTTGTCGAGTCTGGCGTCCTCCATTTTCACTGCTGTGGACATCTCGTTTTTTTGGGCTTTGCGTACAGCGGTTTTTCCTGCGTTGTTGGAGAGGAATTCTTCAATTTTACCCTGTTTTTGTCCTTGTGCCCGGTTCCTTCGTGTTTTCATCCCTTAGTTTATTGATTCGTTTATGTCGAGTTGGCCATTTACCGATGATTTTTAATCCGGCTAGGGAGAGCTCTTTGTTTAAGTGTTATGTCTCTCCGCCATCTTCCCGGAAGTCTCCCAAGTGGAGGAGTTTAAGTATCTTGGGGTCTTATTCACGAGTGAGGGGAAAATGGAGCGAGAGATTGACAGACGGATCGGAGCAGCATCTGCAGTGATGCAGACGTTGTACTGGTCTGTTGTGGTGAAGACAGAGCTTAGTTCTAAGGCAAAGCTGTTGATTTACCAGTCAATCTACATTCCTACTCTCACCTATGGTCACGAGCTTTGGATAATGACCAAAAGAACGAGATCGTGGATACAAGCGGCTGAAATGAGCTTTCTCTGTAGGATTGCTGGACTCACCCTTAGAGATAGGGTGAGGAGCTCAGTCATCCGGGAGAGGCTCAGAGTAGAACCGCTGCTCCTCCACATTGAAAGGAGTCAGTTGAGGTGGTATGGGCATCTGAATAGGATGCCTCCTGGACGCCTCCCACTTGAGGTGTTTCGGGCATGTACCACTGGGAGGAGACCCCAGGGCAGACCCAGGACTCGGTGGAGAGACTATGTCTCCCAGCTGGTCTGGGAATGCCTTGGTATCCTCTCTGAAGAGCTGGAGCAGGTGGCTGGGGAGAGGGAAGTCTGGGCTTCTCTGCTTGAACTGCTACCTCCGTGACCCGGACCTCCGGAAAAGCGGTAGAAGATGGATGGATATTAATGAATTTTCAGTGTATTAAGATATGTGTCACTCGTGAGGAAAGTTTCAAATCATGTGACTGGTATCTGCCAGTATCTGCATAGCAACAGCTCTCTCAATATTATTGGTTGTTACAGACAATGGACTGGTTGCTCATTGGACTAAAGTTCATAAAACCCACCCACGAAGGAAGACTATTGGTTTAGGCTTATGTCAGTCAGAGCTTCGGCGCTAAAGTTGTCTGAGTTACAAACAGGGAGACGCCCTCCTTCACTACAGAGTTTTGTCCATTCGGTCTTGCTATTGTCTTGGGAAAGTCTCTGTGTTTTAATGTTTTCCTTTAAACGTTTGGGAATTAAATGTTTCTTTCCTGAGCTCAAATCTTGATATGGAGTGAAACTCCATGCTTCACAGATGTGTTTTTCTAACTTTTTATCCTGTTAAACTTTCTTTAAATCCACCATGGGTTTTGTGTTTTTCAAAGGACTGACCATTTGTCTTCACACTGAAAGCTATTTCAGCCAACTCTACGTGTGTCTTTGTTGCTCAAGTTTTATCTTGATCTCTCTAAAATTCTGAAGATGGATAGATAGAAGAGGGAGAAGATGGATGGATATTAATGAATTTTCAGTGTATTAAGATATGTGTGTCACTCGTGAGGAAAGTTTCAAATCATGTGACTGGTATCTGCCAGTATCTGCATAGCAACAGCTCTCTCAATATTATTGGTTGTTACAGACAAAGGACTGGTTGCTCTTTGGACTAAAGTTCATAAAACCCACCCACGAAGGAAGACCATTGGTTTAGGCTTATGTCAATCAGAGCTTTGGCGCTAAAGTTGTCTGAGTTATAAACAGGGAGACGCCCTCCTTCACTACAGAGTTTTTGTCCATTCAGTCTTGCTATTGTCTTGGGAAAGTCTCTGTGTTTTAATGTTTTCCTTTAAACGTTTGGGAATTAAATGTTTCTTTCCTGAGCTCAAATCTTGATATGGAGTGAAACTCCATGCTTCACAGATGTGTTTTTCTAACTTTTTATCCTGTTAAACTTTCTTTAAATCCACCATGTGTTTTGTGTTTTTCAAAGGACTGACCATTTGTCTTCACACTGGAAGCTATTTCAGCCCACTCTACGTGTGTCTTTGTTGCTCGAGTTTTATCTTGATCTCTCTAAAATTCTGCTTATTGGATCAGATTATCTTATTATATTCCAAGTTTATCCGGACCCTGGAAGAAAGCCGCTTGCCAACAAAGAAGGAGAAGAAACAGCCTCACGTCGCCTGATCTAAGCTCCAGCTGTGATGGATACAGTCAAAATCTCATCTTGTGACTGTGGACTTTGAAAATTGTCCGAGCTCCCCACTGGTGAAGCGTAAAAGCTTCATCATCGTCGTCAAATATAAGCCTGTGACTGAACTTTGCCCAAAAAACTGCTGGCAGATATTGGGATCATCTCAGCAACAGAACTTCAACCCGGATTCATGTGAGCCCTCTTCATTTCCATCTGCTGAATGAATGTATAAGATTTGGAAATAATTCAACATCTGATCAGATGCAGAATTAAAGAGGATTAATATTCTCGTCATTAAAATTCCATTTTTACTTTCTTAGAATTCAGAATTTTTCATATAATTAGTTCAGTTTTCTCAATAAATTTGTGTCCAAATTAATCATATCCTCATCCCAGTGAATTCAGTTTACATTTTCACCCTGGTTCTACAGGTGTTCACATTCGGTTACTCAATAATCAGTTATACCAGTAGAATGTGATTGCTCAATGTTGATCATTTCACTGTTTACAAGTTACAGATGTGGACAAAAGTGTTGGTACCCCTCTGTTAATGAAAGAAAAACCCACAGTGGTCACAGAAATAACTTGAATCTGACAAAAGTGGTAATAAATTAAAATTCTGTGAAAATTAACAATGAAAATCAGACAACGCTTTTGAATTGTGGTTCAACAGAATTATTTTAAAAAACAAACTCATGAAACAGGCCTGGACCAAAATGATGGTACCCCTAGAAAAGATTGAAAATAATGTGACCATAGGGACATGTTCAACCAAGATGTGTCCTCTAATTAACATCACAGGTGTCTACAAACTTGTAATCAGTCAGTCGGCCTATTTAAAGGGTGAAAAGTAGTCACTGTGCTGTTTGATGACATGGTGTGTACCACACTAAACATGGACCAGAGGAAGCAAAGGAGAGAGTTGTCTCAGGAGATTAGAAAGAAAATTATAGACAAGCATGTTAAAGGTAAAGGCTATAAGACCATCTCCAAGCAGCTTGATGTTCCTGTGACTACAGTTGCACGTATTATTCAGAAATTTAAGATCCACGGGACTGTAGCCAACCTCTCTGGACGTGGCCACAGGAGGAGACGGATAATACGAATGGTAACAAAAAAGCCCAGAACAACCTCTAAACACATTCATGGTGAACTCCAAGGTCAAGGTACATCAGTGTCAGATCACACCACCCGTCATTGTTTGAGCCAAAGTGGACTTCATGGGAGACGACCAAGGAGGACACCACTGTTGAAAATAAATCATAAAAACGCCAGACTGGAATTTGCCAAACTGCATGTTGACAAGCCACAAAGCTTCTGGGAGAATGTCCTATGGACAGACAAGACAAAACTGGAACTTTTTGGCAAAGTTTGGGCTTTTTTTTTTTTTTTTTTGGGCTGCACGGTGGCGCAGTGGTTTAGCACTGTGGCAGCACAGTTTACCCTCGGCCGGGGGATCGCGGGGATCATGAGACCGTGGGCTCGATCCCAGCCCCCGACCAACAGTGAGCTGTGTGGAGTTTGCATGTTCTCCCCGTGTTGCGTGGGTTTACTCCGGGATTTCTCCGGTTTCCTCCCGCATACCAAAAACATGTAGGTTTAGGGCGCTCGTGCACGCAGCGACCGGCAGCCGGTGGCTTGTCACCAGACTGCAAGCCAAATCTACCTACGGGTACAAAAAACTAAAAAAAAAAAAAAAAAAAAAAGCACATCAGCTCTATGTTCACAGACGCAAAAATGAAGCATACCAAGAAAAGAACACTGTCCCTAATGTGAAACATGGAGGAGGTTCTGTCATGTTCTGGGGCTGCTTTGCTGCATCTGGCACAGGGTGTCTTGAATCTGTGCAGGGTACAATGAAATCTCAAGACTATCAAGGTATTCTAGAGAGAAATGTGCTGCCCAGTGTCAGACAGCTTGGTTTCAGTCGCAGGTCATGGGTCTTGCAACAGGATAATGACCCAAAACACACAGCTAAAAACACCCAAGAATGGCTAAGAGTGAAACATTGGACTATTCTAAAGTGGCCTTCTATGAGCCCTGATCTAAATCCTATCGAACATCTGTGGAAGGATCTGAAATATGCCGTCTGGAGAAGGCACCCTTCAAACCTGAGACAACTGGAGCAGTTTACTCATGAGGAGTGGGCCAAAATACCTGCTGAGAGGTGCAGAAGTCTCATTGATAGTTACAGAAATCGTTTGATTGCAGTGATTGCCTCAAAAGGTTGTGCAACAAAATATTAAGTTAAGGGTACCATCATTTTTGTCCAGGCCTGTTTCATGAGTTTGTTTTTTAAAATAATTCTGGTGAACCACAACTCAAAAGCATTGTCTAATTTTCAATGGTTAATTTTCATAGAATTTTTATTTATTACCACTTTTGTCAGATTCAAGTTATTTCTGTGACCATTGTGGGTTTTTCTTTCATTAACAGAGGGGTACCAACAATTTTGTCCACGGCTGTATCTGAATGTGATGTCATTTAATCAGCTTAATTTAAATAAATCTGTAAAATGAGAGAAGTTGTTGAGGAATTTATTCCATTCTGAGCGTGTCTTTGAAGACCCAGTATAGAATTCACTAATATTTTGAGACTGATTAATTGATTAAACAGGTATAAAATAAAATTAATTAATAAATTGTTCACATTTATTGAGCTGGTGCCCCCAAACAAATGCGTTACTCTCTAGGTATGTTTGCGGTGACAGACCAAACATCTGTCCCCACAGACATACTTTTAATACAAATTAAATAATCTTTATACCTGATCATAATTATAAATTAAATATTGCTACAATAGTTTTATTTTACACAAATCTTCTCTTTATGTTTTTGGACATTTCTTCATTCATATGATTTGTTTTTTTCTTGTATTGTATTTTGTGTCATATTACATATTACATTAAGAAATACTTTGTCTTGTCAATTTATAAACTTACCACCCACTGTAACAACTTACCCCAGGATATGTGACAACTTTCCCTGGCAGTAAGGTAAAAAGTTAGACACCCATATTTTCATTTTTCCACTACAAGCATGGAATATGATAATGCAAGATATAAACAGGGGAGCACGGTGGTGCAGTGGTTAGCACTGTGGCAGCATAGTAAGAAGGTCACGGGATTGATTCCACCCCTGACCATCGTGGGTTCGATCCCACCGTCTGACCATCAGCGACCCTTCTGTGTGGAGTTTGCATGTTCTCCCCGTGTCTGCGTGGGTTTACCCCGGGTACTCTGGTTTCCTCCCACAGGCCAAAGACATGCAGGTTAGGTGAACTGGCATCAACTGGGGATTCTAAATTGTCCTTAGGTATGACTGTGAGAGTGAATGGTTGTCCGTCTCTCTGTGCTGACCCTTGAACGGACTGGCGATCTGTTCAGGGTGTATCCTGCCTCTCACACAAAGATGCTGGGATAGGATCCAGCCCCCCCCCAGCCCCCCCCCCCCCACACACACACACACACATGACCCGAAAAGGATTAAGCACCAGAAGATGGATGGATGGATGGAAGATACAAACAATGAAATCACATGAATGAGAACATGTCCAAAAGCACATGGACAAGCCTTGCGTGAAATGATTTACTGTACAAATTTTTTATCTTATGTGAAAAAAGTAACTTTGCCCCAGTTTACCCTACATTAACAAAAGTGAATATGTCACAGTGTAACAATACTTTTTCTTGCATACAATTTCTGGCTACTCTAACTACATCTGTGTACTACACGAGCCTATAACTTGTTTAAGTGAAGTATCAGTCTTGCACTGATACATTATAGGTCATTGCAGTGTAAATCAAATGTGTCACCCACGCTGCATCCCCACATGTCTGATTACCTCTCACTTGCTGTTGGGTGTCGTGTGTGGCAATCTCTCTCCATCTTCCTCTAATCACCTCAGCAGGATCCTCCGGTATCCTTTAATTAGCCATGATATATCCAACATTGGTTACAGGAGTAGGGATCCATCCTCCAGCATCCCTGATGATCGTGTCAGTCTGGAGTCTGAGGGATGCTGCTGTTGCTGCTGCTGCTCCCATTTCAGCTCATTGGTCCTGAGCAGAGAGGACCCCCTCCCCTCCTTTCCGCCGCCCAATAAAGGACAAAGTGGATGTTCATGCGTCAGATGATCTCTGTGCTTCCCTCCCAGCGGTGCTGCACCCACACATCAAAGGGAAAATCCCTGTGATGCTGAGGGGAGGCCCTTCTGTGTGGACTATTTCTGAGAGGCTCATCAATCCGATGATAAAAAAGGAAACAGCTGGTGTCAGGATGGGAGCTCATAACCATAAGTCATGACTAAATTTGATTTGGTGATCCAGTGGTTCTCCAAGGATGACACAGCTGTGAAAGCAGTGAAAGCAGTGCCGGCCTTTGGCATAGGCCATATAGGTGGTTGCCTAGGGTGCCACCTACTGGAGGGGGAGCTGCTGCAAGTGGTCAAAAATATATATTTTAAATTAATAAAATGACATTCATAATAGTCAAAGGCGCTGTGCCGACATACAAAGCAGACAAATGCTTAGAGCCCCATGGCAGAAGGGGGGCCGACCAGCTTTGAATCACTACAGCAGTGACAGTGTGGAGAGTTTGCAATGACCGTGGCAGGCCTTAGTAAAACTCTCTAAAGGGACCCCACCCCACTTCTCACTCTCTTACCAGTGCACGTCTTATGTAAACAAATTGTAGAGAGGAACTTGTTGAGATTTGTCAAATGAAATAAATATACTGGTTAACTAAAGAGAGGAGAGAGTCCATCTTCACTTATTCCTCCACACAGCAAATGGCCACCGTGACAAACTCAGATGAACTGATGAATAAAACAGCATAACCTGCATGACTAGGACAGGTGATTTCAGCTCCGGCTGGTTGATTATGTGGAGTCAATCACTATAACACCTCCAACTACTAGTCCTGTGTGCTCGCAAATATGATTTATTATGATAAAACAGAAAAGTCAGGACAAAATTTATTGCGGTGTCTGTATAAAGTGAAGTTTATTTTGCTCTTCTTTGGCTGTTTATTGTCAAGGCTCTCCCCATTTTGTCGATGTTAAAAACGTGATGACAGGGTTGCAAAAGGCAACCTGACATTTTACAGAAGTTCTGTCATTTTTTTTCATATCAACAGTGAATAGCTTTCATACGAGTATTTACAAGGACACTGCATTTGTGTGTGTGTGTGTGTGTGTGTGTGTGTGTGTGTGTGTGCAGGTTTGACATTTGGTGGGGACATTTATTTGTGTGTCGCGTTTCGTTTCTAGTGCCACACAAAGCAAGATACGTTTCATTTTGGAGGGGGCTGTCACAGGGAAAAAAAGGAGCAGTATCCTCATCTCACCTAGGCTGCAGGGCTAAGGTTGGCCCTGACTGAAAGTACTGGTGTAAAACAGTGACAGTATGGTAAAAATATGGGGGTAATAGAAGACACTGAGAGCAGACTGTTTAGAAGGTTTGAACAAAAGGTTTTATTTATAACATATTGCTAAGGTGGGGAAGTGGCAACTGTGCGGAGAAGGAGAGAAGAGAAAAAGACCAGTATACTGAATGTATATATTATATTGTAGATGTTTTATTGAACTGTTCTTTCTTACACGTGGAATGGTGAGTGTATCACACGTGGGCTGCCACTCTTCACCATGTGTAGATGGATCCGGTTCTGGCTTTGTCATGCTCCTAAGCACGGGTGGGGGCCGTGCTCAGGCTCTTAGTTATGTTAGTTATTTTCTGTATTGTGCATCTCTATTTATTATGTATGGATTATGGTTAGTCAAGTTTGGGGTTTTCATGCTGTGCTGCATTTTGTCTCTGGGTTGCTATTTGTTTTTGTTTATTTACGAGTTGTCGTGTATTTATTTTGTCATCTGTTATTTTGTCCTCACTTTAGTTTCCTTTTGTTGTAGTCTGCTCATTTATAGTTATCTGGTCTTTGGTTCAGGTTTGGTAGTTGTTATTTCTCTCTGTGTGACAGCTGTCGGTGCTCATGTCCTGCTGTCAGACCTGTTCATGAGCCTTGACAGTTGTCACCAGTTTAGTTGATTATTTCCTCACTCATGTGCCCACACCTGCTGTTCATTTGGTTACCCCTATTTAAGGCTAGTAGCTACGAGTATTTCTACTCATAGCGGTCTTCAGGTTTGTCAGATGTTTATCCTGCGTCTCTCTCTACTCAGATTTAAACATTAATTCTACATTTCTCCTCAATCCCGGACGGAGCTTCTGTCTGGTAGAGTTCTCTGGGCATTCCCCGATTGTCTTCTTTATCTGTAAGTGTGTATTTTAGTTTGTGTGTTTTTTTCTGTTAATAAATGTGCAAACTCACAGCATGCTCTTTGCGTCTCCTGTTTGCCCTTGGAAAGGGCGACTCATGACACGCTTAGGCCCTGGCTAGTGCCAGACAGATTTACTTTGGCAAATGGAGCTCCTCTCACATTTGATATGTGCTGTATATAAATAGTATTTATAGATTCCTCTTGCTATATACTTTATTTGTATTGCCTTACTTATGCAGGACCTGACAGGGAGGAATGGGGGATGGAATTCAAGGGATATGTGATGTTCAAGTGCTATAGATGACTGTTGTTGTGACATGCCACTGTATACGGTCCCTGCAGGACAGGGCCTCCTTAACTTGCCATTAGGCCCTTGGGCTGAGAGGTTTTGTAGAACCCCCCCCCCCCCCACACACACACACACACAACAGAATCTCAGTTCAACAATATATAATAGCTGTTTTTAATGGATTGCATTTATATAGCACTTTTCATGACACCCAATCCTTTACAATGAGTCCATTATTCATTCACTCCACAGACAATGATAGCGGTAAGCTACTTCTGTAGCCACAGCTGCCCTGGGGAAGACTGACAAAAATGTGACTGCCAATCCACACCAACTGAACATTTATTCACATTCATTCAACAGTGTCATGAACCATGAACACACTGGAAGCAAAGTGGTTCAAGTGTCTTGCCCAAGGACACAACAGCAAGGTGGGGGTGGCGGGGGGTGGGATTAGAACCGCCAGCCTTCTGATTATTGGCAACCTGCTCTACCTCCTGAGCCACTATGGCCTCATTTTTGTTTCTTTTTGAGAAATAATGCAACTGTGAGCTAGAAAACACAACTACACTGTGTTAACCTTTCCTGCTTTGGTCTCCTAACCGTGGTTGGGGGACATAGGGGAGATCTATCACTGTGTGTGTTTATATATTTGCATATTTATTCCATCTAGCTACAATGCTCCGTACTGTGGGTGTTTATATATTTATATATCTACATATTATTCCATCTAGCTACATTGCTCCGCACTGTGTGTGTTTATATACTTGCATATTTATTCCACCTAGCTGCAATGCTCCGTACTGTGGGTGTTTATATATTTACATATTTATTCCATCTAGCTACAATGCTCTGCACTGTGTGTTCATATATTCATATATTTATTCCATCCAGCTACAATGCTCTGCACTGTGTGTCTGTGTGTGTGTGTATATATATATATTTTATAGTAATACGTACATATGTTTATTAGCTGCTCTTGCTTGCTTTTTATTTTTTTTTTTTTTTTTTCTTGCCTTCTGATTGTTGCTCTGAGTGTTGCTATCCCTGTGCTGTTGCAATCCTGGAATTTCCCCGTTGTGGGACTAATAAAGGCTTATCTTATCTTATAAAGGCTTATCTTATCTTATCTGTCTTCTCCAGGGCCGGAGGCAGCTTTCCCTCTGGGGTTAACTCCCGAGTAAACTTCACGGTTGTTAACAGCAGTATGGTGGTACGCAGAAGAACAGGCCATTTTGCTGAAGAGTTGAGGCTTTATTAACAGACCACACTGTTATTAGCAGCAATTCTAGCTCGCTACCTGCTCCGGTCGCCTCTCTCTCTACTCACCCGCACACTTCACACACACCATCTGCTCCGCCGGGCCATTCTCACACGGGCCGGGGGCGCGCCTCAGCTGCGCGCGCGCACTCACTCACGTTCACGCACTGAGCTGCCCTATCTAAACACACGAGTTAGACACATCTTACAACACTACCCCCACCATGGACTGGCAATTAACATTAATTCCATTCCATCTAAATAATATAAAACTGGTACACACTCTCTACATTTGTAGGCCTAGCAGTAGCAGTAGCAGTGTCCAATATATAATATGAATCCAAATAGGTAGGTAGGTTACGAGTGTCTATGCAGTGATAAAATTAGCTCATTTAGCAGTGAAAACATGAGGGACAAATACACTGAAATACAATTGTTTCTAATTAAACAAGGAGTACCATTACACTTTGAAACCCTATTCCTTGGCGACCGGGAGTATTACCGAACAACTAATCAGAATACAATACATTCAAATGAAATAAAGTGCATGTAGGTATATGAAAGCATTGTCTCTTCAGCCTTTTTTTTTTTTTAAACAAACGTATAGAACATTATAACTAGACTAGAGTCCAAAAATGTAAACTGGAGAGTCTCTAGTGCAAATATGAACTGCTACAGTTGGCTCACTCAGTAACCCAGTCTCCGTAACGGTCCGGTCCTCTGCGCCGACGTTTGGGCCGTGACACATGCTGAGTCTGATGGTGTGGCTCTCCCACCGCACCCCCACCATGGTCAAATATCACATGGGAAGGAGTGGATGGAAGAGACCCGATTACATTGGGAACATTAGCAGGTGGAGTAGACAGCCGGGAATTGCTGGGGCCATGACTGGAGGCAGTAGCGAACAAGTTGTACAGGCTGAGGTCCTGGTCTGCTGGGTCCCCGTCTACAGCTGGTGGCAAATTGAGCGGGGCTGCCGAATGGCGCAAACAAATCTTCTCAATCAAGTGTGTTTGCGCAGCTTTCATCACACAGAAATGGGTTATAATGTCCACACCCTGTCTCAGCCCGACGTTCATGAGCTTCCACAGTACCCCGTCTGCATTCCTGACCATTCATTCCTGACTGGCGCCTAGCGGCTGCCCCAGCCTTGGTTGCGCTCTGCAGAGCATGCCCAAATGCCAAGTCACGTTTCGTTACCTTGTATTCATACATGTGTAATGACAATAAAGTTGAATCTCATCTCTCTCATTTCATTAGCCAGCGACATGAATGGGTTTAAGTAGTTAGTTTCTTGTTTGTAAATATCGGTGGGATAGTGAGCGGCCGCCATGTCGCATTAGCTTAGCTGCCATCACAGTCACTCGGCCTAGTTGTCGTTGTTCTTTGCTTCTAGCACTCACCACCCTCCTAACAACGTGAGAGTCTCTTCGTGGTCACCAGTGTTAACCTTTCCTGCTTTGGTCTCCTAACCGTGGTTGGGGGACACAGGGGAGATCTGTCTTCTCCAGGGCTGGAGGCAGCTTTTCCTCCGGGGTCAACTCCCGAGTAAACCTCACGCTTGTTAACAGCAGTATGGTGGTACGCAGAAGAACAGACCGTTTTGCTGAAGAGTTGAGGCTTTATTAACAGACTGCACTGTTATTAGCAGCAATTCTAGCTCGCTACCTGCTCCGGTCGCCTCTCTCTCTACTCACCCGCACACTTCACACACACCATCCGCTCCGCGGGGCCATTCTCACACGGGCCGGGGCGTGCCTCGGCTGTGCGCGCGCACTCACTCACGTTCATGCACTGAGCTGCCCTATCTAAACACACGAGTTAGACACATCTTACAACAACTGCAACAAGTCAAATATAAGTAAAATGAAATAAATTAAGGCTGTTTATGTTTGTTTTTTTCTGACAAGATTTTATTGTTGCTGTGCAGTTTGTGTGAGAAAATTTTACATGCTTTAAGATAGTTTTAACTTGTTTTAAGCAATTTGATAAGTCAAATCTTCTTGTTGTGTTGGCAGAAAATTTTACTTAAAATAAGCAAAAAATTCAGGGAAAAGATAGTTTTAGTTGTAATTAGAAAAAAACCAAACATTTGCCAACAAAGTAAGATTAAATTTCTTAAAACAAGTAAAACTATCTTAAAGCAAGTAAAATCTTACAGAAAACTGCACAACAAAAAGAAGTTCTTGTCTTGTCAAAATTATCTTGTGAGAAAAAAAAAAACACAAATAGGCTTGATTTAGGTTATTTTATCTTACCAAGATTTTCATTTTTACAGTGATATATACTACTGCCTTCAGCATAAACACAAATTAGTCTAATCTCTCTCTCTCTCTCTCTCTCTCTCTCTCTCTCTCTCTCTCTCTCTCTCTCTCTCTCTCTCTTTCCGGCGGCCGAAGGAGGAGGGCGGAAATAGGGAACTCCGTGGTTTGTTTGGACTTTTTTTCGATGTTCTACTACTGGCCGCTTTTTCAGTTTTTGTTTTTTTGGGTGGAGGATGGCGACCTTGGAAATGCCACCTCCGTCTATCCACCAGGGGGTGCGGATCGTTCCCCCAGACAGCACTGTTACTGTGGAGGAGGTGCCTCTGGCTGTGGCTGAGCAGGTGGGCCATGCTGCAATCTGCTTTGCGTCCCGAATGAATAGAGCTGTGGTTGTGTTTCTGGCTGCTGAAGAGGATGTCCACACCCTGATTGGAAGCAGTGTTGTTATCGGGGAAATGTATGTACAGGTGTCCCCCTTATCTGTCCCATCAACGCGAATCACTGTCTCAGGTGTTCCACCTTTCATCACTGACGAGCAGTTGGCGACAGCGCTCCGCAGATTTGGGAAGTTTGCTGGCCCGTTTAGAACTCTGACTTTGGGGTGCAAGGATACCAAGTTAAAACATGTGAGATCACTCAGGCGACAGGTGTTCATGTTTTTGGACTCGCCAACTGCGACTCTGGAAGTGTCCTTCCGGGTCAAACACGGGGACAGCTCCTATATGGTGTATGCAAGCTCAAGACAGATGAATGTGGAGACGTGGGCCATAAACGGTTCCCTTGTCCGCACAGGCAGCGGGCGAGAAGCTCTGATGGGGCCGCGGCTGGTGCCGGCGGCGTGCCCTCCCGCTCACGCCGCTGCTGCGGACGGCGTGGCGGGGCCTTCAGCCGCAGCTGAGGCCTCCGCCTCCGCTCCCGCCGCTACTACGGACAACGTTGCGGGGGCTTCCGCCAGTCCTGCTCTGGAGCCTGCCGCTGTGTCTGTGGACAGCACGGCTGTGGTGCCCGCAGCCCAGCTTACGGCCAGGAGCGTTGCTGGTGATGGCCCCCAAACTGTCACTGATGGTGCATCAGAATCTTGCTGTGTGACATCAGCGGCTGTGCTTCCGGAGGCTGCTACCGTTTCAGAGCAGGGGACGGGACAGCGACAGTCAGCTGCTGTGGGTGGCGTCCAGGAAAATGTGGCCCATGATGAATCCACTGGGCCAGATGAACCAAACAGTCAGCTGAGTTGTGCTGACGAGGAAATGGAATCTGATAACGACACTTTGTCTAATACTGAGTCTATTGAGGCAAAATGCAGTACAAACACGAGTTTGTATTCACTGGAAGAAATAAATGCTTTTCTGGATGAAACCTATAACAGGGCCATTAAAGTCACTGACTACTTCAGTGACACTGATAAATTCATTAAGTCCTTTAATGTGCTAAGAAGGCAGGTTGGTCTTGACCTCCTGGATGAAAGGAAACGTTTTTGCCTCAAAAAACACCTGACAGCCCTGCGTAAAGCAGCAGGGGGAACAAGGGTCAAGCGCGCCAGACAGAAGGAATAAATGGCGGTCATTCCACTGCCTGTTTTACACATTTTTGGGATATTGTTCGATCAGACTTTTATGACGTTTCTAATTGACTGTAATTGACTGTCACAGAACTGGATCTTTACTGGTCTTCTGCCAGTGCGCAGCACTATCTTTGCTGCCCAAGGACGGGGACTTGGCCTGGCTTGAAAACGGGAGGCCTGTTGCTCTTCTTTGCACGGACTACAAAGTCACGGTTTACTCGCCTGCAGGGCATGGATGCCCCAACGTTTTCTTTCTACAATCTGGACAACCCTGCTGCAAAGGTGACTTGCTTAAAAATCCCGCATGGTCTACGGACTACAATCAATCTGAGATGAGGATGATGTCTCTGGGACGTACAATGGAACTGGCTGTAGGCGCGCAGTGCTATCTCTGCTGTCGGAGGAAGGGGACTTGGCCTTGCTTAAGAACTGGAGTCCTGTGGCTCGTCTTTGCACGGACTACAAGGAAGACTCGGACTACTGCCACTGCCAATGTGGAATAGGTGGACTGCAGGGAATACTTTGTGTTGTGGGGGAGGTGGATGACTTATGTTTGCACTTTTCCAATGTGAGACACTTGGTGGAATGATCTTGGTGCTCTTACTTTTTTTTGGATTGTGCAATAAAGGCATTTTTTAAAACTCAAAACACTCTCTCTCTCTCTCTCTCTCTCTCTCTCTCTCTCTCTCTCTCTCTCTCTCTCTCTCTCTCTCGTGCGCATGCGTGGGCGTTTGTGGGAGCAGGGGTGTGGAGTGGTGTCGAGTGAGTACTTTAAACTTTGTATTTTCTAACTTTTTCTCTATCTTGTGTGTTTGAGGTGTGTGTGTTTAATATAGTGGGTTGAGTGTGTGTGTGCTGGGGTGTGAGTGTTGGAGTGAGTGTGTTGGGGAACGGTAGCTTCTGCTGCCGGTTTTTCCCGGCCGGCATCATGCCGGTGATTGATGGTGGTGTGGAGTTTGAGCGCTTAACCCGGCGTCATGGTGTGAGAATCCTCCCGACAGTTCCCTGTTCTGTGGAGGAGGCCAGCCTCGCTGTAGGACAGGTGGTTGGGCATGGCAGCATAAAATCAGCATCGAGGATGAACAGCGCAATTGTGATCTTTCTGGATTCGACTGAGAAAGCTGATCAGGTGGTGGCACAGGGAGTGGTCATAGTTGACACTTTTACTCCCGTTTTACCGCTGGCGAATCCGTCTAGGAGGATCACCATCTCAAACGCTCCTCCTTTCGTTAAAAATGATCAGCTGATTAGAGAGTTGTCCCGTTTTGGCCAGGTTGTGTCCCCTATCAGAATGGTCTCTCTGAGTAGTAAATCACCCCTGCTGAAGCATGTTGTATGTCATAGGAGGCAGTGTTTCATGGTGTTGAAAGACAGCTCTGCTGAACTGAATGCGTCTTTTAATTTCAGGATTGACGGCTTTAGCTACTTGGTGTTTGCAACATCTGAAACCATGAAGTGTTTTGCGTGTGGCGCAGAAGGCCATCTTATTAGGTCATGTCCTGAAAAGGCGAACACAAAGAGCACTGGCGGTAAGAAAGGTGACGCCGCTGTTTCTGGTGGTCCGGAGGGTAGCGCTACATGTGGTGCGGCGGATGCCGCTGCGGCGCCTGCTTCTGCTGGGGCGGTCGCGGCCGCGACTGCGGCCGCGTCCGCATCCGCTTCTACTTCTGCGGGGGCGTCCGCGTCCGCGTCCGCTTGTGCTGGGGCAGCCGCGACCGCCTCTGCTGGGGTGGCCGCGGCGGGCGCGGTAGTTGCCCCCCCAAACAGTGATGGTGGGGAATTTCTGTCTGGCGGCAGCTCTGATCATTGTGACGAGCCTGTCGCCCGGGGTAAACAGGTGGAGGGTGTAAGTAAAAGTGCAGTTAAACGAAGGAACGTGAATGAACAGACTTTGCAGGTGGGGGAGGAGCGGTTTGAGGCTGTAGGGGACACACAGAGCAAACACTGCATGACAAACGTTGCAGTTCATGAAGAAATGCAGGAATGTAGTTTTGCTGAAGAGGATCCTTTTAAAGCTGCACAAAAAAGAAAAAGTGCTGAAAACTTACAGAGCTCTGCTAAATCTAGTAGGGTTGGGAAGTTAGATTTACTAGATGAGAGCGTCTCTGACGAAAGTGGAGCTGAGTCTGAAATGATGCAGACGCAGACGCAGGAGGAGCAAAGCTCCTATTGTTTTTCCAAAATTAGGCAATTTCTCCAGGTGACCAAGGGGAGCAGAGCTGTGAAAGTGGAAAATTACTTTCCAGATCTGGAGTTATTTGTGGCATCAGCTCGCAAATTTATGAAACTGAATGATGGGAATGAGACTTTCACTGATCAGGAAATTTATCGTTTAAAGAAACTGGTTGCTAAACTGAAATTGCAAATTACTAACAGTCATGTTGACTCTTAGTTTGTTTCTTCCCTTTTATGCTATGTGTGTGTTTTTTTACTGTACCCTATTTTTATCCTTTTTAATGCCCCACCTTAGAATTGGCACTCTCAATATTAATGGGGCCAGGGATGATGTAAAAAGGGCCTCTTTATACAAGCTTTTTAATTTAAAGAAACTTGACGTGCTGATGGTCCAGGAGACTCACAGCACTGTGGACATTGAGAGCCATTGGAGAAAAGAGTGGGATGGCTGCATTTTTTTTAGCCACAAATCCAGTAGCAGTGGGGGGGTGGCTGTACTTTTCTCTAGGGGTTGTGTGCCTGTCTCTTATGAGGTAGAAGAGGTGGTGAGAGGTCATTTCCTCTTATTAAAGGTACAGTTTGAAAACGTGAACTTCGTTTTTATAAACGTGTATGTGCCAACACAGAGAGCAGAGAGGATCAGGGTCTTTGACGTGCTTTCGGATACGGTTAAGTCCTGTGATCCAAATAGTTTTTTATTTCTGGGGGGTGATTTTAACTGTACATTAAACCACAGACTAGACAGGAACCATCAGGAGCCTCACCCTGCTTCTGCCAATAGGCTGAGAGAACTGGTGAAAACACATGAAATGGCCGATGTGTGGAGATCACATCATGGGGACCAGAGGCAGTACACCTGGAGCCATGTCAAAGATAACCTTTTATCTATGGCTAGGTTAGACCATTTTTATGGTTTTAAACATCAAATGAGTGTTTTTAAAAATAGTTGTATCTGTCCTGTTGGTTTCACTGATCACTGCCTGCTGTTTTGTTCTGTGTTTATTGAAAATGTAAAGTGTAAGAGTGCTTTTTGGCATTTTAAGAATACACTTTTAAATGATGTGTTTTTTAAAGAGGTTTTTCATGATGTTTGGAAGTCACACAGGGAACAAAAACCCTCTTTTAGTTCTCTCCAATTGTGGTGGGATTTTGGTAAGGCCCAGATAAAACAACTCTGCCAACAGTACACTCAAAATGTCACTCGTAGCTTGACCCAATCCTTGAAAGTTCTGGAGACTGAGGTGGTAGAACTAGAGGAGTTGCTCAGTTCTACAGGAAAACAGGAGCACTTAGAGGCTCTCAAGTCAAAAAGTTCAGCCTTGGCTAGCTTGCTAGGGGTCACCGCACAGGGTGCTCTGGTCCGCTCACGCTACATGGATGTAGCTCTGATGGACTCGCCCTCCCAGTACTTTTTTGGACTGGAGGGGAAAAATGGACAGAGAAAGCTCATTCACTCCTTGTTGGGCGATGACGGGAGAACAATCTCCACAGCAGCAGAGATCAGGAAACACGCTGCTAGCTTTTACAGTGAATTGTTTAGAGCAGAGTGGAGGGAGGACACGTCACTGGGCCAGGTTTTCCTTGATGGTCTTCCAGTGCTCTCAGAGGACCTTGTTGCTGGCTTGGATGCTCCACTGTCTCTGTCTGAGCTGCATACGGCGCTAATGAGCCTCCAGAATGGAAAATCACCAGGCATAGATGGTCTCTCTGTGGACTTTTTTAAGGAATTCTGGCCCCTGCTTGGTCCAGACCTGCTGGAGGTTCTCCAAGATAGCTTGGAAAGGGGGACCCTACCCACGACCTGCAGGAGGGCCATCATCACACTGTTGCCGAAAAAGGGGGACCTCCAGAGCCTAAAGAACTGGAGGCCAGTCTCTCTGCTCTGCACAGACTATAAGATTCTCTCAAAAGCTCTGGCCCGAAGACTGAGAAAGGTGATGAGCGAGCTCATTCATGTAGACCAGACTTACTGTGTGCCTGGCAGGCTGATTAGTGACAACGTCACTTTAATTCGGGATATTTTGGAGGTCTCTGGTTCATTGGCGGTAGAAACTGGTTTGATTTCAATTGACCAGGAAAAGGCGTTTGATCGGGTTGAACACCAATATTTATGGACAGTTTTAACAGCTTTTGGGTTCAGCCCAGGCTTCATAGCCAGGATACGGGTCTTGTACAGTGACATTGAGAGTGTGCTGAAGATAAATGGGGGCCTGTCTGCCCCTTTAAAAGTCCAGAGGGGGGTTCGGCAGGGCTGCCCTCTCTCAGGGATGCTGTACTCCCTCGCCATAGAGCCTTTGCTTCACTGCCTGAGAAGGGATCTATCAGGAGTTACTTTTCCTGGCTGTGACACCACGTTCAAGCTGTCGGCCTATGCAGATGATGTAGTCATTCTGCTAAACAAGCAGAGTGACATTGACGTTCTGGTTAGGAGTGTCAATCTTTTTGGCCAACTTTCCTCTGCAAAGATAAACTGGGGAAAAAGCGAGGCTCTGATGGTGGGGGAGAAACTAGAAAATCAGCTTACGCTGCCAGGTGGGTTGATTTGGAAAAAAGGAGGTTTTAAGTATCTTGGTGTCTTTATTGGAAATCAGCAGTTTGAGCAAAAAAATTGGGATGGGGTCATAGAGAAGATTAACGGGAGACTAAACAAGTGGAAGTGGCTAATGCCAAGAATATCTTTTAGAGGAAGAGTGCTCATTTTAAATAATCTTGTTTCCTCATCCCTGTGGCACCGCCTCATGTGCATGGACCCCCCTGCTGGTTTGTTGTCCAAAATTCAGTCTGTTTTGGTGGACTTTTTTTGGGGGGGTGGACTCCGCTGGGTTCCTCAAGCCCTGTTATTTCTTCCCAAAGAGGAGGGGGGGCAAGGAGTGATTCATTTAGCTAGTAGAGGTGCTGCTTTTAGACTGACTTTCATACAGAGACTGCTGACGGGCCCCCAGGACCTGGTATGGAGGCCTTTGGCCTGTGTTATTTTACAGAGAGTCCTTGGGCTTGGGCTAGACCTCCCTGTGTTTTTAATGGATTTTAAGAACTCTAATGCACTGTCTTTACCCAGTTTTTACCGCAGTCTCTTTTCAGTGTGGACTCTTTTTAAAAAACAAAGAGGGCCATGCGATTCCCTCTACTGGTTGTTGAGGGAGCCGCTGGTTTTTGGTGGTTGCCTTGGTGTCCTGCCGGGAGTTGGAAGGACCTTCCTTGATAGGCTGTGTTCCAGGAACATTCTCACTCTGAAGCAAGTGGTGGAACTGGCTGGTCCTGGCCTCAACAACGCCTCAGCTTTAGCAGCTCATCTTGGTGTCAGGTCGAATCGTTTCATCGATGGTCTTCTTGCACACTGGAAACAGGAGCTTCATGGACTTGAGCACTCCCTACTCTTGGACTTTAGCAATGGCACGCTGCAGCCAGAAAGCACTGACCCCTTTCCCTCTCTCACGCTCTATATGGACTTTGACGTCGCTCCTTGCTCCTTACTGGCATTCTGTGCTCCCACTGGTGTGGACTTTGGAGGAGCCAGTGGTAAGGCACTCTACAGACTGGTGGTGATGGCACTCAACAAGGACCGATTGAACACCTGTGTGGACACTCCTTGGAGAGCCTATTTTAAACTAGGAAAAGGGCATCGGCCTGCCTGGAGGGCTCTTTACAAAGCCCCTCTCCCTAAGAGGCATGGAGACTTACAGTGGAGGGTCCTGCATGGTATTATAGCTGTCAATGCTTTTGTTTCTGTGATTAACAGCAGTGTCAGTGATCAGTGTGTTTTTTGTTCCTCTAGGGAGACTGTTTTTCATTGTTTTATTGAATGTCAGCGCCTGAGTGGCCTCTTTGAACTTCTCACAAAACTTTTTCATATTTTTAAGGAAGTTTTCTCTAAGCAGGTTTTCATTTGTGGTTTTATGTACAATCGTCGTTTTAAGCAGAAGTGTCAACTACTGAACTTTGTTTTAGGACAGGCAAAGTTGGCTATCTATGTAAGCCGGAGAAGAAAACTTGAAAATGTTGAGAATGATGTTGATGTCAAAATTTTATTTGTGAGGCTACTTAAAGCCAGAATCAGGCTGGACTTTCAGTTTTTTATGGGGAATGGGGATGTGGAAGGTTTCAGGACCCTCTGGTCCCTGGAGAATGTCCTCTGTTCAGTTCATGATGGACAGCTTTTTTGGGGGCGTTTTTTGGGGGATTAATTTTCTGTGTAACATAGCATGATATAGAAATTGTATTGACTGATGGACAAGTGTGTTTATTAAAGATCTTTTAAAAATCAAAATCTCTGACAAAGACACACACAGCACCATGGCCTAAACAACACCAAGTATCAGAGGATGACACTGATCAACAATTACAGTCTAATGATGACAGCAGAACACAGTTATATCAGTCAAGTATTCCTGATTCAAACAATGCACAACAGCAGCTAATAGAAAAGCACTTAAAGAGCACATACCTCTGCCAAGTCTCCTTCCGTCCCTCATGGATGACCTCTAAAATGTAGTAGGTTTGTGTGTAGGCCACGAGCCAGTTCTGATGAAAATTGCATCAAATTTTATCCAGTAGTTTTGGAGGATTCTTGCTAACAACACTGTGAGAAGAGCCTTGGCAGAGGTATGTGTTTTCCAGTCATCACCAAAATGTAATGGGTTCTTCTCTAGCCCAAGGACCACCTCTGGTGAAAATTTCATCCAAATCCATCCAGTAGTTTTTGCGTAATCCTTCTAATAAACAGAAAAACAATCAAACCAACCACCACGATCACATTACCTCCTTGGCAGAGATAATTAAACACCTGCACAGGTGACTGGAAAGCTACAAATAGCACGTCTTACCTTTTTAGTACAGTGCTTTCTTCTGGCATTCTTTAATGAAAAATCCTTCATTATGTCCTTTAAGCCCAGCTCACGAATAACGTCTTACTCTATGGACATCAATGTGAGGTTACACAGTCTTTTAAGCAACATGCTTGATCTAGTCTACTGTTTACCAAACTCCGAGTCTACTGTCCCGCGCACAGCTGTCAGATGTAAGCAGTGATGGCCTTACATCAGACCTGTTTTTTCTCGTGCTGGTCTCCATCTCCCAGCTTGTCTTCTCAACTGGCCTGCTCTCTGTTGGCAGGAACTGGTGGTCTTCTCTTCCAAGTGAGGGCTTTAATGGCCCACCTGCCTCCTTGGTGCAGTAATTGGCAGCTCCGCCTCCACTCCTGTGTCCTGATTTTTTCACATGACTGTAAGTTATAACATCTTATACCTTTTGTAATTAGCTGACATTTTGGTCATGAAATATTCAATATTAACATGGTTTAATATCTGTCCACCAGATTTTGAGCTAATCTGTACTTGACTAAGTTGCACTTCATGATGGTGCTAAAAGGATAAGTTATAAAGTCACCAAAGTTGTCTTTTACTGACTACATCATATGGTCACAAAAAGACAAACCACATATGCTGCCATGGAGCCAAAAATTTACTAAAACGATAAATGCACCTTGACTTTCAATGTCGTCTGACTTTGACTTAAAAAAGAACAACAGCAGCTCAAGAAGGTGGTCACACAAAACTCTTTCGATTCAACAATGTCTGTTTGGCTTTTAGGCATGCAAGTTGACCTGGACATCATGGTCCTTAGAGGACATTCTTTTGTGTACATCTTCCAGGTCCAGAAAGTTCCTTTGAAAAACCTCAAAGGTGTATTTCAGTTTCTTTAGGTAGCTTAGTTCCTGGGCATGCTTAAGGCCCATCAGATAGGCACAAGCACGTGCAACATCAGAAATACCAAAAAGGGCCTCTGCTCCCTCAATGGCTGATCCTGTTTGATCGTTGGGACCTTTTGCTGACCACAAAGATGCTGAGCATGACATGATTGACAAATGCAGGGAGCCAGTGGCAGGAAACACAACAGGAAAAAACAGGTAAGGTGCAAGGGAAGTATTTATTGTACAATTAGTTTAATGTATGTAGAGACTGGAGCCGAGCTACTGAGCAGCTGTAAATAATCAGAGGCAAACAGTGAGTGTGTGCAGTGTGTGTGTGTGTGTGTGTGTGTGTGTGTATGTGTGCTTGCTCACTGCTGACATGACAGAGCATAAGTGTAGTAAGAGTCTCTATGATGGCTGCAGCATCATCATCATAAACAATATGAAACATAAAATAATATAATCTGTCAGAAAGTTCACTTAAATGCTTTTAAAATCATTTAATACCACTTAACCCTTTATTATCAATTTGAACATGAATCATCTTGGTGGGACTGATTAAATATAAAAATGCACATAATGAATCCTGTTTTAAGTTATCACCAACTGTCATATTGACATCTTACTGTACTGCATTTAAATTTTCCAAACCTTGTCACATACAGAGGCTCATTTTCTATACCCGGTAATTTTGGATGCACTCAACCGGCTTTTCTCCAAGATACAGAATGAGCCCTCTGATCACAGCATCTCTTCTATGCTGTTGTCCTACATTAAGTGTGAGATAATGTGAGGTACAGGATGCTGCTACACAAAACTAACTGCTACAATACAGGCTCATTTAATGTGTTGAGCATCTCATCAAGTTTCTTCTCTATAGCTCCTCCCTCCTGTACAGGCTCAACAGCTTGGCCATATATTGGTCCAACTTCCCCATGAATGTTGACAGTAGTGGATTCCTCCTCGATCTGTGAGGGAGACCAAGTGGGAGATGGAGAAATGATACAACAGACAGAAAAAATAGACACAGATCATAAGCATTCTGCTCATTTGTTTTTAATTCAATTCAATTCAATTCAATTCAACTTTATTTATATAGCGCCATTTCACAACAACAGTCATCTCATAGCACTATCAACTGTAGGGGGAACCCCCACAGTTGCAGAAAGACCCCAGCAATCAGGCGATCCCCTGTGAGCAAGCACTTGGCGACGGTGGAGAGGAAAAACTCCCTTTTAACAGGAAGAAACCTCCAGCAGAACCAGGCTCAGGGAGGGGCAGTCATCTGCTGCGACTGGCTGGGGGGTGAGGGGATAGAGAAGAAGAAAAGAACAGACATGTAGAGAGCAAACAGCACGATGGGGACTCAATCTATGGGAGAGAACAAACAAATGTTAATGACCAGCAAAAAAAAATATTTCATAGAGAGTGAGGAAAGGAGTGAGGCCCAGTGCATTACTGGAGGTCCCCCGGCTGACTAAACCTATTAGCAGCATAACTAAGGGAGGGTTCAGAAACACATGATCCCTCCCTAATTGTAGGCTATATCAAAAAGGTAGGTTTTAGCCCTATTCTTAAAAACAGAGATCGAGTCTGACTCCCGAATCCAGATTGGCAGCTGATTCCACAGGAGAGGAGCTTGATAACTGAAGGCTCTGCCTCCCATTGTACTTTTGGAGATTCTAGGTATTACAAGTAATCCTACATTTTGGGAGCGTAGTGCTCTGTTAGGATGATACGGTAGTATCAGATCTTTTAAATAAAAAGGAGCCTGATTGTTTAGAGCTTTGTAAGTAAGAAGAAGGATTTTAAACTTAATTCTAAACTCTATGGGAAGCCAATGAAGGGAGGCCAGAACCGGAGAGATATGATCTCTCTTTCTAGTACCTGTTAAAACTCTTGCTGCAGCATTTTGGATCAGCTGAAGACTTTTTAAAGATGTTTTAGGACAGCCTGATAATAAAGAATTACAATAATCTAATCTCGAACTAACAAAAGCGTGGATCAGCTTCTCAGCATCACTCTGAGACAAGATGCTCCTAATCTTGGCAATATTACGCAAATGATAGAAGGCAGTCTTAGAAACAAATTTAATATGTGAATTGAAGGACAAATCCTGATCAAAAATAACTCCAAGGTTCCTCACAGAGCTATTAAGAGAAAGAGTAACTGCATCCAAACTGAAAGTTTGATTTGGAAAGGAATTTCTAAGGTTTTTTGGACCAACAAGAATGACTTCAGTCTTATCTGAATTTAATAGCAGGAAATTACAAGTCATCCAAGCTTTGATTTCCTTAAGACAGGCTTCTAACTTGGCTAATTGATTAGTATCATCTGGCTTCATTGACAGGTATAATTGTGTGTCATCTGCATAACAATGAAAATGTATACAGTGCTTTCTAATAATGTTGCCTAACGGAAGCATATATAAACTAAAAAGAGTAGGGCCTAGCACAGATCCCTGTGGAACTCCATGACTAAGCTTTGAGCTGAAAGAAAACTCATCATTTACATGAACAAACTGGAACCTATCAGATAAATAAGATCTAAACCACTGCAACGAAGTTCCATTAAGTCCAACATAGTGTTCTAATCTATCAAGTAGAATATTATGATCAATAGTATCAAAAGCTGCACTAAGATCTAAAAGGACAAGTACAGAAACTAGTCCATTATCAGATGCAGTGAGGAGGTCGTTAGTGACCTTCGCTAAGGCTGTTTCAGTACTATGATGGATTCTAAACCCAGATTGAAACTCTTCAAGTAAACCATTTCCCTGCAGGTGGTCAAATAATTGCGTAGCAACAACTCTTTCTAAGATTTTTGAAATGAAAGGGAGATTAGAGATTGGTCTATAGTTAGCTAAAGCTCCTGGATCTAGCGTTGGCTTTTTGAGTAAGGGTTTAATTACAGCCGTTTTAAAAGCCTGCGGTACATGGCCTAAAGTTAATGAAGAATTGATTATATGAAGAATAAAGCTACCAATAAGTGGGAAGACTTCTTTAAATAACCTAGTAGGAATAGGGTCTAAAAGACAAGTTGAAGGTTTGGATGAGGAAACTATTTTGTCTAACTCACAAAGGTCGATTGGAGTAAACTCATCAAGACAGACATCAATAGAAGGAGTTGTAGTAGTTACAGTATTTAAGTTAACTGTGGGAAGAATCTGATTGATTTTATCTCTGATGGATGAAATTTTATTATTGAAAAAGTTCATAAAGTCCTGACTAGTAAGCTCTAAGGGGATGCTAGGATTGACAGAGTCCTGACTCTTTGTCAACCTGGCTACAGTACTGAAAAGAAACCTGGGATTATTCTTGTTCTCTTCTATTAATGCAGAGTAATAACTCGTTCTAGCTTTTCTAAGAGATTTTTTATAAATTAAAAGATGATTTCTCCAAGCTAAATAGATTTCATCTAAATTAGTAGAGCGCCATTTTCTTTCTAATTGACGAGTCTTCTGTTTTAAGCTACGAGTTTCTGTGTTGAACCAAGGAGTTAAAAATCTCTGATTAGACTTTTTCTTTTTTAAGGGGGCCACCGAGTCTAGAGCCTGATGCAGAGAAGCTGAAACACTATCCACCATGTTATCAATTACAGAAGGAGCAAGCTGTCTATAGCTTATTTCCGTTGTGTTGACACATGGCATAGAGGAAACAATCTGCATAAATTTGGAAACAGCATCATCTGAGAGGCATCTACTGTGATAATATTTTTCTTTAGGAGCCAAATAGTCAGAAATAGTAAAATCAAAGGTTAACAGACAATGGTCTGACAGTACAGGGTTATGAGGAGACACTACAAGATTTTCTATTTCTATGCCATATGTCAGAACAAGGTCCAATGTATGGTGGAGGTAATGAGTAGAAGTTCCTACTTTCTGAGAAAACCCAATCGAGTCTAATATTGAATTAAAAGCCACATTAAGGCAGTCGCTATCTACATCCACGTGTATATTAAAGTCCCCTACTATAATTATTCTATCAGATTTCAGCACTAAATCAGCTAAGAAATCAGCAAATTCGGATAAAAATTCTGAATAGGTTGATGGGGGACGATAAACTATGGCAAATAAAATTGGGTTTAACCTGAAATTGCTAAAGTGCCCAATACTGAGGACCAGGCCCTCAAAGGAATTATAACATGTTTTTTGCTTTACATTAACTAGTAATTTGGAATGGTAAATTGTTGCTACTCCTCCTCCACGACCAGAACTTCTGGGATTTTGACAGTTTAAATAACCAGAGGGAGTTGATTCATTTAAACCAACATAATCCTCTTGCCCTAACCAAGTCTCTGTAAGGGAAATTAAATCAATCTGATGATCAATTAACAGATCATGGACTAACAGAGACTTGGGAGTTAGAGACCTAATATTTAATAAACCACATTTAATTTTTAAATTATGAGGAGGAACAGAGGCCAAATCATTCAATTTAGAGGCTTTATGTTTAATTTGAGTTTTACCAATATTTTGCTTTATCACTTTGGGATGCTTATACATTATATTTTTATTTACTTTGGAGGGAGCAGACAACGATTCTCTGATGGGGAAGACAGGGGCTAAGCTGAGGGGTGGCGGATGAAGAGGAGCTGCAGAGAGGCGTGTAAGACTGCAACTCTGCTTCCTGGTCCCAACTCTGGGTAGTCACGGTTTTGGAAGTTTGGATAAAAAAGATGCCAGATTGTTAGATAAATGAGAAGCACCATCCAAAGAGGGATGAATGCTGTCTCGTCTCATAAGACCAGGTTTTCCCCAAAAAGAGCTCCAATTGTCAATGTAGCCCATGTCATTTTTAGGACACCACACAGACAGCCAGCGGTTCAAGGATGACGAGCGACTAAACATGTCATCACTGGTCAGATTGGGGAGGGGCCCAGAGAATACTACAGTGGCAGACATCGTTTTTGCAAACTCACACACCGATTCTATATTAAGTTTCGTGACTTCCGACTGCCGGAGACGGAAGTCTCATTAATGCCGGCGTGAATAACAATTGTGGAGTATTTACAGTTACTTTTAGCCAGCATTTTCAAATTTGACTCGATGTCGCCTGCTCTGGCCCCAGGAATGCATTTGACTATGGCCGCTGGAGTCTCTAGGTTCACGTTTCTGACTACAGAGTCGCCAATGATCAGAGTTTTTTCCTCAGCGGGTGTGTCGCTGAGCGGGGAAAAACGATTAGAAACGTGAACAGGTTGGTGGTGAACCGTGGCTTTGCGACTAGGCTTCCTTCTCACCGTCACCCACCCAGTCTCCTCGCTGCTGAGGAGAGCCGGGGAACCGCTGACAGTGGGACCTAAGCTAGCTAGCTCCGCTGCAGCTAATGGGCGTCCGTCGAGATTAACTGGCGCAGACGGTGTTTCAATGCAGCGGAGCCGGGATTCCAAATCAGACAACCTCGCCTCGAGCGCCTCAAAAAGACAACATTTATTACATTTACCGTTATCACTAAAAGAGGCAGAGGTGTAGCTAAACATCTGACAGAGAGAGCACACCAGAGGAGGAGAGGAAAGAGAGCTAGTAGCCATAGCTAGTGGCTGGAGAGCTGGAGAGCAAACCACACAGGCAGACAGCAAAACAGGAAGTGACGATACGTTACCACAGGGAAGTGACGATCTCCTGAGTTTACCGGGAATGCAGTCAGATTATTGTTATTAACTGCTTTGTTTCAACATATACCAGTCTCACTATTCAGCCTGGTAGGCTAATACTAAAGCTATGGTCACAAATACCCTTACGAACAGCTGTGAACACCATATGAATGATTGTTTGACCATTTCATACAGCCTTCTTAAGGCGGCCATAGCAGAATCCAGCATTCAGAGACTGTTCGTAAGTTTGCGGTCACCCAGCCAGCATGCCCATGTGGGGCTGATCTGAGTTAAATATGGGCTACATGGGTATAAGGTTGGCATGGGCTTGAACTGGGAAAATTGTATCGGTGACACATAGTTTCACTACTATGGGGCCCACTTGGGAAGCCAGTGTAGGTCAACTATATGGGGCCAATAATGGATAAAACTGGGCTAACTGGGCATGGGCTAGACCTTGGTGAGATGGTTATGGGCTGCATAAGGGTTTTGTATGGGCAAAGTGGTCATGGGCTGAAGCTAGACAAAGCTTTTTGGGACCCATATGAGTATACTAACATGGGCCCCATGTTGGAAAGCCCATGTAAGCTGACTATGTGGGCCCAACATTCTTGCCCACCTCCGCCCCCTGGTTGGACCAGTGATGGATCCACCTCAGTTTGCCTACCAGCATGGCATTGGGATATATGATGCAGTGATCTTCCTCCTACATTGTTCCCTGTCCCACCTGGAGAAGCCTGGGAGTACTGTGAGGATCATGTTCTTTGAATTTTCCAGTGCTTTCAGCACCATCCAACCAGTAATCTTGAGGGACAAGCTGCTGAGCACAAGGGTGGACCAACACCTGTCACTGTGGATCCTGGACTACTTCAAAAACCAACCACAGTTTGTGAGAACCCAGGATTGTGGTTCTGACACCTTCATCTGCAGTACGGGGCCCCCCAGGGAACAGTTCTGGCTCCCTTCCTGTGCAGGCAAAACCTGGTCTTATTAGGCGAGACGGTGTCCATCCCACTTTGGATGGTGTGTCTCATTTATCTAACAATCTGGCATCATTTTTATCCAAAGTTCTATAGCCTTGAAAACTCAGAGTTGGGACTAGGAAGCAGAGTTGCAGTCTTACATGCCTCTTTGCAGCTTCTCTCCATCTGCCGCCCCTCAGCTTAGCCCCTGTCTTCCCCATCAGAGAACCACTGTCTGCTCCCTCCAAAGTAAATGAAAATATGATGTATAAGCATCTCAAAGTGATTAAACAAAAAGTTGATAAAACTCAAATTAAATATGAAGCCTCTAAATTGAATGACTTGGCCTCTGTTCCTGCTCATAATTTAAAAATTAAATGTGATTTGTTTAATATTAGGTCTCTAACTCCCAAGTCTCTGCTAGTCCACGATCTGTTAGTTGATCATCAGATTGATTTAATATCCCCTAGAGAGACAATTAAGGCAAGAGGATTATGTTGGTATAAATAAATCAATTCCCTCTGGTTACTTAAACTGTTAAAATCCCAGAAGTTCTGGTCATGGAGGAGGAGTAGCAACAATTTACCATTCCAAATTACGAGTTAATGTAAAGCAAAAAACATGCCGTAATTCCTCTGAGGGCCTGGTCCCCAATGTTGGTCATGTTAGTAATTTTAGGTTAAACCCAATTTTATTTGCCATAGTTTATCATCTTCCCTCAGCCTACTCAGAGTTTTTATCTGAATTTGCTGAGTTCTTAGCAGATTAAGTGCTAAAATTGGATAGAATAATTATAGTAGGGGACTTCAATATACAAGTAGATGTAGATAGTGATTGCCTTAATATGACATTTAATTCAATATTAGACTCAATGAGGTTTTCTCAGAAAGTTGGAAATTCTACACATTATCTCCACCACATGTTGGCCCTTGTTCTGACATATGGCATAGAAAAAGAAAATCTGGTAGTGTCTCTTCATAACCCTATACTGTCAGACCATTTTCTGTTAACTTTTGATTTTATTATTTCAATTTTATTATTTCTGAATATTTGGCTTCTAAAGAAAAATATTACAGCAGTAGATATCTCTCAGATGATGCTGTTACCATATTTAAACAGATTGTTTCCCCAATGCCATGTGTCAACACAATGGAGATAAGCTATGGAGAGTTTGCTCCTTCTGTAATTGATAGCATGGTAGATAGTGTTGTAGCTTCTCTGCATCAGACTCTAGACGTGGTGGCCCCTTTAAAAAAAGGAAAAGTCTAATCAGAGATTTCTAACTCCTTGGTTCAACACAGAGACTCGTAGCTTAAAAAAGAACACTTGTCAGTTAGAAAGAAAATGGTGCGCCACTAAATTAGATAAAATCTATTTAGCTTGGAGAAATCAACTTCTAATTTAAAAAAACGTCTTTTAGGAAAGCTAGAACAAGTTATTATTCCACATTGATAGAAGAGAACAAGAATAATCCCAGGTGTCTTTTCAGCACTGTAGCCAGGCTGGCAAAGACTCAGGACACTGTCAGACCTAACATTCCCTTAGAGTATATTAGTCAGGATTTTATGAACTTCTTCAATAATAAAATATCATCTATCAGAGAAAAAAACAGATTCTTCTCACTGTAAACTTAAATACAGTAACTACTACAACTCCTTCAACTGATATCTGTTTCAATGAGTTTACTCCAACTGACCTTTTAGAGTTAGATAAAATAATTTCCTCATCCAAGAATCCAACTTGTCTTTGAGACCCTATTTGTACCAGGTTATTTAAAGAAGTCTTCCCATTTATTGGTAGCTCTATTATTCAAATAATCAATTCTTCATTAACATTAGGCCATGTGCTGCAGGCTTTTAAAACTGCTGTAATTAAACCCTTACTCAAAAAGCCAACACTGGATCCCTAATCTGCCTTTCATTTCAAAAATCTTAGAAAGAGTTGTTACTTTGCAATTATTTGACCACTTGCAGGGAAATGGTTTATTTGAAGAGTTTCACTCTGGGTTTAGAATCCATCATTGTACTGAAACAGCTTTAGTGAAGGTGACTAATGACCTCCTTATCGCATCTGATAATGGACTTGTTTCTGTATTTGTCCTTTTGGACCTTAGTGCAGCTTTTGATACTATCAATCATAATATTTTACTTGATAGACTAGAACACCTTGTTGGACATAATGGAACTTTGTTGCAGTGGCTTAGATATTATTTATCTGATAGGTTCAAGTTTGGTCATGTCAATAATGAGTTTTCTTCCAACTCAAAGCTCAGTCATGGAGTTCCACAGGGATCTGTGCTAAGCCCTATTCTTTTTAGTTTATATATGCTCCCGCTAGGCAACATTATTAGAAAGCAATGTATATATTGTCATTGTTACGCAGATGACACACAATTATACTTGTCAATGAAGCCAGATGACAGTAAACAATTAACCAAATTAGAGGCTTGTCTTAAGGAAATCAAAGCTTGGATGAATTGTAATTTCTTGCTATTAAATTCAGATAAGACTGAAGTCATTCTAGTGGGTCCAAAAAAACTTAGAAATACCTTTCCAAATAAAACTCTTAGTTCAGATGCAGTTACTCTTTCCCTTAATAGTTCTGTGTGGAACCTCAGAGTTATTTTTGATCAAGATCTGTTCTTTAACCCCTTGCACTCTGGTCAATTTCCCTAAAAACGCCTAAAAATAACATACCCAAAGTAAATCAAAAGCTGTTCTTCAACCCTTTGCAGCATATTCATGGGGTTGGTCTCATTTAAAAGAAAACACTTTGAATCTTTTGGCAAAATAGTCATAATCTCTCTAAGTGCTCCTGCCACTGAGTAACAGTCATCTAAACATACTGAACTTGAAGAAAATAAAGTTCACCTGGGTGTTTTTTTTAGATACAAATGCTTGCAAATAACATACAACTGTCAGATACTGGCTGGAAAATGCAATAGAAATGTAGAACCAAGTTTTATCCAGCTGAGGTCAAAATTTTGTAACAATACCACAAAAAATGAATATATTACACAGCTTTTTTCTCAGGTTGTTCCCAGGCGTTTTTGAACTGTGCCAAATTGTGCCAAATGGCACAGTTTGGAAAAACGTCTATAACTTTTGAATGATTCAACATAGAAGCTTGATCTTGGGCTCTAATGAAAGGTGACACTCAGGGCTCTGTGTGTGTGTGTGGGGGGGGTTGTTTATTCATTCATTCATGAATGAATGAACGAACAAACAAGCCCCCCACACACAAAGAAGCATGCCACGTAAAAAATGTGTGGCCTTTTTTTTACAAGAAAAAATAATCTACAGTGCAATAAAAATTATACTAAAATATCTGCAATGTAGAGGATAACAACACCCCCCCCCCCCGCTACAGAGGAGCTCGGCGCACAAAAAATGGTCCGTCAATGGTCCGTCATGTGGCGATGACGCACTGTTGTAATTACCGATCGGTCAAAAGTCATTTTTATTACTATTTTCAGTGATAAAGAATAATTTAGCTTATAACACTTACCTGTCCACAACAGCAGTGTCGTTGGCGAACATCTGTTCCTCATTGTCAGACAAACATGACGCTGGTCCGCTTGTTACGACTCGTGGTTCTGGTCACGCGACCCGGTCAAACCATAATTCCATTATTGCAGTTTTGCGCTTCCATGACTGCGGTTTTGGCGAACGATTTTTCAAAACAAATAAGAACAGTAGTAATAAAAAAAGACTGGCGAACACTACCGTTACACACAGCGGCTTACACAAAACAGATTTTACGCACTGGACGCACGCGTTTCAATCGTCGCACTTCTCTGCTTCAATTGGCTCATTGTATTTGCAGTCGTTGGTAGGCAGGTCCTTCTTGCTAGGTTTTCAGTCATTGGTTCTTCAAGGTTTCAGAAACCCAATTCAAGGCTCTTATTAGTCAAATGAGAGGTCAGTCAAATCTAAACCAATCAGAACACTCCTTTGGCTTTCTGTTCGCGGCTGTGTCTGTACTGGAAGAACGGAAATGCAGCTTCTTTTTTTTCAGTGTGCACTGAGACGCACAGTGCGCACTGAGACGCACTAGGACACAGAGACGTGACCGCCCGCGGTATCCCGGAGTGCAAGAGGTTAATTCACATATTAAACTTGTTTCTAAGACTGCCTTCTATCATTTGCACAAAATTGCCAAGATAGGCAGTTTCAGAGTGATGCTGAGAAACTAATATACATTTTTGTTAGCTCCAGATTAGATTATTGTAACTCTTTTCTATCAGGTTGTCCTAAAACATCTTTAAAATGTCTTCAGCTGATCCAAAATGCTGCAGCAAGAGTTTTAACAGGTACTAGAAAGAGATCTTCTACTACTTCCAGCGCCACACGAGTCGGCTGCCTTTTTGCAACAGCTGCTCAATTCTGAGTTTTTCTTCCTCTAACTTTCTGATCCAATGACAACTTTCTGATCTTTCTGATCTTTATCACCTTTCACACCTTATACATCACGAACACACAGATCGCCCCAAATGTCTCCCGAACCGGTGGACGGAGCCACTGTTTATAGCAGGAGACGGTACAGCAGGGAACAGCTGTTAGCACTCAACTGCCACTCGGTGCTAACGAAAAAACTCGACATACCGGGAGAAATAAGGCGAAAACGACGTGGGTGTCGTGCTGGTGTAAGACGGCGGGCAAGGAATATAAGGTACAGACCCACCCTCCCATCCGTTGTTATGGGGAATGTATGATCGATATTAGGAAAGGTAGATGAGCTAGCGGCTATCTCCCGCTACGAGAGCATATACCGGGAGTGCTGCGTTTTGTTATTTACTGAGACGTGGCTAACTGAACTAGCAGCAGATGCTAACATTGAACTGGAGGGTTTCCACGCGATACGGGCAGACCAAACACCAGACAGTGGCAAGGCAAGAGGCGGTGGGGTGATAATGTATGTTAATAACAACTGGTGCAGACCGGGACATATCACTGTTAAACAACAACACTGCAGCAAAGACATCGAGTTGCTAGCTGTTAGCATGCGGCCTACCTATCTCCCGAGGGAATACTCACACGTGATCTGCATTGTTATTTATGCAAGTCCGACGGCGAACGCTGGGACAGCGCATGACGTCATCCACTCAGTAACTGGCAGGCTGCAGACAGAACACCCAGATGCTCTTCTCCTCATCTCAGGCGATTTCAGCCATGTTTCACTGTCTCCCATTCTACCCACATTTACCCAGTATGTCACATGCCACACTAGAGACAATAAAACACTGGACTTATTCTACGCAAACACTAAGGAGGCGTACACCTCATCACCACTCCCCACACTCGGGAGATCGGATCACAACTTGATTCATCTCCGGCCGGTGTACAAACCCCTAGTGCACAGACAACCTCCGGTCATGCGCACAGTGAAGTTATGGTCTGAGGAGGCAATGGATGCTCTAAAGGACTGTTTTGAAACCACTGCCTGGGAGCAGCTCTGCGATCCACATGGTGAGGACATTGATGGCCTCACTCACACCATCACGGACTACATCAGCTTCTGTGTGGACAACACCGTACCCACCAAGACCATACGGTGTTGCTCAAACAACAAACCCTGGATCAACCCTGAGATAAAAACACTTCTGAGAGAGAAGAAGAGGATCTTCAGGTCGGGGAACAGGGAGAAGCTGAAATCCGTACAGAGGGAGCTGAGGAGGAAGATCAGAGAAGGCAAGGACAGCTTCAGGAAGAAGATGGAGGGCAAGCTGCAACAGAGCGACATCGGTGGGGTCTGGAGAAACCTTAAAACCATCTCTGGGCTCCAGAATACCTCCCCCCAGGTCATGGGGGGCAGGGAGTGGGCGAACAATCTGAATCTGTTTTTCAATACGTTTGACCCACCGCCCTCCCCCCTGACTGCACAACAACCACTGCTGCCTCTGAAGACATCAAGTCCTGCTGCCCACTCCCCACTCCACCATCACCCCCCACTCCCAACACACCGCCCCCCAACCTGATCCTCACTAAGACCCAGGTGAGGACGGAGCTGAGGAAGATCAAGGCGAGGAAGGCCTCGGGACCGGACAGCATCAGCGCAAAGCTCCTCAAGTCCTGTGCAAACCAGCTGTGTGGGATTGTGGAGTACATCTTCAACCTGAGCCTGAAGCTGGGGAGGGTACCACAGTTGTGGAAAACATCTTGTGTGGTACCTGTACCAAAGAATTCCCACCCCAAAGATCTGAACAGCTACAGACCAGTGGCCCTGACGTCCCACATGATGAAGACTCTGGAGAGACTGCTCCTTGCTTACCTCTGCCCCCTGGTGGGACCAGCGATGAATCCACTCTAGTTCGCCTACCAGCATGGCATTGGGGTGACTCTGCGATCGTCGGCCTCATCTCCAACGGAGATGAAGCTGAGTACAGAGGGCTTATCCAGGACTTTGTGGGCTGGTGCCATCGGAACTGCCTCCAGATCAACGCGAGAAAAACTAAGGAGCCGATGGTGGACTGCCAAAGGCAAGGACAACCCCTCACAGCACCAGTAAATATACAGGAAACTGACATTGAGATGGTGACATCCTACAAGTACCTGGGTGTTCATCTGAACAATAAACTAGACTGGTCACACAATACCGACGCACTCTACAAGAAGGGACAGCGTAGGCTGTTCCGACTGAGGAGACTCAGGTCTTTTGATGTACAAGGGGCACTGCTGAAGTCATTCTATGACACGGTGGTGGCATCAGCCATCACTTTTGGAGTGGTCTGCTGGGGCAGTGGCATTACAGCAGCCGATAGGAAGAGACTGAACAAACTGATCAAGAAAGCTAGCTCTGTCCTGGGGCAGCGCCTTGACCCAGTGGAGGAGATGGGAGAGAGAAGGATGGTGGCTAAACTGTCATCTCTGCTGGAGTCCGAGTTCCACCCTATGCAGGACATACTGAATGAACTGAGGAGCTCATTTAGCAGCAGACTACATCATCCTAGGTGCACAACCGAGAGGTTTCGCAGGTCCTTCCTACCTACGGCTGTCAGACTGTACAACCTAAGCAGGGCTGTTCGCAAAGATAGCAAAAAGATGTGACAACCTAATAGTATTGAATGCAGAAGACGCAATAGACTTACACAATGGTCCCGTTACGTATGGCTCTCGCGAGTCATACAATGAGAGCCGAGGGCAGACCAGTGAGTTTGCGTATTTTATTGTGATAAGGGGAAAGGAACAAAGGAACAGGGCCTCGTGGGGCCAAAACACAAATGATGACAAGGGTAAACACTTACACACGATGCAGGATGACAGAAGGGTGGCTGGTGCTGGACCTAGGGGTTCCAGCCTTACTCATGCCAGAGGAGAGCGTGGATAATCATGTGCGAGGTCACAGCCCCGAATGATCGGAGCTGCTCCCTTCTATAATGGTTGACAGTGTCTCAGCTGATGAGGTAATTGGGCTCCAGCTGTCCCGAAGCTTGACAGCTGGGAGCCCGCTGAGACGCTGTCACAATAAGAGCCGGGCCGGTAAGCACGGCCCGTGACAGTACCTCCCCCTCCATGCCGGGCTCAGAATGGCCAGTAACACCCAAGCCTCCCCCCCCCACACACCTAGGGTTGGCGGATGGGGCGCAGGCCAGGAGGGAGAGAATCAGAAGAGGGAAAAACATCAGCAAATAACAATGAAACAATACAGAGTATGCAGGAAAAAAAAACACACAATACTCCAAAGACAACAACATGAGGACAGAAAAAAAAGCCACTACTTAGGCGGAGAATGAGGTACAGGAAAAAAACCCAATACTCCATAGACAATATGCGGACAGATAGAAAAAAAAAAAAAAACGCTACTAGGCAGAGGATAAAAGTGGCAATAACAGAGACTGAGGCACAGAAAAAACCCCGCAATACTCCATGGACAATATACGGACGGACAGAAAAAAAAACAAAACACTAATTAGGTAGAGGATAAACGTGGCAACAGCAGAAAATGAGGTACAGGAAAAAACCACAATACTCCATAGACAACAATATACGGACGGACAGAAAAAACCCACTAATTAGGTAGAGGATAAACGTAGCAATAACAGAGAATGAGGTACAGGAATAAACCACAATACTCCATAGACAACAATAAAGTACAGACAAATTCAAAGGAAGACAACCCAGGAGACCATAAAATGAGAGGAAAGACTCCTAAGGGTGAAATCCAATAAGTACAGGCATCCCTCAAACAGGAGGGGAAGAGAGAAAAAAAAAGGCACGCTGAACGCGAAGCAATAACAAGGGATTACATGGCTGCACCCACCCAAAAACACAAGACTAAGCACAGCAGAGAAAATTCAGCTCGGGGGGTCTCCCCGCACCCAGCGTCCAAACCACCAACAGGGGTGAAGGGAAAAGTTCCGGCGGCCTACCCGAATCCCAGGCCAGAAAACACAGTCTCTCGGGCGGCCAAACCAGATCGCAGAACAGGAAGTCCGATGGGTCGGGCGGCCGCACCAAAGAGCCGAATGGGCACGGCAGACCCTCTGGCAGCCGACCCGCATCGCTCAGACACCAGGCCCGTAGGGGAGAGAGGGGCAACGGCTTCCCTGTGGAGGAAGATAATGAGGGCAAACCGGGCCTAAAGTGAGAGGTCCAAATGGGCCCTGGTGGAGGAAGCTTGGGGGAAAGATGAGGGGGAATCAGATGACGATGACGAAGAAGGGGAAGAAGATGATAATGAGCCAGTCCAATGTCCGACGGCAGGGGATCTGCAGCTCCCTCACTGGACCTGGATATCATTGGTGCAGCACCCACGTTGGACCCCGATTGGGTCTCTGAAGCACCCGTGTCGCACTCTGATTGGATCGCGGCTGCTCCCGTGATGGACCCCAATTGGGTCTCAGTGGAACCCTCGTCGGACCCCGATTGGGTCTCGGTGCAACCCTCGTCGGACCCTGATTGGGTCGGCGTCGCACCAGAGCCGACCTCCAATCCCGAACCAGGAACCTCTGGCTCAGCGGGCGATAGCAGCTCCTCGCCGGCGACCCTGGGAGAAGGCTCAGGAGAGAGGAAAGAACCGGGATCAGGATCACCGGCAGCGCCAGAACCCGGCGAGACAAGCTCGGGCGCAGCGGACGGCTGCACCCGGCTCATCTCCCCTAGAGACAGGCTAAAATGCTCTAAAATGAGAAGGAGAAAGATAAAGTAGAGCACTTGCCTGATCTCGGGTTCTGACGCCGTCCAGGACTGCGAAGATCCAGGTTCAAGCGTCAGGAGGTCGTCTTCAGGCTCCCACTCAGCTGCGTCGGGCTCCGCAGCTGGCATGATGGTATGTGCAGCTTGCGAGTCCTCCGGCACCGGTGCCCACGCCGATGGCTCACACGGCGTGGTGGCAGGAGAACCTTGTCCCGCCGGACCGGACCGCTCCTCCGTGGAGACCCGGGTACGCTTCGTCGTCGGCGCAGGTTCTACGCTGCAGTCCGCTCTCCTCCTCCGCCCAAGGCGTAGCTGCGGAACTGGAACCAGGCTCTCCAGAACCACAGGCCCCCTCCTCATCCCACGATGTTGGCCTGGCGTCGAGCACCGCTCAGCGGAGGGAGACACAGAGGATGCAGGATTAATAATTACAGCCACAGCGGGTTGTGGGAGTTCGGGGAGCTGGGAACCCCGAACTCCACCTCCAGGAGTCTGAAAAAGCAAATCACAATAAGTGAATGAACTAACTGGGACTTGCCTGTCTCCTGGAGGCTGGGTGGTGACCGCTGTGGCGGATGTTGCTCCTCCCTTCTCCCGCCCGACGGTAATGGAGGACCCCCTGGGAAGACGTCGGGGAGTCGCTCACAATGGTTCCGGGATGGAGCTCGCCCAGACAGGACTCTGGATACACACGGCAGCCGGGAGGGGCGTTGAGGAGGAGGGGGCGACAGCCGAGATGAGCCGGGCCCGAAACGCTGACGTAATAGCGGGGAGAGATGGCTTGGGAGACGAGGCTGCGGGATTTCCCCTCTGATGAGGCGCGGGAGTGACAGCTGTGTGGGGAGTTGAGACCTTGTGGTGACCCGGAACTGGATCCGGACGGGATTCATGCTGACGTCGGCGACCAGTGTGATGACGGCTACTTGCAGAGGGCGAGGCGAAGGTAAGGTTCGGGAATCACTGCTCCTGTGCCGAGACCGAGGCGAGGAGGTCGGCAAACTCTGGGAAGTCCCTTAGCCTAGGATTCCTCTCTACCAGTCTGACTGCCGCTGTCATATGATCAAAAGCCAAAGAAGGACTTGTTGCTGAACGAACCACCGCCACGTGATCCCAGATGGAAGCAGCTGCGCGCTGGAGCTTCTCCAGGGGATTCCTGAATGACGCAGCTCTCAGGTGGGAATCACCCTTGGGCGGAGCGAAGTCGTGGACCGGAGTAGAGGCAGGAATGGGATCCGGGCGTGAGGAGCGGGGATACCTCCTCTTCGGCTTGCTGCCGGGATTTCCCTCCAGCCCACGAAGAGTCTTGCGCTGCGCGACGAGTTCAGCCCTCCTCACGCTGACTTCGGGGTGGTTGGCATAGCAAGGACGTTTATTGAGAAGAACCTCAGCGTAGTCTAGGTGCCAACGAATCAGGTTTGGGTCGTCGTCGAGACTAGCGGCGAAGAGCGTCCCATCGACGTACTCCAGGGCACTAGCTAGCTTGTTGCCCAAGTGCCGAGCGTGGCTCCTGGGAGTCGGCATGCTCTCAGCGTTGACACCCAGACCGGGAAGAACAAGGTCCAAAACAGCAAACTCGCGGCCGCCGGCAACTCACTAGGCTGTGACCTACTGTTACATATGGCTCTCGTGAGCCATACAATGAGAGCCGAGGGCAGACCAGTGAGTTTGCGTATTTTATTGTGATAAGGGGAAAGGAACAAAGGAACAGGGCCTCGTGGGGCCAAAACACAAATGATGACAAGGGTAAACACTTACACACGATGCAGGATGACAGAAGGGTGGCTGGCGCCAGACGTAGGGGTTCCAGCCTTACCCACGCCAGAGGAGAGCGTGGATAATCATGTGCGAGGTCACAGCCCCGAATGATCGGAGCTGCTTCCTTCTATAATGGTTGACAGTGTCTCAGCTGATGAGGTAATTGGGCTCCAGCTGTCCCGAAGCTTGACAGCTGGGAGCCCGCTGAGACACTGTCACAAAAAGAGCTGGGCCGGTAAGAACGGCCCGTGACAGGTCCGCTCCGGTATACAACTAGGAAAATACCGGTCGCTACGGAGGGTGACAATTTGTATGGGTACATAATCATACCATGTAGGATTTTTTTTTTTTTTTTTGTTACTTATTTGTACCCGTAGGTAGACTTGGTAACTATGTAGACGGTTATGCTGTTTCATTCCATCTAGCTACAATGCTCTGCACTGTGTGTGTTTATATATTTATATATTTATTCCATTTAGCTACAATGCTCCGCACTGTATGTCTATATATTTATATTTATATGTACATATGTATACTTGCTGCTCTTGTTTTTCTTGCCTTCTGATTGTTGCTCTGAGTGTTGCTATCCCTGTGCTGTTGCAATCCTTGAATTTCCCCATTGTGGGACTAATAAAGGCTTATCTTATCTTATCTTATCTTAGATCATATCTCTCAGGGTCTGGCCTCCCTTCATTGGCTTCCCATAGAATTTAGAATTAAGGTTAAAATCTTCCTTCTCACTTCCAAAGCTCTAAATAATCAGGCCCCTTTTTATTTAAAAGATCTGATACTACCCTATCATCCTAAGAGAGCACTGCACTCCCAAAATGCAGGATTACCTGTAATTCCTAGAATGTCCAAAAGTACAATGGGAGGCAGAGCCTTCAGTTATCAAGCTCCTCTCCTTTGGAACCAGCTGCCAATTTGGATTTGGGAGTGAGACTCGATTTCTGTGTTTAAGAATAGGGTTTAAACCTTCCTTTTTGATATAGCCTATAATTAAGGTGTGATCGGGTGCCCCTTAAGCTTCTCTTAGTTATGCTGCTAATAGGTTTAGACAGCCGGGGGACCTCTGACAATGCACTGGGCTTCACCCCTTTCTTTACTGTCAATGAAATATTTTTGCTGGCCATTAACATCTGTTTGTTCTCTCCCATAGATTGAGTCCCTGCCATGCTGTTTGCTCTCTACATGTCTGTTCTTTTCTTCTTCTCAATCCTCTCATCCCCCAGCCAGTCGCAGCAGAAAACTGCCCCTCCCTGAGCCTGGTTCTGCTGGAGGTTTCTTCCTGCTAAAAGGGAGTTTTTCCTCATCAACATTGCCAAGTGTTTGCTCACAGGGGATTGCCTGATTGCTGTTGTCTTTCTGCATTTGTGGGGTTTCCTCTACAGTTAAGATAAGATAAGATAAGATAAGCCTTTATTAGTCCCACAACGGGGAAATTCCAGGATTGCAACAGCACAGGGATAGCAACACTCAGAGCAACAATCAGAAGGCAAGAAAAAAAAAAAAAAAAAACAAGCAAGCAAGAGCAGCTAATATACATATGTACATATTACTATAAAATACAGTATATATATACACACACACACACACACACAGACACACAGTGCAGAGCATTGTAGCTGGATGGAATAAATATATGAATATATGAACACACAGTGCAGAGCATTGTAGCTAGATGGAATAAATATGTAAATATATAAACACCCACAGTACGGAGCATTGCAGCTAGGTGGAATAAATATGCAAGTATATAAACACACACAGTACGGAGCATTGCAGCTAGGTGGAATAAATATGCAAGTATATAAACACACACAGTGCGGAGCAATGTAGCTAGATGGAATAATATGTAGATATATAAAAACACAGTGCTGAGCATTGTAGCTAGATGGAATAAATATGTAAATATATAAACACACACAGTGCAGAGCATTGTTGCTAGGTGGGATGAAACAGCATAACCGTCTATTTAGTTATCCTACATGGTATGATTATGTGCCCATACATATTCTCACCCTCCATAGCGACCGGTATGTTCCTAGTTGTATGCCGGAGAGGACCATTGTGTAAGTCTATTGCATCTTTTGCATTCAAAAAAAAAAAAACTATTAGTTTGTTACGTCTTTTTGCTATCTCTGCGAGCAGCCCTGCTTAGGTTGTACAGTCTGACAGCCGTTGGTAGGAAGGACCTACGAAACCTCTCGGTTGTGCACCTGGGATGATGTAGTCTGCTGCTAAATGAGCTCCTCAGTGCATCCAGTATGTCCTGCATAGGGTGGAACTCGGACTCCAGCAGAGATGACAGTTTAGCCACCGTCCTTCTCTCTCCTATCTCCTCCATCGGATCAAGGCGTTGCCCCAGGACAGAGCTAGCTTTCTTAATCAGTTTGTTCAGTCTCTTCCTATCGGCTGCAGTAATGCCACTGCCCCAGCAGACCACTCCAAAAGTGATGGCTGATGCCACCACCGTGTCATAGAATGACTTCAGCAGCGCCCCTTGTACACCAAAAGACCTGAGTCTCCTCAGCAGGAACAGCCTGCGCTGTCCCTTCTTGTAGAGTGCGTCAGTATTGTGTGACCAGTCTAGTTTATTGTTCAGATGAATACCCAGGTACTTGTAGGATGTCACCATCTCGATGTCTGTTCCCTGTATATTTACTGGTGCTGTGAGGGGCTGCCCATGCCTGCGGCAGTCCACCACCAGCTCCTTAGTTTTCCTTGCGTTGATCTGGAGGCAGTTCCGATGGCACCAGTCCACAAAGTCCTGGATAAGCCCTCTGTACTCAGCTTCATCTCCGCTGGAGATGAGACCAACGATCGCAGAGTCATCAGAGAACTTCTGTAGATGGCAATGTGTTGTGTTGTGTGAGAAGTCCGCAGTATAAAGAGTGAACAGGAAGGGAGCCAGCACCGTTCCCTGGGGGGCCCCCGTGCTACTGATGATCGTGTCGGAAACACAGTCCCGGGTTCTCACAAACTGAGGCCGATTCGTGAGGTAGTCCAGGATCCATGATGACAGGTGCTGGTCCACCCCTGCGCGCAGCAGCTTGTCCTTCAGGATCATCGGTTGGATGGTGTTGAAAGCACTGGAGAAGTCAAAGAACATGATCCTCACCATATTCCCGGGCTTCTTCAGGTGGGACAGAGAACGGTGAAGGAGGAAGATCACCGCATCCTCCACCCCAATGCCATGCTGGTAGGCGAACTGGAGTGGATCCATCGCTGGTTCCACCAGGGGGCGGAGATGAGCAAGGAGCAGTCTCTCCAGGGTCTTCATCAAGTGGGACGTCAAGGCCACCGGTCTGAAGCTGTTCAGGTCTTTGGGGTGGGAAGTTTTTGGTACAGGTACCACACAAGATGTTTTCCACAGCTGTGGTACCCTCCCCAGTTTCAGGCTCATGTTGAAGATATACGTCACAATCCCACACAGCTGGTCTGCACAGGACTTGAGGAGCTTTGCGCTGATGCCGTCCGGTCCCGACGCCTTCTTCGCCTTGATCTTCCTCAGCTCCGTCCTCACCTGGGTCTTGGTCAGGGTCAGGATGGGGGGCTGTGTGTTGGGAGTGGGGGGGGTGTCGGTGGAGTGGGGAGTGGGCAGCAGGACTTGATTTCTTAGTGGCAGCAGTGGTTGTTGTGCAGACAGGGGGGAGGGCGGTTGGTCAAATCTATTGAAAAACAGATTCAGGTTGTTCGCCCACTCCCTGCCCCCCGTGGCCTGGGGGGAGGTATTCTGGAGCCCCGAGATGGTTTTGAGGTTTCTCCAGACCCCGCTGATGTCGCTCTGTTGCAGCTTGTCCTCCATCTTCTTCCTGAAGCTGTCCTTGCCTTCTCTGATCTTTCTCCTCAGCTCCCTCTGTACGGACTTCAGCATCTCCCTGTTCCCCGACCTGAAGATCCTCTTCTTCTCTCTCAGAAGTGTTTTTATCTCAGGGTTGATCCAGGGTTTGTTGTTTGAGTGACGCCGTATGGTCTTGGTGGGAACGGATTTGTCCACACAGAAGCTGAGGTAGCCCGTGAAGGTGTGAATGAGGCCATCGATGTCCTCACCATGTGGATCGCAGAGCTGCTTCCAGGCAGTGGCTTCAAAACAGTCCTTTAGAGTGTCCATTGTCTCCTCAGACCATAACTCCACAGTGTGCATGGCCGGAGGTTGTCTGTGCACTAGGGGTTTGTACACCGGTCGGAGATGAACCAAGTTGTGATCCGATCTCCCAAGTGGGGGGAGTTGTGATGAGGTGTACGCCTCCTTAGTGTTTGCGTAGAATAAATCCAGTGTTTTATTGTCTCTAGTGTGGCATGTGACATACTGGGTGAAAGTGGGCAGAATGGGAGACAGTGAAACGTGGTTGAAATCGCCTGAGATGAGGAGAAGAGCATCTGGGTGTTCTGTCTGCAGCCTGCTGGTTACTGAATGGATGACGTCACGCGCTGTCCCAGCGTTCGCCGTCGGATTTGCATAAACAACAATGCAGATCACGTGTGAGTGTTCTCTCGGGAGATATGTAGGCCTCATGCTAACAGCTAGCAACTCAATGTCTTTTCTGCAGTGTCGTTGTTTAACAGTGATATGTCCCGGTCTACACCAGTTGTTGTTAACATACATTATCACTCCACCGCCCCTAGTTTTGCCACTCTCTGGTGTTCGGTCAGCTCGTATCATGTGAAAACCCTCCAGCTCAATGTTAGCATCTGCTGCTAGTTCAGTTAGCCACGTCTCAGTAAACAAAAGGAGAGAGCACTCCCGGTAAGTGCTATCATAACGGGAGATAGCCGCTAGCTCATCTAACTTTCCCAGTATCGACCGTACATTTCCCATGACAACAGATGGAAGGGAGGGTCTGTACCTTATATTTTTTGTCCTCCGCCTTATTCCAGCCCGGCAGCCGCGGCGTTTTCGCCTCAGTTCTCTCGGTATGTCGAGTTTTTCCAGTGGGACCGGGTGGCGGTTAAATGCTAGCAGCTCTTCCCTGTTGTATCGAATCCTGCTATAAACAGTGGCTCCGTCCACCGGCTCAGGAGACATTTGGGACGATCTGTGTGTCCGTGATATAAGTGGGGTGAAAAAAAAAAAAAAAAAAGTGATCAAAAGAGAGAGGAAGGGAAAAAAAAAAAACTCGGAATCGAGCCGCTGTTGCAAAAGGTGTCACCATGGGGTGAGACGCCGGCTCGGCGCTCAGCCCATGCTCCTTTTATCCCTGCCTCTCATTGGGCAGTGCCTCAGCTGGTTCCCAGCTGTCAGTGTCACGGGACGGCTGGGGCCAATTAATCCTCATCAGCTGGGGCGCTGTTAATGAGTATAAAGAGGAGCAGCTTCGATCATTCGGGGCTGCGACATAAGCACTGCTAGGCTGAAGCCCCTTCGTCTGGTGTCAGCCTCAACTCCCCTTGCAGCATTCCGGTGTTTGTATCCCGCTGTGAGTATGCACGTCTTGTTACCCCCATGTCCGGTACGAGCTACCTACCCCTGCGCTGTGCAGCCTGAGAATGTACGTCTGTATGAGTGTCTGTGCTCTCCTCATCCCTTATCCCTTACCCAGAATAAAACATCTCGACTCACTGGCTTGTCCCTGGCTCTGATTGCCCGGCTCCCTAGAGCCGGATATGACAGTATGTCGCAGCCAGAAGAGTTGCCGGCGGCCGTGAGTCGCCGTGGAAATGTGCCTTTCTGTCCGGGTGTCAGCGCTGCTAGCATGCCGTTTCCCAGGAGTCACTTCCGGCGCCAGGGCGACGGGCTGAGGTCCATCTCGGAGGCAGTCGACGGGACGTTCTTCACCCTGCACGACGCCTCCAACGCGAGACGCTGGCATCCGGGCCGTGCTGAGGAACTCCTGGACTGTCACCCTCACTCTCTGTACCATCTGGAGGACAGTGCCAGGATAGACGCTGCAGGTACACAGCGAGAGAAGCTCCACGGGGTGGATGGAAATCCCGGCAGGGAGTCGAAGTGGGCGACGTCTTTCCCCGCTTCGGAGTCCCGTTCCTGCCGCTATTCCAGTCCGGGAGTTCGCGCCAACCAGAGGACTTCCCCCGACCTGCGCCACGTCACTCGGGATTCCCTTCGAGGAGCCGCAGCTGACAGCAGTTATGTCCGGGGTCGAGTGGCTGTTGCGAGCTCTACTGTGTTTCCTGTCACCACCTTCAGGCATGTGGCGGCGGCAGTGAGATTGATGGTGAGGACTTCAGGGCTACGAAGCCTTCCCGTGCTCGACGCCTTCCTCGTCTCGATCTCCGATCTGGAGCGGCGAATCCTGGGTTTCCCCCTCGCTTCGTTCCCTGGGAGTAGTCGTCATCACATCGCCGAGTCACCTCTGCACGAACCTCGTCCGGATCCAGTTCTGGGTCATCGTCAGGACCGTTCCTCCCACGCAGCTGTCATCCCTTCGCCTCGTCAGTGTGGAGATTCTACAGCCTCGTCCCCTGAGCCTCGTTCCCCCGCTGTCATTCCTGGACATTCGGGCTGGCTCACCCCGGCTGTTTCCCCCTCCTCCTCGACGCGCTTCCTGACCGCTGTGTGTGCCTGGAATCCCGGCCTGGTGAGCTCTCTGCTGGAGACAACGCGAGCGATCCTCAGACGAATTCCCGGGGGGTCCTCCGTTATCGCCGGGCGGGGAGAGGAAGAAGCAGATTCCACTACAGCAGGCGATACTCAACCTCCAGGGGGCAGGCAAGTCATTGTTTTTTCACACCTGCTTAATGATTTGCTCTGTCACATCCCTGGAGGAGAAGTTCAGGGTTCGCAGCTCCCTGAACTCTCCCCACCTGCTGTAACCTGTATGCCTAATCCCGCATCCTCTGTGTCTCTCTCCGCCGAGCGGTCCCCGGCTCCGGGTCAACGTGGTGGGATATGGAGAGGGCCTGTGGTTCCGCAGCTACATTGCGGACGGAGGAGGGGGACTGACTGCTGCGTGGAGTCTACGCCGACGACTGAGCGTCCCCGGGTCTCCACGGAGGAGCGGTTCGGTCCAGCGGGACGAGATTCTTCTGGCTTCACGCCGAGTGGGTCGTGGGCGGGGTTACCTGCGCTGGAGGGATCTCAAGCTGCACTGACCATCGTGCTGGCTGCGGGGCCTGACGCGGCTAGATGGGAGCCTGACAACGACCTCCTGACGACGGATCCTGGATCTTCGCAGTCCTGGACGGCGTCAGAACCCGAGATCAGGCGAGTGCTCTCCTTTCTTTTCTTTCTTTTTATCTTTGAGCACTTCAGCCTATCTCCAGGGGAGACGAGCAGGGTGCAGCCGCCCGCTGCGTCTGAGCTCGTCTCGCCGGGTTCTGGCGCTGCCGGTGATCCTGATCCCGGTTCTGTTTTCTCTTCTGAGCCTTCTTCCAGGGTCACCGGCGAGGAGTTGCTGTTTCTCGTGGTGCTGGAGGGTCCGGGTTCAACGTTGGAGGTCGGTTCTGGTGCAGTGTCCAACGTGGGTTCGCCTGAGGCCCGATCGGGGTCCGACGTGGGTGCTGCCCCAGTGTTGTCCAGGTCCGGTGAGGAGGTGGCCGTTTCCCTGAGGCCCGCCGCCCTCGTCATCGGCTCTCCCCTGAGCCTCTTCCACCGGGATCCGCTCTGACCCTTCGTCCGTCTCAACGGTCCTGGTGGTTGAGTGATGCGGGTCGACGACCCGACCCGCAAAACTTTCGGTTCGGCGATCTGGTTTCCCCCCACTGGTCTGTGTTTGCTTTTGGGCGGCCTGGTTCGGCAGCCGTTGGACTGGATTCCTGGGATCTGGGCCCAGAGTTCGCCGTCCGAACATTTCTCTTCCCCGGGTTGCCAACTGGACAATGGGCGGGGAGATTACCAGAACAATTCCGGCCGTTTTGGACTCTGCCTGCCGTCTCCTCGGGTGTCCTTTACTTCTTTTATTATTATTGAGGTCACTCGGGTGTAGTTTCTTTGTCCATTAGGGGAATATATGTTTTTGTGCTGTGTGTTGTTTTTTTTAACCATACTCAGCATTTTTATCGTATTGTTATCCTGTTACCCTGTCACCTTTTTTTTCTCTTGGTGACTCACCTTATGTATCGCGCTGTGTATTGCATTTTCTTATCTTTACTCAGCGTTTTCATTCATCCTTACCTTAGCCTTGGCCTCGTCGGTGCATCATGGAGTATGCGTGTGGTTTCCTGTTCAACCATACTCTGTGATCACCCCATTCTGTCTTATTATCCTCGTGGGGGGCCTTCCCTGGCCCCGGCTTTAACATTGACTGTGTTTGTTATTGTTTGAAGTAATGTGTTTCATCCCCACTTAACCGTACTTCATTATTACCCATTTGTCCTTGTCACCTCTGTTTCTTTAGGTGATCTTTTATATATTCGGTGCTGTGTGTTTTGTTTTCTTTAGTATCCATGCACAGCGTTTTTCATTTTTTGTCCTGACCTTTGTCTTGTTGGTGCATTATGGAGTAGTGTGTTTTGTTCCCCTTAACTATACTCTGTGATTGCTTTATTCATTCCTGCCACCTTTTTGGTGGGTTTTTGGTTTTCTTTTTTTTGCCCCGATCTATACGTTATTTGTATGCTGTCTGTAGTCGTATTTGGTATTTTCCCTACCTGTGTCCTAACTCAGTTTTCTCCCTAACTGTGCTCTGGGTTAATCCTTTTCCCTGTGTTGTAGGGTATTGTATTTGGGTTTTTTTTTCTCTGCCCTGCTGCCCTACATTGGTCTATTGTTTTTTTTTTTTGTCCTTCCCTTTGCATCTTCCCCTCCGGTCCTGCCTCCCTTCCGCCCACCCTAGGTGGGGAGGGGGGGGGGGCTGGGATGTTCCTGGTCGTTCGGGAGCCCGACCGTGAGGGGGAGGCTCTGTCACCATGGGGTGAGACGCCGGCTCGGCGCTCAGCCCATGCTCCTTTTATCCCTGCCTCTCATTGGGCAGTGCCTCAGCTGGTTCCCAGCTGTCAGTGTCACGGGACGGCTGGGGCCAATTAATCCTCATCAGCTGGGGCGCTGTTTATGAGTATAAAGAGGAGCAGCTTCGATCATTCGGGGCTGCGACATAAGCACTGCTAGGCTGAAGCCCCTTCGTCTGGTGTCAGCCTCAACTCCCCTTGCAGCATTCCGGTGTTTGTATCCCGCTGTGAGTATGCACGTCTTGTTACCCCCATGTCCGGTACGAGCTACCTACCCCTGCGCTGTGCAGCCTGAGAATGTACGTCTGTATGAGTGTCTGTGCTCTCCTCATCCCTTATCCCTTACCCAGAATAAAACATCTCGACTCACTGGCTTGTCCCTGGCTCTGATTGCCCGGCTCCCTAGAGCCGGATATGACAAAAGGCAGCCTACTGGTGTGGCGCCGAGAGATGACTGTTAACAGTTAACAGAGTTAACAGTGCTATGAGATGACTGTTGTTGTGAAACAGTGCTATATGAATAAAGTTGAATGGAACTGAACAGAGATCATCCTCTCCAGTACACAAGTAGGACAATAACAGTCATTACTGAGGATGGCAACAACATTGTTGATTCAAAGGTGAAATATATTGTCTGGGTGTATATTCATTTTATGCAGGGTAATTTAACAAACCGTAATGCTGTTTATTCCATCTAGCTAAGATGCTCCTTCACTGTGTATATATCTGTATACATATGTATGTTCATCTACGGCTTTGGTTAACCAGTTCTTATTATCTTGTTGACTATTGCTCTGAGTGCTGCTATCCCTTTGCTGCTGTAATCCTGGAATTTCCCCATTGTGGGACTAATAAAGGCTTATCTTACCTTATCTTATCTTAACATGGCATCCATATGGGCTAAGTGGGCATGGGCTAGATCTGGGTGAGATGGGTATGGGCCCCATAAGGTTTTTTTAAATGGTAAAATGGTAAATGGCCTTCACTTATATAACGCTTTTCTTCTCATCTAGGATGACCAAAGTGCTTTACAGATCCTGCAATCCACCCATTCACACACACATTCACACACACTGATGGCAGCAGAGCTGCCATACACACAGGCACTAACCAGGCCACCAGGAGCAACTGGGGGTTCAATGTCTTGCTCAAGGACACTTCGACAAGCGGACAGCAGACAGAGTGGGAATCGAACCCATGACCTCCGATCAGTAGTCGATCACACTACACCTGCGCCACCGCCGCCCCCAGTCCACCCCACTTTATAGGCTTAGTGAGGTGGGCTGAAGCTTGGTAAGGCTTTGTGGGACCCATGGTTATAATAAAATGGGCCCCATGTTGGATAGTCCATGTAAGCTGACTAAATGGCCCCCATATGTGATATATTAGGGTCCAGTGGACATGGGCAAGATCTTGGCAAGATGTGTATGGGCCCCCTAAGAGTTTTGTATGGGCTATGTGAGCATGGGCTGAAGCTAGGCAAAGCTTTGGGGGACCCTTGTGGTTATACTAACATGGGCCCCATGTTGGAAAGCTCATGTAAGCTGACTATGTGGGCCCAGTGTGGGATATATTTGGGCTTACTGGGCATGGGCTAGCACTGGGTGAGATGGGTATGGGCTAAGTGAGCATGGGCTGAAGCTAGCCAAAGCTTTGTCGGACCCATGTGAATAGACTAACATGAGCCCCATATTGAATAGGGCATGTGAGTTGAGTGTGTGGGCCCAACATGGAATGCAACTGGGCTTACTCAACATAAACTACGTAGAACTGGTTGAAATGGGTATGGGCCACATAAGGGTATTGTATGGGCTTAATGGGATGGAGTAAAGCTTGGCAAAGCTTTGCCGGACCCATGTAACTATGTTAACATGGGCCTCATATTGGAAAGCCCATGTAAGCTGACTATGTGGGCCTTGCATGGTTTATATGTGAGATAAGTGGGCATGGGTTGGATCTAGGTGAGATGTGTATGGGACTCATAAGGGTTTTGTATGGGCTGAGTGGGCATGGGCTGAAGATGGGCAAAGTTTTGTGGGACCCACTGGTTATTGTAAAATGGGCCCCATGTTGGACAAGAGCACTCTGAGGCAAGTGCAATATCCCCTGCCTTTGTTTTCTTTGAAGAGCCCAATATGTCACTGAAGGATAATAATTTTCAACTGTAATTCTTGGAGTAAAACCAAATTATGATGATCCTACCATGAATATTCAACAAAAATAGTTGTATACAACCCATAGTTGTAGGGCAGGATCTCAAGGTGAACGTGTGTAGCATGGATCCCTAGTTCATCCCAAGTTTATTTGAGGCACATCATGTCCTTTAATTCCAGGATCTGGTGTCACAGTATGACATCAGTGATAAAAAGTTTCTTTAATACCAATAGCTTAAAGTGCTGATGACACGTTTTTGACTCCCTCTAAATTTTCAACACATAATACAATATGACGAAATAGGTTGGTCTGTGCAGTTCTAAGTAAAACAGGCTTTTTTTCCACACTAATATTCAACGTTTTCATGAGCGCCACGACACCCATTGCATCAGTGGCTGGAAACCGCCCCGGCCATGTTGTAACGTCATCAACGGAACACAGCGCTTGGCTTCCCTTTTACACACAGGATGGAAGCAGTTGAAAACATCGACGATGGTTCCAGCACATGTAGTCTGGAATTAGTTTGTGTTGTCCAACCTTCAGACGATTATAGTTCCGAAGAATGGGATGACAATGAACAATCTGGGGGCATCAAACCGTATAGGTTTGAGCCGTGCCAAGCGGGCATTGTGCCTAGTGAGTCAGACTCAGTGACAGTCAGCTGTTCATGCTTTGTGTGCATCATCTGCCGTGTTGTCAGCCAGCCAATATTGCCAACACTATCATGACGTGTTAGCCACTCCACACAGCCGTGGTTCTGTTGCACCCCTTGTAGTGATGTCAGCTCTGGGGCACAACTGTGGTTAACATGTCTCCTCTCCATGTTTGCTGGGCGATATCGGCCCCGAACGCCTACTGTTTGTGTTTCTGTGTGTTTTTGTAAGTCTTCACCTTTTGGGATCAGTCTTTATGTTCAATACATGTGCTGTGGTGAATCCTGCGCGTAAATCCTCGTGTAAATCCTCGTTATTTACACGTAAATCCTCCCTCTCCTTGCACTCTTACACAGGGCACGGAGATCCCTCTCCATGAAATAACGAAGATTTTCGTGCAGGGTTCACCACAGCACATTTAATATAGAACGACAGACAATTCCCAAAAAGGTGAAGACGTACAAAAAACACAAACACATTTACCGATGGCGTTCGGGGGCCGGCATCGCCCAGAGAACGAATGAGAGGAGACTTGTTAGCCACAGGTGTGCCCCAGAGCTGACATCACTTCAAGGACGCACGAGAACCACAGCGAACATGGAGTGACTAACATTGTGAGAGTGCTGAAAATACTGGCAGACTAAAAGCACAGATGACAATACTATTGACCAGCAGTGCGTTACTGGCAAACAGCCACTAATATGTACATGCACTGCTGGTGATGGTGTGATGAGAAGAACCTGGGTGAGGACCAGGAAACATGATCAGCGGGAGTTTGAATCAGCTAGTGATAATGGGAGAGGGGACATGGCCGGACCAGTGAGATGTCAGCATGGGATCAGAGAAAGTAGGTCAAAGCTGCCTAAAAGCGCGCAAGAAGCGCACGAGGAGGCTTATGACAGTTGGAGCTGAAGCGTGTGATGTGGTCTTTCATGGCTTGCTGTTTATCTAAGCCTGCCACACAATGCAAAGGCATAGCTGTAAAATTAAAGCAAGAAACCAGAGAAACTGAGCTACAAAGCTGCTGTCATTCTTGTTAACAACACCGGAGTCAGTTCTGTCGATTATGTCATTGGGGTGCCACCCTTAATTTGGTCCAGTCAGCGGCTGCGGTGTTTTGATATTAACTAGTTTATGCAGGCGCTGTTGTAAATATTATATTGATCATAGACAATGACTTTTGGGTTTACACAACATGTTAAAAATGTCAAAAATGTGTCATCAGCACTTTAAATCCATAAAAAAAGCAAGATTCAAGTTCAACTATACAGATTTAGAGGTACCAGTTAAGATGCCAGTTTCTGAATCTTTGTTCTCCGAAACTGATATCAAAAATACATGGAGTATTATCAAAACTGGATGAGTCAGTATCTCTTCCAAAAATAAAATAGATAGATAGATAGATGTACTGTACTTTATTGATCCCAAACTGGGAAATTACAGTGTAACAGCAGCATGACAGTAGACAACCAAGCAACAGAAACACACACATGACAGACAAAGGGATTACCCATGGAAAGTAAAAACTAACACAACTATAAAACCTATATACATCATAGCTTAATATATGATGACCCGTATAAACACATGAATCATCCCATTGCATAAAGAAGGACTATCAGGAGCAGAGTGAAATGTGAGGTACCAGTTAGTCTGTAAGGTGCAGTGTGGCAGCATAGCTATGACCAGAATACAACATCATAGTGAGTTATTGTACAGTGAAATTGCATGTGGCAGGAAAGATTTCCTGTATCTGGCCGTTCGACAGCGAAGCTGTAGTAGTCTACTGGAGAAAGTGCTTCGCTGTCTGTCTAGTGTGTGGTGGAGGGGTGATCAGGATTGTCCATGATGGATCGCAGTTTATTTAGTGTTCTCCTCTCCACCACTGTCTCAAAGGTCTCCAGTCTGAAACCAATTACAGAGTCAGCCCTCTTGATAATCTTGTCAAGTCTGTTGGTGTCTCTGGCCCTGATACTGCTACCCCAACAGACAGCAGCAAAGAAGATGGCGCTGGCAACAACAGTCTGGTAGAAAAGCTCCAGCATCCTGCTGCACAAAATGGGAGACAGACCTATCAATTAATAAAGATGGAAGCTTCTGGACACAAATATGTTTAAACACTTTTAAGCTGACTAAAAACTCTAATTTACAACTCATACCGTACAAAGTTCTACATAGAACTCATTACACAGGACAAAGGATGTTTAAAATTGGGCTGATTCACACAAATATCTGCTCCCACTGCACCAGCAATGTCCCAGATAGTTACATGCATGCTATGTGGTCCTGTGCACCGGTCCAAAAGTTCTGGCAGAAGACATGTGAAGACTTATTGGCATGGCTTGAGTATCATATCCCAACCTCTCCCACACTATGTATACTGGGTGATTTAAGTGAAATAAATACAGAGATAAAGATGTCACACATGGTTTGCATTGCCTTATGCATCGCAAAGAAAACTATCCTCATGAATTTGAAATCGAGAAATAATTTATGTACAACTCACTATAAGAACCTCCTATTATATTATATTAGTGTGGAGAGAATGTCCACCTCCTCTAAAAACCAATTGGCTGAATTCAATTCTCTCCGGTCCCTGCTTATTGATTCTATAACCTGAGGGATGGCAGTGGCTCATTGTCTTTGGTGCCTCTGACAGCTGGCTGTGCCCTGACCATGAGGGGTTTCTGTGACCCACTGGGGCCAGTATCTGGAGATCCTATCCCGGAGTGGATGTCCATCTGGCCTGGTGGGGGGGGAGTGGGGTTGGTGGTGGTGGGGGACCTGTGGGGTGGACCGGGGTGCTGGGCCATGGCCATGGTCTGGCTGGCTTTGCCTCCCGGGTGGGGATGGGTCTGGCCCTTGGCCCTTGGTGCTCGGGGGCCGTTCCCCTTCTGGGCTGGGGTCTGGTGTGCGCTGGAGGTGCAGGCCAGCCCCGGCGCATCCCTATGTGGCGGTGTTGTGCCCTCCCCAGGGCCCTGGTGGCACTCTGGGGGCTGGTCCCTGCGTCTCAGGGAGGTCACCACCTCATTGTCCGGGGCCTGCGGGTGTGGGTGTGCATGTGTGTGTGTGTGTGCATGTGTATGTGTGTATGCGTATGTGTGTGTCTGTGTGACTGCGTGTGTGCAGGTTGTTATGTCGGGATAAGGAGCCAAGGACGAGGCCAGGTGTCAAACTGAACACATGTTTATTGATGGCACACAGTAAACCACATATGCAGCCATCAGGCAGAAGGATGGCGAAAGAGACCGCCCCTCCTTCCTACTGCCCTTTTATAGATGTGGGTGGTGGCGGAACTAGAAGGCGGAGCCATGACCCGGTGCCTCACCAATAAAACATACAACTACAACATTATACCACAAATAACTGCACAACATTCTGCCCCTCTTCACAAAAAGACCAAAACACACAAGCACAATTTAGAGCCACCCCAATTTAGGACCCAAATCACACTCTAAAAGGACAAAATAATAAAACATAAATAGCCTAACCCATTCAAACCAAAACAACTAAAACTACGGGGGAGGGGTGGACTGCCGTCCCACCTCACACAGCAAAGTGGATTATTCTGCCACTTGTACTAACATAAAAGTCCATCTACAAATTAAAATGACTGTCATGTTCCTAAAATAAAATAAAACACAAAATAATCCCCCAGAACTACATACATAAACAACAAATCATTCCAAACACAAGCAAAACAATCAACTTATAATGCACACATAATAAAACATTCCAAACATATGCACAATAATCAACCTATTTACATACGGCTGGAGAAAACTAGTCCTTGGGCCCCCTGGACTGTCCTGCCATCAGTCCGCCCCTGGAGACAGCCTGCATCCCGGGCTGCAGCAGGATGTCTCAGCACCAGTGTGCCTCCTCTTCCTCACCACCAGAAGCTCCGCTCCTCCAGGCCTGCATCCCTCAGTCTCCTCCCTGGCACACCACAGCTCATTTGGGTGCCTCCATGAGCCATCCGACAGCTGGAGATAAGCGTTTTCTCATCTGGCCACCACACGCAGCCGTCCCTGGTGCTCTCCCAACCATCATTTGGCCTGTACCCGCCATGGTCGTGCCTCCTCCCGAGCCCGGACCAAGTCCGCGACTCCCAGAGGGGCCCTGCTCAGCTTACAAGGTCTCTGCTTGGCACGCTGCTTCACTGTGCCTAATGGTCTGGTCCCGACCTCTCCTAAATCTGCTGCAGCCATTGCCGTTGTGGCTCCCTGTTCACCGGCCCACTTCAGCCGAGCTCCGGGAACAGTTGGAACAAGCCCCTCGACGTCGCCCGTCGTCACAGACGTCCCTCCGTTCTGCCCAGTACCCTCATCCAGAGCGACTTGGACTCTGGCACAAGGACCCTCCTGCGATGACCCTGAGCGATATTGGTCTGGCTCACTTTTTGGGGTGCCCGACAGTTCTTCATCCAACACTGCATTGTTCACCACTCTCGGAATTGGTCAGTCCCACAGTCCACAGCCTGACCACTCCTCCCCAGCGCTGATTTTAATGGTGAAGCCCAGACCATAAAAGAGGTTTCAGCCCATTATGTTGTCGCTACGGGCCATCACGGTGAACTTCAGGTCAAACATCTCTGCCGATTTGTACCGGGCCATCAGCCTCAGCATTCCCACTGTGGCAAGCCGTCCTCCTCCATATCCACAAAGCGGTGCCGGGTCACCTCCAATTCTGTAGCGCAGGACAAAACATCTCACGGTAGCCCAATTCAGCAGGGAACCCTCCGCACCTGCGTCGATCAGCAATGGCACCTCCATATCGCCTAACTCCACCATGCCGAACATGTATCCGCTGGTGCTCGGGGATACAGCGTGGACAACCATCGGGGCAGGAGAGTCCAATTTATACCACAGACTTCCTCACTCGAACATGCAGCATACCCTGGCAAAATGATGCAAGTGACCACACTTGCCACAACGCTTTCCTCTTGCCGAACAATCTCTGGCCTTGAAACGGTGCTTCGTGGACCAACAACCCATACACTTGGGCTTCCCCCAGGCAGATCTCAAATCTACAGCGTTGGCACATCCATGTCATCTTCGCTTCCATCACTGTCCAGGTCCACTACTTGTGCTGTTGGAGGGGATCCCAGCTGTCGGTGTGACAAACGCTCACTCAGTTCCTATGACAGCTTATCCGCAGCTTCCAGCTGAAGAGCTAACTCGATAGCCATGGACAGCATCCATTCACCCGAAAAAGTGAGTCACCTCGTCCTGATTGCAACGCAGTTGGTATGATCCGGTCGCAAACCATCTCCTCTTCCAACAGTCCGAACTGATACTCGCTAGCCAGTACCCTCAAGTCTGCCAAGAACCGCTGACTGGACTCACCCACCTGTTGCCGGCACCGCTGAAACTTAATCCTCCAAACTATGATGTTGAAAATAGCCATTAGCTCGACCACTTCATCAAAGCTGTCACAGTCACCCAGCGTGCTCAGAATCCATTTTCCCTCCATTCCTAGGTTGTGCACCAATAATGCACGTGCCCTCAACTTCTCCAACTTGCCAAGGTTCCGCGCCACCATGTATGTCCAAAAGGTGGCATACCACCTTGGCCAGGGAACAGGTGGCTCGTCCGGGAGTTCCAAAAACAGCCGAACAGGAGCAACACACGCTTCCATACCTTCATTTATCCTTGTTGCCATTATAGACATGGGTTGTGGTGGAACCAGAAGGGGGAGCCACCACTCTGTGCCTCACTAATAAAGCATACAACTGTAACATTATGCCACAAATAACTACACACGCCCTGGGGTTTGTGAGTGTGGGTCTGTGTGGGTTTGTGTGTGTGTGTGTGGGGGGGGGGTGCGTATGTGTGTGTGGGAGTGTGGGTGTATGTGTTGTGTGTGGGCATTTGGGGTTGTGTGTGGGTGTAGGTGGACATGTGTGATGGTGAGTGTGTGTGTGAGTGCACATGAGCTTGTGTGTGTGTGTGTGGGGGGGGTTCATGTACCTGTCGGTGGACTTGCGGGGGTGGAGGGTTTGTGTGTGGGTGGGGGGACCTTGTTGGGTGGCAGGTGGTGGGGCAGGCCATCTGGTGGCCTTGGGGTTGGCGGTTCGGGGATTGCTTTTTCCGCCGTCCTGCTGTTGTGTCACAGGGCAGGGTGCTTTTCCGCATTGCCTCCAGTGTGTGTGTGTGTGTGGGGGGGGTGCTCTGGGGTGGCTGGAGGGGCTGTTGGTGCGGGTTGGTGGCCGTGTTGCCGTTGGTTTGCCACGGGGCGGCTGTGGTTGCGGGGCAGCCTGCCATTGTTGGTGTGTGTCTGGAGTGGGTGGTTAGTGAGCTTGTGGTTGGCGCTCTGGGGTGTCACTTGGTATGTGAGGCGCCGTATGGGTCCAGCCCATTGTTCATTATTGTTATTATTTATAGTTATTATTGCTGTTGTGTGTGTTCATGTGTGCAAGATGTGTGGGTATGGTTGTGGCTGCTCCATCATGCCTGTGGTGCTGGCAGTGCCGGGGTGCAACGCTGGTGGCTCCTGGGCTTCTCAGCCTGGTAGCCCACACCCTGGTTTATTATCTGGGGGCAGTGGGCTTCTGGGGGGACGGGCTCCATTTTGGACCACCTGCCTCCCAGTCTTACACCCCCCCCCCCCCATTCTTGGTGGAACATACATCTTAATGGATACACTTAGGGTTTTGGGGTGGGGGCGTGCCGTGCTGTGTTGCTGAAGGGGATCCCTCTGTCTGCTGCACAGTGGGGCCGTCCTCACCTCAATTTTAATTGCACTATAGACACTGAGGGCTTGGAGGGATGGGAGCCCCACGGCCTACAGCAGTGGGTAACGGTGCTCCAACCAACATCCCCCTAATTTTAACTGTACTCTGGTAGTTCACACACCTGCATACAATCACACCACATAACAAAGACACACCCATCATGATTTGTGCATGGAGGATGGGGAGTGGGGTTCTTCCCCCACCCCTGCTGCCCTCCTTCTCCCAGGTGTGGGAGCCCAGCGGGAGGCCTGGGGCCTATCATGTTGTCAAAATCCATGGGTGCTGCTGAATGAATAGCTGTGAGCAAAGGAGTGAGAGAGTGATTGAACAAGAGAGTAAGTGAGAGTTAGGAAGTGATGAGTGGAGATGGTGACAGTGGGTCGGTTTTGTGTGACACCTTTCCTGTTGGGTGGCATTTTGGCACGCTTGCAGTAGTCCACTGATCAGTTGCTTTGGGTGCACGTTGGGGGTGGTGGGCTGTTTCTGTGGCCGTGGTCACCCTGTGGCGGGTTGGCGGAAGTGTGGCTGCTGGCCCATGCCAGCAGTCTCCCAGGCTACTGTCAGGCGCTGGTGCACGTTCATGCTCGCTGCATCTGTGCTATGGCCACTCTAAGTGTTAAGGGTCAATGAGAGTGGGTGAGTGTGTGGAGGAGAGCACGAGTGATTGTGAGTGGGTTGGAGCGCGAGTGAGAGTGTGTTTATGGGTGAGCGTGAGTGGGTGCGGGTGATTCTGAAGGCGAGTGGGAGAGGGAGTGAAATTGAGTGGGTACAGGAGTGGGAGAGAGTGGATGGGTTCAGGAGTGCGAGTGTGGGATTGTGTGGGGGAGAGGGCAAGCGAGAGTGAGTGAGTGTGTTGGAGCAAGTAGGGGTGTATGCGAGCATGAGGGTATGAGTGCGTTGGAGTGGGTGTGTGTGCTGATTGGGGGTGCTGGATCAATGGGGTAGCACCTCCTGGCTGTGTGGGCTCACCTGGATGGAGGGGCTGGCACCCCTATGGGGGCCCTTTGCCTTGCTGCAGCCTTCTTTTGGATTGGGGCGTGGGGGTCCCTGGGGTGTGCAGCGGTGGTGCTGGGGGGGGCGGGCCAACTGTGGAGGTGTCTGGGAGGGTTGTGCCGGGGGCGGGGCCAATCTCTGGCCCAGGGGATGGGGGTGCTGGCCACCTGTTGACTGGGGACCAGGGCCTTGCGTCGGCTCTGCCTGGGGGGGGGGGGGCAGTCCGGGGGCTTAATTCCACCACACCGGGTACTTGGCGGCCCGGCCTCCCTCGGCCGTCCCTCCTGCTGTGGATGCCTTGCTCTCCTGGGGCTTGTTGGCCTTGGGACATTTGTGCTCTGTGGGGGTTGGTGGCATTGTCCTGCTTGCTCGGGGTTTCCGGGGGTTAGGGTGGGAGGAATTGCTGTGACTGGCCACCTTCTTTGTATGTTTCTTGACAAACCACTCACATGCACACATTTATTTTGCACACACTCTGATACGCATGCACACATATGCACACACACGTTTCTCCTTTAACAGGTGCAGATTCCAGACTCGTGTTGAGACCTCTTCAGTGGAAGAAACAGTCTGTCTTCAGTTTGTTTCAGTACTTTTAGTCTGTGTCTTCTTTGTCTTCTTCTTCTTTTAGATTTGATTGGCGGTTGGCAACCAGCTTACAGGTGCATTACCGCCACTGCCTTTTTTTTGATTTTTGATTTGATTTTGTGTAATTTATTGATCCCCAGAGGGAAAATTGAGGGCATCCACCTGGATGGATGAAGCAGCCACGGTACGGCGCTATCCCTTAACCATTCACACACACATTCACACCTAGGGCCACTTTAGAGTCTCCAATTAACCTAACCTGCATGTTTTTGGCCTGTGGGAGGAAACTGGAGAAATCCCGGAGTAAACCCACGCAGACACGGGGAGAACATGCAAACTCCACACAGATCACTGTTGGTCAGGGGCTGGGATTGAACCCAGGATCCCCCGGCCAAGGGTGAGTTGCTGTGCTGCCGCAGTGCTAACCACTCCACTGACTTGATTATCATCACTCTATATCTTTGTATAAGGAGTTCTTATAAGGAGTTCTGACCAACTCCTTAGGTGTGAAAAAATTATCCGTCATTGGACTGTGTCCTCGGGGGCGTCAATAGCTGTTCCAGCCAGCCAGCGGGCCAGCCAGCTGACAAGTCGTCAGTTCCCCCCACTCCCCACCCCTGGTCAGGTCCTTCATGGGTAAAACAATTGAAATTAGAAACATTTGCATTTCCTAGTGGAAATACAGTGTGAATGCTGTTAGCTGAAAATGCATTCCTGAAATGCTTAAAAATGCAGAAATATGCTGGCATAACATAGCTTGAAAAGTATATATGTAGATGTAGCTTCATGTTGCCTGAGTTTAGTGTAATTTTGCTAAATATAAGCTTAAAAACTAAAAAAAATGCCTGCTGAAAGGCTAAATTAGCATAATCATAAAAAACCATATCATAAAAGTATAAAGTAGCTCAAGGCTTAGAAGTCAGCTTAAAAATGCTAAATGCAACCTTACTTCATTGAAAAAAGATGCAATGGCTAACTTAGCCTAGTTTTTAAAAATATTAGCATAAAAGTAGAAACAGCATAAAGCAGAAAAAGTAGATAGATAGATAGATAGTTTATTTCGAACACAAAAAATATAACAAAAAACAAGCAAATAGCAAATGCAATAAAGTTACAGTATACACTGTTCGAAAGGGAGAAGGAAGAAGTGAACACTTATTAATTCCAACTCCTCTTTTCCATCGATACACCCATGTGAATTTTATACAAATTACTACCTTTAATACCCCAAGTAAACAATTTACTGTATTTATTACAGATCAACATTAACACCTGTCCATTCTAACATACAATGAAGTCTATATTTCAAAACCAGTCTCAAACGACACAGATACACACAGTGCTGTCCCACCCACCATTCCATAGTGTCCCATAATGTCCCAGAGTGAACATAATGAATCGTACATATAAATTTTACCCTTCTAACATATATCCTTTCAACAAATGGTGCTTATACCTCTTTTTAAATTGATTTCTGTTTGTACATAGTTTCAGTTCCGGCTCTAGACTGTTCCACAAATCCACCCCACAGACAGATATGCACATACTTTTCTTGGTTGTACGTATCTTGGGTTTTGTGAAGTTTAAGTCTCCTCTCAAATTATGATCATTGTCTCTTTTTTTAAATATTTTTTTGTATATTAGTTGGGAGTTGATTGTTAATTGCCCTGTACATTACTTGTGCTGTCTTAAATTTAACTAAATCGATGAACTTTATGACATGTGACTTCAAGAACAATGAATTGGTATGGTCTCTATATCCTGCATTGTTTATTATCCTTATAGCTCTTTTTTGTAATGTGCATATTGCTTGTAGGTTGGTCTTGTAGGTGTTTCCCCAGACTTCTACACAGTAGTTAAGATAAGGTAAAAACAGTGAATTGTACAATAAGACCAATGATTTATAGTCCACGATGTGTCTTGTCTTCCCCAGTATGCCTATACATTTTGCTAATTTAGCCCGGATGTGACTGATGTGAGGTTTCCAGCAGATTTTACTGTCTAGCGTCACCCCCAGAAACTTATTTTCCTGTACTGTTTGTATTCTGGTATCATCTATCGTAATCATTATTTCACGATTTATTTTATAATTTCCAAACAACATAATCTTTGTTTTTTTTAGATTTAGAGATAATTTATTTTTGTTGAACCACTGCGTTAATTTTTCCATTTCAGTTGTGACCACCTCTAAAACCTGCTGCAACTTCTCACCAGTGCAAAGGATATTTGTGTCATCCGCAAACAAAATAAATTTCAGAATTTTTGATACTTGGCATATGTCATTTATATACAAGATAAAGAGTTTGGGTCCCAAAACTGACCCCTGGGGCACACCACAAGTGATGTCCATGCAGGGTGATTTGTGCTCTCCAATTTGTACAAATTGTTGTCTGTTACTTAAATAACTTTCCACCCAACTCAGTCCTACCCCTCTTATCCCATACCTTTCCAGTTTCCTTAGAAGTATTCCGTGGTCAATGGTGTCAAAAGCTTTCTTTAAGTCTATAAATACTCCTACAGCAACCTTTTTTTTGTCTATACAACTAGTAATTTCTTCTATAAGTTCGATCAGTGCCAAAGATGTAGATTTATCTGCTCTAAAACCATACTGGCTATCTGTAAGGAGGTTGTGTTTTTCAATGAAATCATCCAGTCTCTTAGTGAATATTTTTTCAATTATTTTGGAGAATTGTGAGAGTAAAGAGACTGGACTGTAATTTGTGAAACAATGACTGTCTCCTGTTTTGTAAAGAGGTATTACTTTTGCTATTTTCATTTTGTCTGGAAATGTACCAGTTTGAAATGACAGGTTACAGATGTGGGTGAGTGGCTTAACAATTCCCTCAATTACTTTTTTCACTATTGTCATGTCAATTTCATTCCAGTCCGTTGATTTTTTGTTCTTAAATTTACTCACAGTCTCGATAATTTCCTTTTCAGTAACTGCACCCAAAAAGATTGTGTTTGGGTTTCTATCCTCTATTTCATTCACAGACCCACTGTGGTTTGTTTCTGGAGTCACTATTGATTTTGTTAATTCAGGACCAACGTTTACAAAAAATTTATTGAAACCACTGACCACATCTTCCATATTATTAATCAAACTGTCGTTTTCGATAAAATATTCTGGATAATTTGCATACTTAGGACGATTACTAATAATCCCCTTGAGTACTTGCCATATTCCTCTTATGTTATTTTTGTTATCCTCTAGTATTCTGTTGTAATATTCTTTCTTACAGGTCCTCATTATAGTGGTAAGCTTATTTTTATATCTTTTATATTTGATCTCAGCTTCCACCGTTCTGCATTTAATGAATTGTTTATATAATGTATTCTTCTTTTTACATGCATTTATTAACCCCTTGGTGACCCAAGGAATATTTTTTTGTTGTTGTCTGTCACTGTATTGTTTTATAGGACAGTATTTATTGTACAATGATTGAAATATTTGTAAAAATTTATCATATGCTCCATTTATGTCATTTTCATCATAAACTATCTTCCAATCTTGTATTAATAATTCCTTTGTCAGTAAATACATTGATTCTTTGGTTCTTATTCTTTTATATTTAATATTTTTGGTATACTTTTTCTTCCTATAATCACATTGATAGACAACAAAAATCGGCAGGTGGTCGCTGATATCATTCAATAAAAGCCCACTCCTGATATTATTTTCCATAATGTTTGTGAATATGTTATCTATTAGTGTGGCACTGTGCGACGTGATTCTGCTAGGTCCTATAATTGTTGGATGTAAGCCCATACTGTACATTGTGTTGATAAATTCTTCTGTCAAACTATGTTGTTTTGAGTTCATCAGATCTATATTTAAATCACCACAGATGAACATAACTTTATGAGTTAGTTTTGCGTACATTTTTTCCATCCAGTCCTTAAATAAGTCAATGTTTGATCCAGGTGTTCTATATCCACAGCTCACTACTACATTCTTCACATTGTCCAGACAGATTTCTATTGTAATACATTCAAATAAATCATCCACAGTTACTGACAAATTTTCAACAACCTTGTATTTCAAGCTCTTGTCAACATAAATTGCAACTCCTCCTCCTTTTTTCACTTTTCTATTTATATAATTTAATTCATAGCCATCCATGGTAAAATCCACTCCTTTCTCTTCACTGAGCCACGTCTCTGAAATTGCCACAATATTGAATGGCTCTTTAAGCTGATGTAAATAATCTTTAATGTTATTAAAGTTTGCATAGAGACTTCTGCTGTTGAAGTGGATCATAGAAATATTGAAATCAGATGTGACCATTGTGTTAAACTGTTCATCTGTGTAATAATTACAGTCATTATTGATTGAGTTAAAAAGATTATTATCAGGGTCTATGTCATATTCTACGTCCTGTGGGTTGTGCTCTGTGTATTCAAAAACTTTCAGAAGAAGTAGAAGTAGCATAAATAGTACAGATAGCTAGAATAGCTTAACATTATAGGAAGTTAGCTTAAAGATGCTAAATGTAAGCATAAAACTGAAAAAAAATGTTAGCTTCCAAGCTAAAACAGTCTAATCTTGAAAAACATTAGCATAAAAGTAGAACTTGCTTAATGTTACATAAGTTAGCTAAAAGATGCTAAATACAATCTCAATTCATTGAAAAAAGCTAGATGAAAGGGTAAAATCCCCAAATGTTGCAGCAAAAGGGATAGCGCCATACCGTGGCTGCTTCATCCATCCAGGTGGATGCCCTCAATTTCCCCTCTGGGGATCAATAAAGTATACAAAATCAAAATCAAATCAAATCAAAGGACTAGCTACTTCAATTAAAAGGGACTTTTATTTTGAAGAACCACTGCATTTCAAAGTGTTTTTGCCAGCATTCATCGGTAAGTAAAATGGTAGTGATAGCAGCTCAGATATTCAAATTGGAGCAAAACCACACACTTTTTAAGGCCATTAATTTTGGGTGGCTTTTATTTTGATTGTCTTTCTAGCATCCTGTTGTGTGTGGGTTCCATTCCTTCCTGCTGGAGGTTCAAGTTAATATCATAGAAAATAACAGCAATATAGTCACCAAATATTCCAAGAAAATACTGACAAATTCAATATCAAGAGGCTTTTATTTAAAAAAAAAACCCAGTGTTTTTCAGTGTTGTGTGTTTGTCGAATTGCTGTCATGAAGTAACATGGTCGTGTTAGTATCTCATATTCAAACTGGGGCAAAATTACTCACTTTTTAAGGTTTTAAATTTTTGAGGCCTTTATTTTGAAAGTCTGTCTAACATCCTGTTGCATGTGGTTTGCAATTCTCGTCATTATGGCAACTGGTTATTGAATTATAAATTAAACAATTTATGCAGCTTCATGCTTAAAAACCGAGAACATTTTACATTGTTTTCAATGGAAAACCCATTGAAAATAATAGGCGAGAGAAAGTTTGTAATTTTTGGGGAAAAATTTGGAACCTGAGGGAAAGTCAATGTGCATATTATCATTGGCAGCAGGATTAATGTCCATGAAAAAAAAAAAAAAATTAGTGCAAATCGGAAATTGCATAGCTGAGATACAACTGTCACGTATTTTTTGGTGAAGAATCAAAAGTAGGCCGTCACCATAGAAACAGTTACGCAATAGATACATGTTCAAGACCCATATAGGACTATAGAGGGCCATCCACATGACTTATGTTCCAATTTTCATGAAGCCATGACTTTCGTATCCCTTGAATGTAAAAAATCGATTGAATGGCTTCGACTGTGTTACCATGGCAACAGCAGTGAAAACAGGAGTAATTTGACTTCCATTTAGGGTCATCCAGTGTACTGTGATAAACCTCTGAAAATTTCACGTCATTGTGGCTACTGGTCGTTGAGTGAAAATTCAAACAGTTTTGTGCAGTACCTCATGTCACCACTAACGCCACTGTGAATATTTCTTGAATATTAATATATAGACATGTTAAGAGTGGGATTAGAATCCATTGTGCAAAATTTGGTCCAAATCCGACAAGATTTATCTGAGCTGTAACTGTCACATTTTGTATGGCAAGCATGCCGTCAACGCGTGCCGGTCGTCATGGAAACAGTTCTTTACTATGTACATGTTCTGTTAATGAGTCCTAGAAGAAGGTCACCTTTTAAATCCTGCTCCATCAATGACCATGTCTACATGTACACAAATAAACCAGTTATGATTGGATTCCTGGAAGTATCTGATTATTCAAGTGGCCATGTAAACAGAATAATCTGATAAAGGACATGTAACTGTTGTCATTATTAACTCAAATGGTTTATCCTCCTATAATGTTTATTCAGTGTATGTACACATGAGAAAACTGATTGTTGCCAGCATCAGTTTATTCTCAGTAATTGGTTTATTGTGACCATGTAACCGGGGTCAATGATATTATACTCAGTGTGATTATTTACATTGGTTTCTATGAGAATCTTAATTTTCATTGATTTTAATGGGGAAACCATAGTTGCCATAATGGGAAAAAAATAACATTTTTTATGAAAAATTCAGAACACCAAGTTAAAAAGTAACTTTGTAGTTCTGTCAAGGGTCCAATCACTATCCTTCATAAAAATTTTTGGGGAAAATCGGAAATTCCCTGTCTGAGATACAGCTGTAACATGAAAAATTGCGAAGCATCAAAAACAGGCCATCACCATGGAAACAGTAAAATAGTAGGTACATCTTCAAGACACATATTGGACTACAGAGGGCGGTCACCTTGACATATGTTCCAAATTTTGTGAATCCACGATTTTCGTAACTCTCCAAAAAAAATCACGGAGTTGATGGCGAGGAGGGCGTTGCCATGGCAACAGCAGTAATGGACTGGTAAATGTGAGTTACATTTAGGATCATCCCTACACTGTGATGAACCTCAGAAAATTTCATGTCATTATGGCAACTAGTTGTTGAATTATAAATAAAACAATTTATGCAGTTTCATGCAGCTATGTCAGTGCATGTGCTGGGTTACCATAGCAACACACACACAGCAGTTGGGGAAAGAAAGTTCTGGATCAATCCGGATTCATCCGGTCAGCGGATCACATTACTAATGCAGACAAAACTTTGAAGCCCACCCCTCGAACAACCGTGAATAGAACAGAAACCGTAAGCCACCAGTCCGGTTCCGCCGGACCGGTGGCGCCACACGAGTTGGCTGCCCGTTGCAACAGCCTTTTTTTTTATCTTCCTTCTTCTTTCTACACCTTTCACTCTATATATATATATATCACGGACACACAGATCGCCCCAAAGGTCTCCCGAGTCGGCGGACGGAGCCACTGTTTACAGCAGGAGATATTACAGCAGGAAGAGCTAGTGCTAGCTAGCACTCAACCGCCACCCGGTGCTAACAGTGAAACTCGACATACCGGGAACTGTAGTGAAAACGACGCGGGTGCCGGGCTGGAGTTTAGGCGGCGTGCAAGAAATATAAGACAGAATAATAAAGAGCGATGGCAAGAACCAAGCAGACCGCCCGTAAAATCTACTGGAGGAAAAAGCCCCCCAGGAAGCAGCTAGCCACTAAGGCTGCTCGGAAAAGCGCTCCGGCCACCGGCGGAGTGAAGAAGCCTCACCGTCACAGGCCCGTGGCTCTGAGAGAGATCCGTCGCTACCAGAAATCCACGGAGCTGCTCATCCGTAAGCTGCCCATCCAGCGCCTGGTGAGGGAGATCGCTCAGGACTTCAAGACTGACCTACGCTTCCTGAGCTTCGCCGTCATGGCTCTGCAGGAGGCTCTGCAGGAGGCCAGCGAGGCCTACCTGGTGGGTCTCTTCTTCGCTAAGAGGGTCACCATCATGCCCAAAGACTTCCAGATGGCCCGCCGCATCCGCGGAAAGAGAGCTTAGACTTTCTGCTGCACATTCACCAACCATAATGCTCCGCACTGTGTGTCTATATATATATATATTTATAGTAATATGTACATATGTTTATGTACATATTACTATATTACTCAGAGCCTTCTGATTGTTGCTCTGAGTGTTGCTATCCTTGTGCTGTTGCAATCCTGGAATTTCCCCATTGTGGGACTAATAAAGGCTTATCTTATCTTATCTTATCTTATCTTATAATTTTGGCACCGTGAGAATCCTGAGACTCTAAGCTATGCAGCGATGTAAATTTCTTGCTCCGAAGCGCAAAACTGTGCTCACACTCGCTAGTTAAAACTGAGAAAAATTTGGATCAATATTTTTCTGTCCCATTCAAAGGTATGGCAGGATTCACCAGTTTCTCCTCTTCAGGGCTCCTGGAGATAAAACTACAAAAGTTATGGCTTAGACGAAAAGTTTATGAGTGTCAGGACATCTGTGGCTATGTTTTTGGAAAAAATGAAGTCAGCAGAGCGAAACTTGTGGCCACAATCGTGATTTATCCAGAAATATTTTGTAAATGCTTCACATTCTAGCGATGACATCACACACTCTAAGCTGCCAGCAGCCAGTCCCATTGACTTCAATGTTAAATGGTGATTTTTGCAGAAAAACCTACCTGACTTTAGATGCAAATATTTCAAAAAATGTAAAAGTTATCAAAAAGCTGAATGGAAGTTAAGTAGCTGACATTTGCAGAAACAAAATAAAGGCAGAATGGTTTCTATAACTTCAAAATTACAGAAGTTATTAAGCATAAGGCAGAAGCAGAAAAAGCAGAAGTTTCCCATAGGAATGAATGGGATTTAAAAAGCTAAAAAATCCTGTTTTTTTTACAAAAAGCATAAAAGTTTGGAAGAATAAAAATACAAGCATACAACTCCAGAAAAAGCTGAACATTTTGATACCAAAATGAAGTATGTAGCACAAAAACTGTGGAACAAGTTAGAGCATAAAGTTTTGAAAAGTTTATATACAAGAAAGGTGAGTGGATAACAACGCATGAATGCTTCACATTCACACAATATAGTATTAAAAATTATTATAAGAGGAGTTATAAACAATATACAGTACATATATATGTTCTTTATATAGCTCCTTTTGGCAAAGTAAAATCGGTTTGGCACATTAAGGAAAGCAGATTTCTGTGCTGCTCACCTAGCTGCCTGACAGGATAAGGGGAAAAAAAAGAAAACAATCCTTTGTTGCAGCACCTTTGGCTTTTATTACAGTACTCAGTCATTTTGGGTAGGAGTCTATTGACATAATGCACGGCTCAGGAGACACACACGCAGGCTCAGGGTAGATCTAATAGCTTTATTAACAACAAGTGTGTATGAATGTGTGTCTGCGGGATGTGAATGTATTGGTGGTGGCGTCTGTGTCGGGCACGGAGGCAGGAGGCCGTACAGCTGGACAACCCTATGGGAGAAGCAAAGGGAGAAGGGTGACGGGCACCACACCAACACAGGTGATATGAAGATGGTGACTGGCTTACTTGGAATTAGCAGGTGGCTGGCACAGCAAGGATGAGGTCCGGTAGACAGCGACCTGGAGCGCCTGGTGCAGCAGCGAGGGAATGGAGGCGGAGAGGAGTGGTCCGCCGCCGGGGAATCCACCTGTGCATAGGGGAGCAGACTGGGAGAAGAATGAGGTAAGAGCTTCTTACCAGAATGTTTGCTGAGCGGTTGAGATTCCTTACAGCAATTGTAGCGAGTGAAGACTGACGGCTTCAGGCCGAAGCCCAGGGCGAGGCGGCTTAAATCCCTCGCCGCTGATGAAGTGCAGGTGTGCATGCAGCTGGCGCCGCAGATGGGTGGCGAGGCGTGACATCTATCAGTGTAGCACATCTTGATTTTGCAATATTTGCCCAGTCTTCTTTGGAAAATGGTCCAAATTCAAGATTCAGATATTCAAAGATTTTATTTGTCAATACTACTATACGTACAGGATATACAGGAGAATTGAAATGGTGTTCCTTCTTCTTCTTTTAAATTTGACTGGCGGTTGGCAACCAGTTAATAGGTGCATTCTCTCTCTTCAGTGGTGTGCGCAATCTAAAAAAAGAAAAAGGCATAAAGCTGCAAAACAACAACAGCAGTCTATGTACAGTAATGCTACCCGTAGTGCAAGTGGTGACAAAAGTTAGACCCAGACATTTCACAGTGCAAAAAAAGATAAATAATGAAACCCAGCAATCCTATATACAGAAACGTAGAGCAGTAATACTCGTAGTTGCAAGTCTGATGTGGTAGTGTGGTTTCAGACAGAGACAGATTGGACTGCACATGATTAGTATTGCAATGACAGACAGACAGCAGTAGATATGGCATTTGTGCAAATGGTTGCAGTAAAGTGCAGAGACATACAGCAGCAGATGTATTACTGTTGGTGTTCCAGTTTTTCTGTGTGAACAGATGAGGTAGTTAATGTGCAGGTGAGTGTGCTAGAGTCCAAGGAAAGGGGTGGGGGTGGGGGGGGCAGTGGACAGAATTCAGGGTCCTGATTTCCTGATGAACAAAGCTGTTTTGCAGTCTTGTGGAGCAGGCCCGGAGACTGCAGTACCTTTTCCCCGAGGGTAGGGGGCTGAAGAGGGAGTGTGAGGAGTGTGAGGTGTTGCCTGCAATGTTGATGGCTTTGCGGGTAAGGCGGGTGACGTAGATGTCTGGGGGGGGGGGGGGTGAAGATGGGCATTGATGATCTTGCTGGCTGCTTTCACTGTGCGTTGTATTGTTTTATGGCAGGAGGCGGTGCAGCTTCCATACCACACCATGATGCAGCTGGTGAGGATGCTCTCAACGGTGCCCTGGTAGAATGAGCACATGATGGGGGGTGGGACTTGTGCTCTCCTCAGTTTGCGGAGGAAATGGAGGCTAGTTTGAACCTTATTTGCCAGTGATGTGGTGTTGTTTAACCAGGAGAGGTCCTCAGAGATGTGCATCCCCAGGAACTTCTTGTTGCTCACCCTCTCCACAGCTGCACAATCGATGATCAGAGGGGATGCTGTGTGTGTCCCCTCCTGAAGTCGACCACAATTTCCTTTGTTTTTCCCATGTTCAGGAAGAGATTATTGTCTTTACACCACTGGGCCAGTTGGATTACCTCATTTCTGTAGTTGGCCATCTCGTTGTTGGTGATGAGGCCCACCACCGTTGTGCTGTCCGCAAACTTGATGATGTGGTTGCTGCTGTAGGCTGGTCCACAGTCATGGGTCAGCTTGGTGAAGAGCAGTGGGCTGAGCATGCAGCCTTGTGGGGCCCCTGTTGTCAGTGTGATGGTCTTGGAGGTGTTGCTGCCAACCCGCACATTCTGTGGCCTCCCTGTGAGAAAGGTTTTGAGATTGAACAGATGTTCAATCGGATACAGGTCTGGACTTTGGCTGGGCCATTCCAAAACCTTAATCTTCTTCTGGTGAAGCAATTCTTTTGTTGATTTTGTCACGTGCTAAGTTCTGAATCTTCTGCCAGACTCAGCTTTGTGGCTCCTTCTCTGCATTTATGTATATTTATTGTATTTTTTGCACTTTAGTTTCATTATTGCTTTTTATGTTTCTGTTTTGACTCCAGTTCTGTTTCTTGTTTATTTGTAGTGAATTATCAGTCTGTACTGATTTTGTTTGTTCTTCGTATGTGTTCTGTGGTGTGCTTCTCTGGGTTGACAGCTGTCAGGAAATGTTTCTGGGTTTGTGCTCTGCAGGGTCTGTCACCTGTCAAGTTGTCAGCCCAGCCGCTCCTCCCTCACCTCTCTCAGCTGATCTCATTATCACTCATTATTTCCTTTTGCTCGCTCAGGTGAACCCACACTTGTTACTTGTAATGTGATGGGGGTTTTTTATCCCTATTTAAGGGAAACTGTTGTACATATTCATTGCTGCTGCCACGTCTCATCAGGCTGAATCCAATCTTCTCCAATTCACGTCAGAGCCCTGTTTTTGCTCTGGCGTCCAACCCGTTTAAATTTTTCCTTCATTGTTACTTTGTTATTTTGAGTATCTTGTTGGACTTTATGTATGTTAATAAACCTCATAAGCTCGCAGTTTAGCACCTGGGTTCATTCTCTGTGCCCTGAAGAGGCAAACATGACAGATTTGGATGTGTGCTTTGAGCTATTGTCATGCTGAAAGAGGAAGTTCTTCATCTTCATCTTTCTAGTAGAAGCCTGAAGGTTTTGTGCCAACACTGACTGGTATTTGGAACTGTTCATAATCCCCTCCACCTTGACTAAGGCCCCAGTTCCAGCTGATGAAAAACAGCCCCAAAGCATGATGGTGTTACTGCCATGCTTCACTGTAGGTATGGTGTTCTTTTGGTGATGAGCAGTGTTGTGTTTGCACGAAATATACCTTTTGACATGGGATTACACTTACACCCAGGAGCAGACATGGAAGACAACATTTTAGGTGAATGAAATAATAATCTTTATTAAATGTAATATAGTGATAATGAGATGGTGGTGAGGATCTGACAACCCTGTAGGAGAGAGAACAGAAACTATGGTGAGAATGTGATAAGATGACAGGGTAAGATAAGGCTTCCGTCTTGCCACCCTACCCCATAGCCCAGATATATGAAGAACAACGGGAGATTGTGTCACATGTACTAAACAGCCAGTACTTGCCAGAAAGTCCTGCAGCTCCTTCAATGTTGCTGTCGGCCTCTTGGAAGCCTCCCTGACCAGTTTTCTTCTTGTCTTTTCATCAATTTTAGAGGGACATCCAGTTCCTGGTACTGTTGTGCCATTTTTTTTCCACTTGATGATGACTGCCTCCACTGTGTTTCATGGTATATTTAATGCCTTGGAAAATCTTTTGTACCCTTCTCCTGACTGATATCTTTGAACAATGAGATCCTTCTGATGCTTTGGAAGCTCTCTGCGGATGGTGGCTTGTGCTGTAAGATGTGACTACAGAAATGTCCGGAAAAGCCTATTAGAACAGTTGAACTTTATTTGGGGTTAATCAGAGGCACTTTTTTGGGGGCACATTTGTGGTTAATCAGAGGTCCACGTGCTGCTGATGGCCACACCTGGACCTCCCCACCAAGAGCAAGGTAAGATCTTTTGAGAATGGAGAATATGAAAACAAGAAAGAGCACTTGTCTGAGCTCGAGCTCCACAGCCATCCAGGACTCGGGTGGTTGAGGCTGGGACATCCTTGCTCTCCTTTCCGGGGCGTCCACACCCAACATGACTACCTTGGATGGGGGAGAGGGGCATCTTGGTCCTCTCCATCTGGACACCCACTCTGGGCATGACAACCTCATGGGAGGACGGTGAGGAGAGAAAAAACACCGGGACAAAGTTGCCGGCAGTGGTGTTGCTCAGCAAGGAGAATTCAGGAGCAGAGGACATCTGCAGCCAGTTCTCCTCACCACGAGCAAGACATGAGTTTTCTAGAACTGTGTGTGTTTGAACAGAGCAGAGAACTTTCCTTGACCTCTTACACAGTGTTGCTTGGTGGTAGTTCTCACTGAAGGTTTTTGAAATATACATGTTCCTCTGAAATGATATTGTTTCTCCCTTATTTGGAACAACTTTTGGATATTTGCGGGCAGTGATAGATTCTTCACTTTAAACATTATTACTGCAGTTTTAAAATCAACCAGATCTTTCAACTTGAGAGCTTTTAATTTAAGAAAAAAGTGGGTTTGTTGGTTCCCTGTAAGCTGCTTTGTTTATTATTCTAATAGCTCTCTTCTGAAGCATAAAGACTGGATATATGTTTGTTTTATATGTATTTCCCCATACTTCAGTACAATATGTCATGTATGGGAGTATTAATGAATGATACAAGGTATATAGTGTGGGTTGATTCACCAAATATTTCACTCTGTGTAGTATTGCAATTGATTTGGATATTTTACCTTTAATATAATTAATATGTGACTTCCAACACAGTTTATTATCAATTATTACTCCAAGAAATTTAGTTTCAGATACCCTTTCAATCTCTACACCATTTACACTGAGTTTAGATACTGAGTTGTTGTGATGGTTGTTAAAGACTATAAATTTTGTCTTACTTAAATTGAAAGTTAATTTGTTTGAATCAAACCACAGTTTAAGCTTTCCTAATTCCCTTCCGAGTGTATCCAGAAGTTGTTCCAAATTGCTTCCACTGCATAATAGATTAGTGTCATCAGCAAACAATATTAAGTCAATTTTTTCTGAAACTTTACATATATCATTTATATACATATTGAATAACAATGGCCCCAAAACTGAACCCTGTGGGACTCCACAAGTAACCTTCAGTAACTGTGAGTTTTTGTTACCAACACATACATACTGATATCTATTCTTTAAGTAACTACTTAACCAGGATAGTGCTACCCCTCTAATACCACAATTTTGTAGTTTCATTTGATACATATCATTTTCCCTCCCCTGTAGAACAATGCCAAACACACCAATTAGGCCCTTACAAATTTAAACCCGATTCAGATTTCTAATAGAAATAATACTTATGTACAAAAATAATTTATACAAGCCTATCCAATCACACCACAAACTAGAGGGGGTCAGGTAGACTGCCGACCCACCTCGACTTGGCTAGCCGGGTTATTCTGCCGTCTTTAAAATAATGGAGTCAATAAAACAAAATGGCCGTGTGTGGTGATCCAAGCACTGAGCTAATCTGCGCTTGAGTCACTCAGTATTTTCTCTTTTTCCCTTTTAGTTCTAACCCTGCTTTTAATTGTCAGTGCCGCGGCCGGACTTCCGGCTGTCAACTCGAGCTGGCCCTGTCACAGCTGAGTGTGATTCCATGATTGCATTTTCTCTTCACCTGTTTGGGCCTTAGTCTTTTGGGGTTTAGTATTTAAGGGAGCAGCTCCAGCTCACTCCTCGCTGCGACTTCGTCAACAATGACTGGAGTCCCTACGTCCGGCCCCAGTCTCCCTTCAGCGTTAGGTTTCACCCTCGCTTCATTCAGTTGTAAGTGTTTACAGTGTCAGGTTTCGCCCTCACTCTGTATATGTAAGTGTTTATTGGGACTTTACATTTCTCTCTTTATTTTACCCACCTGGGTTGCATGTTTAGTTGTTTGTGTTTTGCCCCTCGTGGCGTATTATTTTGTCACGTTACCTTAATAAATATACAAACTGTCTGTTGGCATCTGGCGCCTCATTTATGCCCTGAAAGGGGCAGTAACATGACACCGTGTTCCTAAAACTTAAACAATCCCCTTGTGGCCGACACACATTGTGGGCTCACGCTGCCACAGAGACAGGACTGAATGTGTATTGTGGTGTGTCACGTCTGCAAGGACTGAGGACTCGAATCTACAGGAGGCAACAAGGAAGTGTGAGATTTGTCTCTTTGTCCCACAGAAGACGCCCCAGAGGGTATTCCGGTTCATCAGGAAATGAGAGACAATGGTGAAGCTTCAAAGGGATGCTTTGTAACTGTATGTTGACTGAAGACACCATGTGACTTGAATTCTGATGCTGGAAATGATTCTTTCTCTTTCCTGCTTTGAGAATGCTAGAAGCTGTGTTCTGTCAAATAAAGCTGGTTTTATGACTGAAACTCAGCCTCGTTATTTGAGCATGCTTCTACACCCTAAACATATATACACAGTCAGAACTTTCATAATAGAACTCAAACAGTTAATATGTACCCATAAAGCATGGTGGTAGCCCCTACCCAAACACACCCACCCCACAACCTGGGCGATTCACACAACAAACATGTATCAAACATGGTACAAACAATGTTTTTTTTTTTTTTTTTTTTTTTTTTAACTAACACATGGCAAAAGCAATCAGCACATACTAACTATGTGACCATAGGGTAACCTGGCATTTTAACAACTCCACCACACCATGCTAATAGCCCCCCCACCCCCACAGTCACAGTGGGAGACCCACCCTAGGATTTCCGTCAGGCGGATCCCTCCCAGAGCTCCTTCGCCTCTTCTCCTCTTGGGACGAGCTGCGCTGGCGTCTCTTTTCATCCACCCATCGCAGCTTCTTAGGGTGTCTCCACGAAGCATCAGAAAGCCTCACGTAGCCGTCCTTTCGTCCTTCCATCCTTCCCCTGGCCATCTCGTCGCTTTCTTTTCGCACGCATGCCCCTCACCCAAGCTTCCACTCTGGGCCAGACCTCTTCAAAGATGCGCTGAGGAGCTCGATTGGCTTCTGATGACCATAACATTGTAACCGGGTTCTCTCCCTGGGTCGAACCTCATCACCGACCCGGTCCGGAGTCCTCCCTGGACTCCAGTGTCATCGCCTGGGGCATCTTGGAATTGAGCCAGTCGGTCTCGCCCTGCTCTCTTTCATTTCCAACGCTGGTACAGCTCCTGCAGCTCCTTGCCTCACGGTATCACCGGGACACACTCTGGAAGTCGAGGGAGCTGGCGACTAGGCTCCTTCAGACATAGATAGATAGATAGATAGATAGATAGATAGATAGATAGATAGATAGATAGATAGATAGATAGATAGATAGATAGATAGATAGATAGATAGATGGATGGATGTACTTTATTGATCCCAAACTGGGAAATTACAGTGTAACAGCAGCATGACAGTAGACAAACCACTGACCACATCCTCCATATTATTTATCAAATTGTCATTTTCAATAAAATATTCTGGATAATTAGCATTCTTTGATCGGTTACTAATAATCCCATTTAGCACTTGCCAAATTCCTCTTAAGTTATTTTTATTATCCTCTAATATTCTGTTGTAATATTCTTTCTTACAAGTCCTCATTATATTAGTAAGCTTATTTTTATATCTTTTATATTTGATCTCAGCATCCACCATTCTGCGCTTAATGAATTGTTTATTTAATGTATATTTCGTTTTACATGCATTTATTAACCCCTTGGTCACCCAAGGAATATTTTTGTTTTGTTGTCTGTCACTGTATTGTTTTATAGAACAGATTTTATTGTACAATGATTGAAATATTTGTAAAAATTCATCATATGCTTTATTTGTATCATTTTCATCACAAACTATCCTCTAGTCTTGCATTAATAATTCCTTTGCCAGTAAATACATAGATTATTCAGTTCTTATTCTTTTATATTTAATATTTTTGGTATACTTTTTCTTCCTATAATCACGTTGATAGACAACAAAAATCGGCAGGTGGTCACTGACATCATTCAATAAAAGCCCACTCCTGATATTATTTTCCATAATGTTTGTGAATATGTTATCTATTAGTGTGGCACTGTGTGACGCGATTCTGCTAGGTCCGGTAATTGTTGGATGTAAGCCCATACTGTACATTGTGTTGATAAATTCTTCTGTCAAACTATGTTGTTTTGAATTCATAAGATCTATATTGAAATCCCCACAGATGAACATAACTTTAAGAGTAAGTTTTGCATACATTTTTTTTTCCATCCAGTCCTTGAATAAGTCAATATTTGAACCAGGTGTTCTATATCCACAGCTCACTACTATAGTCTTCATATTGCCTAAACAGATTTCTATTGAAATACATTCAAATAGATCATCCACAGTCACTGTCAAATTTTCAACAACTTTGTATTGCAAGCACTTATCAATATAAATTGCAACTCCTCCTCCTTTTACACCTCCTCCTTTTTAAGTAAGAGTGCTGCAAGGCCTCTTCAGCAGAGATCCTCTGAACTGGATTACATTTCAATAGGTTCTGGAGAAGATCCCGTCCTTTGCTAATTAGTTTGGGAACGACATTTACCAGTCTAAATGTTACAACACTAATGAATAAAGAAAATGCAGGCAAGCAAAAATAGCAAATGCTAAGGTGAGGGAGATCGCCAGCTAAACCTGGAAAACAGAGCTATAACAACTCTTGAACAGGGAGCGATAAAGGCAAGAAAAATAGCAGAAGCTAAGGTGAGGAGGATTGCCGGCTAAACTTGGAGACAAAGTTAGGAACACACATAGCAAAATAGCAAAGAACTTACATGTATGAGTAGCGAGATGAAAGTAGGGTGCTGTGCCAGATAAAAGTGTGCAGCACCTTAAATAAGGCTAGACACAAATTAAATTAACTGATAACAGGTGTGGTAAACCTGAGCGGGTAGAAGAAAACAAAGAAACAATTTAGACCGGCTGAAAATGATGAGAGAGGAGGGAGCAATCGGTGCTGACAGCTGACAGGGCCACCCCCACGCAGAACGTAACCTCAGAAAGCCACTGACAGCTGTCAACCCCGAGAGTGGACACCACAGTAAAAATATAAAGAATAAACATTACCAAATACAGACTGATAAATAATTGTCAAAGGTTCAGAACATGAAGGTAACAAAACTGAAACATAAACAGAACAATATAAAACAGCACGATAATACCAAAACTCAAATGGCACAAAATAATACAACAAATAAATACAAAAACAGAGAAATGCCATGAGACCGAGCCTGGTAAAAATATCCAGAGCTCAGCTTTTGACAAAGCTGTAGGAAATCCTTCTTCCTATGGTGTTTTTGCAGCAGGCTGTCAATGACCTTTTTCACTGGCAGTGTCCAACATGTGTGGCCCAACACGAAAATCATTCAGCCTGTCTTTATGGATCACAGGGGCAATGGTAGAGCATCACAGACTTCTGGAAAAATAATAAAACAAAAATAGTGCATCAGTTGATTATGTTAATACATTACATTATGATGTAGAATTGTTAGTTCAAAGCACCATATTGCTTTACCGCTAAGTGTTGGAGGTCTCTGGCTTTCTTCTGATAGCATCTCATCATTTAGAAATACACCAGCAGAAAAGGTGAAGGTCAGATGGTGCTGGTCCAGGGTCTGCCCAACTGGAAAATGGTAAAATGTCTTTCATTTAAAAACCTTTCTTTGCTCCTTGTGACACTCGGGCAGGGGCTGCTGTGGCTGGCATGATAACTGATTAGACAGAAACAATAGACAGGTACTGACATCAGATACAAACAGACTTAGCTATAACCAATGCTTTCATCTAGTCAGAATGATAAACATGGACTTACAGCTCTTTACTTGTAGCTTTGCAGCTGAGATGTTCAGCATTGCTGCTTCCAGCTGTTTATCCTCATCCATCCCTGTGGTAAAGAAATAATTAGAATCTACAAAAACAAGAATTAGTAAATCTGACTTAAGGTGAATAAAAACATTTTTCACATGTCAGATAGGATGTCTGAAATGTAAATTCATATAACCAGTAAAAAAAACAACAAAAAAAACAACATTAAACTTACATTTTTAATGAATGTTAATATTCATTGGGATAACAACTTACCAAGGTGCTTCTGAGTTTTGCTTGAGGCATGTCCTGCAGGTGTGGTGGCAGAAGCTGACTGCTGCTTCTTCTCCAGCAGGTGCTGCTGTAGCTTGTACATGTGAGTTTCTTCAGTGCAGGTCTTCCTCATCACAAAGTCTGCATAGCCATCTTCTCTGCTTCCCCAGATCTCTTTCCAGGTGCGCTTGGCATGTGAGCCAAAGCCAACCAGCTGATCATCTTCTGGGGACGTTTTAGCAACAACACCCATTCCACTGGCCTCAACATCCAAAAGAGACTTGATCTCTGGAAAGCTGAAGGCAGAGTCTATCAATGACTGTAGGCTATCCTTCCTGTTACCTTTAGCTATTTTTTTTTGTCCAGCTTTTCCAGAGAAAAGCTGGACAGCCTTGACTCCACTCCTGACCCTGGGTGTATGTGGCAAGGCCTGCAGCACATCACAGACTACAAAGAGGACCAACAGCAGCACCACTAGCTCCACAGACAGCCTACTGGATGATCTCAGCATCTTTTACACCTGCTTTGAGACCTCGAGCTACAGTGCAGAGAGAAGACACACACACATGCACCCTCCCCCTCAACTAAACATCTCATCAGGCCAGGTAAACAAAGCACTGAGGAATATCAACCCCTGCAAGGCAGCAGGACCAGACAACAATCTGGGTGGGCTCTTAGAGAATGTGCTGCCGAGCTGACTGATGTTCTTACATCCCTCTACAAACTCAAAGTGGTGCTGGCCCTCATTCAGGACTGCATACCGGATACCCTGGACCCCCTGCAGTACAGCTACCAGCCCAACAGGTCCATCTCAGATGCCATCGCTGCAGCACTCCATTATTCTCTCTCCCACCTGGAAGATAAAGACTCCTACATCAGGATGCTCTGTCAACTACAGTTCTGCCTTCAACATGGTTATCCCCCACAAACTCACCGACAAACTGTCTTCACTTGGCCTGCACTCCACCCTCTGTGACTGGCTACTGGACTTTCTGACTGGCAGGCCTCAGTCTGTCAGGATGGGTAACAAGACCTCAGCCAGCATCATCACGAACACAGGAGTTCCACAGGGTTGTGTTCTCAGCCCTATCCTCTACAGCCTCTTCACCCATAACTGTGTAGCCTCCCACAAGGACAATATCATCTTAAATTGCGGATGACACAGCAGTGACATGATGCATCACTGGTGGTGATGAAGCATCTTACAGGAGGGAGGTGGCCAGCCTGGTGCCATGGTGTGAGGACAACAACCTCACCCTCAACATGGGCAAGATCAAGGAGGAAGGGGAGGAGACCCCATCGGCCGCTGTTCATCTGGGAGCTTGAGGTGGAGAGGGCGAGCAGATTTAAATACCACATCAGCGAGGACCTCACATGGGTACTTAACACCACAGAGCTGGTTAAGAGAGCTCAACAGTGGCTGTACTTTCTGAGGAGGCTGAAGAAGTTTAGCATGTCCCCCAAGATCCTCAACAATTTCTACATTTACATCATCGAGAGCATCTTGACCAACTCCATCACTGCGTGGCACGGCATCACTACTGCTCTAGACCACAAATGCCTGCAGTAGTAGTAGATTAGTTTATTTGACAGGGACAGTGCAATAAACATAGACAATTAATCAAAGACAATCAATCTGATGTGTTGCACATAGAGTGTATAGCTATTAGCTAATTTGCAACTCTTGTCCCTGGATGGGCTTTAGAAAAAAGAATCAAGATAAAAATATACACAATAACCACATACATCAATGCAGAAAAATTATAAATACACAATTATAAATATTATAAATATTATAAATACACAAATATAACAGCCTGACTCACCTTTAACATAAATATTATAAATACACAAATATAACAGCCTGACTCACATTTAACACATATAACATAACTCACATTTGCCTATTTCAGGCCTTCCTCCCTCCGTCACTCACTATAAACAAACACATTTATTCCTTCCCTTCATTCACTCTCACTTTGCAGACAAATAATTCATACATGAGTACATTCTTGTTTATTTTTCAGCCAGTTTTTAACATTTTTAGTGAATGTTTTAAAGTCCGTTATTATTTTAATTTCATTTGGCATTGTGTTCCAGATGTGACTGCCCTTTATAGAGAAAGCCGTTTGTCCAAATGTGGTTCTGCGGTGGAATATTTTACAGTTATTGTTAACAGAACTCCTGGTGGCTCTGCTGCTGTCCTGTCTTTGGACGAAACCAGCAAGTGGCTCGGGTGCAGATTTATGGAAACATTTGAACGTTAATTTCAGAAGACAGAGGTCAATGAAGCTCTCAAAACTCAATAGGTTGTATTTTTTTAAAACATTACAGTGATGCCACCTAATGGGCTTTTTGTCCAAGATTTTTAGGGTTTGATTATATAATGAACCTATATGTCTTATTGTGGAAGGGGCTGCTTGAGCCCAGACTGTCAAACAGTATGATATATGAGAAAAAACCATAGAATGCATATACAGTGCAGCTGCTTCGTAAGGTATGTAATATCTAATTAATTTAAAGCAGTTCAGATTTTTTTTTACTGTTTTTGAAATTTTCTTTATATGAAGATTAAATTTGAGTTGAGGATCTAGTACAATGCCAAGGTATTTGAATTCTGTAGCTAAACTGATGTCATGATCATGTATATTAACTTTAAAATGTTGCAGGTTACATTTTTTGATTGAAATGCAGAGAGTGTTGAAGACAGCGATCAGATCAGATCAGATCATCAGGACTCCACTTCTCTCTCTGCAGAGCATCTACCACTGCAGAGTCCAAAGAAGAGCTGCCTCCATCCTCCAGGACCCCACCCACCCCCAGCACAGAAGGTTCACACTTCTACCCTCAGGCCGGAGGTACAAAAGTGTGAAATGCAGGACATCCAGACTAAAAAAAACTCCTTCTTTCCCACTGCCGTCAGACTCCTGAATAAATAACAAACTCTGGACACAGCTTTGCAAACAGGAATTCACACACTGGATGCTAAATTTGCACAGTGCTCATTTGCACAATGTACATAGTCTCACCCCGTCGCATGTCCATATCATCTCTGCTGCTAAATTATCATTGTACAGTCTATTAGGTATTATCATTACAGAGAAATTCTCACACTGGGTGCTAATTAGCATATTGTTCATTTGCACATTGTACATAGGCTTATGCCATCTCAGGTTCATATCATCTATGATATTAATATACCATAGTCCATTATAGTCATCCAGTGAATTTTCAATTTTCATTCTTCTTGTTTCCTCTAGTTTAACTGCTTTAACTGTCCTAATTGCCTAATGTGTGTCAGTAGTCTTCATTAGTATTAGCATTTAGTATTAAGGTGTGTTTATTACCTTTATTAGTATTGATGTGTATCTATTACCTTGGCATTCATTTGGAGAATAGAGTAAGAACTTCATTGTTCAGGAAATGTTGCATTTCTTAACGGAGCTCATGATGATACAGCCTTTGAATCTTGAATCTTGAATCTTTTCCTTTAAACTTTCCAAACAGGAGGATGTAGCCTGCCAGCACCTCCACCATGTCTGTCACATCCTCTCTGTCAGACCACAGCAACAGCATTTTACAGACAAAGGTCTTCCCTCATGGGCGCAGATTTGTCCAGCAGGGTGGGGTCATCGTTAATCCACGTAGTATTTAAAGAGAGAGAGAGAGAGAGAGAGAGACAGAGACAGAGACAGAGAGAGAGAGAGAGACAGAAGGGAAAATTATTTAGCTTTAAAGAATTATCTCATACAAATACTGACATTTCATACATTATTCAGCAAAAAAGGGAGAAGGGTGAGGTGGCAGGAAAAATCATTTAGATATAAAAAAAAACAAGTTAAAATATATCAGATTAATGCTGTAGTAGGTGTTAAGTTTACTCAAAGAATATTCTGCAACTGTAACCCCTCTGTAAACCCCTCTTCATTAAAGTCAATGGAGTGGCACAAACATAAGGCATTCGGTATTATTATGTTCATTTTGGGTTCTGTTGTGTTGTATATCTATGGTTTCCGGTTTGTTTTATTTTGACAGCACTGTGCAGCATCCGGCTGTAAAACTCTTCGGGGCTTCACAGCTACTGTCCATTCTGTTACTCATCAAGCCACACCTGTCACTCATTATGGACTGCTTATAGGGCACGGCAAACCTCCTGGGTTTGTTGTGTCCTTCTTCCATGTGCCCCCGTTCTTGGTAGTTCTGACGTTGAAAGTGTTTGGGTGCCACTGTAGAGAACAGTTGGACAGCTCCGTCCAGGTACGTTTTCCCTTATTTCCAGCCATGAGTCCCGCAGCCTTCAGGAGAGCTCCGGCTGGATTCCGCCCCTGGCCAGGCATCCCCTGGCTTCATGTCCCCCTGGAAGTTGAGTCCCGCTCTCCTCCAGCATTTTGTGTTCAGTTTGTGTTCTTGTTTATCAGCGCCATTTATTTCATGATTTAGTTTTAGTTTGTTCTCGTTTTTGTCTGTGTTTATGTTAATAAGTGTGCAAACTCACAGACAATGTTTCGTGTCCTAATTAGTGCTCGTTTCACAAGCACTTCATGACAGAAGGGCACAACCACCTGGACACCAGCCTCTGTGAGTTTTGCAGTTTTTCTTTTGATTACCTATTCTTGTTTCCCTACCATCCTTTGCCTGCAGAGATGGCAGCAGTTGGAAGACTGTTTTCATGGAGCTTGGGGGGGAGCTCTGCACTGTGCTCTGGGAAGTGGATGGACTCATCGCCAACGCACGCACATCTTCCACCCCAAGAGACGCTCTGTGGAGCTTAAGCCTGACGGGAGGCGGCTTTGCAGCGTTACCCTAGGCTCATGCTCCACTCCAAAGGAAGGGAAAGGGTTTTTCTTCTGGAAGATCTACAGCAGGAGTATCTTGGAAAGAGCTCGGCCAGCTAACCGAGGTCCGGGCCAATGGGAGGGCATCCCAGGACTGTACCGTCATCAGCTCCTCACCAGCCTCGAGTTTCAGCACCCCGCCTCCGTCAACAGAAACCCATGCCTCCTTCCCAGGCTACTTCAGCAGTGGGCAGAGGAGCCCAATCAGATCCCACCGCAGCAGTAGGAACTATCGGTCACCGGCAGATAAGGCAGGTGGGTTGCTCTAGAGAACTCGTTTCTTGCTCGTGGTGAGGAGAACTGGCTGGAGATGTCCTCTGCTCCCAAATTCTCCTCGCCGAGCTCCACCACTGCCGGCAACTTTGTTCCAGTGTTTTTTCTCTCATCCCCGTCTGAGGTGGTCGTGCCCAGAGTGGATGTTCAGACGGAGAGAACCAAGGCGTCCCCCCGTCTGAGGTAGCCATGCCAGGAGTGGACATGCAGGAAGGGAGAGCCGGGATGTCCCAGCCTCGATCACCGGAGTCCTGAACGGTGGTAGAGCTTGAGCTCAGGCAAGTGCTCTTTCTTGTTTTCATGTTCTCCATTCTTGAAAAAGCTTGCCTGGTTCTTGGTGGGGAGGTCCAGTTGTGGCCTCAGCCGCTCCTGAGCCCTCCTCACCGGGCTCCACTGCTGCCTGTGACCCTGACTCTGTATGAGTATGTGTATCTGTGCCTTTGCCTCATCCACTGTCGAGGGTCACCAAGGCCTCCATGGGTGCTGCTCCCCCTCCGGTCAAGATCTTCATGGGTGCTACTCCCCCTCCAACCGAGATCTCTGTGGGTGCTGCTTCCCGCCATCTATGGTCTCCGAAGGTGCTGCTGTTCTGCAGTCTTTGGTCTCTGAGGGTGGTGCTATCCCGCCGTCAATGGTCTCCGTGGGTGCAGCTATGCCCCAGTCCAGGGCTGTCGTGGGTGCAGCACTGCCCCAGTCCAGGGCCCCGTTGGTTGACCATCTCCTTGGCCTGATGCTCTCACGGGTACTCCTCGTCATCTTGGGGACCTTGCTCCAGTCCCAGGCCGCCGTGGCAGCTATGCCCCAGCCCGGGTCCTCTGAGGGTGCAGCTATGCCCCAGCCTGGGGCCGCTGCGGGTGCAGCTGTTCCCCAGCCTGGGGCCACTGTGGGTGAAGCTATGCCCCAGCCTGGGGCCACTGTGGGTGCAGCTATGCCCCAGCCTGGGGCCACTGCGGGTGCAGCTGTGCCCCAGCTCGGGGCCGCTGTGGGTGCAGCTATGCCCCAACCTGGGCCACCGTGGGTGCGTCGTCCTAGCCCGGAGCTGCCGTGGGTGCATCATAGGAGGTTCCCGCTGATTGGCCGCCCTTCGCTGTGGGATGGCACCCCTAGCTCAAGAGGCTCGTTGGCTTAGGGATGTTGGGAGGCTGGCTGATGGGCTGCTCCTCCTGCTTTGTTGGTTCTTTAACACGGGGAGGCCACCCGACATGTTCCAGCACAAATGCCGGTAATCTTGGGACTCAGGTAGGTTGCCCGAACTGCCCCAGCCAGGAATTGGTAAGGCTTGAGTTCCTGGAGACCACCTGAGGGACAGTGTGGGATCTTGTGTGTTTTCTTTTGGATTGTTTTTGTTGTTTGCTTTTGTCCCTTCATGCCTGGGTTCCCCCTTCTCCTTCCTGGGGTGGGTTGTTCCTCTTGTTGGGAAGGCTTGCTGGGACTATATCATGAACCGCGTTTACATTTAAAGCTGCCAGCTTTGTTATTCATGAAATTGTTTTGTTCCTTTACTATCTGGGAAATGGCTTGGTTGTGTGCTGTTAATTGTGTTTCTGTTTGTCCTTTTGTTTCTTTTCTTTTTGTAGTTTTTTGAATAAATTAATTTGCTAATTTGTTTTGAGTTATTATCTTAAGTTTGGAAAAAATTAGTGGCAATTGTTATATTTCATGTTTGACTGTCTTTATTTTCCTTTTGTTACATGTTTTGAACATACACCCTCAGTTTGATTATATCTTAATCCTATTTTAATTCTTTATAGTCTTATTTGTTAGTTTCATAGTTATGGTTAGGTTTGGTTTATTTACATTTGCCGTTTACCAAGAATTGAATCTGGCCATGCCTCACTTTAAGTTTATGCTTTTACCTTATTAATGTTGCCATGTTTTTTGGTTTGGAATTTTGTCATGGTCTCACTGTCATGTTTTCTGTTTGACATTTGTGTGTTTGGGGGGAGTCTTCAGTGAGCGTGTATGTGTGTGTGGAGGGGTGCTTTTTGATGTTGCCTAGGGGTTGTCTGGGCCTCACCCCTTGAGGGGGGGAACTGTCATGATCCTTGGGCACGGGGAAGGGGGTGCCCAGTTCAGTATTTTTATGGCCATTTTGGGTTCTGTTGTGTTGTATTTTTATGGTTTCCAGTTTGTTTTATTTTGACAGTGCTGTGCAGATTCCGGCTATCAAACTGTATGGGGCTGCACAGCTGCTTTCCATTCTGTTACTCATCAATCCATGCCTGTCACTCATTATAGACCTCTTATAGGGCACGGCAAACCTCCGGGGTTTTTCGTGTCCTTCTTCCATGTGCACCCATCCTTGGGAGCTCTGACATTGTGTTTGGGTACCGCGGTTGAGGAGGGTTGGAGAGCTCAGTCCAGATACGTTTTCTCTTATTTCCAGCCATGAGTCCCACAGCCTTCAGGAGAACTCCAGCTGGATTCTGCCCCTGGCCAGGCGTCACCTGGTTTTATGTCTCCCTGGAAGTTGAGCCCCGCTCTCCTCCAGCATTTGCCATGTTTGTGTTTTTGTTTATCAGCACCGCGTTCTTCATGATTTATTTTTGGTTTGTTCTCATTTTTGTCTGTGTTTATGTAAATAAATGTGCAAACTCACAGAGAGCATTTGGTGTCCTAATTAGCGCTCGTCAACAGAAGGACACGGCCACCTGCACACCAGCCTCTGTGAGTTTTGCAGTTTTTCTTTTGATTACCTTTTCTTGTTTCCCTACCATCCTTTGCCTGTTGAGATGGCAGCAGGTGGAAAACTGTTTTCATGGAGCTTGGGGGGGATCTCTGCACTGAGTTCTGGGAAGTGGATGGACTCAGCAGCAATGCACGCACATCTTCCATCCAAAGAGATGCTCTTTGGAGCTTAAGCCTGGCCGAGGCGGCTGTGCAGCATTACCCTAGGCTCATGCTGCATGTTGAAGGAAGGGAGAGGGTTTTTCTTCTGGAAGATCTACAGCAGGAGTATCTCAGAAGGTGCTCAGCCAGCAAACTGAGGTCTGGATCAATGGGAGGGCATCCAAGGACTATAGCACCATCAGCTTCTTGACAGCCACGAGTTTCAGGGACCTACTTCCGTCACCAGAAACTCGTGCCTCCACCTCCTTCCCAGGCTACGTCAGCAGTGGGCAGAGGAGCCCCATTAGATCCCACCGCAGGAACCATTGGTCGCCGGGAGATAAGGCAGGTGAGTTGTCATTCTTTTCCCTTTCATAATGATATACCTTGCCTTATTTTCGATGATGAGGCTCAGCTACAGCAGCCAATTTTTGCCGAGTCCTCAACACCTGCTGCTGATGACTCACCCTTACCTCCCTCTCCCATATGTTCTTCTGTGGCTTCTGAGACCCCATTGCTCCTGGGAAGGAGCTGCCGGATGACAGAGAGACCCGCAGTCCCTGGCAAGGAGTCGGATTATGGAATAATTTTGGACCTGAATTAAAATCATGTACAACGCTTGGACAATTTAAAGAAAAACTAAAGGAAGAAATACTCCAAACATACACTACCGTTCAAAAGTTTGGGGTCACTTAGAAATGTCCTTATTTTCAAAAGAAAAGCACTTTTTTTCAATGAAGATAACTTTAAACTAATCAGAAATACACTCTATACATTGCTAATGTGGTAAATGACTATTCTACCTGCAAATGTCTGGTTTTTGGTGCAATATCTACATAGGTGTATAGAGGCCCATTTCCAGCAACTATCATTAGAATACTTCCAGTATTCTAATGGTACAATGTGTTTGCTCATTGCGTCAGAAGGCTAATGGATGATTAGAAAACCCTTGTGCAATCATGTTAGGTCTGCGATGCTGTAATTGCTGCGAATGGAGGATTCTTTGACGAAAGCAAAGTTTGAAGGAAAAAAATATTATTTCAAATACACATCATTATTTCTAACCTTGTCAATGTCTTGACTATATTTTCTATTCATTTTACAACTCATGGTGGTAAATAAGTGTGACTTTTCATGGAAAACACAAAATAATTGTCTGGGTGACCCCAAACTTTTGAACAGTAGTGTATATACAAGATGACATGTAAAATCACATAAGGATTGTCATATCCAGTCTGTGTTGTGTTGTTGCTTAGTTTTTTGTCACATTTTGTCTTAGCTTTGTTCTGAATTGTAATCGCTCTTGTTTTGTTTTCCTTTTGAATTCTTGGATGGAATATGGGTGGGCAATATAAGCTGCGGCTTCAGTCATCACCCATTTCGGATAACTTATGTTGAACTGTATAATCAGAGGAGTTATTGTCTAATTTGACCTTGTTGGATTTTCTTTCCCCCTTTGTTATATTATTCAGTTTCTTTTAACCTGTACTTTTAATCTATCCAAAATAAATAAAATAAATAAAGATTCATTCATTCAAATATGATGCAGGGTGTACCTGGGTGTAGTAGGAGTAATGGCTCTGCCTTTCCGGTTCCGCCGTCAGAGCCTCACCCTCCTTCAGGACAACCTCCTTCCCTTTCCTGCCATAAGTGCACTTACTAGTCACCTCCTAACCTCTCCTCCATTATTTCCCCAAGCTCCTCGCCCTGTCCCTAGGAGCTTCATCACTGCTGGGTCCTCACCAGCAGTGTCTGGAGTTTGCCTTCCTTTTCACCATCTCATTATCCTCAGCACCTGTAAGTGAGACGCATGACAATCACTATCACGCTCCTCTTAATATCCACCCACACTAACTTTTTGTCCCCTCTCTCCTATTGCAGGGTTACCAGACTCCTCATTTTACTCCATCATTATTGCACAATAAAGATAATTGTTTAATCAGCTGCCCTGCTCTCCCTGCTGTCTGCTTTTGCGTCTGTTTACCAGCAACATGTCAATTTCCCCCCTGTATGCAAACATGGTCCATCAGTCTGCTACAGATCCAAACAGTTTGCTGCACCCCACATCCAAGATGCACATTTCCTGCTATGTCAAGCACATAGCAAAACTTCTCAGCACCAGTTCTTCTGTTGTGGAATTTTTTTCAGACACCTAGTCTTCTGTGGTTGCCATTGAGCCTGTTACCTTTAACCCACCTCCACCTGCCAACACCTCTGTCACAAGACTTTATTAGAAAGTAGAATGAGAGCCAGCAGCAGCAAAAGAAGCAGCCAGAGCATAAAATAAGGCAGACTGAGACCTATCTTGGATTATATCTGTGTCTGATTTCCATAGTCATCTGATGTTGAAAAAAGTTTTATATGCGTACTAGCTGTAAATGATGTACTGTATAATATGTTAGTCCCTTTCCCCACCATGTAGGCCTGTCTTTAATTCTTTGACCATTCACTCTGCTCACAGCTACTGTAACGAGTGGAAGCTACACTGGAGGGATTTTGCAAATCTCACTATTTCAAAAATTTACTTAGTGACACCTTGATGAGTTTGCATGTTCTGGTGTCTTTGTAATTTCTCTCAGGTTTTTCCAGCTCCATCCCACAGTCCCGACACACTCACATTAGGTTAGCTGGCATGAACAGAGAATTCTAGATTGTCTGTAGGTGTGAAAAGTTATGTGCGTTTGTGTTGGTCCTATGATGGACTGGCAGTCTGTCCAGGTGTACCCAGCCTTTGTAAGTGTAAGTGAGCTGCCTATTTTTTTTAAAGAAGTCGTCATATAGAATGGCCATAGCACTCAACCATTACTTCCTCTCTTTTTAATACAGTACAGGTTAATATAAAATATCCTATAAATATGGCTGCTGTCTCAAGTTAATTCTGTGGGACTGTAGAGCCTGTGAAGTATGTAACAAGTTACATTTACTCAAGTACATTCATTCAAATAACTTTTCACAATATTGTACTTTCACGAGTAGTTTTATTGCAAAATGCTTTTGTTTGAGTAATTTGTAAAAAACAAACAAAAAAACTCACTAGTTCATCTGTTTGGTTGTACTATGAGTAACTTTTGACTTCACTGATTTGAAATGGGTGTCAGTCCACATTTGAAATCAACGACTTTATTGCTGCTGCTACAGTATATGATTACCTCCGCCAGGCCGCAGGAGGTTATGTTTTTGCCAGCGTTTGTCTGTCTGTCTGTCTGTCTGTCTGTCTGTCTGTCTGTTGGTTAGCAAGATAACTCAAAACGTTTTGGACGGATTTCCATGAAACTTTCAGGCATTGTTGGAAATGGTACAAGGAAGAACTGATTAAATTTTGGGGATGATCCGTATCACCGTCTGGATCCAGGAATTTTTTAAAGGATTCTTTAACATTGTGAGATAGGGCCATTTTCAACATGTGTGCAGGCGCAATGGAGGGCGCTGGTCGTCGTGTCTGACGAACACGAACTCCACGTTCTTCAAAGTTTTGGGCACAAAAGCACGCGGGAAACAGTGGTGGGCCAGGCCCGGCAGCGAGCCTGTGTTTGCGCTACGCTGCAAAAGCTGAGACGAGCAGCTGACCCGTGCAGGATTATTTGGCAGAAATTCCCCAGGCAGCCACAGGGGCTGCGCAAAAACAAGCTCTCTGCCGGGGAAGCTTCCAAATCCTCTTTTGCTGCGGAGTGCAACCCCAATAAAACCCACGGCAACCCGTCTACCCAATTTGCATCCGTCAGTGAAGCCCTCAGTGCTGCTTTCAGTGATCTATGAAAACGCTCGCATAACCCATTGGCCTGTGGGTTGTACGCGGTTGTGCGATGAATTGCAACGCCCGCAGCCTGGGAGTTTGGAGATGGAGGAGATGGACACAACAGCAACACTTGAGTTTATTACCTCCGCCAAGGAGGTAATGCTTTTACTGCCATTTGTCTGTTTGTCTGTCCGTCTGTTACCAACATAACTCAAAAAGTCATGAACGGATTTTAACGAAATTTTCAGGAAAGGTGTGTAATGGCACAGGGAACAGATGATTAGATTTTGGTGATGATCTGAGAGTGCATACCTCCACCAAGGGCTTTGATTGTATTTGTGCAGCAGGATTACACAAAAACTACTGGATGGATTTGGATGACATTTTCACCAGAGGTGGTTCTTGGCCTAGAAAGGAACCAGTTATATTTTGGGGATGATCTGGGAATGCATACCTCAGCCAAGGCTCTTCTCACAGTGTGTCAGCCACAAAACTCCAAAACTAATGGACAGACTTCGATGCAATTTTCACCACAAGTGGCGATAGGCCTACACACAAGCCCATTACATTTTGGAAGTGATCCATGAGAAACGGAAGGAGCCTTGGCGGAGGTATGCGCTCTATGAGTGCTTTTCTAGTTTGTATAGTATTACATGGAACATGTTTCTAGTTTGTTTTGTTTATATGTTGCTTTGTCTAACACATGTACAGAAAAGCCACACAAATTGTAAAATTGCGAATTTTCAAGAAACGAGTTGCAAATTTTGAATAAAAAGTTGTAAATATGTATGAAAAAGATAAATTTATCACAAAATGTTGCAAATGCATTTTAAAAGTTGTAAATTTAAGAAAAAACTAATTCGTAAAAAATGTACATTTTGACAAAATTTCATAAATTCAGAAAAAAGGTTACTAGTTTTCAGTGAAAAGACTTAATGAGGAGAGTAAAGTTATTACTTTGTATTCAAGTAACTTTCTTTTCTTTCTACTCCTACCTAAGTAATTTTTTGGTTTCTTGTGCTTTGGCCTTGATAGGCCTTGATATCCAGTATGTCCACAGTGTTAGATATAAAGTTGAGTGTACCAATATGGCGGCTCCCTGGTTGTAGTAGGAGGTGACGTCCCACCTTTCCGGTGGCAGTGTCATGGGGAATATAAGAGGCCATGGCGGAAGAGGCTCTGTCTCTTTACTGTGGACCCTTGACTTGTACAGAGTGACTCCTGTTTGGTTCCTGTTCTTATTTAATAAAATACATAAACTGTCACCTCGCCTCCTCCTCCTTTATGGACACAACATTTGGCAACGAGGATTCAAGGTATGGTGCGAGCTGCTACCGCTTTTCAGCTGTTTCTGGAGGCTCCGAGAGAGCCGCCCGTGCCCTGGGCCAGGTGGTATGCAGCCTTTAAGAACTATCTGGTCATTCTTAACCTCAGCGAGTTCGAAAAGCTATGTGCAAAATCTACCCTGGTCCATAATCTTGGAATGGAGGGCCAGAGAATTCTTAGTACGCTAGGAGGTGGCAACAATTTTGATGATGTGGTAAAGCTAATGGCGGGTTATTTTTGCGCCCCGGAAAACACCACAGTAAAAAGAATCCAGTTTTGACAACGATGCCAGCAGCCAGGGGAGTCGGTGCAACATTTTGTTGCCAACCTAGGCCAGCTGGCTGGAGAGTGCCAATTCGGCCTTTTGGAGGAAGAAATGGTCTGCGACCATCTGGCAGAACATGTCCTCAGTTCCTCGGTGAGGGCACGTCTCCTGACTTTTGGAGTTTTGGGGAACTGACACTGATTACTGCCATGGAGTTAGCGCAGCAGTAGGAGGCAACAGATAAATTGGCCAAAAAATCTTACCAAAGATGAGAAGCTGTGGGGGGACAAGAAACAGTGGAAGGCACTGGCCGCGGACCTGGACAGCGAAGACGGTGTGAGTGATGAGGAATATGCCGCTGCTGTCAAAGTGAGGTCTGCCCCGGGGACGCCAAGGTGTTATGGCTGTGGGTCCGCTGGGCACCATTACAAGGCAAGAGACTGTCCAGCAAAGGGGAAATGCTGTGGAAAGTGCGGTCTGTTCCACCCCTTCGCCAGGGCTTGTAGAAATTTTTAACAAGGGGACCGAAGACCAGAGGGGGGGCCCCTCCACAAATGAACCTATGGTGGTTCACACAGTTTCACCAAGTACAGACGGTTGAATTCATTGCAATGTGGAATTGGACAGAATTGTAATACCTCTGTTACTGGACACGGGATCATCAATTTCCATACTAAATTAGCCCACGGTGAGGGAGTTTTTCCCACATTACCGGATGAGTGAACTGGACGCAACCTGCTACGGCTATGGCGGTAACCCATTTGACATCGTGGACTCACTACATCTGTCGGAGAGGTACAAATCCGCAGTGATGTGTGACGTCCATTTTGTGGTGTCTGCCGAAGGGTCGAACATTTTGGGATGTGACATGTTCCATGGGCTGGGTTTCACAATAGCCAGCGGTGTGTGGGAGGAGTGATGCGGCTGCAGGCTGTGGGACTGGTCTTTTCCATCAGTGGAAGACAATGAAGTGTGGGACAGTGATTGGCCCGGGGTAAGTGAAGACGGGCTGGACCTGCACTATGGATCGCCATCGCGGGGAGGTTCTGGTGCCAGAGTTCGTGTTACCCTGGACGAGGGAACCAAACGGCACAAATGGACACCTGCGGTAGTGAGTAGAGCCAGCATGCAGGCACCTCTTGGTTCTGGAGTCCAGTCGAGTACTGCCATGGAATGGGGCGCTGCTGTGGCTGATTCAGTGAAGGAAATGAAAGCAAGCGAGGCGAGGCTGAGTGGTACGATTCCCAGACGTGCCCACAAGCAGTATCTGAGGAGGATCTCAGACTGAGTCAGAGGGACTCTCCGACACTGAAAAGAAGCCCGTTCACAACGTGGTGGACCAAGAAAGCCAGTGAGAACTCCCCTAACTCCCCTAACTGTCTCAATTTCGTTGCATTGTTTATTAGCAATGGAATGACAATAAAAGCACTTTGACTTTGATTTTGACTATTGGCGACGAGGTCTGCCCTAGGGTTGAGTCTCAGCTTGGAGGAGTCCACAAAACATGGAACTGATATGATGACCAGGGGCGGTTGCGGGTGGTAAAGGCCAGCAAGGACGGTTATTTACAACTGTCTGATGGATCCAGGAGGCACCTGAACGAGCTGTGGCTAGTGGGGGAGAAGAAACGCAAGCGCTGCCCATCTCCAGAGTGGAGGCGGTGGAGATGCTCTGGGAGAGAGCCGCCTGATGGACATCCCAGGTGTGGGCCTCCAGGGGGTCCTTAGTAGAACTTTGGGGGGGGGGGGGTGCGGCATGTTGTGTTAAGCTAAAGTTACTGCCATTATAGTTTTTTTTAAAGCCACGTACCCTGTGTATGTGAAAAGTAAAGAAGAGAGATGTGTGAAATGCTAATTCCCCAGTGCTGTTTGTTTGAATTGCCCGTGTTGTCTGGTGGGTGTGCTGGGGTGGGGGGATGTAGGGGCCCCCACTAAGTTAATGTACATATTGTTCAATTGTATTTATAGTTTGATGTGTTATAGGGATTTATATATACTTTGGGATTGTTTTATTTATTATATATTCACGACCATTTTATGTTCATGGACTGTAGTGCTTAAGGTGGCAGAATAATCCGCCGGGCCGTGTAGGGGGCGCCAGTAGTCCACCTGGCCCCTCTAGAGTTGTTTTACGGCATGTACGGATAGATTTTGTATATTTGTGTTGTATATTTTGATGCTTAGAGTGTGAGTTGGGCTGTACATTTTGGAGACCGCCCAATTAGCGTGCCTGCTACATGGCGGGAGTAAAATGAAACTGGTCTGTATCGTCCTGCTGTCTCCCTCTGTTCGTCATATGCAGAAGTATGGACTTGTAGCTTCATTATGGAGACCAGCAGAAGCAAACATACAGTCTGAATAACACAATACAAGTCCATTTCAAAAAGAGCTTGCCGACACCAGAAGTTGCTACTTCTTCTACTATTTTTGGAATGTCGAAATGTCGACATGCGCATGTCAAAATGATTTATTCCGTTCAAACGTGTGACACATGGAAACACACGTCCTAATCGGATCAGCTTTTTCAGGATCCATGTAAACAGTAAAATTCTGATCTGAATTGTAATCAGATTGAAGAAATGTTGCCCATGTAACCGTGGCTAGTGTTGTTCTGCACACTGGACAGTGACCTGCCTTTAGTACGGCTGTGGCTCTGTTACAGCTATTCACAACTGGCCACCGTGAGCCCAAGAGGAATTCCCCACTAGTTCTCGGCTAGTAATGGAGATGTACTCTAAGGTGTCAGGGACTGCAGCGCTGACTAAGTCCCTGTGGATGGGGTGCACAACAATATCTGAACAAAAAAATTCACACCCTATTCCTCAATGATTTATTGATTTTATTGTAATCTGTTGCATATTAAACATTAACAACTCAGAAAAATAAATAAAAGATTTAGGATACTTTAACACAAAAAATTGTGCACTGTCTGATAAGACAAGTCTTTATTAGTCCCACAACGGGGAAATTTCAGGATTGCAGCAGCAAAGGGATAGCAGTACTAAGAGCAATAGTTAATAAGATAATAAGATAAGAACTGGTCAGCCAAAACTGTAAATAAATATAGATAATAATAAATAAAATAATAAATATACACAGTTATATACACAGTGCAGGAGCATTGCAGCTAGATGGTATCAACAGCATTACGGTTGGTTAAATTACCCGGCAGATTATAAATATGGACCCAGACAGTATATTTCACATTTGGATGAACAATGTTGTTGCCACCCTCAATAATAATTGTAATTGTCTTAGTTGTGTACTGGAGGGGAAGATCTCTATTGTGCAAAGCTGTGATGTTTAATACATTTAATATGACCTGTACATGCAGCACCAGTCAGATTATAAAGTCTGACAGCCGTAGGTAGGAAGGACCTGTGGAACCTCTCCCTTGAGCACCTAGTCAGTGTGTCCCACATGGGGTGAGACTTGGACTCCAGTAGAGATGACAGCTTAGTCACCGTCCTCCTCTCTCCTGTCTCCTCCACTGGGTCGAGGCGTTGCCCCAGAACAGAGCTAGCTTTTTTGATCAGCCTGTTCAGTCTCTTCCTGTTGGCTGCTGTGATGCCGCTGCCCCAGCAGACCACTCCAAATGTGAAGGCTGATGCCACCACCAAATCGTAGAAGGTCTTCAGGAGTGCCCCTTGCACTCCAAAAGACTTGAGTCTCCTCAGGAGGAACAGCCTGTGCTGCCCATTCTTGTAGATCTCGTCGGTGTTGTGTGACCAGTCCAGTTTATTGTTCAGGTGAACACCCAGGTACTTGTAAGGTGTCACCATCTCAATGTCTGTTCCCTGGATGTTTACCGGTGCTGTGGGGGGTTGTCCTTGCTTGTAGCAGTCCACCACCAGTTCCTTGGTTTTCCTCGCATTGATCTGGAGCCAGTTCTGCAAGCACGATGCCGACGATCGCAGAGTCATCAGAGAGCTTCTGTATATGGCAGTGTGGTGTGTTGTGTGAAAAGTCAGCAGTGTAGAGGGTGAACAGGAAGGGAGCCAGAACTGATCCCTGGTGGCCTGCAGATGTTGGTGTCAGAAACACAGTCCTGGGTTCTCACAAACTGTGGTTGGTTTGTGAGGTAGTCCAGGATCCATGATGACAGGTGCTGCTCCACCCCTGCACACAGCAGCTTGTCCCTCAAGATCACTGGTTGGACGGTGTTGAAAGCGCTGGAGAATTCAAAGAACATGATCCTCACAGTGCTCCCAGGCTTCTGTAGGTGGGACAGGGAATGATGTAGGAGGAAGATCACTGCATCCTCCACCCCGGTGCCATGCTGGTAGGCAAACTGAAGTGGGTCCATCACTGGTCCCACCAGGGGGCAGAGGTGGGTGAAGAGCAGCCTCTCCAGGGTCTTCATTAGGTGTGATGTGAGGGCCACTGGGCTGTGACTGTTCAGGTCCTTGGGGTGCGGAGTCTTCGGTACTGGTACCATGCAGGATGTTTTCCACAGCTGTGGTACCCTTACCAGCTTTAGGCTCAGACTGAAGATGTGCTCCACGATCCCGCACAGAACAGCATGACAGCTGTGTTAAACACTGTATTTTCAGATTTTTGTTCGTTCAGCTAACTAGCCAGAGTCTTGTCTTTAGCTGTGATCTCTGGTTTTGTGTGTTCAACATCAAAGCAGTGTAAGTTGGAGCTTTGGAAGACTAAGCACAGCATCACAGCTGTGTTTTCATATTTTTGTTTATTCCCCTAACTAGCCAGTGTGCAGCTCTAGCAAACTAACCATTAATGATGGCACTTTTTGTCTTTAGTTGATGGTTTACAAGTTCATCCATCTTCTTCCACTTAATCCTTTTCGGGTTGTGGGGGGGGGGGGGGGCGCTGGAGCCTATCCCAGCATCTTTGGGCGAGAGGCAGGGTCCACCCTGGACAGATCGCCAGTCCATCGCAGGGCCAACACAGAGAGACAGACAACCATTCACTCTCACATTCATACCTAAGGACAATTTAGAATCCCCAGTTTGATGCCAATTAACCTAACTTGCATGTTTTTGGCATGTGGGAGGAAACCGGAGAAATCCCGAAGTAAACCCACGCAGACACGGGGAGAACATGCAAACTCCACACAGATCACTGTTGGTCGGGGGCTGGGATCGAACCCAGGATCCCCCGGGCAAGGGTGAGTTACTGTGTTGCCGCAGTGCTAACCACTCCGCCACCATGCCGCCAGTTTACAAGTTGTTTTATTAATTTGTTACTGATGTAACAGTGATGTTGAGGAATTGACTCTAATTTTGCTAATATTGACATGGCTGTGTCACTTAATAAATGTTACAAAATGTGACTGTGTATTGTTTTTTCTGTAAATCTGATTTCATTGATATATTGGCTTATGGTGCTACTCAGGGTAAATGCTTTATCAAAAATTAAGTGCAAGAAATTTATTTAGATAATTAAGCATCAAGAATGACTTTAATTCAGGTGAAAACACTGAGCAGATGTACTAGATTTGCTTGGTTTAAACTATCTTCATTTTCATTTACATCTACCCTGTTTTTCTGTTACATCTACTCAATTTATCTAATAGCCTTCACTTAGGGTTTCTATTGCATTAACTTCAGAATTTAACAATGTCTACATGGGGAGTTGTTCGGCGCTCCTTGTGCAGGGATATAGAGTGATGATAATCAAGTCGGTGGCAGTAATGCACCTGTAAGCTGGTTGCCAACTGCCAATCAAATCTAAAAGAAGGAGTTTTATTTGATATTGTAGTAAATGTAATTTGTAAGATCTACTTGATTTTTTACTTATATTTACTCAATTTGTTAACTATATTTAAAAGATATCCCAATTTTTTTATTTGCTCATTATTTTTGAGTGTAAAAATGTTTCACCAATAAAACCGAGTAGAGCCTTGTTAGAGTTTTTGCAGTGTTGTCTATCGGTGCTCGCTCACCATGCTCATGCTCTACGTCTCTCTCCTAGACCAACTTCTTCTGGCTGCTCCCTTCAGGGGTCTCCACAGCGGATCATCTGCCTCATCTCAGCCTATCTATCCCTTGCATCTTCTTCTGTAACATCAACCCTCTCCATGTCCTCCTTCACTACATCCATGAATGTTCACGTCTCCTAAATAATCTGTGCATTATTTAGTTATTCAGTTCCATCACAGAATCTCCTCTTGGTCGTTTTCAGCCTTTAAACAGTGTGGTGTGCTGAGGCCATTCCTCTGGACACACACACGTTTAGCAGATAATCAGGCTTTACTCCAAACTTGATTACATTTGCAGAGGTGTTGTCAGATCAAACCATCAACTAATCAATCATCCATCCATCCATCCATCCATCCATCCATCCATCTTCTACCACATTCCCGAAGGTCCGGGTTACAGAGGCAGCAGCTCAAGCAGAGAAGCCCAGACTTTCCTCTCCCCGGCCACCTGATGCACCAAACTCCTCCCACACTAGAGGTTTTGCTTCAGCAACCACCCGAGAGGCACTCCGCTTGGCCTGCCAGTACACCTCAGCTGCTTCAGGTGTGCAACAAGCCAACCAAGCTCGATAGGACTCCTTCTTCAGCTTGATGGCCCCTTCACCACTGGTGTCCACCACTTGGATCAGGGTTTGCCACCACGAGATGCACCAACAACCTTGCAGCCACATCACTGGGCAGCCACTTCAACAATGGAGGTGGAGAGCATGGCCCCATTCAGACCCCATGTCTCCAGATTCCCTCGGAATCTGGTTAAAGTTCTTCGGGAGGTGGGAATTGAAGACCTCCTGGACAGGGGCATAAGCCAGATGTTCCCAGCACACCCTCAAGTCTAGGGCCCCCTCTTTACCACCTCATCGGTCCTATGACTGCACTATAGACCTCCTCCCGGGCACACGGCTGCCATCCAGTCGGCTCTACAGCTTGTCTGGGCCAGAGAGGGAGGCGATGGAGAGTTATATCAAAGACTCCCTAAGCGCCAGCCTCATTTGCCTGTCATCCGCTCCTCTCGGCACTGGATTCTTTTTTGTGGTGAAAAAAGATGAGTTGCTGTGTCCATGCATTGATTATCGTGAGCTGAATGCTATTACCATCAAAGATAAGTACCCATTACCACTTATAAACTCAGCTTTCAAGCTGCTTCAGTGGGTGCGTGTGTTTACTAAACTCAGTCTCTGCAACACATACCATCTAGTTCGCATACGCGAGGGAGATGACTGGTAGATGGTGTTTAAAACACATCTGGGGCAGTTTGAGTACCTTGTCATGCCCTTTGGGCTGACCAGCGCTCCCGCCGTCTTCTAGAGGATGATAAATGATGTCCTCCGGGACATGGTGAGCCACTTTGTTTATCTTGATAACATCCTCATTTTTTCCTGCACACTGGAGGAGCACACAGTTCATGTCTGGGCAGTCCTGCAATGGCTGCTGGAGAATCAACTTTTCGTGACGGCCGAAAAGTGTGAGTTTACTTCCAGCTCCACTTCTTTCCTCGGGTTTATTGCAGCAGAGGGCGAGTTAAGGGCCGACTCAGCAAAAGTCACAGTGGTGGTAGATTGGCCTACCCCCCATTCCAGAAAGCAGCTCCAGTGCTTCCTGGGCTTAGCCAATTTCTGCTGCTGATTTATTTGGAATTATAGCAAAGTAGTCCTGCCATTAACCCAACTCAAATCTATTAACATTCCGTTTAAATGGTCTGAAGCGGCGCAGCAGGCTTTCACCAAACTAAAGGTCCTCTTCTCTGAAAAGCCCATCCTGGCCCAGGTTGACCCCCAATCCCAGTTTGTGGTTGAGGTTGATGCATCTGATTTGGGGGTGGGTGCTGTCCTCTCCCAGCGCTCCGGCTCCGATAGAAAGCTTCATCCATGCGCGTATTTATCTTGGCGGTTGACCCCAGCCAAGAGGAATTATGACGTGGGAGACCGTGAGCTGCTGGCCATTAAATTAGTGTTAGAAGAATGGAGGCACTAACTAGAGGTAGCTACACAGCCTTTCATAGGCTGGACAGATCACAGAAACTTAGAATATCTCAGATCTGCCAGACGGTTAAATTCTCGTCAAGCCCATTGAGCTTTCTTTGTTCTCATGGTTTCTCCATTACTTGCTGCCCTGGGTCTCGCAATGTCAAACCCAATGCTTTCTCTCTCCAGTTTTCCTCTGACTCTTCTCCTTTCTCTCTCTCTTCGGCTGCCTCTTCTCCTCCTGAAACAATCTTGCCTTCCTCCTGTGCTTTAGGAGCCTTCTCTTGGGAAATTGAGCAGAGGGTCCGGCAGGCTCAGGCCTCTGAACCCATCCCTGAGGGAGGCCCGGCTAATCTACTCTATGTCCCCTCTGCCCTCCACAGTGAAGTTATCCAGTGGGGGCACACCAGTTTCTTCATCTGTCACCCTGGCATTTCCCGGACTGTTGAACTGCTAGGAGTTTTTTTGTGGCTGACCCACAGAATGGATGTTCAAGACTATGTTAAAGCCTGCCAGGTTTGCACCACCAACAAATCAGATTCCTCACCACAAGCTGGCCTCCTTCATCCCCTACCTGTCCCTAGTCACCCCTGGTCACATATCGTCATAGACTTTGTCACGGGTCTCCATCCATCACAAGGCAACACTGTCATTTTCACTATCACTGACCGTTTTTCCAAAGCCATCCATTTGGTTCCCCTGTCCAAATTGCCCTCTTCTGCTGAGACCGCCAACCTCCTTACTCTTCACGTCATCCGCCTGCATGGGATTCCTATTGACATCATTTTGGACCAAGGGCCACAGTTCACCTCGCAGGTTGGGAAAGCCTTCTGCTGTTCCCTGGGTACCTCTGTCAGCCTCACTTCTGGTTATCATCCTCACAGCAATGGTCAGGTCGAGCGTACCAACCAGCCCCTGGAGACCACCCTGAGGTGTGTAACATCGTGCAACCCTACCACCTGGAACTCCCACCTGACCTGGGTGGAGTAAACGCATAACACTGCTGTCTCCTCCGGCACCGGCCTGATGCCCTTCGAGGCTTCAATGGTGTACACGCCACCATTATTACCTATGGCGGAGAGGGAGGTTGCTGTGCCATCCAAGAAGGCCCATGCTCACTGCTGCCGCTGTCTGTGAAGTGCTACTCGGCTGCCCTTCTCCGCTCATCCAAGCAGAACTGTCTCTACACTATGTAGTTGTGTGCCAAACAGGTTCCGCTGAAGGCAGAGTCATGAAAGCCGTCACCGCGCTTTGTGGGTCCATTCCCCATCTCACACATCATCAGTGATGTCACCGTTTGGCTCAAGCTGCCTCCAACTCTCTGCATTCCCCCTACCTTCCACATCTCACAGATTAAACCCCTCTCCACCAGCCCCCTCTGTCCTCCCCCTAAGCCTCCTCCTCTCCATGTCCTTGACGGCCATGCCACCTACACGGTCCAAAGGATCTTGGACGTCCATCATCGGGGCAGAGGCATGCAGTACCTCATCCATTGGAAGGGTTATGGACTGGAGGAGAGGTCATGGATTCCCGGATTGCATTTCCACGAAGAGGGCATGGTCCGGGATCTTCCACCTTCCACAAGCCCAGAGGGACACCAAAAGGTGCCCCTTTGGGGGGGGGGGGGCACTGTGATGATTAGGTGAGCGTGCTCCCCCTCCCCTCCTGTGTTTTTCCCTGTGCCTGTTTCCCGGCTCCAGAGTTGATTATACTCACCTGCATGATTGTGCACACCTGCTGCTACCTCATCTACCAGCTTTAAAAAAGCCAGTCTGTGAGTGCTTCTTCGCTGGACCATTGGGTATTGCTGCCAAGCAACTGCTGTTAATGTTGTATAGTGTTTATTCCTCCCAGTTGTCTTACCCTGTTGTTTTCTCCTCCTCAGGTTTGCTGACATCTCAGTTGGTGTGAACTCCGGAGTTGCGCACGCTTACCTGAACCTCTCATCTCCAAAGACAACTCCTACTCCACGCAGGTCTACCATCTCCTCTACTCCATCCTGCCTACTTTCTTCACCTGTCATCCCCTTGTTTTCCTCACACCAGCTTCAACCATCACACGCTGGAGTCCTCAGCTGGGCCCTCTGCTTGGACAGTAAGCCTCTCCTCCTCTTTTCTCATGTTCTCCATTCTCTCTCAAGTGCCATTATTAATAATTTCCTCTCTCTCTCCTCTACAGGCTGTGTGCTGCTCCAACATTCCCGCTCATGTTGTTTTTTGTGTTTAATAGGGTTTTGTTGTTGTGTGTTTCATGTTTTTGTGTCAAATTAAACTGTGTTTAACATTACCATCTGAGTCTGACTGTTCTTCTGGTGTTGTCACTCTGCTCTTGAGTCTCTGGCTATAAAATCATGACAGATTCATGAGTTTTATAATTTTCAAAGACAGAAAATAGTATTTCTTGTAGATGTGACAACAATGATATGTGGGGTCTTTTTTATCAAAGATTTTATGGCTTTTTTTGTATAAAGATTCAATGGGGTTGGTTATGGTTACACCAGTGAGTGACCAGTTGGTAAAACAGTAATTGATGTGTGAGAAGATCATTGCATGCTGGAACATTTTGGTCGCATTAACTCTCAGTGATGGTCTAATTTATTTAAAATTTCTCAGATTGAATTTGATTATGATTGACATTTTTTGGTTTGTTTTTAAAAGTTTAACTAGGAGTCTGAAATCACGCTGAGGTACTTAAATTCCTAGACAAATTGCAGCTCCGCCCCTTTTAAGAAGATGTTTGAGTTTGTAATATTTAAACATCATGTAAACAGTTTTTTGGTGTTTAGTAGGAGACATGAATCATTGAGCCAGTCATGGATTTGTGCAGTATGTTATGTCGGTAAATCAGAGACAGAGCCGGACTTATGCCATGCAGCGAACTCACTTTATTAAACACAAACAGAACTATTTATAGTGGTCCCGCAGCCCGCCTGATGTCCCACCCAGGGCATGTACAGCAAGACACACACACTCCACATCATTCGTCCCCCCTTTAGAAAGTCCAAAACCACACACACAATCAAGACCCTCCCCAATTTAGGACCCCAATCAAGCACTAAGGGAAATAATGAACTTGAATGGCCTAACGAACTCACCTAAAACAACTAAAACCAGCATGTTTACACAAAATAATCCCGTAACAACTCACATAACATTCATATCACATACCACTTAAACATATTTACATTAAAGTGTTCATGTTACGCCACAGTCCATAGGCAGCCAAAGATAAAGCTGGCTCGGAGGCCCACGACAGCCCCATGGCATGCGTGCCCCTGGCCGCCGCCCGCCCCAGGATCAAAGCCGACCTCCCTGGTGAGAATGTCCCTTCTCGTCACCCTCGACCGCTTCTCTCGTCTGGACCCGCACTGCTGCTGCCCGGCACACAGTCCCCCCGTGCCTGTTAGTCAGCTCCCGACAATCTTCGGAACCGCTACAGCTGCCACCGTTGTAGCTCCAAACACTCCGGCCCCCTGTGGCCGAGCTCCGGGGAAAACTAACGCTTGCTCGCCGATGTTGCTCATTGACTTGGGCATCTCACCGTAATGCCCAGCATCCTCATCCAAGGCAATTTGAGCTCCGGCACTGAGGTCCTGCCCGACTTCCGTGGCACCCGGCACCTTCTCTCTGTCATCCGAGGCGCTCCGCTGTGCTGTCACTGCGCCCGGCTGCCATTGCTCTCTCCTGGGGCTCACAGCATCACTCTCATCAGCATCACTCACCGACCCAGGCGTTTTGCCACTGCACCCAGCACCCTCGTCCAAGGCACTCCGCTGCGCTGCCTCTGTGCCCGGCTGTTGATGCTGCTTCCCGGGGCTTCCAGCTTGCTTGCTCCCACTTTCCAGTGGCGGGGAAGACTCAGTTGAGTCTTTTCTTCTTGCCTTGAGAGAGAGCAGACGCATTTTTCTTCCCTCCTCTCGTCTGCCTTCCTGACCTATTCCCAGCTTTGCAATGTTGCATTTTTGTCTGTGTTTAGTCGCTCTTCTTCTGCTGAATCTTAATCTAAACGGAAATTATGGATTTGGAAGCGGCTTAAATGTGCTATTGTCACTATTTTTCAACAAGAATCGGGCCAAGGGGGAATCAGAATCAGAATCAGAATCAGGTTTATTGCCATTGTTCATGTAGTACACAAACTAGGAATTTGTCTCGGTACAATGCTGCAACATTAAACATGATAAGATAAGAGAAATAAACTATACATGTAATAAAGTGTAGGATAAGATTAAGTGATACTGGTCAACAGTTAAAATATATATTAGCCAGCAGCAGATACTGTGGAGAACTATATAGTGCAGTCGGTAATGCAGGAAGAAGCATTACCGACTGCTCCCCAATTCTTGGGGAGCCCAAGAATTGGAACCTGCGAGGAGACTCATGGACACTGGAATTCATGCGTCTGTGGAAACATTATTGGTTATGATCTCAGGACTTCTATTTTTGGCTGTGAAGTTCCCTGATGCATCAGAAATTGAAGGAAGGTGAGAGAGCTGATCAAAGCGGACCCGGCAAGCTCCTTCATCAAATTCGACCAGTTGGGGAGGGCACGAGTAGCTGCAAATGGTGAACTGAATGACAGTGATTCAGTGGAGGAATACATCTGGAGCCCTGTGCTCTCCATGGAAAAAAGTTTAAGCCTGCACATGGAAATTATGAAAGCACAGAATTGCACGGGTGAGGAAAAATTCTATTCTCTGAGTGCACTGTGCTGATTTGATTTGACCTTGTCTTTGGTGCCCCGTATTTACATTCCTCCTGACGAAGATAAGCGGAAGGAGCGGCTCTGCCTGCTAACCCAAACAACGACACAGTTGTTATTGTTCCAGCAGATGAACGCTCAAGGACAGTGCACCATGTGACAATTTACCATCTGCAAGCAAGACAGAGAGACTCTAGACTGTTTAGATCACATGACTTTAACATCTATCCACTACCAGGAGGCGCCCTCTGCTGTTCACTAGCAATTGACACACCTACACTTGCATTCAACATTACACTACTGACACAATTACTGATATATATTCACAATACACTGACTCTCTCAACTACTGCTTTGTCATTGTGTGATCTATTGTCTGCTAATTGTGCATTTGAGAGTTTTTTTTCTTGTAATCAAAATTTTGGTCATAGAATGAGCTCTATTTTGATCAACAATGCTTTTTTCTCTCTCCTATTGTGTTTTTCCCTATCCTTCCCCCCTCCCCCCTCTTCACCCCCCCCCCATATGACAGGCGCCTTTCATGGCTGCCGCGTCATTGGGATGCGCCTTTCGTGCGCGCCCAATGTCAAGTCAAATTCCTCGTATGTTTACTTGTTTACTTGTAAATGTGCTTGGCAATAAATCCAATTCTGATTCTGATTCTGATTCTGGTTCTCTCTCTCCGCTGTCATTGCTCACCGCACCGTCAACATCACCAACACTACGGTAATGCACTATGCTGAGCTCCTCAGCTGGCTCGCCGCCCTCGGTAACCAGGGGCTTTGGTCCCCCCTGGATACCCAGCTGGTAGCTTGTGGACTGATTTTGGCACACACCTAGCATTGTGGCTAACTTTCCCATTGCCACAGACTGAGCCTTTAGCTTCTCCGAGCTAACTAGCTTTGCTCCTCTTGGCACCAACAGTCTCGCTACCCACAGCCCCAGCTTCTTGTCCCTTGGACGTTTGGCAAAATCTCCAGCCAGCCGCCCGACAGCATCCACACAAAGCTCTGTGTCTCCCAAAATGTGGAGATGTCTCCAACCCTCTACACCGAGGTGACAGGCCAGAAGTGCTCGTCCTTGGTCCCCGTCCAGTCTACCCAGGCCCAGCCCAACGATGTATCCCCCAAGCATCGCTATCCAATCCGGCCACAGGACCGGTGGCTCTCTGGGACACTCTCGAAACAGCGGTAGAGGTGAAGGTTGCCCATGGGCCTCCATGGTTTTCACTCGTTGCCAAAATGTTATGTCGGTGAATCAGAGACAGAATTGGACTTATACCATGCAGCAAACTCACTTTATTAAACACACACAGAACTATTTATAGTGGTGCTGCAGCCCACCTGATGTCACACCTAGGGTGGGTACAGCAAGACACACACACTACACATCACAGTGAGAATCCGATATGCGTCCTGCTTCTTATTTAAAACTGATCTGTTATCATACCATTATCAAGTCAATTGTCATTATCAAGAGTTTCACAATAAATTTTCACTTTTTTTGCTCCATTTTGCTCTGCGATTATCTCCCTCATCATGCTTTATTTGACCCCACCGGAAGGTGTGTGATTGAAAACTATGAATGGTAAGGAAAGAAGGTGGGCAGAGTTAACTGTGGTCTTAGACATGCAGAGACCAGCCATTCTGAGAAAGACTGCAAACGATAATTCACAATCATGCTGCAATCTAGATATATAAGAGATTCTGTGCTTTCTGTCTGTCTTTTATGAAGATCCATACATCTATTGACCAAAACACTTAAAATGGACCAAAAACACTTTCATTCCAAAAAAACCCAAAAAAAACTAGAAAAGCACTCATAGAGTGCATACCTCCGCCAAGGCTCCTTCTGTTGGATCACCTCCAAAATGTAATGGGCTTGTGTGTAGGCCTATAGCCACTTGTGGTGAAAATGGCATCAAAGTCTGTCCATCAGTTTTGGAGTATTGTTGCTAACACACTGTGAGAAGATCAGAGCCTTGGCTGAGGTATGCATTCTCAGATCATCACCAAAATATAATGGGTTCCTCTCTAGCCCAAGAACCACCTCTGGTGAAAGTTTCATCCAAATCCATCCAGTAGTTTTTGTATAATCCTGCTGCACAAATACAAACAAAGCCCTTGGTGGAGGTATGCACTCTGAGATCATCACCAAAATCTAATCATCTTTTCCTGAAAATTTCGTCAAAATCTGTTCATAACTTTTTGAGTTATGTTGGTAACAGACGGACAGACAGAGAAACCCCGGTAAAAACATGACCTCCTTGGCGGAGGTAATAAACCATCACAGAAAACAAAAATTTAACCAGCATTGCTATGAACATTGCAGAGTTTCAAGAAAAAAAAGCAACAAATCTATGAGGACGAAAACTGGTAAGTTTGACAAAGTTTTTACTTTACAAGAAAAAAGCTAATTGGAGAAAAAAAGCAAGTTTGTGAGAAAAGCTTCAACTCTGTAAGAAAAGCTACAAATTTAAAAGAAAAAGTCAAATTTGTGAAAAATGTTGCAAATTTATGAGACACAAATTTTAGTGGGAAAAAAGTCAAATTTTTGAGACAAAAGCAGAAAATTTACAAGAATATGTCAAAAACATTTCATTATGACCTGTGGCAGCTGTTAAAATGTGGAAAAAGAGGTCAGTGACCCCTTTAAACCACCGGATGTACAGTGTCAAATTAGTCATTTTAAATTTAAAAACCTGGTTCCAGGGTTTATTTAATGGAAAATCAGAGTACATGGCCCTGCATAAACCCCTCTGTGGTTTGTATCTGCTAGCATGAATCAAAAGCAGTGTGTGTGGCGTGTGCTGATGAGTGACACTACGCTCATGAGCATCTGCAGCACTCGCTCTGTTGTGGAAAACACTCAGACCTCTGCTGTGTTCTTGCTCTGTTTGTTTGAATTAGTCATAATTTGGTGTGAGGCGCCAGCTCAAGTACAGACAATTCATCTGACTGTTAATATTAGCTCATTCCTGAAGCCAGAGCTGATGGAGTGATCAAGAGCTTCATCGCCAGGGAAACGCACACACAACCTGCCTATGCCTGGCACTGATATCCATCAAAACCCTCAACCACCCACAGGTGGCTCCCTCATTACAACCACATGTTGCAGAGCCGAGCAGGCCTTTAAAAACTTTAGAAGCAGATTTATTCATCTGGGAGAGAGAGATGCATATGATTCACTCAGGCAGGTAGCTGCCCAGAACTGACGGCAAAAGTCATTTTGGTCAAAAAAGAAAACCAGAACAATTTCACATAAAAGTGTTATTTGGTCCAAACACCTCCTAGACACTGTGTCAGCCCACATAGTTCTGATCAGAGGTCCACAAACATGAGGCTCTTTAGCCCAAAACCACTGGCTCCCTGTGGCTTAGACCACAAAAAAGATCAACAAAACTTGTAAATTTACAAATTCATGTGAAGAAATTAAAGGGAGAGAATTGCAAGAAAAGGTTACAAATTTGAAAGCAATTTCTGAAAGAAAAAGAATATTTTTTTTAAAAAAAACTTTGACTTGAAAGAATAAAAACAGCAAATTTATAAGATAAACATTGCAAGTTAGCTCCAAAAGGCACACAAAACTCACAAATTTATAACGATGCTACCTTGTTATAAAGACAGCTTGAAAAAGAGGGGACGTTGCTTATCTGAGATTTGATAAACTCACTGTTCATCCTCCACAAAGGAAAGCCCAGGGTGTGCTGCGTTAGACTTGAGTATCAGCCAGCTTCTCAACAGCTTCATCAATGTCAGAGTATTTTTTAATAATCATGACAGACAAGAATAGGTTGGAGTTGGAAGGCCAAAACTTGGAGCCTTTAATCGAGCTATCACTGACTCTTACACATTTGATTTTCTTCCTGACCAAAATGTGTTTTTATCTGCTAATTTGTGGAATATCTGTAATTATTATAGTGACATTCATTTAAATGATCTGTGTTCTTCACTGATCCCTGATGTATTTTCATCTCAATATAAGGAGTCTTGCAAGTAATTTTGAAAAATTATGCAACAGTTAGTTCTGACCGAGCAATTTGATTGGACAATAGGGATTCCAGGAGTTACTATAGTCCACAATAATCACACTCCAGTGTTTCACTGGATATATATCACGCCGCTTCAAAGGTGTTCTTGTAACCCTTAATTACTAACTGTTATTTAGTGTCCAGTCTGTCATTTCTATCACTGACTTCTGATATGAAAATTGCAATACTGTGTTGGACACCTTAATCTGCACAATGGGGTGCTGTATGAAAAATCACCATGGTGACCCAGAAGTCCAACAAATTTTCAAAAAATTTTATTCAGTTTATCTGCCTTCGTAAACATCCTTAACCCATTTGACATCAGCTTAAAATAAATATGCAGTGCTAAAGTTGGATTTAATGTCTCAGTTAACAAACCACAGTGCATTTGTGGTGATGGACTCTTTGTTTCATCTGAAAATGCCAAGAAAAAGCAAGCAAAATGTGCCAAAGCCAAATTGCTAGCATGTTAAGTAGCCACTGGCATTGGCCACTTTTTAATCTCAGCCCTTCTGTGGTACCGACTCAACAGGTGACTGGTATGTATTATAAACACTGACTTTCCCAGTTGACAATATTTCATTTGTCTACATGTGTGTGAAATGACAATAGACGTCTTCATGCTGACTGACATGTTTAGCAGTGGTTACTGGCTACATTTAGAGGGGACTATTTTTTTCTCAGCTGCGTAAAAGAACTGGTTAAACAAACAAATCAGAATATTTTGTCCAGTATTGTTGTCATTTAATAAACTGTGTTTGTGGAACTGTTGTATGAAAGCAATATTACACCAGCATGAGCGTGGTATCATGAATATTTTAACCAGTGGTGATTCGTTCGACAAATTATTGCCAGTTAAAATATTCATTGATACCACACTCACTCTTGTGTAATATTGCTTAAATATCTCTGGTTTATACCATCAGCAATAAAATAAAACTGTCCCAAGTTCTTCTGATTTAGGATTGTATTTATAGAGTTTTTAACTACACTAGTTGTACAGCATAAATTTCTTAAAGAGACCTGTGTCCAAGTTTTGATTGCCACGACAGCCCCTCGGGGGCAAAAGAGAGGACACATTCGCAAGGTGGGGTTGGTGAACCATGATTTGTTATTAAACAGGAGATTAAGCTGCGAGTAGGCAGCAATAAAGAGGCAAAAACAGACAGGCTAAAGACTGGCAGGATTATACATGACTCGGCATAAACAGACTGGGCATCTGGCATCTGCCGGTTGTTACAGTTAAAGACGTCAACCAGCAGGAGTTTGTCCGTGCCCTTGGTGCTTTCCTGAAAACGTTAGGAAAGCTGAAAGTGCCTGACTGGGTGGACCTTTTTAAACTGGGCAGACACAAGAAACTTGCCCCCAGTAATGAGAACTGGTTCTACATTAGAGCAGCATCCTCAGCTCACCATCTGTACCTCTGTGGTGATGCTGGTGTTGGCTCCATGACAAAGACCTACGGTAGTCGCAAGAGGAACAGTGTGTGCCCTGCCCATTAAAATGTAGGATCAAAGAATGTGGCTTGCAAGGTGCTGCAGGCTCTTGAGCTGCTCAAGATGATCGAGAAGGATCCTAATGGTGGCCGCAGACTGACTTCCCAGGGAACCAGAAACCTGGACAGAATTGCTGGTAAGGTGGCAGCTGCAAACAAGACATCTGTTGATGAGATGATAGGATGGGGCGGGGATACACACACACACACACACACACACACACACACACACAATCACAGACAGAGGATAAATAGAACATGACAATAGGACTAAGGAAAACAGGAAAAAATAATACAAAAATGAAACCACAGCTGGAACCTGCACAAGAACAGAAAATGCTGTCAAATTAAATTCCAAACCAACGATGACAGGAATAATGATACAGAACATAAACCCAAGAAACAAATAACAATAAGCACAAAGAAATAGAAATAAACTCAGAGAGTGGGCATGACCCGACGGTAATCCCCCAGACCATGGCACTGTTTTCTTGAACTGCAAAGCTTTCTTTTATTTTCCATTTTCACCCTCATTCCTGATGTATCTATAAATCTGATATATTTGCAGATTTGTCCGACTGACAAAGGGGGTAAAAAGTTTCTCCATTTTACAGGAGACCACCATAATTTGCAGGGATAGGGAGTATAAAGAAGAGTCATTCCCTTGGGGAAAGGAGGTGTCAGCACATTTTCATGAGGCCCACTGAGACTGATTTTGACTCAAAGGACAGAGGGAAAATGAACTGCTGAAATTGAAAACTAAAGCTGTGGAGAACATTTGGGTCAAGTTTAATAATTAGTCACTGTCAAAATGTATTACAGTGGCACAGTTTCAAATCAGATCAACTTCCCATGTTGCCAAACTCATCTCTGTCATGGAAAGACATTTGGGATTCTGGCAGATCAGAGCAGACGTAGCTCGGAGACTGCTGTGTTCGAGCATTGTGTGACTGCTTGGCAGAGCTTGAAGCTTGGTTAACTTCATCTGGCTCTATGTGTGCTGAAATCAGCTGCTTTCCTGAGCTCATGCAGCAGAGCATGAACTGGAACTGGGATCATGTGAAGGAGCTCAGAGCGTTAGATGTGGGAAGAACAGGATGTTCCAGCAATGAGGTGATTTTTCTCATCATTTTTTAAAGAATTTTTTAACTAACATTTTCACAAGTTGAAAGAAGAGTGTGTGAGATTCTCTAGTGGTCAAGTCAAACTAGTCGAAACTGTCAGATACTGCTTTGGAAGGCAGTTGTGTTTCTTAAGTGGGATCCGAGAGCGCAGGCAGAACTCAGTGCAATAACGATTTATTCACAAAACAGAAAAAAGAAAAGGAGCACAGTGGCTGTCAAACACAAAACACTGATTAAACTTACAGACAATGAAGACTATGACCAGAAGTTGAGGAGGGTAATCGACAATGACACCACAATATCACAAACTCAGGCTGACAGATATATAGGGAGCAGGATAATTAAATGAGAAATTAAATGAGACAGCTGGGGCTAATTAGGAAGTAACAGAAGCAGCTACAAACAGGACGGGCGGGGCTGTGAAGAGAGACGACACTGAAGAACACAGACGGCAATTAATAATAATCATAAATAAACCAAATAAGGGGAAAAAAACTACTGAACTAAGAACTGAGGATAACCCAACAAACTAATGATAACAGAATTGTGCAAACTTTTCAAAAATAACAGAAGGTGAGGACAGAATGTCTGGATCATAACAGTCCCCCCCCCCCCCAAGGGCAGAAACCAGATGCCCAAAAACAAAACAAAGAACACCCCAATCAGGCGGGTGGGGGGGGGGGGGGTATGGCGGGGCAAAAACAAGGACATAAACAACAGAAGAATGTCCATCAAGTAGTTGGCCAAAGTCCCAAGACCACCACCAGGCAGAATATGGTGCATTTGATTGCCTACCCTAGTCCATGGACCACCAGATGGAGAAGCATGGTGCATCAGGTTGCCTATCAAAGTCCAAAAGCCACCAGGTGGATGAACCCAGTGGATCAGGGGCCCTACCCAAGTCCAAAAGCCACCTGATGGATGAACACGATGTGTTGGGTGGCCTACCAAAGTCCATGGGCCACCAGATGGGAGAAAACAGGAGCACTTTGCACAGAGAACAACATCATGGGAGCATTTTGCTCTGAAAATAACATAGGAGCCCTTTGCTCTGGAAATGACACAGGAACCTTTCACACAGAGAACAATACAGAGGCTTTGAATTCAGGAGATAATGCCATGAAAACCTTACCCTCTGAAAGTTTAACCTCAGGAGAAGGCAACATGGAAATCTTACATTCAGGAGAAGACATAGAACCTCTACACTCAGAGGATGACAACATGGAATTTTTAACCTCCGGAGATAACATGGAACCTGTAACCTCAGGTGATGATAATATGGACACTTTGAACTTGGGAGACAATGGAAACATGGAAACTTTACTCTCCAAAGACAGCAACATAGGAACTATAAAGTCACGAGGTGACCGAATGGGCTCTTTAAACTCAGGGGGTAATGACAATACAGGAACTTGAATCTCAGGAGAGGATGACAACATGAGATTTCCTTGTGCTAGAGATAACATAGAAGTTTAAAACATAGGAAACAATCTTATTTTCAAAAGAAAATAACATGGGAGTTTGAACCTCAGGAGATGACACTGAGGCTCTTTGCTCTGGAGAACACAAAGGAGCCTTTTGACCAGGAGACCACAAAAGAACTGTCTGCTCTGAAATTAACCACATAGGAGCTCTCTACTCCAAAGACTACCATGTAGAAGCTTTTTGATCTGAAAATAACCATGTAGGAACTGATTGCTGTGAAAACAACAACATAGGAGGCTTTTGCTCCGAAGGTAACAAAATGGGAGCCTTTTGCTCTGAAGATAACGATATGAGAGCCTTTTGATTTGAAGAAAACAATATAAGATAAGATAAGATAAGATAAGCCTTTATTAGTCCCACAATGGGGAAATTCCAGGATTGCAACAGCACAGGGATAGCAACACTCAGAGCAACAATCAGAAGGCAAGAGAAAAAACAAGAGCAGCAAGTATACATATGTACATATAAATATATATATATATATATATATATATATATATAGACACACAGTGCGGAGCATTGTAGCTAGATGGAATAAATATATGAATATATAAACATAGTGGGGAGCATTGTAGCTCGATGGAATAAATATGTAAATATATAAACACACACAGTGCGGAGCATTGTAGCTAGATGGAATAAATATATGAATATATAAACATAGTGGGGAGCATTGTAGCTAGATGGAATAAATATGTAAATATATAAACACACAGTGCGGAGCATTGTAGCTAGATGGAATAAATATGTAAATATATAAACACACACAGTGTGGAGCATTTTTGCTAGATGGAGTAAATATATAAATATATACATATAAACACACACAGTGCGGAGCATTGTAGCTAGATGGAATGAAACCGCACAACCGTCTACTTAGTTATCCTACATGGTATGATTATGTACCCATACATATTTTCACCCTCCATAGCGACCGGTATTTTCCTAGTTGTATGCCGGAGGGGACCATTGTGTAAGTCTATTGTGCCTTTTGCATTCAAAACTATTAGGTTGTCACGTCTTTTTGCTATCTCTGCGAGCAGCCCTGCTTAGGTTGTACAGTCTGACAGCCGTAGGTAGGAAGGACCTGCAAAACCTCTCGGTTGTGCACCTAGGATGATGTAGTCTGCTGCTAAATGAGCTCCTCAGTGCATTCAGTATGTCCTGCATAGGGTGGAACTCGGACTCCAGCAGAGATGACAGTTTAGCCACCGACCTTCTCTCTCCCATCTTCTCCACTGGGTCAAGGCGCTGCCCCAGGACAGAGCTAGCTTTCTTGATCAGTTTGTTCAGTCTCTTCCTATCGGCTGCTGTAATGCCACTGCCCCAGCAGACCACTCCAAAAGTGATGGCTGATGCCACCACCGTGTCATAGAATGTCTTCAGCAGCGCCCCTTGTACACCAGAAGACCTGAGTCTCCTCAGTAGGAACAGCCTGTGCTGTCCCTTCTTGTAGAGTGCGTCAGTATTGTGTGACCAGTCTAGTTTATTGTTCAGATGAACACCCAGGTACTTATAGGATGTCACCATCTCGATGTCTGTTCCCTGTATATTTACTGGTGCTGTGAGTGGTTGTCCTTGCCTGCGGCAGTCCACCACCAGCTCCTTAGTTTTCTTCGTGTTGATCTGGAGGCAGTTCCGATGGCACCAGTCCACGAAGTCCTGGATAAGCCCTCTGTACTCAGCTTCATCTCCGTTGGAGATGAGGCCAACGATCGCAGAGTCATCAGAGAACTTCTGTAGATGGCAGTGTGTTGTGTTGTGTGAGAAGTCCACAGTATAAAGGGTGAACAGGAAGGGAGCCAAAACCGTTCCCTGAGGGGCCCCCGTGCTACAGATGATCGTGTCGGACACACAGTCCCAGGTTCTCTTCTGCTGAAGAAACCTCCAGCAGAACTAGGCTCGGAGGGGCCGTCATCTGCTGTGACTGGCTGGGGGGTGAGGGGATAGAGAAGAATTAGAAAAGAACAGACATGTAAAGAGCAAAAAGGACAACGGGGACTCAGTCTATGAGAGAGAACAAACAGATGTTAATGATCAGCAAAAATATTTCATTGAGAGTGAAGAAAGGAGTAAAGCCCAGTGCATTGTTGGAGGTCCCCCAGCTGTCTATGTCATGAACTGGGGTGGACTTCCAGCCCAGTTCCATGGCATGGTAGCTGCCTTGTCTTTAATGATCCTGAAGGACAAGCTGCTGCGCGCAGAGGTGGACCAGCACCTGTCATCATGGATCCTGGACTACCTCACGAACCGGCCTCAGTTTGTGAGAACCCGGGACTGTGTTTCCGACACGATCATCAGTAGCACGGGGGCCCCCCCAGGGAACGGTGCTGGCTCCCTTCCTGTTCACTCTTTATACTGCGGACTTCTCACACAACACAACACATTGCCATCTACAGAAGTTCTCTGATGACTCTGCGATCGTTGGTCTCATCTCCAACGGAGATGAAGCTGAGTACAGAGGGCTTATCCAGGACTTTGTGGACTGGTGCCATCGGAACTGCCTCCAGATCAACGCGAGGAAAACTAAGGAGCTGGTGGTGGACTGCCGCAGGCATGGGCAGCCCCTCATAGCACCAGTAAATATACAGGGAACAGACATCGAGATGGTGACATCCTATAAGTACCTGGGTATTCATCTGAACAATAAACTAGACTGGTCACACAATACTGACGCACTCTACAAGAAGGGACAGCGCAGGCTGTTCCTGCTGAGGAGACTCAGGTCTTTTGGTGTACAAGGGGCGCTGCTGAAGTCATTCTATGACACGGTGGTGGCATCAGCCATCACTTTTGGAGTGGTCTGCTGGGGCAGTGGCATTACTGCAGCCGATAGGAAGAGACTGAACAAACTGATTAAGAAAGCTAGCTCTGTCCTGGGGCAGCGCCTTGATCCGATGGAGGAGATAGGAGAGAGAAGGACGGTGGCTAAACTGTCATCTCTGCTGGAGTCCGAGTTCCACCCTATGCAGGACATACTGGATGCACTGAGGAGCTCATTTAGCAGCAGACTACATCATCCCAGGTGCACAACCGAGAGGTTTCGTAGGTCCTTCCTACCAACGGCTGTCAGACTGTACAACCTAAGCAGGGCTGCTCGCAGAGATAGCAAAAAGACGTAACAAACTAATAGTTTTTTTTTGAATGCAAAAGATGCAATAGACTTACACAATGGTCCTCTCCGGCATACAACTAGGAACATACCGGTCGCTATGGAGGGTGAGAATATGTATGGGCACATAATCATACCATGTAGGATAACTAAGTAGACGGTTATGCTGTTTCATCCCACCTAGCAACAATGCTCTGCACTGTGTGTGTTTATATATTTACATATTTATTCCATCTAGCTACAATGCTCAGCACTGGGTGTGTTTATATTTATATATCTATATATTTATTCCATCTAGCTACAATGCTCCACACTGTGTTTTTATATATCTACATATTATTCCATCTAGCTACATTGCTCCGCACTGTGTGTTTATATACTTGCATATTTATTCCACCTAGCTGCAATGCTCCGTACTGTGGGTGTTTATATATTTACATATTTATTCCATCTAGCTACAATGCTCTGCACTGTGTGTCTGTGTGTGTGTGTGTGTATATATATATTTTATAGTAATATGTACATATGTATATTAGCTGCTCTTGCTTGCTTGTTTTTTTTTCTTGCCTTCTGATTGTTGCTCTGAGTGTTGCTATCCCTGTGCTGTTGCAATCCTGGAATTTCCCCGTTGTGGGACTAATAAAGGCTTATCTTATCTTATCTTATCTTATCTTAAGTATATTTTGAATCCTCTATTTTGCCATCAGGCACCTCCTTGGAAGCCTTGAGGTCTTCTCAGCTCCCTGACAGCTCACAGCCACGCCCCCCTCCTGCCAGTTACACCAGCTGTGTGTGAATATTATTTGTGATTACTTTTCTGTTCATTCACGCACACACACATGCTTCCTCTCATCATGCAACAGAGAAAGTGGTCCACACACTGAATGTCCAAACAACAGTTCATTCGGACTAAATCCCGTGCCTTCCTGCACTACCTCTCTGGCAGCTAACAATAACCAGGGCAGGCCCTCTTCCCCATCCTGATTCAACTCAATGCAGTATGCAAGCAATAATGATTTGAGAGTTTGGTAAAACCTCTCCAACGCACCTTGACTCTGAGCGTGGTACGCAGAAGCCTGATTATGCTTTACACAAAGCTCTTTCAATACCTGTGCAAACAATTTAGATAAAAAAATTGTGCCCTGATCACTCTGAATGATCTTTGGAATACCAAAAACCAATATAAACTGTGTTAATGCTTTAATCACTGACTTAGCAGCAATGGTTCCAAGGTTGTCATAGCCAGGAGCGGCACTGGGGTTAAGCTCCCAGTGCTCATAAAATGCTCCTTATGGCGTGCGTCTTGAAAAGCCTCTGACAACTAAGTGCAACTCCTAGCCTGCCAGTATGGTTTAGTCTCTAAGCCCGGCGGAACTGCTTTTACTAATAGGAGAAGGGGCGAGGGCGGATCTCTGGCGCCTTAAAACCAGATGCTTCGGGTAGATGGTGGCTCGTCAACCTGGGAAGGTAGCCCATCTAGGGGAAGGTAAACCCTGATTTCAAACCTCCGCTGCCTTGCGGCACACCCGGTCACGGGAAAGGCTTCGGGAGTCAACCCTGAGGAAAAATCTGGAGTCGGAGCCCCTAAGGCAGTTCTCTGTTGTGCTCAACATCATTCTGGCAGCTCCTGCGATGGCGCTGGTGCCAAACTATAGCAGCCCTGCTGTTCCTTTGGATTCATTAGTGACGTGGAGAGGGGGGACATGCTGCATGGGTAACATCTTGTCCTCCATATCTTCCTGCCCAGGCTTGAATCCTACCAACGCCCAACGCTGGAAGGTAGAACACCAGTGCGCATCGGCCTGTTCAGCCACAGGCGGTGCTGTTCCAGCAGAGTAGACGTTTAAGATTCTCTTCCATGGTCATCATAGGCCGATGGAGGCCGACAAGATAGCAGCAATGGTACACAACGGATATGCTGCAGGATATCTCATTCTCAAACACCATCACTGTGAGCAAGTAGTTGGGACTAGATTTTGAATGTGGCAATGGACCAGCACAGTCTATAATAAGGTGTTCAGACGGCTGAACCAGAGCAGAAATTGGAGCAAGAGGAGCTGGTTTAATTACCTGATTAGGCTGACCCATTACCTGACAGGTGTAACATGTTCTGATGTAAGTGGATACATCTTTTCTTAAACAAGGCCATAAAAAACACTTGCAGATGTAATTATATGTTTTCTGAACCCCCAAATGTTCCAATACATCATGGGTTGTCCGCAACACCTCCTCACAGCACTTTAATGGCACTCCCACCTGATACACTGACGAGCCAATGGCATCACTGTGTGGCACCCACTTACAAACCAACAACCCATCTTGAAAGAAATAGCCATAAACTGCACCCTCAATTTCTGCGTCTGTGAGAACAGTGTCAAAAAGCACACTCAAGGATGGATCAGTATGTTGTTCTGTTACTAAATCAGTGCAAGACACAGACAGAAGTGAATCAGGTATTTTTACAATATCATTTAAATAACCATCATCCGTTTCCACCTGCTTCCGACTCATGGCGCGCGTTACTGCACATGCTGGAAATAATTCAGAAATTTGCTGATCATGCTTTGTCCCTGAAACAGAGGGAACAGATGTCACAATGGGAGGCGGAGGAACTTCTGCCAAAGCCTGATCACCTGCAAAATCATTCCCCAAAATAATATGCACGCCAGGAACAGGCAACGCAGGATGCTGGCCAACATGGTTTGTGGCCTTTCAAAACTACATCGTCGTGCTCGACTTGGGTAAGCTAGATAAGCTGAGGGCATGTGCGCTTCTGGTGCATAATTTGGGGATTGAGGGCCAGTGCATCCTGCGTACACTCGGGGCTTCGGACTCGTATGAGGATGTGATCAAGTTGCTAGCGCACCATTTTCACACCCTGGATAGCGTGACTGTCCAGAGGATTAGGTTTCGGCAGCAACACCAACGGGCGGGTGATCTTATCCACCAGTTCGTCACCGACCTGAGGCAGCTTGCTGTCACGACTCGCTGCTCATCAGCGGCTTCAGCTGCGCACACGCCTGCGCCTCGTCAGCAGCGGGCTATTTAGCCCACTCGGCCCAGTGCTGCGGTCTGGAGCCGTCTGTTCTCGTCGGTACTTCCAAAGCTCGTGAATCAACCTCAGATCACCAGCAAGATTACTACGACACGTAAGCATCCCTTACCTTGTCTCCAAAGTTTTTCACCCCTGTGCACAGGTGGACTCCCCGGCGGCGGATTTCCCCCGTCATCGCCGACTCATCTCCACCATCCACGCAGGCCCTGCAGGACGCTGTCTCCCAGACTCATCACTTGCCAATGCCAGCCACCTGTCCCTGCAAGTAAGCAACACTCTGACTAATTATTCCTGTCTCGGTGTGGTGCCCGTTACCCTTGTCCTCTGCTTTCTCTCCATAGGGTTGTCCGGCTGAACGGCGCGCTGCTCTGCTGCCTGCACATCGGCGTTCACCCCAGCACATACACATACCGCATACATCCATTCAGACACACCTGCCTGTTGAATAAAGCTGTTAAATCTATCCTGAGCCTGCGTGCGTGTTTCCTGGGCCAGACATTATGTCAGTACTGCTCCAGCAGAGCGGCCCAGCAGACAGCGGGCTCGCACTCCGTCTTTCCACCCTCGAGGCTCGGATGGATTTAATAGCCCATCAACAGCAGGTGATCCTAAACCAGTTGGTAAACATTACTCAGCGGTTAGACCGCCTGGACCCCCAGCAGGCGTTCCCCTCGGCTCGCCAGGGTGGGCTAGCTCCTGCCGCTCCGGTGCCCGGTCAGTCTTCCTCGGGAACGCCAACCCGACTCACACCGATCCCAACCCCCGCCCGCTTCAGCGGAAAGCTCGGCGGGGCGCGGGGGTTTATTATGCAGTGTGAGTCAGTGTTTCTGCGCGTTCCTGGGGATTTTCCCTCAGACCATAGCCGAATTGGCTACATTGGTAATCTCTTGGAGGGGCGAGCGCTAACTTGGGCTTACGCCGTAATGGCGAAGCCCAGTTACGCAAACCTCTCCTATAGCCAGTTCGTGCAGAGCTTTCCCGAGGTCTTCGATCATTCCCAGCGCGATAGCGTCCTAACTGACCGGCTCCTTGCTCTTCAACAGGGAAGCCGGTCAGCGGCGGACTATGCTATCGACTTCCGGGTTGCAGCGGAGGAGGTTGGCTGGGGTGAGGCCGCACTCTGTGGCATCTTCCTCCGCAGCCTCAGCTCGGGTCTGAGGGTTGAACTGGCCGGTCGGGATCTTCCAGAGACACTGGCAGAGTTGATTTCCACCGCCATTAGTTTAGACAATAGGCTGCGTGAGCGGTCCACCGAGCGGAAGTTTAGCAGCCGCTCGCGTGGAGGCTCCGTCCGCACACCTCAAGACCGCCCCCTGGCGTTACCTCCACCGGAGTCCTCCGAGGAATCGGAGGCGATAGTGGTAGACCGGTCAAAGCTCCCCCTAGCGGAGAAACAGCGCCGCCGGAAGTTGGGTCTCTGCGTGTATTGCAGAGGAGACCAACATTCCGTGGAGCATTGCCCGGAAAAGCCAAACGGGGAGGTCCGCGAGTCACTGTAGGGGGCCTCGCGGACTCTAACCGGTCTAATCCCCTCACAAGTCTGTCCTTGCCCATCCGATTCTGTCACAACGCCACGGGGCATCTCACACACGCACTGGTGGACTCAGGAGCAAAGCAGAGCTTCATTTCTAAGAGCCTGGCAACCCAATTGGGCATTCCCTGCCACCTTCTGGCCGCTCCTCTCAGCCTGATCACCCTTTCCCGTGCGCCCCTCGGGCAAGTGACTCATCGCACGCAACCAGTCCCAGTTATAATTTCGGGTAACCACCGAGAGGAACTCACCCTTTATGTCCTGTCTTCCTCTGTGATGCCTGTCATCCTTGGGTATCCCTGGTTGTACCTGCACAACCCTGTGCTGGATTGGCGGACAGGAAAGATCGCCGCCTGGAGTTCATTCTGCATGGGCACCTGCTTACAGTCCGCAGCCTGCGCCCCGTCTTCTCCTCCCCCAGTTAAGGACGCCGCGCCTCCAGATCTCACCTTGGTGCCCTCGGAGTTCCACGATCTTGGCCTCGTTTTCAGCAAGTCCAGGGCGATGTCCCTTCCTCCTCATCGGCCCTACGACTGTGCCATCAACCTCTGCGCAGGGGCTCCTCTGCCGTCGGGTCGTCTTTACAGCCTGTCAGCGCCGGACCGGGAAGCGATGGACAGCTACATCAAGGAGTCACTCAGCGCAGGTATCATCCGCCCCTCCTCGTCTCCGCTCGGTGCTGGGTTCTTCTTCGTGTCGAAGAAGGATGGGTCCCTCCGCCCGTGTATCGACTTCCGGGCCTTGAATGACATCACGGAGAAGGACCGTTATACCCTGCCGCTGATGGACACTGCCTTCCACTCCCTGCAGGGGGCGACCTGGTTCACCAAATTGGATCGCCGCAGTGCATACCATCTCGTCCGGATCAGGGAGGAGGATGAGTGGAAGACAGCATTTAGAATGCCAAATGGGCATTTTGAATACCTGGTAATGCCCTTTGGTCTGACCAATGCCCCTGCCGTTTTTCAGCGCCTTATCAATGACGTCCTGCGTGATTTCCTGGGCCTCTTCATGTTCGTGTACCTGGATGACATCCTCATCTTCTCCAGGTCACGAGAAGAACATCAGGTGCATGTGAGGCGGGTCCTGCAGTGGCTTCTGGAGAACAGGTTGTATGTAAAGGCTGAAAAGTGTGAGTTTTACGCCAAGACCACCTCCTTCTTAGGCTTTGTTATCTCACACAACCAGGTCCTACCTGACCCCGCTAAGGTTAAAGCGGTGGTGGAATGGCCCACACCGACCTCCAGGAAGCAGGTCCAGCAATTCCTTGGGTTTGCCAATTTCTACCGCCATTTTGTACCCAACTTCGGTGCCATCGTTGCCCCGCTGATCCGTCTCACATCCCCTAAGAACACCTTCTGCTGGACTGAAGAGGTCGCTGCGGCGTTCCAGGCGCTGAAGACGGAGTTCTCCTCCTCCCGGGTCCTGACCCAGGTCGACCCCCCGCTGCAGTGTTTGGTGGAGGTCGAAGCGTCTGATGGTGCTGTCCGAGCGATCACCCACCGATGGGGTCAAGCGACCCTGCGCCTTCTTCTCACGGCGCCTGTCCCCGGCCGAGCGGAATTACGACGTCGGGGACAGGGAGCTGCTCGCCATCAAGCTCACCCTGCAGGAGTGGCGCCACTGGCTGGAGGGGGCAGCTTTACCATTCGTGGTGCTGACGGACCATAAGAACTTGGAGTATCTTCGATCTGCTAGACATCTGAATGCCCACCAGGCGCGCTGGTCCCTGTTCTTTGCCCGGTTCCGCTTCACCATAACCTATCGCCCCGCCTCTAAGAACGGCCTACCCGATGCCCTCTCCAGGCAGTTCGCCCCTGAGACGTCGGAGGAGCCGGGCCACCCCATCCTGCCCAGTTCGTGTGTGGTAGGAGTGATTTCCTGGTCCATCAGGGACAAGATCCGGAGGGCGCAGGAGACTGAACCGGACCCTGGCGGCGGACCGGAGGGAAGGTTGTTTGTTCCATCTTCTGTCCGGGGGGAGGTCATCCATTGGGTCCACACCTCCAAGCTCGCCTGTCACCCTGGTGTATCTCGGCTTGTGGATCTCCTCCAGCGCTCCTTCTGGTGGCCAGGTCTGCAGAAGGATGCCGCCAACTACGTCCGGGCGTGCCCTATGTGTGCCACTGCCAAGTCAGGTAATTCTCCTCCCACGGGTTTGCTCCAGCCTCTGCTGACCCCTGGCAGACCCTGGTCCCATATAGCCCTCGACTTTGTCACTGGTCTCCCCACTTCTAACTCCTATAACGCTGTGCTGACCATCGTGGACCGATTCTCCAAGGCTGCCCACTTCATGCCACTTCGGGGTCTTCCAACGGCGCAGGAGACAGCGGACCTCTTGGTTCAGCACGTGGTCAGGCTACATGGGATACCGGTGGACGTCGTCTCGGATCGGGGTCCCCAGTTTGTCTCTGAGGTTTGGAGGTGTTTTTGCAACGCCCTGGGGGCCACAGTTAGCCTCTCCTCCGGTCACCACCCGCAATCCAACGGGCAGTGTGAGTGGGCCAACCAGGAGCTGGAAGCTACCCTGTGCTGTGTCACTTCCTCTAACCCGTCCTCCTGGAGCAAGCACCTGTCTTGGGTAGAGTACGCCCACAACACCGCTCGGTCTTCTGCTATAGGGATGTCTCCCTTCAAGGCGTCCCTGGGCTATGATCCACCTTTGTTCCCGGAGCAGGAGGCGGAGCTGGCGGTCCCTTCCATCCAGGCGCACCTGAGACGTTGTCGGGCTCTGTGGTCCAAGACACGCGACGCGCTCTTACGCACGGCGGCGCACAACAGCACCACGGCCAACCATCGCAGGAGACCGGGCCCTGTCTACCAGGTGGGTCAGCAGGTCTGGTTGGCCACTCAGGATATCCACCTCAAGGGAGAGAAGAGGAAGTTGGCCCCATGCTTTGTTGGTCCCCACACCATTTCTAAGATTGTTAACCCGGTGGCTGTGCGTCTGGCCCTCCCCCCCTCCCTTCGCATTTGCCCTACCTTCCATGTTTCTAAAATCAAGCCCTGTCTCCGACCCCCTCTGCCCCCCGCCCGCAGCGCCGCCCGCGCCTATGATGATCGACGGCCACCCGGCCTGGAGAGTCGCCTCCTTCCTGGACTCCTGGCGCCGAGGGTGCGGGCTGCAGTACTTGGTGGACTGGGAGGGATTCAGTCCGGAATGGAGGTCCTGGGTGCCCTCTTCTTGGGTGTTAGACAAAAGTCTCATCACGGAGTTCCATTGGGCGCATCCAGACAAACCAGCGCCAGGAGGCGCTGCTAGGGGGGGGAGTACTGTCACGACTCGCCGCTCATCAGCGGCTTCAGCTGCGCGCACACCTGCGCCTCGTCAGCAGTGGGCTATTTAGCCCACTCAGCCCAGTGCTGCGGTCTGGAGCCGTCTGTTCTTGTCGGTACTTCCAAAGCTCGTGAATCAACCTCAGATCACCAGCAAGATTACTACGACACGTAAGCATCCCTTACCTTGTCTCCAAAGTTCTTCGCCCCTGTGCACAGGTGGACTCCCCGGCGGCGGATTTCCCCCGTCATCGCCGACTCATCTCCACCATCCACGCAGGCCCTGCAGGACGCTGTCTCCCGGGCTCATCACTTGCCAACGCCAGCCACCTGTCCCTGCAAGTAAGCAACCCTCTGACTAATTATCCCTGTCTCGGTGTGGTGCCCGTTACCCTTGTCCTCTGCTTTCTCTCCATAGGGTTGTCCGGCTGAACGGCGCGCTGCTCTGCTGCCTGCGCATCGGCGTTCACCCCAGCACATACACATACCGCATACATCCATTCAGACACACCTGCCTGTTGAATAAAGCTGTTAAATCTATCCTGAGCCTGCGTGCGTGTTTCCTGGGCCAGACATTATGTCACTAGCTAGTGAGTGTTGCTTTGGGCCACTGGAGGAAGAGATGGTAAGCGACCAGCTGCCGGAGCACACAAACAGCGCCGCTGTACAAGCGAAGCTACTTACGGTGTTGGGTGACAATGCTAGCTGTAGCTATCAAGTTAGCTCTCCAAATGGAGACTGTGGACAAGCTAGCCTCTGAGCTAAATTGGTGCCAGTCACAACGGCAGCTGGAGCCCTCTGCCGTGGCACTAGTAGCAGACCCAGACAGCGAGGATAGTATGGACGACAACGCTATGGAAACCAATGCTACCAGCCGTAGGTCTGCCCCGGGAAAACCCTTGTGTATGGGTTGTGGGTCCGAAAAACACCAGTACAAAGCTAGGGACTGCCCGGCTAGAGGGAACTACTGTGGCAAGTGTGGACGCTTGAACCATTATGCCAGGGTATGCCGTATATCCGAGCCAGCGAGCCCACAGAGGAAAGCCACTCCACCGGCCCTGACAACTATCCATGCGGTGTCCCTGAGTACACATTCTACAAAGTGACACTGGATGGTGAGGAGGTGCCGCTGCTGATCAATACGGGGGCAGAGGGATTGTTGTTGAATTGGGCCACGGTGAGGAATTTTTTCCCCCACTACAAAATAAGAGGTAACCCAGTGCCACTCTATAGTGATGGAGGTGGCAGGCTGTGCATGGTTGTAACGCTGGAGTTAATGGTTCAGTACGGGTCGGTGGTGATGGCTGACTTCACGTTCCACATGATAGCCCAGGGCGATAACATCTACAAAGTCTTATGATTATCCCACATAAATTTTGCTTGTATCCCACGGCTACTTTCTGTTTACAAAGCTGTCTAAGTGACAGTGACGTTGACCTGTTCATGGCCATATTAGCTTTCTGAGCTAAAAGAAGGGAATACGGGAAAAGGAAATGAGGAGTTCTTCTTCTTTGGTGTATTACAATTCATCCATTGAGTCCTCCTATGGATGTCTGACACCTTTTGAAACTGGCAGATCAGTAGAAATCAGTACAAATCCCCAATGCAGCTGGCGATGTCAGAGTGAAATGACACATGCAGCGCCACGCTCTGCCACTAGGGGTGCACAAATTTTCTTTCTTCACCTGCAGGTTTATTAAATCTCTCTATATATCCCAAATGACAAAAACTATTCAGAATATTCTCCAGAAAATTCTCAAAAATAGACTGCATGTGCAAACAACAGAATGCCAGGGCTCATTAACGTCACTGCAACACAACTCAGCATCCAGCCAGCCAGCAGCCACAAATGGAGCTTGCTCTTTCTCCCACAGCAAACATCCACCGCTTTAAAGCAGATCAGCATAAAACCATGGATCCCATGTGTCACAACACACACAATTTCCCTTTAAGCAGAAAAATTGCAAACATAAACAAACAACTATCTCGCCTGTGTCTCAAAAAAAAAAAAAAACCCTTGTGAGTTCTTGTCTGCTTTTAATCAAGAAGATGGACATGAAATCAAGCAATAACTCCCATATGTCTTTCAATAGTTTAATAAGAAATGTCAGAATAGGTTAACACATTTGGATGATTTTAAAACAAAGAATTAAACATGTCTCATGGACATTATAAACGGTTATTGAATTACTGAGCATCACATGTGAATCAAACATTTGTGGAACCAAATAAACCATAGTTTAACTTGGCAATACACTGGAAATTGGAAAACCATAAAATAGCATTGGTCAAGAAAAGTGGATGCAATTTTATGAAGAAAATTATGATTAATCTATTTATAAAAGGAAAAATTGGTGTTATTCTATAAAGGAATGGAAATTAATGAAAGGACAAAATGCATTTTGAAATTCTGATAGGAGTTCCATGAAAATAAGTTTAATGAACTTACACCAGGAATTTTCTGAAGAATTAAGTTTAAATTAAATAACAGATGGTCAACCAAGCAGAGTCATATTGCGTCCTTTGGCAGCAGGGCCCCCACATGCCAACCTTGATTCAGCTGGATGTCCGTGGAGTCTGTTGAGAGATTGTACTGGTAGACAGGTTCTACAAGGCCGTGCTCCTGAGATTGCAAACAGGAGCTGGGTTTTCCAGCAAGTCTGGGTGAGGTCTCTTCTTATGCACTGAAGAAAGAATTTGTTGATTATACAAGGTCCCATCAGAGAGTAAAATTGGGACAAAAACACGCCACCGATCCATTTCTTCCGATGTATTGTGGTTGGAATGAGTTGGTTTAAGCTTAGAAAAAAATCAAACAAAATATTCTTGCACAGTAATTTAAAGAAAAGGATTAAAATAAGGAAAAAGTGAACTTTAAAGAAAAGAAAAAGAATTTTCACATAGCATGGGGACTCTGGGCCTACTTGAAAATAGGAAAAAAGGGGAGAGCAGAGAATGCTTCTTACAGCTTGACTACACCCCAAAAACTCAAACAGAGGGAACGTTTTTTTTTGTTTTGTTTTTTTCAGGTGTGGCTGAATTTCACTGGCTTTCATAAAAACATGTACTGAACCAATTATATGGGGTTTCGTTTGTTCAGCAGAAGCCATAAACGGCCTAAAAAGAAGATGCAGTGAAGCCTGGAACTCTATCGGTCAGTCAAAGTCCAGCCATGGTCTCCCAAAGAGCAGAGAGAGGAGGGGGAGAGACATTTGATATGAAAAGTGAGATCCTCCTAAAACACACTTGTTGGCTATGAAAGCATAAATTCCTTAAACTTTAGTGACTAAGATATTCTACTCAATGACAAGGGAACAATGGGTCTACATTGTAACTGTGATTAATTTGTGATACTAAGCATGCAAAAGTTAATTTCCTCCTGAAAATAAAGCAACACATATCAAATCATATCAGTAAAAGCATTTCAAACCACAGCTGTCCATTCCAGAGTTCAGCCAGGTCTTCAGTAGCGGATACTGTCTTGAGAGAAAGAATATGAATTAATTCATTGGTCCATAACTCAGAAATTCTACTGCAGGGAGAGAGAGAAAAAATGTGATATTCCTAAGACGTCCACCAGATGGCACTGTGAAACTGTCTGGTTGTTTAATTAAGAATCTTGACTTCCCCGTCTGGACTATATCAACTATAAATGTGTTTTTTGGGGTATCCCTTTACCAAATAGAGAAAAGGGAGAATGACTAAGTCTTGGAGAATGGATTAACGTCAATTTTATGGCCGATGGATAGTGTTACAGCTCTGGTCCTTGGGTGAGAGAAGCAGTTCATGACCAGACTTATGAGTTGAAACAATTTTCTTCAGCAAAAAATGATTTTATAAATTGGAACCAAAAGGGGTTAACCCTACAACAGCTTGAGAATTTTTTTTAAACTGGTACTCACCAACAGTTGGACCCAAAGCTATGAGGATGAAAACAGGCAAATTTCTGTCCACGTCAGCTGCTGGAGGTCAGCTACAACCTAACATGTAGCTACTAGCCAGCTCCCACAGAAGAAAAACAACCCAATAGCCAGGTGAAGTTTTGGAGGAGGCTGTAACAATTATTCAGGTGAGGGCTCCAACAGATAACGTTGTAAACTTAAACATGACAGCACTTTGGGGATTTCCATGGCTGTAATCCAGCTTATTTGAATTTGCAATGTCTGCATGGCGCACACAGTATCTGTGGCCAGAGCGGCCTTGGTACAGAGTCACTTGGCCAAAAAGGACTGTTTGCGCTTTCTGTCGTTTACTGCCATTAACCGTGATCACAATATTTGTCGCCGTTAACGGGGGCAAAGCGTTAACGGGCAATTAGCGCAATAACATCAGCACCACTAATGTCTATACAGTGGTGTGAAAAAGTTTTTGCCCCCTTCCTGATTTCTCATTTTTTGTATGTTTGTCACACTTAAATGTTTTATATCATCAAACAAATTTAAATATTAGACAAAAATAACACAAGTAAACACAAAATGCAGATTTTAAATAAAGGGGTTTATTATTAAGGAGAAAAAAAAATCCAAGCCTACATGGCCCTATGTGAAAAAGTGATTGCCCCCCCCCCTTTAAAACATAAATTAACTGTGGTTTATCACATCTTTGGAAAGCTGAGTTCAATTTCTCGAGCCACACCAATGCCTGATTACTGCCACACCTGTTCTCAATGAAGAAATCACTTAAATAGGACCTGCCTTACAAAGTGAAGTAGACCAAAAGATCCTCAAAAGCTAGACATCATGCTGTGATCCAAAGAAATTCAAGACAAATGAGAAACAAAGTAATTGCAATCTATCAGTCTGGAAAAGGTTGTAAAGCCTTTTCTAAAGCTTTGGGACTCCAGCGAACCACAATGAGAGCCATTATCCACAAATGGCAAAAACATGGAACAGTGGTGAATGTTCCCAGGAACAGCTGGCTGACAAAAATTACCCCAAGACACAGCGACGACTCATCCAAGAGGTCACAAAAGACCCCACAACAACATCCAAAGAACTGCAGGCCTCACTTGCCTCAGTTAAGGTTAGTGTTCATGACTCCACCATAAGAAAGAGACCGGGCAAAAATGGCCTGCATGGCAGAGTTCCAAGACGAAAACCACTGCTGAGCAAAGAGAACATAAAGGCTTGTCCCAGTTTTGCCAGAAAGCATATTGATGATCCCCAAGATTTGTGGGAAAATAAATACTCTGTGGACTGATGAGACAAAAGTTGAACTTTTTGGACGGTGTGTGTCCCATTACATCTGGTGTAAAAGTAACATAGCATTTCCAAAAAGGAACATCATACCAACAGTAAAATATGGTGGTGAAATGTGATGGTCTGGGGCTGTTTTGCTGCTTCAGGACCTGGAAAACTTGCTGTGGTAAATGGAACCATGAATTCTGCTGTCTACCAAAAAATCCTGAATGAGAACGTCTGGCCATCTGTTTGTGACCTCAAGCTGAAGCACACTTGGGTTCTGCAGCAAGGCAATGATCCAAAACCCCCCAACAAGTCCACCTCTGAGTGGCTTGAGAAAAACAAATGAAGACTTTGGAGTGGCCTCGTCAGTGCTGGCAGCACTCATAAGTCTATTTTCAAAAGACATCCTCTGGATATGACACTCAGCATGTGTACTCAAGTTTCTTGGCCGACTATGGCCAGGCCTGTTATTAGTGGAACCTATCCTGTTAAACCGCAGTATGGTCTTGGCCACCATGCTGCAGCTCAGTTTCAGGGTGTTGGCAATTTTCTTATAGCCTAGGCCATCTTTATGTAGAGCAATGATTCTTTTTTTTCAGATCCTCAGAGAGTTCTTTGCCATGAGGTGCCATGTTGAACTTCCAGTGACCAGTATGAGAGAGTGTGAAAGCAATAACACCAAATTTAACACACCTGCTCTCCATTCACACCTGAGACCTTGTAACACTAACCAGTCACATGACACCGGGGAGGGAAAATGGGTAATTGGGTGCAATTTGGACATTTTCACTAGGGGTGTACTCACTTTTGTTGCCAGCAGTTTAGACTTTAATGGCTGTGTGTTTAGTTATTTTGAGGGGACAGCAAATTTTCACTGTTATACAAGCTGTACACTGACTACTTTGCATTGTATCAAAGTGTCATATTGTGGAGATCACGAAATGATGAGACTGGTTGCTTTTTAGTTCCAGTTTATTGCATCTTACATCTCCAGCCTTCTCTCTCTCTCAGACAGAAACAAAGAGGAAGTGCTGCAATAAACCCACACATATATATATCATGCACCCCCACAGACAGAGTCACCCACTCAAGTCAAATCCCTCTATTCATCCCTCACACCAAAAGTCACACATTCACGTTACATCAAATCCTTCTATTCATAACGTACATCAAAGGCAAAGTCACACATCCATGTTGCATCCTTCCATTCACGCTTAAACCGAAGTTCCTTCAGGCTCTCGTCCCTGAGCCTCTGTCCTTCTTCTAAGTCCGCAGGTGGCCCAGACTCATTGTCCATTTGAGGCGTGAGGTCAATCCACATTGCAAGCCCACAGTCCTTCTGTGTTTAAACCTAAGCATGCAAATATGTAAGCTACATACAGTTACATGCAGTTATGAATATGGGCGCTACAATATCTTCAGTGTTGTCCCACGAAAAGATAAAATAAAATATTTACAAAATGTGAGGGATGTACTCACTTTTGTGAGTTACTGTACACACACACACACACACACACACACATTCATTTCACTTATGAAAAAGCTGAATAACAAAATAAAAATGAACTTATGTCAAAGAAAACTGATCACAATTTTAATTTTAACTGAGCAAAGTGCCTTTTTTTCTTGCTTAACAGAACTGACATTATCAAGTTTATCCACACGGGCAGAAATGTTTCAGTTTACCATGCATAGTTAATACTTAGCAGTCTAATAAGTGACAGAAGTATCATTTGTCGCTTATTTATTTATGTCTCTACATTCCATCAGTTCCTTATTTGGTGAGTCACTCCCTCTTGTTTTGAAGTGTTGCCAGACCGGATAGCTCTTATTTTGAAAGTTCATTTGCTAAGTGAGCATGATTTTACACCTGCAGAGTTCAGACTGAAAATGTTTGTCTTCTACTGGCTTCCCCCATTTCCTGTGGTTAAGCTGAGTCTACTTTTATTCTGTTATCTTCCTTTTTATCTCTGTTCACTGCAGCACAGATTTCTCTGAGCCCTAGACTGGACTGGATTAGTTTCTTAATTTCAATACACACAGTGATCTCTTGGTTCCTCCTCAATAATCTATACAAAATATAAGACGTCACTTCCAGTTTCACAGACATTCTAACATCACTGGTATCTTTCAGAATTCTGTTTCAGTCTCATTTTTGAACTTACCAGTCAAACATTCTGCTGTTGTGTACCTGTGAGAAAGTTCTTTAATAGTTAATTACAGAGAAAACCATGCGTGAATAAATTGTGTTGGTAGGCGGTGGAAACAGAACATTGCACAGGAACTGCACAGCATCAAAGCCAGCTGTCTGAAAAACCTAATTCCCAACAGTGACGTACTCTTGCTAATCAGGTATTAGGTTCAACATCACTGTTAAATAAGGACAATACAAACATTTCCTGTCAGCGTGGAGCCCATCAGATGCCTGCCACTTAGGCTAAATGGATAATTGAGAAAAAAATAAAGTGTGGGGTTTGCTCACTGTGGGCCAACTGGATCTCAAAGTTTGTGTATGTAAGACAGAGGGGGTCGGGGGTGCAGCTTGGGGGCCGAGAACACAGCCACTAGTGGGGGAAAATTGAAGGCAGATTTTCCACGGCACTCGTCGGCTCCAAACTGTTCATTTTGGAAGGGGAGTTTTCTCTGGCACAAGATGTGGCAATAATATTCATTTCAGAGCTTGCATCCATTTATACAATGTTCAGCACACGCACATATACATACATACATGCATACACACACACACACATGGTCCAAAACTGCACCAAAACTATTAAAAAAAAACTAAAACTGCAGTCAAAGGAGAAAGAAACATTTCTCATCCCCTCAAGTTCAGGCACTGATCAAAAGGCTCATGCTGAAACACACGCACACGCACACACACACACACACACACACCCACACTAGTCCGTGCTCCATTGTCCTCAAGCATGCCTAGACCCGTAACATGTGCCCACATTTGGCTGCTGCGATCCAAGCCTCATATCGTGTTTCTCCACATAATCAGCTCCAACTGGCCGGTATGGGGCCCATTAGAGAAGCCTCCAGAACAGATGACGAGGTGGGTTTCCTCCGCTCTGCCTCAGTCAGCATAACACAGCAACATGGACTGATGAAAGGGGAAAATGTCAGAGATTAAGGCACGCATGGATTAGCTCATCACTGTCTTCATATTAGCACAGAAAGATGGGCAGAAGACGTACACAGTCTTTTGATTTATATTAGTACATTATTTGGGATTCAGTGGCTAAAAAGGAAAAAAAAATAGAATTGAAATTTTGCTTAGGGCCCCATGAAGGCTTGTGTCAGCTCTGCCCTTGTGAACGGTGCTGTGCAGTGCTGCCAGATGGGAAATGTTGAAGCATCATACCAATGGCTTAAAATTATTGTATTTTGATGAAAATTATCATGCACACCCAGTTTTCATTCTGACGTGGCCCAGGACCATCTGCTTCAGTAACACATTATCAACGATCGTGCATATTACAGCCTATAACGCAGTTTTACCTTTAAATAATCTAACAGATCGGTTGAAAAAAGCACCTCTACCTGTGTGGAATACAGGATGAGCCCCTGGGCTGCACTGAACAGCCCAGAATATCAGTCATAATTAACTTCTATATGACTTCTGTTGATTCATCATATATCAAGTTCTTGCCTCAAAAATATTTTGAGAAATACTCTGTTTATACATTAGAAATAAGCATCAAAATCAATCCACCTAAACTACTGCTAAAATGCCTCTGATAATTTAAATAGAAACCGGTTGTAGTTTTATTGAAAACCACAATCCACTGACATTTTTGCAGACATTTGCATGTTGCAGCAGCAACAGAAACCTTTAGTGCTAATGCCAACAACAGGTTTGAACTACCCAGTAAAACTGGGGCCTGCCCCCCTCCCCCCCTTCATTTCTCAACCTGATGTTGCTCACTTGTTGAGTCTGCCATGCCTGCATTAGTGCTGTAATGTAAGCAAATGATTCAGTCGAGTGTACTAGTTTTTATGGGTGAAGGCAAACGCAGTCTACAGAATGCAAACGTTATCCCCTTGGAGGGACTCTGAACAGACGCCAGAACTGTAGTGGAAGCCAGGGATCAGCAGCTGAATCACCTGCCTGAGCAGCAAACGAGCCCACTCGGTTCATCCCACTCTCAGTTCAGTGAGTAGTAGAGGGTTCGAGCTCCAGTACAGCACTGAGTGATTCAGTGTACCACAGATCTTAATAGCTTGACTCAGTACATTTCAGTTAACTGTGGATCCCATCACTAGCCTTCATCCGAGGCAGCCTCTCTGCTCTGCTATCGCGACACATCTTCTTCTCCACGTAGCCCTCGCACATGAGGCGATGTGTAAAAACAAGCATAGTATGTATGCCCAGGATCCGTATTCTGATTGTGTTTGCTAAAATATTAACTGAGCCACCTAATGAAGGGGTCAAATTATAGTACATTATGGGATTTTTGGAATTATTGATTGTACAGAGAGCAAAACTATTGTACAAATACGATAATTATTGTATGTCTGGCAACACTGGTGTCATGTGACAAATGACATCACATCCGCTGGTGTACAACACACTTTTATCAATTCGGCCTACCCCTTGTTACCACTGCAGCTTTGCTTTTTTCACATTTAAGTATGAGCATGTGCATAATTTCATTTGTATGCAGTTGCTTTGTGATGTTTACAGATTTATTTTTCAGCTGACGTTTTGTTTTTTATACACTGAAAAACTATAAACACTTTTAAAAAAAATATAGCCGGTGTTTTACAGATTGGAAATTAAAATCTCTATACAACGAAACACATTAAATCAAGACAAATGTACTTGTTTTACTTTGGTCCCTCAAAATAATGCATGATCATCAAAATCATGGCTTTGTCGCTTTGTGATATCATTTTGTTGTTGTCTTTGAGTTCTCTCAGACACCTTTGTGTTTTTTCTCATTAAAGTTATCACAGATGAGCACAACAGTCCTTGGTCTTATTTTGAAATGCTCTGATTTAAAGCCTATCACTTTAAGAAACCTTTCCCTTCACCTGCTCAACTCCACCCTTGCTTTTATGTCAGTTTGCCATTAAGGGGTAAAGACCTGTACTTATACAGTGCTTTTTCTAGTCTCAAACACCACTTAAAGTGCTCCACCAGTGCTAACCCTCTATTGTAAGGGCCTACAGGAAACAGATATCTAGGGACAATCTAGAATCACCAGTTAACCTAACATGTATGTCTTTGGATTGTGGGAGGAAACCGGAGCTCTGGAGCAAACCCATGCAGCACAGGGAGAACATGCAAACTCCACACAGAAAGGTTCCCACCCTTGCCAGCCTGGAGATTCAAACCTGGAACCTTCTAGCTGTCAGGCAACAGTGCTAACCACTGTACCACCTAGCTTCTAGCTTTTAGCTTCTAGCCTACTTCTAGCTTGTATGTGCAGTGCTGGTTCACTGATGCACAGTCGATGGTGCATCTTGCATCACTCCAGCCCATCTCCCAATCATTTTAACGTGATTCCACAACTAATCACTAACACCACATGCTGGCAGGTCCTCCAGTTGCTGCAACCAACCTGGCCTGGGACCCGATGTTGCTGACCGAGCCACAGGATCTCAAAGGGCAGTGTTTCACTCTGCAGGACCACACTCCACTCCCAGTGCTAGCTAGGGGACATTCCATCATGAACGAGAGCAGAACAGAGTCACATGGAGCCCTGGAAGACAGTTGGGGAGCTGGCCATGACAGCCAGCACCCCTGGGTCCTGTGTAGGTGAATGCTGCAACCAGCACACCAGTGCTGACGATTTGCTGTGGAGTCACGGCAAAATTATTGGGAGATGGGCCGGAGTGATGCAAGGTATGTTGTGGACTTTTGCACCCCTTCCATCTACAAGACAGACAGCTAGTCGGGCCAATAATAGAGCAGTGGGCGGGTATGAAAGACAGAGGTGGGTTGGCTTTGTCAAAACATGACGTATACGATTTACCCGGAAGAGTCAAAAATGTTTCTGGGAGAGAAAAACGAGATAAAGGCTGTTTGTTTTTTTAAGAGAATTGACTGTTTTGATGTTTTTTCGATAATTACGTGACCAATAGACACATTTCAGACAGTTAAAACCTACAAACACACCAGTTTTCAGTCAATGACCCCTTTAAAAGCACAGCTAAATTGTAAAGGTTGCTTTGTTTACCACAGCAGTCACATTGCCTTTTTTTTCATAAGTGTTTTTGTCTGACCTGTGTCTGTGTGGTCTGTCAGTGTCCAGCAGAGGGAGTGAGACATCTGATAATGTGAACTCCTGTAAAGGTGACACATGGACGCTGGAACAGTCATAGCATGAATGAGTGGAAGCTGTTTGGTTGAAATTCAAGCTGTGTGAGAGCGATTGTAACGCTGACCTTTTGTTCTTCAAAGCTATCAGCCAGCTCTCTCCATGCACACCCACTAGTCTCATAGTCTGATAATGCTGGCTTTCTTTTTTACAAATGGAAGTTTAAAAGAAAAATTTCAAAACATGAACATGCCATAAGGCCTGTGGGATCAAACGATTCACACTTCTTGAACTCAGTAAACGTAGGCACTCTGGAGACTTCGTGTTTCCCAGGTCCTTCACCATGTTCAGCTGTGAGAGGCCAAATTCCTGGAAGAGATCAACAAACCCGGTGAATCCTTTAAATAGTGCTTGCACCATGAGGGAATATGAACTCTGGATATGATTATATAGTGAGCTAACGTCACGTCACTCACCATAATTGTTGTTTTGGTTGCTCCCCTGCTGGACCTCAGCAGGGCCCAGAGAATTAAAATGCTAATTCATACAGGACCAGAATGGGCCAAACAGCCATTTAAGCCAAACCATGAGCTTCTATCAAACCATAATTATGTTAGCTACATGTAGCATGGGAACCTAAAGCAGGATGTGTATTTATGTTTACACTCCCATCCTGCTTTCTTCAATCTGAGTTTTGGCTTTAGATGTACTGTTACATGATATTACAATTCCAACCTTATTTTTAGAGATTTGGTCCCATATGTCCCAAAGCAACAGAGTCACTTGTGACTTCCTGCAAAAACTGAAAAGAATGCAAATTCTTTTAAAACATATATACAGTACCCCAATAGCACACTTGCACTGGGCCACTGTCAGCAAGTTTACATCGGGAATACATCATATAGAGCCCATTTGCACATTGGTAAGGCATTGACTAGACGTTGGCGTAATGCCGACATTGTACATTGTACTTTGTACATTGGGCAGACGTAGGCCAGACGGATGTGTGCTATTGGGGTGTGTTTGTTTTTAAGATAAGATAAGATAAGATAAGATAAGATAAGCCTTTATTAGTCCCACAATGGGGAAATTCCAGGATTGCAACAGCACAGGGATAGCAACACTCAGAGCAATGATTAAGAAGATACAGAAGATATAAATAAGAGCAGTGGATATACACTACCGTTCAAAAGTTTGGGGTCACTTCGAAATTTCCTTATTTTTGAAAGAAAATCACTTTTTTTCAATGAAGATAACTTTAAACTAATCAGAAATACACTCTATACATTGCTAATGTGGTAAATGACTATTCTAGCTGCAAATGTCTGGTTTTTGGTGCAATATCTACATAGGTGTATAGAGGCCCATTTCCAGCAACTATCACTCCAGTGTTCTAATGGTACAATGTGTTTGCTCATTGTGTCAGAAGGCTAATGGATGATTAGAAAACTGTTGTGCAATCATGTTAGGTCTGCAATGCTGTAATTGCTGCAAATGGAGGATTCTTTGACGAAAGCAAAGTTTGAAGGAAAAAATTATTATTTCAAATACAAATCATTATTTCTAACCTTGTCAATGACTTGACTATATTTTCTATTCATTTTACAACTCATGGTGGTAAATAAAAGTGTGACTTTTCATGGAAAACACAAAATTGTCTGAGGTGACCCCAAACTTTTGAACGGTAGTGTACATACATACACATCAATATATAAATATATATACAAAGTGCGGAGCATTGTAGCGAGATAGAATAAACAGCATAACCGTCTACTTAGTTATCCTACATAGTATGAATATGTACCCATACATATTGTCACCCTCCGTAGCGACCGATAATGTCCTAGTTGTATATACTGGAGGGGACCATTGTGTAAATCTATTGCGTCTTTTGCATTCAGTACTATTAGGTCGTAACATTTTTTTGTTATCTCTGCGAGCAGCCCTGCTTAGGTTATACAGTCTGACTGCTGTAGGTAGGAAGGACCTGCGAAACCTCTCGGTCACGCACCTGGGATGATGTAGTCTACTGCTAAATGAACTCCTCAGTGCGTTCAATATGTCCTGCATAGGGTGGGACTCGGACTGCAGCAGAGATGACAGTTTAGCCACCATTGTTCTCTCTCCTATCTCCTCCACTGGGTCAGGGCACTGCCCCAGGACAGAACTAGCTTTCTTGATCAGTTTGTTCAGTCTCTTCCTATCGGCTGCTGTAATGCCACTGCCCCAGCAGACCACTCCAAAAGTGATGGCTGATGCCACCACCATGTCGTAGAATGTCTTCAGCAGCGCCCCTTGTACACCAAAGACCTGAGTCTCCTCAGTAGGAACAGCCTGCGCTGTCCCTTCTTGTAGAGTGCATCAGTATTGTGTGACCAGTCTAGTTTATTGTTCAGATGAACACCCAGGTACTTGTAGGATGTCACCATCTCGATGTCTGTTCCCTGTATGTTTACTGGTGCTGTGAGGGGTTGTCCTTTGTCTGTGGCAGTCCACCACCCGCTCCTTAGTTTTTTAATCATTAACCCTGTTTACATGGTCACGAGTAAACCAATTACTGGAGCAAACCAATAAAGGTAATAAATGGCTTATGGTGTTTATATGCACTGAGTAAACGGTTTATTGGACAAATACACTAGGTGTCTTAATCCGTTTTCTCATAAACGGATTAAGTAATGGACTTAAACTGATAAAGGTAATCAGATGACTCCATTTACATGACAGTTTGAATAATCAGGTAACCCTAGAAAGCTGATAAGATAAGATAAGATAAGATAAGATAAGCCTTTATTCAACTGGCTCCTTTCGATGTGGGGGAGCAGCGGCTCTACTCTGATCCTCTCCCGGATGACTGAGCTCCTCACCTTGTTTCTAAGGGTTAGCCAAAGCAGTAAATGAATATACATATATACACAGTTACATACACAGTGCAGGAGCATTGCAGCTAGATGGTATAGACAGCATGACAGTTTGTTAAATTACCCTGCAGAATATGAATATGTACCCAGGCAGTATATTTTGCATTTGAATCAACAGTGTTGTTGCGACCTTCAGTCATGATTGTTATTGTTCTAGTTGTGTATTGGAGGGGACAATCTCTATTGTGCAAAGTTGTTACGTTTAGTATGTTTAGTTTAGTTTAGTTTAGTTTAGTACGTTTAGTAGTTTACAACCTCTTCGAGCAGCCCTGGTTAGGTTATAAAGTCTGACAGCCATAGGTAGGAAAGACCTGTGGGACCCCTACGTCATGCACCTAGGATGGCACAGCCTATCGCTCAGTGAGCTCCTCAGTGCGTTCAATGGGTCTTGCATGGGGTGGGACTTGGACTCCAGCATTGATGACAGCTTAGCCACCATCCTCCAAAACTTCCAAAACCTCCAAAACATTGTACTCCAAAAGTACAATGGGAGGCAGAGCCTTCAGTTATCAAGCGCCTCTCCTGTGGAATCAGCTGCCAATCTGGATTCGGGAGTCAGACTCGATCTCTGTTTTTAAGAATAGGGCTAAAACCTACCTTTTTGATATAGCCTACAATTAGGGAGGGATCATGTGTTTCTGAACCCTCCCTTAGTTATGCTGCTAATAGGTTTAGTCAGCCGGGGGACCTCCAGTAATGCACTGGGCTTCACTCCTTTCCTCACTCTCTATGAAATATTTTTTTTGCTGGTCATTAACATTTGTTTGTTCTCTCCCATAGATTGAGTCCCCATCGTGCTGTTTGCTCTCTACATGTCTGTTCTTTTCTTCTTCTCTATCCCCTCACCCCCCAGCCAGTCGCAGCAGATGACTGCCCCTCCCTGAGCCTGGTTCTGCTGGAGGTTTCTTCCTGTTAAAAGGGAGTTTTTCCTCTCCACCGTCGCCAAGTGCTTGCTCACAGGGGATCGTCTGATTGCTGGGGTCTTTCTGCAACTGTGGGGGTTCCCCCCTACAGTTGATAGTGCTATGAGATGACTGTTGTTGTGAAATGGCGCTATATAAATAAAGTTGAATTGAATTGAATCCTCCTCTCTCCTATCTCCTCCACTGGGTTGAGGCATCACCCCAGAACAGAGCTAGCTTTATTGATCAGCCTGTTCAGTCTCTTCCTGTCAGCTGCCATGATGCCGCTGCCCCAGGAGACCACTCCAAATGTGATGGCTGATACCACCACTGAATAGTAGAAGGTGTTCAGGAGTCCCCCTTGTACTCCAAAAGACCGGAGTCTCCTCATGAGGAACAGCCTGCGCTGCCCCTTCTTGTAAAGTGCATTGGTGTTGTGTGGCCAGTCCAGTTTATTGTTCAGGTCAACAGCCAGGTACTTGTAAGAAGTCACCATGTCAATGTTTGTTCCCTGGATGTTTACCGGTGTTGTGGGGGGTTGTCCTCACCTGCGGCAGTCAACCACCAGTTCCTTCATTTTCCTCAATTGATTTGGAGGCAGTTCTGTAGGCACCAGTCCACAAAGTCCTGGATAAGTCCTCTGTACTCCGTATCATCCACATCAGAGATGATGCCGACAATTGCAGAGTCATCAGAGAACTTCTGTAGATGGCAGTGTGGTGTGTTGTGCGAAAAGTCAGCAATGTAGAGAGTGAACAGGAAGGGAGCCAGAACTGTTCCCTGTGGGGCCCCCATGCTGCAGATGATGGTATCAGAGACACAGTTCTGGGTTCTCACAAGCTGTGGTCGGTTTGTGAGGTAGTCCAGGATCCACAATGATTGGTGCTGGTCCACCCCTGCGCACATCAGCTTGTCCTTCAGGATCACTGGTTGGATGGTGTTGAAAGCACTGGAAAAATCAAAGAACATGATCCTTACAGTGCTCCCAGGCTTCTCCAGGTGGGACAGGGAATGATGTAGGAGGAAGATTGCTGCATCCTCCACCCCAATGCCATGCTGGTAGGCAAACTGAAATGGATCCATCACTGGTCCCACCAGGGGGCGGAGGTGGGTGAGGAGCAGCTTCTCCAGGGTCTTCATTTGGTGTGATGTGAGGGCTATTGGTCTGTAGCTGTTCAGGTCCTTGGTGTGCGGGGTCTTCGGTACAGGTACCACACAGAATGTTTTCCACAGCTGTGGTACCCTCCCCAGCTTCAGACTCAGACTGAAGATGTGCTCCAATATCCCGTTCAGCTGGTCTGCACAAGACTTGAGGAGCCTCGAGCTGATGCTCTCCGGACCTGCGGGCTGTTGTGGTTGGATCTTCCGGGGGGGGGGGGGGGGGGTGCGGTATAAGCCTCCTTGGTATTTGTGTAAAATAAATCCAGTATTTTATTGTCTCTTGTGTGGCGTGTGACATACTGGGTGAAACTGAGCAGAATGGAGGACAGGGAAGTATGGTTAAAGTCACCAGAGATGAGCTGGAGAGCATTTGGGTGTTGTGTCTGCAGCCTGCTCGTGACTGAGTGGATGATGTCATATCCTGCCTCAGCGCTGGCAGAGGGGGGTACATAAATAACAACTGCGATGATGTGAGAACTTTCTGTGAAGATATGCTTGTTGCATGCTAACAGCTAGCAACTCAATGTCCTTTCTGCAGTGTTGTTCTTTAATAGTGATGTGCCCAGGATTACACCATCTATTACATACATTATCAGCCCCCCGCCTCTGCTCTTCCCACTATCTATATAAATCATTCTTTTTGAATGATTTATTCATTACTGCAGGGCTGGACTTTTTTATTTCTTGTTGAGACTTGGCAGAGAAGTGAGGAATTTACCTCCTTAATTGAACTTTGCCCACCAGATTGTACCTTCTCCTGTGCGCCGAGATTGACAGGCTGCGGCGGTGGTCTGGCCATCGTGAACCGGAGCCGCTTCGTTACACGGACGGTGAGCCATGGAACTTTTTCGTTTGAACTGATGATTTTAAAAATTGGTTCCTCAGACCCATTTTATTTTGTTTTAATTTACCGCCCTCCAGGAGTTAATTCCTCTTTTCAATCTGAGTTTAGTGATTTTTTAACTTCTATTATTAAATTTGAGCGGATTTTATTACTTGGAGATTTTAATTTGCATATTAACAATCCCAATGACAGTTTTGCAGTTAATTTCTTGGGTATTACTGAATCATTTAATTTTGTTTTGTGTCTATCTGGTCCTACGCATATCAAAGGAAATACACTTGATCTTGTTTTTACACTTGGTCTTAATGTGAATAATGTTCAGACTAGGGAGCTTCTTGTGTCAGACCATTTTTGTGTTCTTTTTAATTTATCAGTTACATCAGTCTGCTACACTGGCAAGCGGGTAAAATGCTCTCGTGTCATTGACCAGTTTTCAGCTGTGAAATTTTCTGCTACCTTTAACAGCAGTGTGGTTTTATCTTCTGATGAAGACACTGAGAGCTTGGTCTGCTCTTTTAACTCGCACTGTTCAAGCATCTTAAATGTAGTTGCTCCCTTTAAAACCAGGACTGTCCAAGCTGTTAATTTATCCCACTGGTTAAATGAAGATCTCTGTTGTTTTAGACGTAAATGTCGGAGGGTGGAAAGACTGTGGAAGTCCACTAAACTTGAGGTGCATCGGTTGTACCTTAAGGAACTGTTAATTGAATTTAACAATATGATTAAAATAGCAAGAACTTCTTATTTTTCCCAACATCATTTCCTCCAATAGTAACAATCCAAAGATCCTCTTCAGCACAATAGACAATATAGTTAACCCTGTCAGTTCTGCTCTCCCTGTTCATTCAATTATTGAGTGTAAGAAGTTTCTTCCCTTTTTTGTTGACAAAATTACTGCTGTTAGGGCTGGTTTTACTCATTCCTCTTCCCCAGTCCTTGATTGTCCCAATAGACAGGCCATTTAAAGTTATTTTACCCCAATTTCTTTTGAGGATTTGTTAGAGTTGATGGGTTCTATAAAATCCTCCTCCTGTCCTTCAGATATCTTGCCTACCTCAATGTTAAAAGAGGTAATTGGCTCAGTGGGTACATCTTTGGTTAATATCATTAACAGTTCACTTGAATCTGGTTGTGTCCCCTTGTATTTTAAACATGCAGTTGTGCAGCCACTTTTAACCTGTTGAACTCTGGTCAAGTTCCCTAAAAACGCCTAAAAATAACGTACCCAAAGTAAATCAAAAGCTGTTCTTCAACCCTTTGCAGCATCTTCATAGGATTGGTCTCATTTAAAAGAAAACACTCTGAATTTTTTGGCAAAAACAGTCATAATCTCTCTAAGTGCTCCTGCCACTGAATAACAGTCGTCTAAACATACTGAATTTGAAGAAAATAAAGTTCGCCTGGGTGTTTTTTTAGATACAAATGCTTGCAAATAACACACAGCTGTCAGATATGGGCTGGAAAATGCAACAGAAATGTAGAACCAAGTGTTATCAAGCTGAGATCAACATTTTGTAACAATACCACAAAAAATGAATATATTACACAGCTTTTTTTCTCAAGTTGTTCCCAGGCGTTTTTGAACTGTGCCAAACTGTGCCAAATGGCACAGTTTGCAAAAACGTCTATAACTTTTGAATGCTTCAACATAGAAGCTTCATCTTGGACTCTAATGATAAGATAAGATAAGATAAGATAAGATAAGATAAGCCTTTATTAGTCCCACAACGGGGAAATTCCAGGATTGCAACAGCACAGGGATAGCAACACTCAGAGCAACAATCAGAAGGCAAGGAAAAAAAAAAAAAAAAAAAAAAAAAAAAGGTGACACTCAGGGCTGTGTGTGTGTGTGTGGGGGGGGTGTTGTTTGTTCATTCATGAATGAATAAATGAACAAACAAGCCCCCCACACACAAAGAAACATGCCACGTAAAAAATGTATGGCCTTTTTTACAAGAAAAAATAGCCTACAGTGCAATAAAAATTATACTAAAATATCTGCAATGTAGAGGATAACAACCCCCGCCCCCCAATCCCCACAGACGAACTCGGCACACAAAAAAACTTGTGGCCATGACGGACTGTTGTAATTACCGATCAGTCAAAAGTCATTTTTATTACTATTTTCATTGATAAAGAATAATTTAGCTTATAACATTTACCTGTCCACAACAGCAGTGTCGCTGGCGAACATCTGTTCCTTATTGTCAGACAAACATGAAGCTGGTCCGGTTGTTACGGACTCGTGGTTCTGGTCACCCTACCCAGTCAAACCATCTCCGCTTCCATGCTTGCGGTTTTTGCGAACCATTTTTCAAAACAAATAAGAACAGTAGTAATAAAAGAAGACTGGCTAATGGCCAAGATAAGATAAGATAAGATAAGCCTTTATTAGTCCCACAACGGGGAAATTCCAGGATTGCAACAGCACAGGGATAGCAACACTCAGAGCAACAATCAGAAGGCAAGAAAAAAAGCAAGCAAGCAAGAGCAGCTAATATACATATGTACATATTACTATAAATATATATATACACACACACAGACACACAGTGCAGAGCATTGTGGCTAGATGGAATAAATATGTAGATATATAAACACCCACAGTACGGAGCAATGTAGCTAGATGGAGTAATATGTAGATATATAAACACACACAGTGCGGAGCATTGCAGTTAGGTGGAATAAATATGAAAATATATAAACACACACAGTGCGGAGCAATGTAGCTAGATGGAATAATATGTAGATATATAAACACACAGTGCGGAGCATTGTAGCTAGATGGAATAAATATATAGATATATAAATATAAACACACCCAGTGCAGAGCATTGTAGCTAGATGGAATAGATATGTAAATATATAAACACACACAGTGCAGAGCATTGTTGCTAGATGGGATGAAACAGCATAACCGTCTACTTAGTTATCCTACATGGTATGATTATGTGCCCATACATATTCTCACCCTCCATAGCGACCGGTATTTTCCTAGTTGTATGCCGGAGGGGACCATTGTGTAAGTCTATTGCATCTTTTGCATTCAAAAAACTATTAGGTTGTTACGTCTTTTTGCTATCTCTGCGAGCAGCCCTGCTTAGGTTGTACAGTCTGACAGCCGTTGGTAGGAAGGACCTGCGAAACCTCTCGGTTGTGCACCTGGGATGATGTAGTCTGCTGCTAAATGAGCTCCTCAGTGCATTCAGTATGTCCTGCATAGGGTGGAACTCGGACTCCAGCAGAGATGACAGTTTAGCCACCGACCTTCTCTCTCCTATCTCCTCCACCGGATCAAGGCGCTGCCCCAGGACAGAGCTAGCTTTCTTGATCAGTTTGTTCAGTCTCTTCCTATCGGCTGCAGCAATGCCACTGCCCCAGCAGACCACTCCAAAAGTGATGGCTGATGCCACCACCGTGTCATAGAATGTCTTCAGCAGCGCCCCTTGTACACCAAAAGACCTGAGTCTCCTCAGTAAGAACAGCCTGCGCTGTCCCTTCTTGTAGAGTGCGTCAGTATTGTGTGACCAGTCTAGTTTATTGTTCAGATGAACACCAGGTACTTGTAGGATGTCACCATCTCAATGTCTGTTCCCTGTATATTTACTGGTGCTGTGAGGGGTTGTCCATGCCTGCGGCAGTCCACCACCAGCTCCTTAGTTTTCCTCGCGTTGATCTGGAGGCAGTTCCGATGGCACCAGTCCACGAAGTCCTGGATAAGCCCTCTGTACTCAGCTTCATCTCCATTGGAGATGAGGCCAACGATCGCAGAGTCATCAGAGAACTAGGTTGTTCAGCCACTCCCTGCCCCCCGTGGCCTGGGGGGAGGTATTCTGGAGCCCAGAGATGGTTTTGAGGTTTCTCCAGACCCCGCTGATGTCGCTCTGTTGCAGCTTGTCCTCCATCTTCTTCCTGAAGCTGTCCTTGCCTTCTCTGATCTTTCTCCTCAGCTCCCTCTGTACGGACTTCAGCATCTCCCTATTCCCCGACCTGAAGATCCTCTTCTTCTCTCTCAGAAGTGTTTTTATCTCAGGGTTGATCCAGGGTTTGTTGTTTGAGCAACACCGCATGGTCTTGGTGGGAACGGATTTGTCCACACAGAAGCTGAGGTAGTCCATGAAGGTGTGAGTGAGGCCATCGATGTCCTCACCATGTGGATCGCAGAGCTGCTTCCAGGCGGTGGCTTCAAAACAGCCCTTTAGAGTGTCCATTGCCTCCTCAGACCATAACTTCACTGTGCGCATGGCTGGAGGTTGTCTGTGCACTAGGGGTTTGTACACCGGCCGGAGATGAACCAAGTTGTGATCCGATCTCCCGAGTGGGGAGAGTTGTGATGAGGTGTACACCTCCTTAGTGTTTGCGTAGAATAAGTCCAGTGTTTTATTGTCTCTAGTGTGGCATGTGACATACTGGGTAAACGTGGGTAGAATGGGAGATAGTGAAACATGGTTGAAATCGCCTGAGATGAGGAGAAGAGCATCTGGGTGTTCTGTCTGCAGCCTGCTGGTTACTGAATGGATGACGTCACGCGCTGTCCCAGCGTTCGCCGTCGGATTTACATAAACAACAATGCAGATCACGTGTGAGTGTTCTCTCGGGAGATATGTAGGCCGCATGCTAACAGCTAGCAACTCAATGTCTTTGTTGCAGTGTCGTTATTTAACAGTGATATGTCCCGGTCTGCACCAGTTGTTGTTAACATACATTATCACTCCACCGCCCCTTGCTTTGCCACTGTCTGGTGTTCGGTCTGCCCGTATCAAGTGGAAACCCTCCAGCTCAATGTTAGCATCTGCTGCTAGTTCAGTTAGCCACATCTCAGAAAACAAAAGGAGAGACCACTCCCGGTATGTGCTATCGTAACGGCAGATAGCTGCTAGCTCATCTACCTTTCCCAGTAACGACCGTACATTTCCCATGACAATAGATGGAAGGGAGGGTCTGTACCTTATATTTTTTGTCCTCCGCCTTACTCCAGCCCGGCAGCTGCGGCGTTTTTGCCTCAGTTCTCTCGGTATGTCAAGTTTTTCCAATGGGACCGGGTGGCGGTTGAATGCTAGCAGCTCTTCCCTGCTGTATCGTATCCTGCTATAAACAGTGGCTCCGTCCACCGGCTCAGGAGACATTTGGGACGATCTGTGTGTCCGTGATATAAGTGGAGTGAAAAAAAGACGGATCAAAAAGAGAGAGGAAGGGAAAAAAGACTTGGAATCGAGCCGCTGTTGCAAAGGGCGGCCGACTCGTGTGGCGCCAGGAGAGAAAAAGAGTGGCTAAGAGTGGCTAACGCTACCGTTAAGCACAGGTCTCAATGTGAGTCACCAAGTGGCTTAGGCAAAAAAGATTTTAAGCACGGGGACGCACGCGTTTCAATCGTCGAACTTTTCTGCTTCAATTGGCTCATTGTATTCGCGGTCATTGGTAGGCAGGTCCTTATTACTAGGTTTTCAGTCATTGGTTCTTCAAGGTTTCAGAAACCCAATTCAAGGCTCTTATTAGTCGAATGAGAGGTCAATCAACTCTAAACCAATCAAACACTCCTTTGGCTTTCTGTTCGTGGCTGTGTCTGTACTGGAAGAACGGAAATGCAGCTTCTTTTTTTCAGTGCGCACTGAGATGCACTAGGACGCAGAGACGTGACCACCCGCGGAATCCCGGAGTTCAACAGGTTAAAGAAACCTAACTTTGATCCATCTGTTTTTAAAAACTTCAGGCCAATTTCTAAACTTCCTTTTATTTCTAAGCTTTGAGAAAAAGTTGTTGCCAAGCAGCTCACTGACTTTCTGATTGAACACAATATTTTTGACAAATTTCAGTCAGGTTTTCGTCAGAAACACTCGACAGAGACCGCTCTTCTTAGGGTGTCGAATGATATTTTAATGTCATCAGAATCTGGCAAATGCTCTGTTTTAGTGTTATTAGATCTTACTGCAGCATTTGATACTATTGATCATTGTATTTTGTGACAAAGGCTAAAAGATTGGGTAGAGATTTCTGGAAAAGCTCTGGATTGGTTTTCCTCCTACCTTTCTGGTAGGAGTTTTTCCATGGCTGTTGGCTCTTATTCATCTGACTCTGCTCCTTTAACCTGTGGCGTGCCTCAGGGTTCTATTCTGGGTCCACTTTTATTTACCCTGTTTATGCTGCTACTTGGTTCTATCATCAGCAGATTTAAAGGTGTGTCTTATCACTGCTATGCTGATGATTTACAATTGTTTTTTTTTTCTTTTAAACCTGACCATGTTGACAATTTAAAAATTATTCATGATTGTCTGTCCGCAATTAAGGACTGGATGTCTAGTAACTTTTTGCAACTTAATGCTTACAAAACTGAAGTCCTTATTGTAGCACCTGATAATCTAATTCCTAAAATGGTTTATAGCACTGGTTCATTAAGCTCTAATGTATGGTCTAATCTAAAAAATCTTGGTGTCATTTTTGACCAATCAATGAGTTTTGATCAACATGCCAACTCTCTGACCCGGAGATGTTTTTTTCCACCTGAGGAATATATTCGAAATTAGGTCATTGGTTTCCTACAGTCAGTTAGAAATTATGATTCATGACTTTGTTTCTTCACATTTGGACTACTGTAATGCTCTTTTCACATCCATCCATCCATCCATCCATCTTCTACCGCTTTTCTGGAGGTCCGGGTCATGGAGAAAGCAGTTCAAGCAGAGAAGCCCAGACTTCCCTCTCCCCAGCCACCTGCTCCAGCTCTTCAGAGAGGATACCAAGGCGTTCCCAGACCAGCTGGGAGACATAGTCTCTCCACTGAGTCCTGGGTCTGCCCCGGGGTCTCCTCCCAGTGGGACGTGCCTGAAACACCTCAAGTGGGAGGCGTCCAGGAGGCATCCTAATCAGATGCCCATACCACCTCAACTGACTCCTTTCAATGTGGAGGAGCAGCGGTTCTACTCTGAGCCTCTCCCGGATGACTGAGCTCCTCACCCTATCTCTGAGGGTGAGTCCAGCAATCCTATGGAGAAAGCTCATTTCAGCCACTTGTATCCACGATCTTGTTCTTTCGGTCATTACCCAAAGCTCGTGACCATAGGTGAGAGTAGGAACGTAGATTGACTGGTAAATTGATAGCTTTGCCTTAGAACTAAGCTCCCTCTTCACCACAACAGACCGGTACAACGTCCGTATCACTGCAGAAGCTGCTGCAATCCGTCTGTCAATCTCTTGCTCCATTTTCCCCTCACTCGTGAACAAGACCCCAAGATACTTAAACTCCTCCACTTGTGGCAGGAGCCTGTCCCCAACCCAGAGAGGACAATCCACCTTTTTTCCAGCTGAGGTCCATGGACTCGGACTTGGAGGTGCTGATTTTCATCCCAGCCACTTCACACTCAGTGGCAAACCGTCCCAGCAAGAGCTGTAGGTCATTGCTGGATGAAGCCAACAGGACAACATCATCTGCAAACAACAGAGATGAGATCCTGTGGTCACCAAGCATGACACCCTCGGTTCCCTGGCTGCGCCTAGAAATCCTGTCCATAAAAATTATGAACAGGATCGGTGACAAAGGGCAGCCCTGGCGGACTCCAACTCTCACTGGGAATGACTCCGACCGAGTGTTGGCAATATGAACCAAACTCTCACAACGGTTGTACAGAGACCGAATAGCTCGTAACAACAAGCCTGATACCCCATACTCCCGAAGCACCCCCCACAAAAAACCATGAGGGATGCGGTCAAATGCCTTCTCCAAGTCCACAAAACACTTGCAAACTGGTTGGGCAAACTCCCACGAACCCTCAAGAATTCTCGAGAGGGTTAAGAGCTGGTCCGATGTGCCACGGCCAGGATGAAAACCACATTGCTCCTCCTGAGGTTCGACCAACGGCCGGACTCTCCTCTCCAGTACCTTGGCATAGACCTTCCCAGGGAGGCTGAGGAGTGTGATCCCTCTAAAGTTGGAGCACACCCTCCGGTCCCCTTTTTTGAAGAGAGGAACCACCACCCCAGTTTGCCATGCCAAAGGCACTGCCCCCAACCTCCACGCAATGTTGCAGAGGCGTGTCAACCATGACAGCCCAACAACATCCAGGGCCTTGAGGTACTCAGGGTGAATCTCGTCCACCCCCGGGGCCCGGCCACCAAGGAGATTTTTAACCACCTTAATGACCTCAGCCCCTGTGATTGGCGAGTCATCCCCCTCGTCCCCAAACCCTGCTTCCTCTGTGGAAGGCATATCAGTGGGATTGAGGAGATCCTCAAAGTATTCCTTCCACCGCCCGACGATATCCCCAGTCAAAGTCAACAGTGTCCCATCCGCACCATACACAGTGTGGATAGCTGCTTTCCCCCCCTGAGCCGCCGGACAGTTTGCCAGAATCTCTTCGAAGCCGACCGAAAGTCTTGTTCCATGGCCTCACCAAACTCCTCCCATACCCGGGTTTTTGCTTCAGCAACCACCTGAGCTGCACTCCGCTTGGCCTGCCGGTACACCTCAGCTGCTTCGGGAGTCCCACAAGCCAACCAAGCTTGATAGGACTCCTTCTTCAGCTTAATGGCCCCCCTCACCACTGGTGTCCACCACTTGGTTCGGGGGTTGCCACCATGAGATGCACCGACCACCTTGCGGCCGCGGCTCTGGGCCGCCGCTTCAACAACAGAGGTGGAGAACATGGCCCATTCAGACTCCATGTCTCCAGACTCCCTTTTTTCACGTCTTAGTAAATCCTCTTTACACCGCCTACAGTTAGTCCAGAATTCTGCTGCTAGATTACAAACTAGGTCCAGTAGATTCTGTCATATCACTCCTGTTTTGGCCTCCTTGCATTGGCTTCCTGTAAATTATAGAGTTGATTTTAAAGTTCTTGTTCTTACTTACAAAGCCATTCATGATGAGGCGCCTTTTTATATCAGTGACCTGCTCCATCTACACCATCCCACCAGGTCTCTCAGGTCTTCTAATCAGAATCTACTGGTAGTCCCTAGCACTAGGCTCAGAACCAAAGGCGATAAAGCCTTTGCTGCTGTTGCTCCTAGACTTTGGAACTCCTTACCTTTTGAACTTAGATCTGCACCTTCCATTGATGTTTTTAAGAAGCAACTAAAGACCCACCTTTTTAGCGTGGCTTTTTAATTAACTATGTATTGATTGTATTTTCATGTGTTTTTACTGTCTATTTTGTTCTTTTACTGCTTTATGTGCCTGTATTTTTATTTGCTTTGTTATTTACCATGTAAAGCACTTTGTGACTCTCTGTGAAAAGTGCTCTATAAATAAACTTATTATTATTATTATTATTATTATTATTATCTGGTGTCTAATCTGCCTGTATTAAGTGGAAACCATCCAGTCCAATGTTAGCATCTGTTGCTTGTTCTGTTAGCCAAGTTTCAGTAAACAACATAATGCTAATCTCTCTGGAGACGCTCTCATACCAGAACACAGCCGCCAGTTTGTCCGTCTTGTTAAGCAGCAAACTCACATTTCCCATAATGACAGATGATAGGATGGGTCTGTACCTTATTCTCCTCGTGTGTCGCTTCACTTCAGCATGACATCCCCGTTGTTTTCGCCTGATTTCTTGTGGGATATCGTTAGCACCGTGGAACAGCATAATGATAACAATTGACTCCTACTGTAAACAATAGCTCTTCCACTCACCGGGTCAGTAGTCATTGGCAAAATGAGCAGAAAAATGGCTAATACCAACGCCAGTGCGGCGATATATGTGTCCCTGGTATCCATGATGGATACGGGGTAACAGGATCAGAAAGTTGTGGCAAAGAAAAAAATGGATAGTAAATTTAAAAAAAAATGAGAAAGAGACTCAGAATTGAGATGCTGCTGCAAAGGGCTGCTGACTCATGTGGTGCCTAAAGAGATGTGATTATAATCAGTTTACTCATGAACATGTAAATGAGGTCAGTGTTGTGATTCTGCCATCATAAAAATATAAAGCTATCAAACATTTAAAAAAAAAAATTAAATTCTATTAAAGCTAATCAACTTCATTTTGCTGAGCCTTGTCAGAGGTAGCTAATGTGGAAACCAGCTCCCCAAGCAGTCACTGTTTACTAGGGCTGTACCCACGTATTCCATTATAAGAACTCCTAGGTGTGAATGCTGTTCTTGGACTTCAGTTCAGCATTCAACACAATCATCCCCCAGCACCTGATACAAAAACTCAGACACTTGGGACTCAAAACCTCTCTCTGTAACTGGGTGCTGGACTTTCTCACAGGGAGGCCACAGAACGTGTGAGTTGGCAACAACACCTCCAAGACCATCACACTGAGCACAGGGGCCCCGCAAGGGTGTGTGCTCAGCCCACTGCTCTTCACCCTGCTGACCCATGACTGTGTACCAGCTACAACACCAACCACATCATCAAGTTTGCAGACAACATGACAGTGGTGGGCCTCATCACCAACAACGAGGAGGCCAACTACAGAAATGAGGTGAGCCAACTGGTCCATTGGTGTAAAGACAATAACCTCTTCCTGAACGTGGGGGAAACCAAGGAGATTGTGATCGACTTCAGGAAAGGACACACACAGCATCTCACTCTGATCATCAATGGTACAGCTGTGGAGAGGGTGAGCAACACTAAGTTCCTGGGGGTGCACATCTGAGGACCTGTCCTGGTCCAGCAACATCACATCACTGGCCTAGAAGGCTCAAACTTGCCTCCACTTCCTCTGGAAACAGAGGAGAGCACGAGTCCCACCCTCTATCATATGCTCTTTCACCACTGAGAGCATCTTCACTAACTGCATCACGGTGTGGTATGGAGTCTGCACTGCCTCCTGCTGGAAGACACTACAACGCACAGTGAAAGCAGCCAGCAAGATCATCAGTGCCTCTCTGCCCCCTCTCTCAGACATCTACCTCACCCGCCTCACGGGCAGAGCCATCAACATTGCAGGCGACACCTCCCACCCCTCACACTCCCTCTTCAGCCCCTTTCCCTCAGGGAAAAGGTACCGGAGCTTCTGTGCCAGCTCCACAAGACTGTTAAACAGCTTCATTCATTAGGTCATCAGGACCCTGAACTATGTCCATCCCCCCGGCCTGTAATGTACTCACCTGCACAATAACAACCTCAGCTTTTGGCGCAGAAAGACTGGCACACCAACAGTAATACATTTGCTGCTGTTTGTTTCTGTACTTTATTGCAACCATTTGCACAAATGCCATATCTGCTGCTGTCTGTCATTGCAATACTGATCAAGTGCAGTCCTATCTGTGACTATCTGCACCTACACTACCGCATTGAACTACAACTATGGGTATTACATCTCTAGTTTTCTTTATATACAGTGGGGCAAAAAAGTATTTAGTCAGCCACCAATTGTACAAGTTCTCCCACTTAAAAGACGAGAGAGGTCTCCAATTTTCATCATAGGTATACCTCAACTATGAGAGACAAAATGAGAAAAAAAAAATCCACAAAATCACATTGAAGGATTTTTAATGAATTAATTGGTAAATTCCTCAGTAAAATAAGTATTTGGTCAATAACAAACGTTCATCTCAATACTTTGTTATATACCCTTTGTTGGCAATGACAGAGGTCAAACGTTTTCTATAAGTCTTCACAAGGTTTTCACACACTGTTGCTGGTATTTTGGCCCATTCCTCCATGCAGATCTCCTCTAGAGCAGTGATGTTTTGGGGCTGTCGCTGGGCAACATGGACTTTCAACTCCCTCCAAAGATTTTCTATGGGGTTGAGATCTGGAGACTGGCTAGGCCACTCCAGGACCTTGAAATGCTTCGTATGAAGCCACTCCTTCGTTGCCCGGGCAGTGTGTTTGGGATCATTGTCATGCTGAAAGACCCAGCCACGTTTCATCTTCAATGCCCTTGCTGATGGAAGGAGGTTTTCACTCAAAATCTCACAATACATGGCCCCATTCATTCCTTCCTTTACACGGATCAATCGTCCTGGTCCCTTTGCAAAAAAACAGCCCCAAAGTGTGATGTTTCCACCCCCATGTTTCACAGTAGGTATGGTGTTCTTTCTCCTCCAAACACGACAAGTTAAGTTTTTACAATAAAGTTCTATTTTGGTTTCATCTGACCATATGACATTCTCCCAATCCTCTTCTGGATCATCCAAATGCTCTCTAGCAAACTTCAGACGGGCCTGGACATGTACTGGCTTAAGCAGGGGGACACGTCTGGCACTGCAGGATTTGAGTCCCTGGCGGCGTAGTGTGTTACTGATGGTAGCCTTTGTTACTTTGGTCCCAGCTCTCTGCAGGTCATTCACTAGGTCCCCCCGTGTGGTTCTGGGATTTTTGCTTACCGTTCTCGTGATCATTTTGACCCCACAGGGTGAGCTCTTGCGTGGAGCCCCAGATCAAGGGAGATTAAAAGTGGTCTTGTATGTCTTCCATTTTCTAATAATTGCCCCCACAGTTGATTTCTTCACACCGAGCTGCTTACCTATTGCAGATTCAGTCTTCCCAGCCTGGTGCAGGTCTACAATTTTGTTTCTGGTGTCCTTTGACAGCTCTTTGGTCTTGGCCATAGTGGAGTTTGGAGTCTGACTGTTTGAGGCTGTGGACAGGTGTCTTTTATACTGATAACGAGTTCAAGCAGGTGCTATTAATACAGGTAACAAGTGGAGGACAGAGGAGCCTCTTAAAGAAGAAGTTACAGGTCTGTGAGAGCCAGAAATCTTGCTTGTTTGTAGGTGACCAAATACTTATTTTACCGAGGAATTTACCAATTAACCCCTTGCACTCCGGTCAATTTTCCTAAAAACGCCCAAAAAAAAATGTGCCCAAAGTAAATCGAAAGCTGTTCTTCAACCCTTTGCAGCATCTTCATAGGGTTGGTCTCATTTAAAAGAAAACACTCTGAATTTTTTGGCAAAAAAAACATGATCTCTCTAAGTGCTCCGGCCACTGAGTTACAGTCATCTCAACATAGTGAACTTGAAGAAAATAAATTTGGCCTGGGTGTTTTTTTGGATACAAATGCTTGCTAATAACACACAGCTTCAGATCCGGGCTGGAAAATGCAACAGAAATGTAGAACCAAGTGTTATCCAGCTGAGGTCCAAATTTTGTAACAATACCACAAAAAATGAATATATTACACAGCTTTGTTCTCAGGCTGTTCCCAGGCGTTTTGGAACTGTGCCAAATTGTGCCAAATGGCACAGTTTGGAAAAACATCTGTAACTTCTGAATGATTCAATATAGAAGCTTCATTTTGGGCTCTAATGAAAGGTCACACTGAGGGCTGTCTGTGTGTGTGTGGGAGGGGGGTTGTCCCCCCCCCCCCGCTCGCTACAAAGGATGGACTTCGGCCATCGCTACACAACGGATTAGCCTCATGTGGTGATGTGGGACAGCAGCGCAATCACCGCAGCTCCCCCCCCCCTCGCTGCAGAAGAATAGTGGGGGGGGGGGGTGTTCACAGCCTGTACGCAGCGAGCAACCCCTTGTACCGCAGCGCACGAACTTCAGACTTCGTGCGCCGCACAGTTGTAATTTACCGATCGGTCAAAAGTCATTTTGGATTACAATTTTCAGGGATAGAGAATAATTTAGCTTATAACACCTTACCTCTTCACAGCAGGAGCGTCCTGGCCAACTTCTCTTCCTCATTGTCAGACGAACGCGACGCTGGTCCGCTCTGGTTCTGGTCTCGCGACCCGATCAAAACATAATTCCATTATTGCGGTTTTGTGCTTCCATGATTGCGGTTTTTGGCGAACGATTTTTCAAAACAAATAACAGTAGTAATTAAAAAAAGACTGGCGAAGGCGTGTGTGTCACTCAGCCTTCGTCGTCAGCCTCCGTCGGTCTATGATGACCATGGAAGAAATCATAACGTCTACTCTGCTGGAACCAATACAAAATAAGCACCGCCTGTGGCCGAACATGCCGATCCACGAATGGCACTACCTGTCACACAGGTTGCATTTGTGGATGGTCTCCATGCTGCTGGGTCTGTGGGGTTCTTCCTACATCCTTTTTTGATCCGCTGCAGCAGCCAGTCTTCACCCAGCCTTAAAAAAAAACAGCTCGCGAACTTCTCTGCTTCAATTGGCTCACTGCATTCAAAGCGTTGGGAGGCGGGTCCTCCTTCCTAGGTTTTCATTCATTGGTTCTTCAAGGTTTCAGAAACCCAATTCAAGGCTCTTATTAGTCGAATGAGAGGTCAATCAGATGAACTAATCTGTTTGCGGCTGTGTCTGCAGCTTTTTTTTTCAGTGGCGCTTGGACGCCAACACCAACTACATCACCACCATCAGGACCATGCGTCCGAGAGCACACGAGGACGCACGAGTGCGCCCTCCTGCGCCCTAGGACGCAGAGACTTGCCCGCCCACGGTACAACGGAGCGCAAGAGGTTAATTAATTAAAAATCCTTCAATGTGATTTTCTGGATTTTTTTTCTCATTTTGTCTCTCATAGTTGAGATATACCTATGATGAAAATTGGAGACCTCTCTCATCCTTTAAGTTGGAGAACTTGCACAGTTGGTGGCTGACTAAATACTTTTTTGCCTCACTGTATGATTGCTGGGTTTCATCATCGTTAATTGTTTATTTGCACTATGGGAGGTCTGGTCTTATCTTTTGTTGCCATTTGCACTATGGGTAGCATCACTATGCTTAGACTGTTGTTGTTGTTTTGTTTTTTTTCAGCCTTATTCCTTTTTCTTTTTTTATATTGCACACACCGCTGAAGAGAGAGATAAATGCCATTTCAATTCTCCTGTATGTCCTGTACCTATAGCAGTATTGACAAATAAAATCTTTGAATCTTTGAATCTTGAATCTTTGAATAAGGATATTTGTTTATTGTTTGGTTGTACATTTAGAATTCCGATATTCAAACACCCCGCCCCCCCCCAACTTCTCCCAACCAGTATGTCCATGTGGGACCCACCAAAGGTTAAACTGAGCTGTTTTATGGATCCATGCGGGTTTGTCCATGGGTTCCATATTGGCCTCATCTGTGTTTGCCCACTTGGACTTTGAACTTATTTTCTCATAAATTTGATATTTTCTTGTAAATTTTTGACTTTTTTCACTCTAATTTGATACATTGTCTTTAAAATGTGAAACTTTCTCATAAATTTGCTACTTTTTCAAAATCTTGCAGCTTTTTCCTCATAAATTTGTTACTTTTTTCCATGTAAATTTGTGAGTTTTTCCCATAAATTTGCAGCATTTTTCTTGTAAATTTGGAAGTTTCTCAAAAATTTGAAATTTTTTTTGCTGTCAACTTTAAACTTTTTTCTCATAAATCTGGGACTTTTTTACCCATAAATTTTCAATTTATTTACTCATATACTGTATTTGCTAAAATGCAAATGGGAATGCCCCACATTGGACAAAATGTAAAAGGATGTGGATCCTAAAACACTGGACTGGAGTTTTAAGATATCTAATAAACAACTACAAAAAATCACCGGTACCTTACCCGTCCGTCAATTCTGTTCCACACAACACCTGAAATAGCTGGCTCATCTGTGCAGGTTGGAAAACAACACCCTACCATAACAGGTGGTGTTTGAACATACCAAATTTTTGATATATTCTATTTTAGCTTGTTTTTGTTTTTGTTTTTCTTTAATTTACTTTTTAGTTTGCTTTTAAATTCTTATGTATTCCTTTTGGAACTTGTTGTAATGCCTTTATGTAAAGCGCTTTGAATTGTTGTGCACACAAAATGTGCTATACAAATAAACATGCTTTGTCTTGAACCCACAACCTCCTGGTTGTGGGGCAGATGCTCTACCACTAACCCACCACTCCAGTCTTAATTAGCTTGACAAGAAACAATAAGTTGACATTTACCACCTGAGATAAAGTACTAATCCATCAGACCCAAGGAATAAAAGGATAAGGTGGGCCAGAATCAAATCAAATGTGGTAGAACAACAGGAGGCAATCAGAACAGTCCCATCCATCATAGATTACTGACTTAATTCTTATTCACACTAATGTACAATCTGTTTTTTGTCTTTAGCAAACAGGGATCATTAGCAACCTTTCAGCTGCACACAGCTGGTTTGACTTTCACTAAGATGTCTTACAAAACCATTGTGCTGCTCCACCTTTTACACCTCCTCTTTCTGTTTCAGCAAGAGTATGGAAAAGTCTTAGTGTGCTGCAAAAATAAAATGTATCCTTAGAAGTGTTTGGCCAAGTAAGCAGCTGTGACAAGATGGGAACACTCTCATATTAGAATGACTCACACTAATTAAGCCACATTATGTTGATTCACATTAAATTCTGTGCCAGAAGATTCATTACTCAGCATCAGTAGCATGCCAACTTTGGGGTGGTTTAAGGTTAAGGAATGATTTCTTAAAACAACTGCCAGATCAGAACGGCTTCAGGCTTTGGGATTGTTACTCTGTGTACACAGGAGAGGATCTGACTGGGTTTGTTCACACTTCCCATGCACTGCTTGAAAACAAGTTTAGGTCCCAGTTTAACAAATAGCTATATAGGTCCAGGACTGGGTTTAGTTTATTGTTAGCTTATAAAAGTCATGATTGTTATCCATTGTTTACCAATACTTGTGATGAAGTATGCATATGTATACTATAGAGGTGCAGTCAACAAAGCACTACTACTGTATATGAAACCCCTGAATGGTAACGTGATGAAATGCACACTGGTTTATTTAAAAACACCATATGCACTGTCAAATTTCAGCTATAGGTGATGTAAATGTGTTACAGAGACTGTTTCCAGTAAAAAATATTGTGTAGTCTTGTCTTGTCATGGTATTAAGGGCCCATTATTGTCATGGTTCCCCCTCCGGGACATATGAGGACTCAAATGTCAGGCAAACTTGGAACATAATTTATTATGAAAATAATGCAGCACGAGGGCTGAAAACAAACAAGCAGGGCTGTAACACAAATGATAATGCATGGAGAGATGTGGCAGGTAGGACTAGAACACCGTACTGAGGGTATGGCATGAGCAGTCTATATAGAGGCAGGAGATCATTATGAGATGAGGTGCAGCTGTGAACAATAAACAACACAAAGACCAATAAACTAAGAGCAGAAAATACCTCAAGGCACTGTCACAACAAATAAACACAAGAGGATGAGCAGGACAGGATAACAGTACCAATATAAAGAAGACATAACTAAGGCTGACTATAGCTGAAGACAAGGAAGAAAATACTAATAGTGATGATAATATGTAATACTAATAATAAGTCCAAACAAGAACATAAAGCATGGATAGGGTCTGACCATGTCCAGATTATGACAGTACCTACCCTTTAAGTGTCAGATACCAGACGACCCTAGAGATAGACCCCCTGCTCATGGGGGGTGGTGTGGGCCCAAGGACAGGTGGGCCAGAAACCCCCCCCGCCGAGCACACAGTTCAAGGCTGGATAATGGGGAACGGCGTTGGTCAAGTGGCCAACTCCAGTCCGTGGACCACTCGGCAAAGGGGAACAGTCTGCCGGGTGGTCTGCCAAAATCCATACATCACCCAGCAAAGGTGGACAGCTTGTCTGGTGGCCGTCAAAGGTCCATGGGCCACCAAATAGAAAACTGCAAGTCAGGAGGCCGACCCAGGTCCCGAGTCGGCCTGGCCGCCACAGTGGCTACCTCAGGAGGCTGATCTGGTGGCAACTCAGTGGTAGGAGTGTCAATGTTACACTCCTGTGGTGCAGATGATAGGGTGTGGACCTCCTGCCGCGATGCATATGGTGAAAGTTGGACCCCCTGGAGCACAGGAGGTGATGTTGGGCCCACGGGGGCATAGGAGGCGAAGGTTGGGTCCCCAGGGCACAGGAGGCAAAAGTTGGGCCCCATGGGGGACAGGAGGTGAAGATTGGAGAGTGACGTCCTCTGAAGGTGAAGGCTGGTGAGCGGCATCCTCAGACACACACATACATACACACTCGCACACACTCATTCTGGATTTTTTAACCAACAGGACACAGAGAGTAAGGGTCAATGGTACATTGTCTGACCAAAAGTGTTCTTCTACTGGCTCTCCTCAGGGGTGTGTGTTGTCACCACTACTCTTCATCCTGTACACAAACATGTGTCGGAGCAGACATGACAACAGACACATTATAAAGTATGCTGATGATTCAGTTATTGTCAGTCTCCTTCAGGATGGTGAGAGTGGCCACGGCCCAGTACTTGATGATTTTGTTCACTGGTGTGAGGATTCCTACCTGCAGCTAAATACGACAAAACCTAAAGATATGATTATTGACTTTAGGAGGAAAACTCCCAGGCATGAAATCACTGTACTAAAAGGCCAGACCACTGAATGTGTGCAATCTTACAAATATCTTGGGACGATTATTGATAGTAATTTAAACTTTGAAGAGAACTGTGAAAGGATGTGCAAAAAGGGTCAGCAACATTTGCAGTGTTTAAGGAAACTCGCACACTTCCAAATTGACCGAACCAATGACTAATGACAATGTTTTATCGGGCTTTTATTGAAACTGTTTTATCCTTTTCTTTAGTGTCATGGTTTGGTCAGATAAAATTGAAACTGACATAATTTCTGGACCCAGGGGACAGAAGACAGACTCGAGGAGATACAATTATCCTTTTATTTTACCCAGTGTGTTGTGTGTGAGTGCGTGTATGCTTAGTGGTGTGTGGAGTGCTGGTGTTGTGCTGGAGCTGAGCAGGTCTCCGTTCTGCCTGGCAACCCTAAGGAGACAAAGCAGAGGTGTTAGCGCTGCACTGGAGAGGAGAGGGCGTAATTAAGACTGCCGCTTACTTTGCAGGTGGCGATGCTGCGCTTCTGTTTGCCTTGTGGGTGGCTGCCAGGGAAAGAGGGTCCATCTCTGTGTCGAGAAGCGGGGGAGAGACTCTGATGCCGGGGAGGAGCTGCGCCGCCACCGGGGAGAGAGGATCCGCCGCCTAGGGGGTCCACCTGTGCACAGGGGAAAGGAACTCGACAAGGTGAGTGCTAAGAATGCTTACGTGCTTCGACGTGTTGAGCTTGGTCAGACGAGGAGCCAAGTTGTGGCTGAAGACGAAGGACGTGCCTCCGTAGGTTTGACAGACGGCTCTGTGCTGAGTCGCTGGCAGGCCTGGCTCTTAAAGCCCGCTGATGACTGGCGACAGGTGTGCACGCAGCTGAAACCGATGATGGCCCTGCGGGCGCCATGACAGTACTCCCCCCTCTAGAGGTGCCTCCTGGCACCTGTCCTATCTTACCCGGGTGCATCCAATGAAAGTCACGGATGAGCTGTTTATCGAGGACCAGAGATGGATGTACCCAGGATCTATGCTCAGGGTCGAATCCCTCCCAGTCCACCAGGTACTGTAGGCCACGACCCCGCCGACGGTCATCCAAGATGGTAGTGACTCCCCATGCCAGGTGGCCATTGATCATCCTCGGAGGGGGAGGAGCCGCGGGGGGCGGGCAGAGGGAACTGGCAATGACGGGCTTCACCTGTGAAACATGGAAGGTGGGACAGATGCGAAGGGAGGGGGGGAGGGCTAGACGGACAGCCACAGGGTTGATCACACAAACAATAGGGTAAGGCCCAATGAAAGGCTTAGTCAGCTTGCGTTTCTCCGCCTTCAAATTAATATTGCGAGTTGAGAGCCATACCTGCTGACCCACCTTGTACTTGGGGGCCGGTCTCCTGCGGCGATTGGCCATCCTGATGTTGTGCTCCGTGGTTCGGAGGAGGACTCTGCGGGTGGTGGTCCAGAGCCGGCGGCAGCGCCTGACATGGGCGTGGACAGAAGGCACCACCACATCCTTCTCCTCCTCCGGAAACAGTGGAGGGTCATACCCCAAAGATGCCCTGAAGGGGGACATCCCAATCGCTGAAAAGACCGTGGAATTGTGGGCGTACTCAATCCACAGCAGGTGGCCGCTCCATGAAGAGGGGCTGGAGGCAATGACACAGCGTAAGGCAGCCTCCAGTTCCTGATTTGCTCGCTCACACTGCCCATTGCTCTGAGGGTGGTAACCAAATGACAGGCTCACCGTTGAGCCTAACGCCTGACAGAACGCCCTCCAAACCTGTGACACAAACTGGGGGTCCCAATCCGAGACGACGTCCGTGGGGATCCCATGGAGGTGAACGACATGCTGAACCAGCAGGTCTGCTGTCTCCCACACCGTCGGCAACCCCCGGAGGGGGGCGAAGTGGGCCGCCTTGGAGAAGCGATCGACAATGGTCAGGATTGTTGTGAAATGATTTGATGGTGGGAGGCCTGTTACGAAGTCCAGAGCAACGTGCCACCAGGGACGACTAGGAATCAGCAGGGGGTAGAGCAGTCCGTCCGGAGGAGAGAAGGAAGACTTCCCGGTGGCGCACTGAGCGCAGGCCCGGATGTAGTTATTGACGTCCTTCCGCAGCCCCGGCCACCAAAACGCCCTCTGGAGGAGCACAATTGTGCGAGACACCCCAGGGCGGCATGCCAACTTCAAGGCATGAGCCCATTGAATGACCTCACCCCAGACCGGTGTGGGAACGAACAACCGCCCCGGGGGGCCGCCTCCTGGATCGGGCTCAGCCTCCTGTGCCTTCACAACCTTTTCCCGGATGTCCCACAAGAGGGCGCCCACGACGTAGGATGGAGGAAGGATAGTCTGATCCTGGTCCACGGATACCTCTGCCGAAAACTGCCTGGAGAGGGCGTCCGGCTTAGCATTCTTCTCTACGGGGCGGTAGGTGATGGTGAAGTCGAACCGACCGAAAAAGAGGGACCAGCGGGCCTGATGAGAATTCAACCGCTTGGCCATCCTCAGATATTCCAAGTTCTTATGGTCGGTCCAAACTACAAAAGGCTGGGCAGCACCCTCCAGCCAGTGACACCACTCCTCTAATGCGAGCTTCACTGCCAGCAGCTCCCTATCGCCGATGCTGTAATTCCTCTCTGCTGGTGACAGGCGGTGCGAGAAGAAGGCACAGGGGCGGATCACCCCATCTACTGGAGAGCGTTGAGAGAGTACCGCCCCCACCCCAGAGTCCGATGCATCCACCTCAACTAGGCACTGGAGAGCTGGGTCCACCTGCGTCAGGAAGCGGGACGACGAAAACTCCCTTTTGAGTGCGTCGATTGCAGCTGCGGCCTCCTCCGTCCAGTGGAAGGGGATCTTCGGGGACGTGAGACAGGTCAGCAGACGAGCCACCATGCTATACTTAGGCACGAAGCGGCGGTAAAAATTGGCAAACCCCAAGAACTGCTGCAGTTGCTTCCTGGACGGGGGGGGGGGGCAATCCACCACTGCCTTGACCTTGGCCGGATCGGGGACAACCTGGTTATGCGAGATCACAAAGCCGAGGAAGGACATCTTCCTAACGTGAAACTCACACTTCTCGGCCTTCATGAATAATTGGTTCTCCAGGAGGCGCTGGAGGACCCGCCTCACGTGCACCTGGTGTTCCTCAAACGATCAGGAGAAGATGAGGATGTTGTCGAGATAGACAAAGATGAAAGCGCCCAGAAAGTCCCGGAGGATGTCATTGATCAAGCGTTGGAAGACAGTCGGAGCGTTGGTCAGCCCAAACGGCATCACCAGGTACTCAAAGTGGCCGTTTGGGGTCTAGGAAGCCCGTCTTCCACTCATCTTCCACCTTGATCCGCACGAGATGGTACGCGTTGCGGAGGTCCAATTTAGTAAACCACGAGGCCCCCTGGAGAGAATCAAAAGCCGAGTCCATGAGAGGCAAGGTATACTTGTCCTTCACCGTAATGTCGTTTAGCCCCCTAAAGTCAATGCGTGGTCGCAGGGAGTCATCCTTTTTTCCCACGAAGAAGAATCCCGCCCCCACTGCTAAAGAAGACGGGCAGATGATCCCAGAGCTGAGCGACTCCTTGATATACGTGTCCATCGCCTCCCATTCCGGAGCAGACAGGCTGTACAAACGGCTCGACGGAAGCGGGGCACCAGCCCGGAGATTAATAGCGCAGTCATAAGGGCAGTGGGGGGGAAAGGACAGCACCCGTGACTTACTGAAGACCGCCCCCAGGTCGTGATACTCCACTGGTACCTTGGACAGATCCGGGGGAGGAGACACAAGTGGGGCCACAGACACAGACGGGGCACATGCCGCAGACTGCAGGCACGCGCTGAGGCAGAACGAACTCCATGAAGCGGTGCTCCCTGTCTGCCAGTTGAATAAAGGATTGTGCAGCCGCAGCCAAGGGTAACCCAGGATGATCGGGCAAGTGGAGGAGGGCAGCACCAGAAAGCGCAGCTCCTCCCGGTGGTTCCCAGAAACAATCACTGACACCGGGGTAGTCTGCATAGAGATGGTCGTTAAAGGGGCCTTAGATAGGGCAATCAGCTTGAGCGGTGGCTGAAGAGTTTGACATGGGAGCCCTAACCAGGTTGCCAGGTCTCCTGAAATAAAACTCTGCTCAGCCCCCGAGTCAATCAGTGCTTGAGTGGAGTGTTCAGTATGTTTGTAAATGAGTCGGATGGGCACGAGGCAGCAGGTGAAGGGTTTTGACTGGGACGCGTCTGTGAGTCCCCCTACTGTGACCCACGGACCTCTTCTTTTAACCGACTTGTACAATCAGCCAACTCATGTGAAACGCTACCACAATAATAGCACAGCCTTAACTCCCTACGGCGCTGTCTCTCGGCAGGCGGAATCTTAGAGCGCCCGATTACCATATCCTCCTGCCCCGGAAGTTCCTCCGAGGAGGGTAGGGCCAACTGAGATGACTGCGAGGAACAAAAAAACTGCGCGCTCGAGCGGCTGGTAGCTCGCCGCTCGGCTGCTCGTTCCCTCAGCCTGTTATCTAAGCTAATGGTGAGTGATATTAGCTCGTTCAATCGTTCTGGTTTATCCCGTGTAGCTAGCTCATCCCTTAGCCCGGGGCTTAGGCTACGGATAAATATGCTACACAATGAAGCATCCTCCCACCCGACCTCAGCGGCTACCACCCGGAAATCCACCACGTAGTCCACAGCGGACCTACCGCCATGCCGAAGGTTTAACAGCCGAGTAGTAAGCACAGCATCCCGGTCGGTGTGGTCAAACACTTCATGAAATTTGGCCAGAAACTGTTGGTATGTTAAATTGGCATAGCTGGGCTTAGCCATAACGGCATAGGCCCAGGCTAGCGTTCTACCTTCTAGCAGGATAGCAATGTAGCCTATCTTACTGTGGTCCATAGGGAAATCCCCCGGCACCCGTTGGAAAACTGTCTCACATTGCAAGATAAACCCCCGGGCCTCCCCGAGCTTCCCACTGAAGCGAGTGGGCGTGGGCACTGGTGTGAGATGGGTCAAGGGAGTCTGGCTAACCTGGCTAGGCGGGGAGCTAGCGGGGCCCGGTGGAGCCCCAGAAACTGGTGGGAATGCCCGCTTTCCTTCCAGACGATCCAACTGGCTGTTAATTTGAGTTAAATGGGCCAGGATAACATTCTGTTGGTAAATCAATTGCTCAACTCGAGCGTCTAGGGTGTTTAAATGGCGTGCTAGCACACTGTTTGCTGGGTCGCTCTGACGGAGCCGTACTGACATAATTTCTGGACCCAGGGGACAGAAGACAGACTTGAGGAGATACAATTATCCTTTTATTTTATCCAGTGTGTTGTGTGTGAGTGCGTGTATGCTTAGTGGTGTGTGGAGTGCTGGTGTCGTGCTGGAGCTGAGCAGGTCTCCGTTCTGTCTGGCAACCCTAAGGAGACAAAGCAGAGGTGTTAGCGCTGCACTGGAGAGGAAAGGGCGTAATTAAGACTGCCGCTTACTTTGCAGGTGGCGATGCTGCGCTGCTGTTTGCCTTGTGGGTGGCTGCCAGGGAAAGAGGGTCCAGCTCTGTGTCGAGAAGCGGGGGAGAGACTCTGATGCCGGGGAGGAGCTGCGCCGCCGCCGGGGAGAGAGGATCTGCCACCTGGGGGGGTCCACCTGTGCACAGGGGAAAGGAACTCGACAAGGTGAGTGCTAAGAATGCTTACGTGCTTCGACGTGTTGAGCTTGGTCAGACGAGGAGCCAAGTTGTGGCTGAAGACGAGGGACGTGCCTCTGTAGGTTTGACAGACGGCTCCGTGCTGAATTGCTGGCAGGCCTGGCTCTTAAAGCCCGCTGATGACTGGCGACAGGTGTGCACGCAGCTGAAACTGATGATGGCCCTGCGGACGCCATGACAGAAACAGAGGAAATCCTTGGATCAGGTTGTTAGATGGTCCAGTCGTTTGCTTGGTGAGTCACAGCTGAGCCTGACATCCCTGTACACCAGACAGGTACAGAGGATTGCTACCTCCATTTTAAATGATGACTCCATCCCTTTGCACTGCCACTTTCAGCTTCTTCCCTCCAGACGGAGGCTTGCTGTCCCAAAATGTAAAACCCAGCGCTACAAAAACAGCTTTGTTCCTGTTGCTGTCAAAGAGTTGAACAAGATGTATCAACATATTGCACATAATTTAGTGGACCGCTTCTCCCAGGCATGCAAGGACTTCGGGCTTACCATCAGCCTGAAGAAGACTAACATCTTGGCGCAAGGCACGGAAGCACCACCAACCATCACCGTCGGTGACTACGAGCTGGAGGTCATGGGTCAGTTCACGTACTTGGGGTCCACGATCATCAACAACCTCTCCCTTGATATAGAGATCAACAAGAGGATTGGAAAGTCAGCCTTCACACTCGCTCGCCTCACCACACGAGTGTGGGAGAATCCCAAACTCTCTGTCAAGATGAAGATGGCAGTGTACAACGCCTGCGTCATCAGCACACTGCTCTATGGGAGTGAGACGTGGACAACATACACCCGGCAGGAAAAGAGACTGAACTCCTTCCACTTGCGCTGCATTTGCCACATCCTGGACATATCCTGGTGGGACAAGGTTCCCCACACAGAGGTTCTGTCCCGCACTGGCCTTCCCTCCGTGTTCACTCTGCTCAGGCAGCGCAGGCTCCGCTGGCTAGGCCACGTTCACGGTATGGAGGATGGCAGAATCCCCAAAGACGTCCTCTACGGAGAACTGGCGACTGGCAGGAGAGACGTTGGCCCCCCGCGGCTGCGCTTTGGAGATGTCTGCAGGGGAGACATGGAGGTCCTGGAGATCGCCGCAGAGCGCTGGGGGGACCTTGCAGCGGACCGCTCCGGGTGGGGAGGCACCCTGACCGGATGGCTCGGGGCGGGTGGGGAGAGACTGACTGCTGCAGTGGATGAGGGGGGGACCCGCGGGAGGAGCCGCCGCAGACCCAGCGGCGCGGAGGCCACCCATGGGTGCAGCCTGTGTGACGGGGACTGCCGTTCGCGCATCGGCCTGTTCGGCCACGGGCGGTACTGTTCCAGCGGGGTGGACATTTGGGATTCTCTTCCATGGTCATCATAGACCAATGGAGGCCGACGACGAATTTAGTTATCTATATATTAATTTTTATTTTATATTTATTCATTTTTGTAGGTTTTTTATTTGGGTTTTAAATCTTTTATTGGGTTTTAGACTTTTATTGAGTTTTTAATCTCTTTGACTTAGTTTTTAACTTTTTAATATGACCCTTCTCTCTTATCTCTTTGTTTTTTCTCTTATCTCTTTGTCTTATGTCCTGATTGGTGGAACCTTTTATCATGTTTATAGTCAGCTTCATGTGTGCCTGGGTTTATGTTCATGTTGAATGTAATTGTGGTTTGTAAATATGTGTCTAAAAGGATGTCACCTGACTGCAAAACAAATCTACCTACGGGTACAAATAAAGTAACCTGAACCTGAACCTGACTCACACCTGTGCTCACTCAACTCATTTTCTCATGGGTGTTTCAGTTCTGCTTGTTCACCTTACGCTCACCGGTTCATTGGATTGTCGACCTTGACACCAGAGCACTGTCCTCTCTGGTGAAGCTTTGTAAGTACTTTTTTCCCCACTGCTCCTAAGTCTCGTCTGAAAGTGCTTTGGGTTTTTTTTCTATTATCTACCCCTGCTCCTCAGCTACTTCTGGGAGTGCCTTGGGTCATATCCTCTTATACACTACTCTCCAATGAACTGCAGAGCATTTGTGTTTGTTCTCTGTTATCTGCTCAGTTCGCTCCTTGGAGCTTTGTCATCACTTTATGCCCAATAAATACACACAACTCTATCCTGCGTTTGGGTTTTTGTCTCTCCTGCCCCGGAAGGGCAGGAAATCATGACAGACTCTGCTGCTGGTATAGGGGTGATGAGCTTGAGAGGAGCTGCAGGCGAAGCAGTCTCTGCAGGAGTGTGCACGTGGAGAGGAGCAGTCTCTGCAGGAGCATGCATGCGAGGAGAAGCAGTCACTGCTGGAACGTGCACATGGAGAGGACCTGTGGCAGTGGTTGAGCTCACCTCCTCCGTTGTGGAACCAACTGAGGTGGAGATGACCTCGAGGAAACAAGGAGTAGAGGTGAATGGTGGAATACATATGGAGGCGGCAGCAGAAACAAATGGTGAGGGCTCAGTGACAGCTGATGGCTGCCGCTGAGATGCCTCCTCTGGAGCAAGGCAAGATACATCACTAAAAGTGAATAAAGAAAAAGGAGTGTGTACTTGTCTTGCCCCATGTTCCACTGACGCTGATATTAAAGCCCTCTGGATGATGGTGGAGCTTGTCTGGAGAGGAGCCGGGGCTGGCACTGGAATGGGAGACTCGGCGGTGAAGTCCCTTGGGATCCCGACTGGGGAGGAACTGGGAGACACAGCTGGGGACACGCATGGTGATTTAGGTGGGAACATCCACACATCCACGGCTGGGGAAGCAGGCATGGGGACCACTGAAGATTCAGCCACGAAGCACAGCAGAAAACCAATCTTAACAGCTTAAGAGCACCATCTTCTTGATCTTTCCTTGTGCTCAGGCTCCCCGAACACTGATCAGCTTCCGCCAAAATGCCTCAGCTCCATGGGATAAACAGGCAAGGGCAGGCCAGCTGGCTCCGGCTAGGAGGAGGTGGGTGGTGGTGTAGGAATGGAGCGTTGAGTGGAACAGTGTCTCCTGGAGTCTTCTTTCCACCCAGATCCCCGTGTGCCAACCCACTGGCGAGAAAAAACTCCCTCCGCTCTGCAGGAGTTACCATAAGCAAGCAGTCAGCTGGCTCCGGAAAGAAGGTTGGCAGTGCTGGTTGGGCCCGAAGAGGAAGCCCCTGTACCCAGGGAAGGGAACGCAGGCTGGGGTGGGCTTCCAGAATGTTCACGACCGCCCCCCCTTCCCCCAGCAGCATGCAGCGTGTTCCGGGAAGAGGGAGCTACGGGCTGAAACGATGAAGTTCTGCAGCACCTCCGTGGCTGTTCTCCTCCTTCGGTCGCCCGCTGAGTCCAATTCTGACGGTGTTCTTCTGTCATGGTTCCTGCTCTGGTGTATATAAGAAGACTCAAATGCCAGGCAAACTTGGAACATAATATATTATGAAAATAATGCAGCATGAGGGCTGAAAACAAACAAACAGGGCTGTAACACAAATGATAATGCGCGGAAAGATGTGGCATGTATGACTAGAATGCCGTACTGAGGGTATAGCATGAGCAGTCTATGGAGAAGCAGGAGATAATTAGGAAATGAGGTGCAGCTGTGAACAATAAACAACACAGAGACCAATAAACTAGGAGCAGAAAATAACTCAGGGCACTGTCACAACAAATCAGCACAAGAGGATGAGCAAGACAGGATAACAGTATCAATACAAAGAAGACATAACTGAGGTTGAATGTAGCTTAAGATAAGGAAGAAAATACTATTAGTGATGGTAATAATACTAATAATGAGTCCAAACAAGAACATAAAGCGTGGACAGGGTGTGACCCTGTCCAGGTCATGACATTTATACTAGGTGGGGTTGAAAAGTTCATAGTGGCAAAATGTGACCAAATGTGGTTTATTTTTCAACATAGTCTCCCCTTCGGTCCATAGACTTCTTCCATTTGTGTTGCAGCACTTGGATCACTGTGGTTGAAAAGTAAATCACATTTGGTCGAATTTGACCACTATGAACGTTTCAAGCCCCCTGATATACTATAGCACTATAGGCTTATAGGCTCTCATCTGTCACACTGCTGCAGTGCAAAAATGTGGTGTGACAGTGCAGATTATCCTCCTGATTTTTTTTCTCCGTGTTAACTATTCCCACTGCTCATGTGTGTTAAGTCCCAAATAACGAGGAGGTGAGGTGACGGTTATAATGCTTATTAGACAAGAACTATAACACATATAGGGAGACCGTACCGCAAGTACGGGAGTGTGGAAAGGAAACCAGAGGTCTCCTGCCTCAGGCTTTTATAGTGCATGTGGCACCACCTCCTATAGGCGGGGCCTCATCCCTCCCAGTCTAGGGCAACCCCATACTGATATATTATATGATATTCCTATCCCACATTCTTCCCCCTCTTGAAAAAACTGCAACCACACTAATTACCCAACCAATAAATTTATACCCGAATCACACTCTTAATACAGGGGAACAGGCCTATCTATTCACACCACACTGGCTCAGCGTAACCCTCCACTATTTAAACACAAGAGTCTCTGAAAGAAAAATGAGCCACTCACCAAACTAAAATAATCCCTCCTAAGCTAAACACATAGAAACTAAACACAGAAAATGGCGGTACCCGTCCCATAAACCCACAGAATATACATAATATTCATATATTTATTCCATCCAGCTACAATGCTCTGCACTGTGTGTCTGTGTGTGTGTGTATATATATATATTTTATAGTAATACGTACATATGTATATTAGCTGCTCTTGCTTGCTTGTTTTTTTTTTTGTTTTTTTTTTTTTTGTTTTTTTTTCTTGCCTTCTGATTGTTGCTCTGAGTGTTGCTATCCCTGTGCTGTTGCAATCCTGGAATTTCCCCTTTGTGGGACTAATAAAGGCTTATCTTATCTTATCTTATCTTATCTTATAAACATGTAAACAGGGAACTCGCCAAAATACAGACACACACACACAAAAAAAATACTGTTTCACACTCTGGGCAATAATCATTCCATTCACACTCAGGCATCATAGCACCTGACACACACAACAGTCACACACTTACTCACAACAGTGGTCTCTATCAAATGACTCACACTAACACAAAGGTAATTACGTCCCTAATGAGACCACCCACGGCCATAAAGACCAGCCTGTGAAAGGGGAATCACCTCAGCAACATGTGCTGGAAATAAAAGTAAAATACAACACTTTACAAGATGGTGATCACTGTACCTACATCCCCTGACCAAACAGTAACACGTACCCACAGGTCACCCCACAGTAAACACACACCTCAAAACAGATGTATTTCTTCTATTCTTTTTTTTTTAAACAGAACAATTAACTACAAACCTGAACATTATAGACTGCACAATAGACCCAGTGTTATCCCCATGCATTCAACCCGGGTCTTTCAAAGGCCCCCCCTGGAGTGTCCGTCAAGCGGCCCATCTCCAGAGCGTCTCCGCTTTGTTGCGAGGGGAGACGGACTGCATCGACGCCCCACTGCACTCCGACGTCGCAGCTCGTTGGGATGCCTGTCAGACCCATCAATCAATTTTAAGTAGCCGTCGCCGCCAGACTGGACCACCTGCAGATCATCCTGTCCCACTGTCCAGATTGTGGAACTACGCACCTGACCAAGCCGAGGCTCAACCCTAGGGCGCACTTTATCTGGCTTCCTCCGCGTTCTGGCTCTTTTGTGACTCTGTCCATGTCCCTTGCCTTGGTTAACGGCACAACTGGGGTCTGCGCCGTCTGGTGTTGCCCCGGACGCCTGATGATGGTGCGTTGGAGTGACATCAGTTACTGCTGGCTCAACAGTGGTATCCCATTGACCACTGGAACCTGGCAATTCTCGATCTCTGGACCTTTCCTCTGCCTCCGCAGAGATCAAACCATACTGTGGGGGTCTGTCCTCCGCTGGACCACAAACACTGGCACGGGATCCCCGCCTAGTCGGCGTACTATGGTGTCAGTGGTGTCCCTCTTCACCCGGAATGGGCCACCCTAAGTCCCACACTTCGTTATCACATCCCACATAAAAGGGCCAGTCCCACAAACCACCACCTGCCCACTCCTCCAACTCTCCGCAGGTAATGGCAAACCCGAGCCCGTAGAAGACGCCACACCCCATTAGGTTATTTCCTTCCCGCGACACCAAGAACTCATTGGCGTAGATAGAGGCTCCTCCGTATCTCACCGACAGCCAAACTGAGCCCATGATATCCAGCGGGTGGCTACCATAACCGTAACAGATAATACTGGTACCACTAACTCTATAGTGGGGAAAACACCGTCTTACCATTGCAAAGTTAAGGATGGAGATTGCTGACCCCATGTCCACCAACAGCGGCACCGTCGTCCCGTCCAGCACGATGTCACAAACTATACGTCCGTCAGTGTCAGGAGAGACTGTGTGAACCACCGTTGGGGCCTTTGTCTTTGGTGTTACCTTAGCCGGGTCCTGTTCCTCCTTGGCGAAGTTGCGGCAAACTCTGGCAAAGTGATGGAGCAGGCTGCACCGTCCACAATGCTTGCCCCTCACCGTGCACTCCCTGACTCGATACCGGTGCTTAGCGGATCTGCAGCCGTAGCATCGTGGTGTCCGCGGGGTGGACCTTATTTTGACGATGGCCGCGTACTCATCGTCGCTGCCCTCGTCTGAATCCAAAGCCAGAGTCGTCCCATGTGCACCGCTCTTCTGAGGGGCTTCCTCGCGGCTAATGTGTTTTGTTAGCCGCTCCACTGCCTCGTGTTACTGTGCTAGCTCAATGGCCGCTAACAGGGTTAGCTCACCAGCGTGCATTAGCAGGCAAACCTTCACCGAGGAGTAGGCCACATGCTCAGCCAGTTGGTCACAAACCATTTCCTCCTCCAAGGGTCCAAACCTGCACTCACCCGCCAACTGCCGGAGGTCTGCCACGAATTGCTGGACCGATTCACCAGGCTGTTGGTGCCTTTACCGGAACTGGATGCGCCACATGATGATGTTGTTGGGTGCTCGAAAGTAGCCAGCCATGAGCCTCACCACATTGTCAAACGCGTTACCTCCTCCCAGAGTGCTGAGGATCTTCTGGCCCAGGTTATGGACAAGAAGAGCCCTCACATGTGCTTTTGTCAGGTCGCCGAGGTCCAACGCGAGTAGATAATTTTGGAAGGCCTCAAACCACCTGGTCCACAGGACCAACGGCTCTCCTGGAGCCTTCAAAAAAGGTCAAAGGGCGGCTACAGCTCTCTCCGTTTCCAGTTATCCTCGTCGCCAATGTTATTTCCCAAATAATGAGGAGGCGAGGTGATGTTTATAATGTTTATTAGACAAGAACTATAACACATATAGGGAGACCCTACTGTGAGTACGGGAGTGTAGCAAGGAGAGCAGAGGTCTCCTGCCTCAGGCTTTTATAGTACAGGTGGCGCCGCCTCCTACAGGCAGGGCCTCACCCCTCCCAGCCTAGGGCACGTCCATACTAATATATGATATGATATTCCTATCCTACAATGTGCAAAAAATTTCCGGCAAACAGAGTTCAATTTTCATTCTGTTCCATTTGCTTCAGGCAGTATTTTTAGCTGACAGTGGAGCAATTTGGGCATGCTAGCCTCCAGTTCATTTACGTTTCATGAATGAGGCCTATCGATGTTAAGTGTTGGAAGATTGCAATGAACTTCATATGTGATGTTGTGGCTAACATTAGATTCTTTCTGTGCCAAAAACATCAGTAAGTGAACATCACCTGCACACCATCATAGTGGGTTGGGTTTTTTTGGCAATCTCCAGCCATATGCTGTCCTTCGGCTGATAATACAAGTATGCAATATAGTGGTTATTGCATTAAACTGGATGTTTTGTTTTGTCTGATTTTGACCTGAAAATCCATCCATCCATCCATCCATCTTCTACCGCTCTTCCGGAGGTCCGGGTCGCGGAGGCAGCAGTTCAAGAAGAGAAGCCCAGACCTCCCTCTCCCCAGCCACCTACTCCAGCTCTGGCTCAGAGCTGAGTAGGTGCTCAGAGCTGGAGTAGCAGCAGTTCTACTCTGAGCCTCTCCCGGATGACTGAGCTCCTCACCCTATCTCTGAGGGTGAGTCCAGCAATCCTACGGAGAAAGCTCATTTCAACTGGCTTTTGACCTGAAAATAAATTAAACAAATCACCTCACTTCTCAAATGATGGTCAGGACGGGTCCTGACCATCATTTGTGCCTATGCACCAAATGATGTTTCAGAGTACCCACCCTTTTTGGAGTCTGTGACTGGGGTGCTGGAGGGTGCTCCTCTTGGAGACTCCATTGTCCTACTGGGGAACTTCAGTGAGCACGTGGGCAACTACAGTGAAACCTGGAGGGGGGGTGATTGGGAGGAACAGCCTGCTCGATCTGAACCAGAGTGGTGTTCACTTATTAGACTTCTGTGCTAACCACAGTTTGTCCATAACAAACACCATGTTTAAGCATAAGGGTGTCCATATGTGCACCTGGCACCAGGACACCCTAGGTCGCAGGTCGATGATCGATTTTGTTATCGTGTCATCAGACCTGCGACCGTATGTCTTGGACACCCGGGTAAAGAGAGGTGCAGAGCTGTCAACTGATCACCACCTGGTGGTGAGTTGGATCCGACGGTAGGGGAGGAAGCCATTCAGACCTGGTAGACCCAAACGTATAGTGAGGGTGTGCTGGGAATGTCTGGCTGAGGTCCCTGTCCGGGAGGTCCTCAACTCCCACTTCCGGAAGAACTTCAACCACATTCCGAGGGAGTCTGGAGACATGGAGTCTGAATGGGCCATGTTCTCCACCTCTGTTGTTGAAGTGGCTGCCCAGAGCTGCGGCCGCAAGGTGGTCGGTGCATCTCGTGGTGGCAACCCCCGAATCAAGTGGTGGACACCAGTGGTGAGGGGGGCCATTAAGCTGAAGAAGGAGTCCTATCAAGTTTGGTTGGCTTGTGGGACTCCCGAAGCAGCTGAGGTGTACCAGCAGGCCAAGCGGAGTGCAGCTCGGGTGGTTGCTGAAGCAAAAACCCGGGTATGGGAGGAGTTCGGTGAGGCCATGGAACAAGACTTTCGGTCGGCCTTGAAGAGATTCTGGCAAACTGTCCGGCGGCTCAGGAGGGGAAAGCAGCTCTCTGTCCACACTGTGTATGGTGCGGATGGGACACAGTTGACTTCGACTGGGGATATCGTCGGGCGGTGGAAGGAATACTTCGAGGATCTCCTAAATCCCACTGATACGCCTTCCATAGAGGAAGCAGGGTTTGGGGATGAGGGGGACGACTCGCCTATCACAGGGGCTGAGGTCGCCAAGGTGGTTAAAAATCTCCTTGGTGGCCGGGCCCTGGGGGTGGACGAGATTCACCCTGAATACCTCAAGGCCCTGGATGTTGTTGGGCTGTCATGGTTGACACACCTCTGCAACATTGCGTGGAGGTCGGGGGCAGTGCCTTTGGCATGGCAAACCGGGGTGGTGGTTCCTCTCTTCAAAAAAGGGGACCGGAGGGTGTGCTCCAACTTTAGAGGGATCACACTCCTCAGCCTCCCTGGGAAGGTCTATGCCAAGGTACTGGAGAGGAGAGTCCGGCTGTTGGTCGAACCTCGGATTCAGGAGGAGCAATGTGGTTTTCGTCCAGGCCGTGGCACATCAGACCAGCTCTTTACCCTCTCGAGAATTCTCGAGGGTTCATTGGAGTTTGCCCAACCAGTTTGCAAGTGTTTTGTGGACTTGGAGAAGGCATTTGACCGCATCCCTCATGGTTTTTTGTGGGGGGTGCTTCGGGAGTATGGGGTATCAAGCTTGTTGTTGCAAGCTATTCGGTCTCTGTATGACCGTTGTGAGAGTTTGGTTCATATTGCCAACACTCGGTCAGAGTCATTCCCAGTGAGAGTTGGACTCTGCCAGGGCTGCCCTTTGTCACTAATCCTGTTCATAATTTTTATAGACAGGATTTCTAGGTGCAGCCAGGGAACGGAGGGTGTCATGCTTGGTGGCCACAGGATCTCATCTCTGTTGTTTGCAGATGATGTTGTCCTGTTGGCTTCATCCAGCAATGACCTACAGCTCTTGCTGGGACAGTTTGCCGCTGAGTGTGAAGCAGCTGTGATGAAAATCAGCACCTCCATGTCCGAGTCCATGGTCCTCAGCCGGAAAAAGGTGGATTGTCCACTCTGGGTTGTGGACAGGCTCCTGCCCCAAGTGGAGGAGTTTAAGTATCTTGGGGTCTTGTTCACGAGTGAGGGGAAAATGGAGTGAGAGATTGACAGACGGATTGGAGAAGCCTCTGCAGTGATGTGGACGTTGTACCGCTCTGTTGTGATGAAGAGGGAGCTTAGTTCTAAGGCAAAGCTGTCGATTTACCAGTCAATCTACGTTCCTACTCTCACCTATGGTCACAAGCTTTGGGTAATGACCGAAAGAACGAGATCGCGGATACAAGCGGCTGAAATGAGCTTTTTCCATAGGATTGCTGGACTCACCCTCAGAGATAGGGTGAGGAGCTCAGTCATCCGGGAGAGGCTCAGAGTAGAACCGCTGCTCCTCCACTTTGAAAGGAGTCAGTTGAGGTGGTATGGGCATCTGATTAGGATGCCTCCTGGACGCCTCCCATTTGAGGTGTTTTGGGCACGTCCCACTGGGAGGAGACCCCGGGGCAGACCCAGGACTCGGTGGAGAGACTATGTCTCCCAGCTGGTCTGGGAACGCCTCGGTATCCTCTCTGAAGAGCTGGAGCAGGTGGCTGGGGAGAGGGAAGTCTGGGCTTCTCTGCTTGAACTGCTGCCTCCGCGACCCGGACCTCCGGAAAAGCGGTAGAAGATGGATGGAAGGATAGATTGACCTCACTTCTCCAATGTATTGTATATTTCTACAGTTAAAGTTCTGTAAAAGGTGTAAATATACTGATAACACTCAACTGACTCAATCTATACACTTGAATTTCTGTGCAATTTTTTTTTCTCTGAGTTCAGGATCAGAAGAAAGTCTAACCTAAAGGCTTAGAATATATCGTCAGATAAAGCCAATTCAATTTATGTCACAATTCTAAAGAATGTCACATAAATGTACCCAATAATAGTGATCAAATGTGATCAAATGTGCCAACTTAATCTGCTTGGGAGTCGGGCTGGGCGATATAGCTCAAAAAATGTATTATGATATAATTTCTCTGTATCGCGATATAGATACAGTATATACATATCATGATATGTATTTTGTGTACTGAATGACCTTTAAAATTTGGTTTTACTTATAGTTTTAGGAGAAATGTTATTATTTGTAATCAAGCTTATCCCCATGGGTAGAAATGTTTCAGTTTACCATACATAGTTAATACTTGGCAGTTTAGTAAGTGACAGACGTATCATTTGTCACTTATTTTTTGAGTCCACATTTCATTGAGGATCGTCACTTCCTTGTGGTAACGTATCATCACTTCCTGTTTTGCTGTCTGCCTGTGTGGTTGCTCTCCAGCTCTCCATCCACAAGCTATGGCTACTAGCTCTCCTTCCTCTCCTCCTTTGGTGTGCTCTCTCTGTCAGATGTTTAGCTACACCTCTGCCTCTTTTAGTGATAACGGTAAATGTAATAAATGTTGTCTTTTTGAGGCGCTCGAGGCGAGGTTGTCTGATTTGGAATCCCGGCTCCGCTGCATTGAAACACCGTCTGCGCCAGTTAATCTTGACGGACGCCCATTAGCTGCAGCGGAGCTAGCTAGCTTAGGTCCCACTGTCAGCGGTCCCCCGGCTCTCCTCAGCAGCGAGGAGACTGGGTGGGTGACGGTGAGAAGGAAGCCTAGTCGCAGAGCCCCGGTTCACCACCAACCTGTTCACGTTTCTAATCGTTTTTCCCCGCTCAGCGACACACCCGCTGAGGAAAAAACTCTGATAATTGGCGACTCTGTAGTCAGAAACATGAACCTAGAGACTCCAGCGGCCATAGTCCAATGCATTCCTGGGGCCAGAGCAGGCGACATCAAGTCAAATTTGAAAATGCTGGCTAAAAGTAACTGTAAATATTCCACAATTGTTATTCACGCCGGCATTAATGACATCCGTCTCCGGCAGTCGGAAGTCACGAAACTTAATGTAGAATCAGTGTGTGACTTTGCAAAAACGATGTCTGCCATTGTAGTATTCTCTGGGCCCCTCCCCAATCTGACCAGTGATGACATGTTTAGCCGCTCGTCATCCTTGAACCGCTGGCTGTCTGTGTGGTGTCCTGCAAATAACGTGGGCTACATTGACAATTGGAGCTCTTTTTGGGGAAAACCTGGTCTTATGAGACGAGACAGCATTCATCCCACTTTGGATGGTGCTTCTCATTTATCTAACAATCTGGCATCTTTTTTATCCAAATTTCCAAAACCATGACTATTCAGAGTTGGGACCAGGAAGCAGAGTCGCAGTCTTACACGCCTCTCTGCAGCTCCTCTTCATCCGCCACCCCTCAGCTTAGCCCCTGTCTTCCCCATCAGAGAATCATTGTCTGCTCCCTCCAAAGTAAATAAAAATATAATGTATAAGCATCCCAAAGTGATAAAGCAAAATATTGGTAAAACTCAAATTAAACATAAAGCCTCTAAATTGAATGATTTGGCCTCTGTTCCTCCTCATAATTTAAAAATTAAATGTGGTTTATTAAATATTAGGTCTCTAACTCCCAAGTCTCTGTTAGTCCATGATCTGTTAATTGATCATCAGATTGATTTAATTTCCCTTACAGAGACTTGGTTAGGGCAAGAGGATTATGTTGGTTTAAATGAATCAACTCCCTCTGGTTATTTAAACTGTCAAAATCCCAGAAGTTCTGGTCGTGGAGGAGGAGTAGCAACAATTTACCATTCCAAATTACTAGTTAATGTAAAGCAAAAAACATGTTATAATTCCTTTGAGGGCCTGGTCCTCAGTATTGGGCACTTTAGCAATTTTAGGTTAAACCCAATTTTATTTGCCATAGTTTATCGTCCCCCATCAACCTATTCAGAATTTTTATCTGAATTTGCTGATTTCTTAGCTGATTTAGTGCTGAAATCTGATAGAATAATTATAGTAGGGGACTTTAATATACATGTGGATGTAGATAGTGACTGCCTTAATGTGGCTTTTAATTCAATATTAGACTCGATTGGGTTTTCTCAGAAAGTAGGAAATTCTACTCATTACCTCCACCATACATTGGACCTTGTTCTGACATATGGCATAGAAATAGAAAATCTTGTAGTGCCTCCTCATAACCCTGTACTGTCAGACCATTGTCTGTTAACCTTTGATTTTACTATTTCTGACTATTTGGCTCCAAAAGAAAAATATTATCACAGTAGATGCCTCTCAGATGATGCTGTTTCCAAATTTATGCAGATTGTTTCCTCTATGCCATGTGTCAACACAACGGAAATAAGCTATAGACAGCTTGCTCCTTCTGTAATTGATAACATGGTGGATAGTGTTTCAGCTTCTCTGCATCAGGCTCTAGACTTGGTGGCCCCCTTACAAAAGAAAAAGTCTAATCAGAGATTTTTAACTCCTTGGTTCAACACAGAAACTCGTAGCTTAAAACAGAAGACTTGTCAATTAGAAAGAAAATGGCGCTCTACTAATTTAGATGAAATCTATTTAGCTTGGAGAAATCATCTTTTAATTTATAAAAAATCTCTTAGAAAAGCTAGAACGAGTTATTACTCTGCATTAATAGAAGAGAACAAGAATAATCCCAGGTTTCTTTTCAGCACTGTAGCCAGGTTGACAAAGAGTCAGGACTCTGTCAATCCTAGCATTCCCTTAAAGCTTACTAGTCAGGACTTTATGAACTTTTTCAATAATAAAATTTCATCCATCAGAGATAAAATCAATCAGATTCTTCCCACAGTTAACTTAAATACTGTAACTACTACAACTCCTTCTAGTGGTCTGCTGGGGCAGTGGCATTACTGCAGCCGATAGGAAGAGACTGAACAAACTGATTAAGAAAGCTAGCTCTGTCCTGGGGCAGCGCCTTGATCCGATGGAGGAGATAGGAGAGAGAAGGACGGTGGCTAAACTGTCATCTCTGCTGGAGTCCGAGTTCCACCCTATGCAGGACATACTGAATGCACTGAGGAGCTCATTTAGCAGCAGACTACATCATCCCAGGTGCACAACCGAGAGGTTTCGTAGGTCCTTCCTACCAACGGCTGTCAGACTGTACAACCTAAGCAGGGCTGCTCGCAGAGATAGCAAAAAGACGTAACAAACTAATAGTTTTTTGAATGCAAAAGATGCAATAGACTTACACAATGGTCCCCTCCGGCATACAACTAGGAACATACCGGTCGCTATGGAGGGTGAGAATATGTATGGGCACATAATCATACCATGTAGGATAACTAAGTAGACGGTTATGCTGTTTCATTCCATCTAGCAACAATGCTCTGCACTGTGTGTGTTTATATATTTGCATATTTATTCCATCTAGCTACAATGCTCAGCACTGGGTGTGTTTATATATTTATATATCTACATATTATTCCATCTAGCTACATTGCTCCGCACTGTGTGTGTTTATATACTTGCATATTTATTCCACCTAGCTGCAATGCTCCGTACTGTGGGTGTTTATATATTTACATATTTATTCCATCTAGCTACAATGCTCTGCACTGTGTGTTCATATATTCATATATTTATTCCATCCAGCTACAATGCTCTGCACTGTGTGTCTGTGTGTGTGTGTATATATATATATATTTTATAGTAATACGTACATATGTTTATTAGCTGCTCTTGCTTGCTTGTTTTTTTTCTTGCCTTCTGATTGTTGCTCTGAGTGTTGCTATCCCTGTGCTGTTGCAATCCTGGAATTTCCCCGTTGTGGGACTAATAAAGGCTTATCTTATCTTATCTTATCTTATTGATGTCTGTCTTGATGAGTTTACTCCAATCGACCTTTGTGAGTTAGACAAAATAGTTTCCTCATCCAAACCTTCAACTTGTCTTTTAGACCCTATTCCTACCAGGTTATTTAAAGAAGTCTTCCCACTTATTGGGAGCTTTATTCTTCATATAATCAATTCTTCATTAACTTTAGGCCATGTACCGCAGGCTTTTAAAACGGCTGTAATTAAACCCTTACTCAAAAAGCCAACGCTAGATCCAGGAGCTTTAGCTAACTATAGACCAATCTCTAATCTCCCTTTCATTTCAAAAATCTTAGAAAGAGTTGTTGCTACGCAATTATTTGACCACCTGCAGGGAAATGGTTTATTTGAAGAGTTTCAATCTGGGTTTAGAATCCATCATAGTACTGAAACAGCCTTAGCGAAGGTCACTAACGACCGCCTCTGTCACGCCGCGCCGCTCATCAACGGCGCCACCTGCTCACACACCTGTCAGTCATCAGCGGCGAGGGATATAAGCCGCCTCGCCCTGAGCTTTGGTCTGAAGCCGTAGACTTCATTTCCCTTCCATGGGCTTCTACCACATTCTCTTCAGCATCCTCGTCACCGGTAAGAAAATCACTTACCTCATCTCTCCAGTCTGCTCCCCTGTGCACAGGTGGATTCCTCGGCGGCGGACAATCCCGTCCCTCGTCTCTCCTCGCTGCTGCACCGAGCCCTGCAGGTGGCTGTCTCCCGGGCTTCCATCCTTGAAGCGCCAGTCATCTGTCCAAACAAGTAAGCTTCTCTCCCTCGCCTATTCTCCTCCTGTGTTGGTGTGTGCTCATCACCCTGTGTCTGATTTCTCCCATAGGGTTGCCGGCTGAACGGTCTCCTGCCTCTGGGTCCGAAGCAGACGCCACCACCAACACATTAACATTCCGCAGACACGCACCCAAACATCCCTGCTGTTAATAAACAGTTTGAACTACTCTGAGCCTGTGTGTGTGCGTCTCCTGAGCCGAACGTTATGTCAGTACGGCTTCAGCAGAGTGGCTCGGCAGACGGCGGGCTCGCACACCGGTTTACCATCCTCGAGGCTCGGGTGGATCAGATTGTTTATCAGCAACAGGTGGTTCTTAATCAATTATTAGAATTAACTAACCGATTGAACCGCTTGGACCCCCAACAGCCGTTCCTCCCGACTCGCCAGGGTGGCGCGGCTCCTGCTGTTCCAGCGGCCGTCCAGCCGGCTCCAGTGGCACCGGTTCGGCTCACACCGATTCCGACCCCCGCCCGCTTTAGCGGTAAGCTCGGCGGAGCGCGGGGGTTCATTATGCAGTGTGAGTCCGTGTTCCACCGTGTGCCCGGAGATTTTCCCTCGGATCACAGCCGAATTGGTTACATAGGGAATCTTCTGGAGCGGCGTGCGTTAACTTGGACCTACGCCGTAATGGCGAGGCCCAGTTATGCCACCCTCACCTATGATCAATTTGTGAGGCGCTTTCTGGAGGTCTTTGACCATTCTCAAACCGAAACGGTCTAGGTCGATCGGCTTCTCGCTCTCCAGCAGGGAAGCCGGTCGGCAGCGGACCACTCGGTCGACTTCCGGGTAGCGGCGGAGGAATTGGGCTGGGAGGAACGCTCCCTCTGTGGCCTGTTCCTCCGCAGCCTCAATAGTGATCTGAGGGATGAACTGGCTGGTCGGGATATCCCTGGGACGCTAGCGGAGCTGACGTCCTTAGCGGTAAGTTTGGATAACAGGCTGCGCGAGCGCTCCTCGGGGCGGAAGTCTTCTTCTTCTCGCCCTCGTGGAGCCTCGCCGCACCTGTTCCAAGCTCGCCCCCTGGCGGCGCCGCCAGCATCGTGCCCCGAGGAGTCGGAGCCGATGGTGACGGGCTGGACTAAACTTTCCCCTGTGGAGAAACAACGCCGCCGTGAGTTGGGCCTCTGCATGTATTGCGGAGGCGACCAACACACCGTGGAGCGTTGTCCACGGAAAGCCAGTCGGTGGGGTCCGCGAGTCACTGTTGGAAGCCTCGCGGACATCAATCGGTTAGGATCACTCACCCAATTGAAGCTGCCCATCCGTATCTGCCATAACCCCACTGGGCACCTCACCCACGCACTGGTGGATTCGGGCGCAGAAGGCAGCTTCATTTCACAAAGCCTGGCAACCCGATTGGGCATCCGCTGCCAGGCACTCAACACTCCCATCTCCCTAGTCCACCTCTCCCGTGCCACCCTTGGGAGAGTGACACATCAAACTGTCCCCCTACCGGTCATCATCTCGGGAAACCACCGGGAGGAGATGACCTTTTACGTCCTTCCCAACTCTGTGTCGCCCGTCATCCTGGGGTATCCCTGGCTCCGCCTTCACAATCCGGTCCTGGATTGGAGATCAGCTGGGGTATCGGCATGGAGTACATTTTGCCTGGGCACCTGCCTCCAGTCCGCTGCCTGCTCGCCGTCCGCTCCTCCCCCCGCGACGGACGCTGCACCCCCGGACCTGTCCCTGGTGCCCCCGGAGTTTCACGACCTGGGTATGGTGTTCAGTAAAGCGAAAGCTATGTCTCTTCCCCCTCATCGGCCCTACGACTGTGCCATGAACCTCCGCCAGGGGGCGCCGTTACCTTCTGGTCGGCTCTACAGCCTGTCAGCGCCAGAGAAGGAGACGATGAACACATATCTGAAGGAGTCATTAAACGCCGGGATAATCCGCCCATCATCGTCACCCGTGGGGGCAGGGTTCTTCTTCGTGGGAAAAAAGGATGGGTCCCTCCGCCCTTGTATCGACTACCGGGCCCTCAATAATATCACGGAGAAGGATCATTACACCCTGCCTCTCATGGACACTGCTTTCCACTCCCTCCAGGGGGCGACCTGGTTCACCAAGCTGGACCTACACAGCGCTTACCACCTCGTCCGGATCCGGGAGGGAGATGAGTGGAAAACGGCCTTCCGTACCCCGAACGGCCACTTTGAATACCTGGTGATGCCGTTCGGGTTGACCAACGCTCCTGCAGTCTTCCAGCGCCTCATTAATGACGTCCTCCGGGACTTCATTGGCCTTTTCCTGTTCGTCTACCTGGACGATATTCTCATCTTCTCCAAGTCCAGGGATGAGCACCAGGTCCACGTGAGGCGGGTCCTCCAAAGGCTGCTGGAGAATCGTCTGTACGTAAAGGCAGAAAAGTGTGAATTTTACGCCAGGAGTACGTCCTTCCTGGGGTTCATCATCGCCCACGATAAGGTGCTCCCTGACCCAGAGAAGGTAAAGGCGGTGGTGGAATGGCCTACACCTGCATCCCGGAAGCAGGTGCAGCAATTTGTTGGCTTCGCCAATTTCTACCGCCGCTTTGTCCCCAACTTCAGTACCATCGTTGGACCACTGACCCGCCTCACGTCCCCGAAGGTCCCGTTCCGGTGGACCGAAGAGGTCGCTGCCGCCTTTGAGGTGCTGAAGGCGGAATTCTCCTCCTCCCGGGTCCTTCGCCAGGTCGACCCCGCGCTGCAGTGCATCGTCGAGGTAGACGCTTCGGACACGGGAGTGGGAGCAGTGCTGTCCCAGCGGTCACCGGACGATGGCGCCAAACGACCATGCGCCTTCTTCTCCCGGCGCTTGTCCCCGGCGGAGAGGAACTATGATGTGGGGGACAGAGAGCTCTTGGCCATCAAGCTCGCCCTGCAGGAGTGGCGCCACTGGCTAGAGGGGGCGAACCTGCCGTTTGTGGTCCTTACGGACCACAAGAACTTGGAGTATTTACGATCTGCCAAGCGCCTGAACGCCCGCCAGGCGCGCTGGTCTCTGTTCTTCGCCAGGTTCCAATTTTCTATCACCTTCAGGCCTGGCTCTAAGAACGCCCTGCCTGACGCCCTCTCTAGGCAGTTCACTCCCGTGGAATCGGAGGAGACGCCCCAGTCCATCCTGCCCAGGTCGTGCGTCGTGGGAGCCATCTCGTGGGATATCGAGGCAAAGATCCGGAAGGCACAGGAGGTGGAACCTGATCCTGGCGGCGGACCGGAGGGAAGACTGTTCGTCCCATCTGCGGTCCGAGGAGAGGTCATCCACTGGCTCCACACCTCCCGGCTCACCTGTCATCCCAGCACCTCCCGGATGATCAGCCTCCTCCAACGGTCTTTTTGGTGGCCAGGCCTGCGGAGGGATGCAGCCCGCTACGCCCGGGCTTGCCCAGTCTGTGCCACCAGCAAGTCAGGAAATGCCCCTCCAGCGGGTCTGCTCCAGCCTCTGCCCGTCCCCGGCAGGCCCTGGTCGCATATCGCACTGGATTTCGTCACCGGACTCCCCGTTTCCAGCTCCTTTAACACCATCCTGACCATCGTGGACCGTTTCTCCAAGGCGGCACACTTCGTCCCCCTGCGAGGTCTCCCTACCGCCCTGGAGACGGCGGGCCTCCTCATCCAACACGTGGTCAGGCTGCACGGGATTCCGGTGGACGTGGTCTCGGACCGGGGTCCCCAATTTTCATCTGAGGTTTGGAGGTCCTTTTGCAACGCCATCGGAGCCAAGGTGAGCCTCTCCTCCGGCCATCACCCCCAGTCTAACGGGCAGTGTGAGAGGACCAATCAGGAGCTGGAGGCTGCGCTCCACTGTGTTGCAAGATCTAAGCCGACGTCATGGAGCAACCATCTCGCCTGGGTGGAGTACGCCCACAACACCGCCCGCTCTTCTGCAACGGGGATGTCCCCCTTCAAGGCGTCCCTGGGTTACAACCCCCCGCTGCTTCCAGCGCAGGAGAGCGAGGTAACTGTCCCGTCAGTTAGGGCGCACGAGAGGCAGTTCCGCTCCACCTGGGCCGCCGCGCGTCATGCGCTTTTACGCACAGCGGAGCGCAACAGGACCGTGGCGGACCGGCGTAGAAGACCTGCCCCGGCGTACAGAGTTGGGCAACTTGTCTACGTTTCCACCCAGGACGTCACCCTAAAAGGCGAGAGGAGAAAGCTGGCACAGCGCTTCATGGGTCCCTTTCCCATCACCCGGATCATCAACCCGGTGGCTGTGCGCGTGGCTATTCCCCCCTCCCTCCGCATCCATCCCACTTTCCACGTGTCGAAGGTGAAGCTGGCAGTTACCGACCCCCTTTGCCCTCCTCCTGCAGCGCAACCCACACTCCGGATGGTTGGTGGCCATCCGGCCTGGTCCGTCTCCTCCATCTTGGACTCCCGGCGCCGGGGTCGTGGGTTGCAATACTTGGTGGACTGGGAGGGCTATGGGCCCGAGCATCAACAGTGGGTGCCCCCGTCGTTTGTGTTGGACCCATCGCTCATCGCGGACTTCCACCGAGCGCACCCGGATAAGCCATCACCAGGAGGCGCTGCTAGAGGGGGGAGTACTGTCACGCCGCGCCGCTCATCAACGGCGCCACCTGCTCACACACCTGTCAGTCATCAGCGGCGAGGGATATAAGCCGCCTCGCCCTGAGCTTTGGTCTGAAGCCGTAGACTTCATTTCCCTTCCATGGGCTTCTACCACATTCTCTTCAGCATCCTCGTCACCGGTAAGAAAATCACTTACCTCATCTCTCCAGTCTGCTCCCCTGTGCACAGGTGGATTCCTCGGCGGCGGACAATCCCGTCCCTCGTCTCTCCTCGCTGCTGCACCGAGCCCTGCAGGTGGCTGTCTCCCGGGCTTCCATCCTTGAAGCGCCAGTCATCTGTCCAAACAAGTAAGCTTCTCTCCCTCGCCTATTCTCCTCCTGTGTTGGTGTGTGCTCATCACCCTGTGTCTGATTTCTCCCATAGGGTTGCCGGCTGAACGGTCTCCTGCCTCTGGGTCCGAAGCAGACGCCACCACCAACACATTAACATTCCGCAGACACGCACCCAAACATCCCTGCTGTTAATAAACAGTTTGAACTACTCTGAGCCTGTGTGTGTGCGTCTCCTGAGCCGAACGTTATGTCAGCCTCATTGCATCTGATAATGGACTAGTTTCTGTACTTGTCCTTTTAGACCTTAGTGCAGCTTTTGATACTATTAATCATAATATTCTACTTGATAGATTAGAACACTATGTTGGACTTAATGGAACTTCGTTGCAGTGGTTTAGATCTTGTTTATCTGATAGGTTCCAGTTTGTTCATGTAAATAATGAGTTTTCTTTCAGCTCAAAGCTTAGTCATGGAGTTCCACAGGGATCTGTGCTAGGCCCTACTCTTTTTAGTTTATATATGATTCTGTTAGGCAACATTATTAGAAAGCACTGTATACATTTTCATTGTTATGCAGATGACACACAATTATACCTGTCAATGAAGCCAGATGATAGTAATCAATTAGCCAAGTTAGAAGCCTGTCTTAAGGAAATCAAAGCTTGGATGACTTGTAATTTCCTACTATTAAATTCAGATAAGACTGAAGTCATTCTTGTTGGTCCAAAAAACCTTAGAAATTCCTTTCCAAATCAAACTTTCAGTTTGGATGCAGTTACTCTTTCTCTTAATAGCTCTGTGAGGAACCTTGGAGTTATTTTTGATCAGGATTTGTCCTTCAATTCACATATTAAATGTGTTTCTAAGACTGCCTTCTATCATTTGCGTAATATTGCCAAGATTAGGAGCATCTTGTCTCAGAGTGATGCTGAGAAGCTGATCCACGCTTTTGTTAGCTCGAGATTAGATTATTGTAATTCTTTATTATCAGGCTGTCCTAAAACATCTTTAAAAAGTCTTCAGCTGATCCAAAATGCTGCAGCAAGAGTTTTAACAGGTACTAGAAAGAGAGATCATATCTCTCCGGTTCTGGCCTCCCTTCATTGGCTTCCCATAGAGTTTAGAATTAAGTTTAAAATCCTTCTTCTTACTTACAAAGCTCTAAACAATCAGGCTCCTTTTTATTTAAAAGATCTGATACTACTGTATTATCCTAACAGAGCACTACGCTCCCAAAATGCAGGATTACTTGTAATACCTAGAATCTCCAAAAGTACAATGGGAGGCAGAGCCTTCAGTTATCAAGCTCCTCTCCTGTGGAATCAGCTGCCAATCTGGATTCGGGAGTCAGACTCGATCTCTGTTTTTAAGAATAGGGCTAAAACCTACCTTTTTGATATAGCCTACAATTAGGGAGGGATCATGTGTTTCTGAACCCTCCCTTAGTTCTGCTGCTAATAGGTTTAGTCAGCCGGGGGACCTCCAGTAATGCACTGGGCCTCATTCCTTTCCTCACTCTCTATGAAATATTTTTTTGCTGGTCATTAACATTTGTTTGTTCTCTCCCATAGATTGAGTCCCCATCGTGCTGTTTGCTCTCTACATGTCTGTTCTTTTCTTCTTCTCTATCCCCTCACCCCCCAGCCAGTCGCAGCAGATGACTGCCCCTCCCTGAGCCTGGTTCTGCTGGAGGTTTCTTCCTGTTAAAAGGGAGTTTTTCCTCTCCACCATCGCCAAGTGCTTGCTCACAAGCCTGATTGCTGGGGTCTTTCTGCAACTGTGGGGGTTCCCCCCTACAGTTGATAGTGCTATGAGATGACTGTTGTTGTGAAATGGCGCTATATAAATTAAGTTGAATTGAATTGAATTGAATTCATCTGTTCTTTATTTGGTGAGACATTCATTCTTTTTTTGAAAGGCTGCAAGACCAGATAGGAGCTCTTATTTTGAAAGTTTGCTCTCTAACTGAACAGGATTTTACACCAGCAGAGTTCAGACTGGAAATATTTATCTTCTCCTGGCTACCCCATTTCCAGCACGTAAGGTGGGCCTACTTTTATTCTGTTATCTTCCTTTTTATCTCTGCTCACTGCAGTGTACTGTAGATTTCTCTGAAACTGCTGAACTGCTGCTCAGACTTCAGCAGCTCATATTAACATGATAAATACTCAAATATGCACGATACAATCATTTTATGTATCATGAGCGGCCAAATGTACTGATATGTGTATGTATGCATTTGGTATATTGCCCAGCCCTACTTGGGAATCATCACAAAGGGTTGGTTAAGTAGGCCTCAAACATACTAGATACAGTAGAACTATTTTGAGCATACAGGGTAATCAGCAATGTGAATCTCCTGGAGTTTTAAAGAGGCATGGCAAAGATAATCAATCACATTCTTGCTGGGATGTGATCATTTGATAGCCACAGAAACATACTTTTATTCAATTCAATTCAATTCAATTCAACTTTATTTATATAGCGCCATTTCACAACAACAGTCATCTCATAGCACTTTCAACTGTAGGGGAAAACCCCACAATTGCAGAAAGACCCCAGCAATCAGGCGACCCCCCGTGAGCAGCACTTGGTGATGGTGGAGAGGAAAAACTCCCTTTTAACAGGAAGAAACCTCCAGCAGAACCAGGCCAGGGCGGGGCAGTCATCTGCTGCGACTGGCTGGGGGGTGAGGGGATAGAAAAGATGAAAAGAACAGACATGTAGAGAGCGAACAGCACGATGGGGACTCAATCTATGGGAGAGAACAGATGTTCATGACCAGCAAAAAACAATATTTCATTGAGAGTGAAGAAAGGAGTGAAGCCCAGTGCATTATTGGAGGTCCCCCGGCTGTCTAAACCTATTAGCAGCTTAACTAAGGGAGGGTTCAGAGACACATGATCCCTCCCTAATTGTAGGCTATAACAAAAAGGAAGGTTTTAACCATATTCTTTAAAACAGAGCTCGAGTCTGACTCCTGAATCCAGATTGGCAGCTGGTTCCACAGGAGAGGAGCCTGATAACTGAAGGCTCTGCCTCCCATTGTACTTTTGGAGATTCTAGGTATTACAAGTAATCCAGCATTTTGGGAGCGTAGTGCTCTGTTAGGATAATAGGGTAGAATCAGATCTTTTAAATAAAAAGGGCCTGATTGTTTAGAACTTTGTAAGTGAGAAGAAGGATTTTAAACTTAATTCTAAATTCTATGGGAAGCCAATGAAGGGAGGCCAGAACCGGAGAGATGTGATCTCTCTTTCTACTACCTGTTAAAACTCTTGCTGCAGCATTTTGGATCAACTGAAGACTTTTTCAAGATGTTTTAGGACAACCTGATAATAAAGAGTTACATATTCTAATCTAGAGCTAACAAAAGCGTGGATCAGTTTCTCAGCATCACTCTGAGACAAGATGCTCCTAGTCTTGGCAATATTACACAAATGATAGAAGGCAGTCTTAGAAACAAATTTAATATGTGAATTGAAAAACAGATCTTGATCAAAAATAACTCCAAGGTTCCTCACAGAACTATTAAGAGAAAGAGTAACCACATCCAGAGTTTGATTGGAAAGGTATTTCTAAAGTTACCTTAAAGTTAAATAAAAACCATGCAGCACTGGGTTTCTACTGAATCCTCACAATGTAATACATGCTTCCGATTCTACTTCATCTGATGATATGAGAAGGTGGTGAAGAAACCTTCAAAAAAAGAATAGCGACATTGCTCAAACACAAGCTAGCTATCATAAAGTTCAAATACAGTCAAATGTTATTTGGCTGACAATGATGCAAAGCATGAAAATGGACACTGTGTCACCAGCAATGGCCAAAAAAAACTGAAGGAATACAAAAATCAACACTTTATATTGTGGAGAGAGGAATAACCAGGCAGAGCGGTCCAGAACAAAGCAGACTTTATTAATTCCTCTCTCTCACATCATCCAGAATCACAAGCATCAGAAAGAACCCAGGTCACAGGCACCTCTCCTTTTATAGCATACAACCCGCTCAGTCACCTGTAGTGCTGCAGTAACATGAAAGACTTTGCAATTCCCATTCTGTTTGTCACTGTTTGCATCAACACACCAACCCCCGCATCAACACACAAACCCCTCATGACCATTCCGTCTGAGTGAAAACATACTGAGTGCCTTCCCACCCCCTCCCACCCAGAAACTCAGACTGAGCCTTAACCCTTATGTCCTTTGGCCTTCAGCCTACGTCCGTAGCGGCTGTAACGGGGGGGGGGGGGGTGCTGTGGCTCCAAGGTGCTGCTGTGCCAGTGGGGGGCTCCTGGGGGTGCATCCATCTGTGGGGGGACATTGGGGGGGGAAACATTTTTAGCATGCCATTGTGACTGTTCTGATGAATCGTTTACCTGGGGAGTTCTCAGGGGGGTCTTGTGTGCCGAGGAGCTCGGGCCAACACCACCTGCTCATCTGCTACCACAAAGGCGGACTTAAGCCTGTCTATACAGATTCTCTCCCGGCGACCCTCCAATTCTAACACAAAATGTTTGTCCCCGGGTTCCAGCACTCTGAACGGGCCATCGTAAGGTGGGCGCAATGGGGTCCGGTGGGCATCGTGCCTGACAAACACGAACACCGCGTCCTTCAAGGTTTTTGGCACAAAAGCACGGGGAAAACAGTGGTGGGCCGGGCCAGGTAGCGTCCCCGCGTCTGCGCTATGCCGTGAACGCGGGGACGGATGGGTGATCGGCACGGGGTTATCTGGTAAAAATTCCCCAGGGAGCCACAGTGGCTGAGAAAAAACCAGCTCTGCTGTGGAAGCCGCCAAATCCTCCTTCGGTGCGGCACGCAACCCTAATAGAACCCATGGCAACCAGTCCACCCAATTTGCATCCGTAAGCAAAGCCCTGAGCACTGCTTTCAGTGACTTCTGGAAACGCTCGCATAACCCATTGGCCTGTGGGTTGTACGCAGTCGTGCGATGAATTGAGATGCCCAGGCTCCGGGCCATCATGGACCAGAGGTCGGAAACAAACTGAGGGCCCCAATCGAACGTGATATCCAAAGGACCGCTGAAACGTGCCGCCCGTGTGGTCAAAAAAGCGCGTGCCACATCTGCGGATGCGGTGGAAGCTAGTGGGACTGCTTCGGGCCAGCGCGTGGTGCGGTCCACCAATGTCAGAAGGTGCGTGAACCCCTGCGATGGCAGGAGGGGGTCCATGAGGTCCATGTGAACGTGATCAAACCTCTTAGTCAGGATATGGAACGGCTCCAAGGGGGCCTTTGAGTGCCTGTGCAACTTTGGCTAGTTGGTAGGTTACGCAGGCTGCAGCCCACTCTTTCACTTGCTTGCGCAGGCTCGGCCAGACGAGCTTTGCTGCCACCATTTTGACTGACGCACGTACTCCTGGGTGCGCCAGGGAGTGAACTGACTCAAAAACGCGGCGGCGCCAAACATGTGGGACCACGGGGCACGGGCGGCCCGTGGAGACGTCACAGATTAGGGGGGGAGCCCCATCTTGCATAATAATAATAATAATAATAATAATAATAATAATAATAATAATAATGCATCGATTTTATATAGCGCTTTATCATATATACTCAAAGACGCTTTACAAATAGGTACATTATTCATTCACTCCAGACAAACAATGGTAGTGGCAAGCTACTTCTGCAGCCACTACTATCCAGCATAACTCTACTATCCAGCCTTAACCCTGTTGGTCCAGACTGGAGCGCGCAAACGTCCACATCGCCGATCTGCTCAGCAGCCATGGCTGTTTAATCTATCCCCACATAGACTGGGGCCACTAATGCGCGCGAGAGGCAGTCCGCCACCACGTTGAGTTTACCGGCCACATGCTGAATGCCAGTCGTAAACACCGAGATCGCGGCCAGCTGTCTCTGCTGCTGAACCCAACCATGGTTCTGAAACCTTGGCCATCGCGTACGTTAGCAGCCTGTGGTCCACGAACGCAGTGCACCGTTCGCCAGAGCTGTTTTAACCTCGGAAAATGCCTGCTGCCGCTCAGGAGTCCAGTCAACTTTGTCCGCCAGTTTTCGTTTCATAAGCGTGGCATACAACGGCTGCATGAGCTGGGCTGCACGGGGGAGGAAACGGTTGTAAAAGTTAACCATTCCCAAAAACTCCTGCAGCGCCCTGACCGTCTGAGGCCGGGGAAAATCTGCCGCTGCGCACATTTTGTCCAGTAAGGGTATCGCATCCTCCGGTGAGATGTGGTGGCCCAAAAAGTCGATTCCCATCACCCCGAACTGGCACTTCGCCGGGTTAATTATTAATCCGTGCTCCTCCAACCTCTGGAAAACCGTCCTGAGATGGGCTACATGTTCGTCCTCGGACACGCTGGCCATCAGGATGTCGTCCAGGTAGACAAACACAAATGGCAGATCGCGCTACACCGCATCCATCATGCGTTGGAATGTCTGTGCTGCGCCTTTTAACCCGAAAGGCATGCGTAAAAACTCAAAAACACCAAACGGGGTTATTACCGTCATCGTAGGTATGTCCTCAGCGCCCACCGGGACCTGGTGGTAACCGCGGACCAGGTCTATCTTGGAAAAAATGTGTGCCCTGGTGAGGTGAATGGAAAAATCCTGAATATGGGGGATCGGGTAGCGGTGGTGCGCTGTGGTGTTGTTCAATCTGCGGAAATCTCCGCACAGTCGCCACGATCACTTGGCTTTAGGAACCATATGTAACGGGGATGCCCATGGGCTGTTTGAGCATCTGATGATGCCCAACTTTTCCAAGTTGGCAAACTCCTCGCGCACTATGGTCAGTTTAGTTGCGTCCAAACGCCAAGGTCGTGCGAAAACAGGCGGCCCGGTGGTGGTAATGAAGTGCTCCACCCCGGGTTTAGTGACGGTCGCTGAAAAAGTCAGGACTGTGAGTGCTGGGAACTGGGTGAGCAGTGTGTGGAACTTACCACCTGGAGCTGTGACGTTGGCTAGTGTTGTGGACCCGGCTCCTCTAGCTGTACAGGGGAGAGAATCAAAAGACATTGTGTTAATCAGGCATTTGTTAGCAACATCGACTAGTAGACCGTGTGCACACAAAAAATCAGCGCCCAAAATGGGGAAGCTGCATGCCGCTATGACGAAAGTCCATTGGTATGTACGGCTGTGCAAGGATACAGTCAGTGTCCTCTCACCAAAAGTCTTTATGTCTGAGCCATTTGCAGCCGCCAGCTCAGGACCGCTACTTCCTGCCAGCCGGTCTGCGTAGGACGGCAGGATAAGACTCTTTTTGGAGCAGGAGTCCACGAGGAACCGTCTCCCAGAGCGTGAGTCTGTCACACAGAGCAGCTTGCTCGCTTCACCGGCAGTTGCAGCTGCTACCGACTGCTTGCCCTGGCATTTCCCGAGCGCTTGAATTGGCATGGTGGCACGCGTCCACGTGCGTCCTCTCCAAAATGGCGGTGGTAGAAGCAGAATGTGTCTCTCTGGTGCTTCTTGGCTTCCGCTGCAGCCACCGTCGTTGACTCCTTGCCCCCGCTGGCCGTCTCGCTGGGTTCCGACGCCGCTGTGTTCACTGCTAGAGCTCTGGTGGTGAGGATAATCCGATCTGCCTCTTGCGCTAGCACCCGGTAGTTGCGCACCGCCAGCAGCGGCGAATTGGCAAGGACCGCCCTGGCCGCCGTCAGGAGGCTCTGGAGGAAAAGGTGGGCAAAGAGGAAATGCCCGTCATCTGTGCCCATCAGCGCCAACATCTTCTCCATTAACTCGACTGCCGACCTGTCTCCCAACTCGGAGCGTGTCAGGAGCCTTTCTGCTCTCTCGCAGTCTTAGAGCGTATAGCGCCGGGTCAGCGTGGTTTTGAGAGCCTCGTATTTGTTGTTGGCTGGGGGCCATTGGAGCAGGCTCACCACCTGCTGAGTTGTGCATGCGTCCAGTGCTGCAACCATGTAGTAGTATCTGGTGTCATCTGTCGTTATTCCCCGGAGCGCAAACTGGGCCTCGGTGTGGAGGAACCAAGACTTCAGGTCATGTAGCCAAAAGTCTGGGAGTTTGACTGAAATGGCGCATGTATTGACGCGACCCGGACACCTCCAGTCCGGGTCGTCTCCAAGGTGTTCGCCTTGAGTTCCATTGTGCGTCAAGGGTCACCAGTGTGGAGAGAGAAATAACCTGGCAGAGCGGTCCAGAACAAAACAGGCTTTATTAATTTCTCTCTCTCACATCCTCCAGAATCCCAAGCATCAGAAAAAGCTACAGGTCACAGGCACCTCTCCTTTTATAGCATACAACCCGCTCAGTCACCTGTGGTGCTGCAGCAACATGAAAGACTTTGCAATTCCGATTATCTTAGTCACTGTTTGCATCAACACACAACCCCCCATAACGATTCCGTTTGAGTGAAAACATACTGAGTGGCTTCCCACAATATCAATGCTTTTCAACCTTTTTGAAGTTTTTACATTAAAAAAAAATTCTATGGCACGCCAACCAAAAGTGTTGCAAAATGACACATTGTACCCTGCTACAGCACATGTAATGACAATTTACTCTTGTAATTTATTTATACTCAGTGTAAAATGTGACACAATTACATACATAGTTAATGCAAACACAAGTGAACCTGTATCTGCATGAGCCAGACCCCTCTCAAGTGAGACGAAAAATCCACATGATGTCGGCAGCGTGCACCAAGTATGGAGAACACATTAGTTTGAAAATGAGACCACCACCCACCTCAGACAAATGGACCCCAGCTCTGCAGTCTAGGATTGTATTCACCTGGGACAGCCTGATGGGCCACCATTGGTCAGCCAACAGTCTGCCAACAAGGGCTGGCAGCCCATGAAACTGAACACTAGCCTGCCCGTCCGGGACAGGGATTGACCAACATTGGTCTCTGGAGGAAGCAGTGGTGTCCCCCAAGCCCGGATGGTGCTGTGAACCCAAGCATGATGATGTTTTCCTGAGATTTCTGCAGCAGGTGCAGGGCAGCCACAGAAGCCTTGAAGGTCAGTCTAAACTCCAGTGTGTCATAGACTGGGCTGGACCTGCCAGCCCACTCTTTCTAGTCCATTCTTTCACCTGTTTGCCCACTCTTTCACCTGTTTGCGCAGGCTCGGCCAGACAAACTTTGCTGCCACCATTTTGACTGACGCACGCACTCCTGGGTGTGCCAGGGAGTGAACTGACTCAAAAACGTGGTGTAGCCAAGCGCGTGGGACCACCGGGCGCAGGTGGCCCGTGGAGACATCACAGATTAGGGGGGCCCCCCGTCTTGCATAACTCTGCTCTCCAGCCTTAACCCTGTTGGTCCAGACTGGAGCACGCAAACGTCCGCATCGTCGAGGTGCTCCGCGGCCATGGCCATGTAATCTATCCCCACGTAGACTGGAGCCACCAACGCGCACGAGAGACAGTCCGCCACCACGTTGAGTTTACTGGCCACATGACGAATGTCGGTTGTAAACTCCGAGATCGCGGCCAGCTGTCTCTGCTGCCAGGCCAACCATGGTTCTGAAACCTTGGCCATTGTGTACGTTAGTGGCTTGTGGTCCATGAACACAGTGAAGGTGCGCCCTTCCAGCCAGAACTGGAAGTGGCGTATGGCCAGGTGGAGAGCCAAAGACCTGCTAAAAAAGGCTAGCGGCTGCCAAGAATCGGTGACGCACTGCTCCACGACGGCCCCTATGGCCAAGTCTGATGCATCTGTAGTGAGCGCAATCTGAGCTGCCGGGTCTGGGTGCGCCAGTAGTGCAGCATTCGCCAGAGCTGTTTTAACATCGGAAAACGCTTGCTCTCGCTCAGGAGTCCAGTCAACTCTGTCCGCCTGCTTCCATTTCTTAAGCGCTGCGCTTAAGAAATGCGCGGGGGAGGAAACGATTGTAGAAGTTAACCGTCCCCAAAAACTCCTGCAGCACCCTGACCGTCTGAGGCCGGGGGAAATTTGCCACTGCGCGCACCTTGTCCGGCAAGGGTATCACTCCCTCCGGTGAGATGCGGTGTCCCAAAAAATCGATCCCCGTCACCCCGAACTGGCATTTCGCCGGGTTGATTATTAACCCATGCTCCTCCAACCTCCGGAAAACCATCCTGAGGTGGGCTATGTGTTCGTCCTCGGATGCGCTGGCCACCAGGATGTGGTCCAGGTAGACGAACACAAACAGCAGATCATGCAACACCACATCCATCATGCGTTGGAATGTCTGTGCCGCGCGTTTTAACCCGAAAGGCATGCTTAAAAACTCAAACAGACCAAACGGGGTTATTACTGCCATTTTAGGTATGTCTTCCGCGCGCACCGGGACCTGGTGGTAACTGCGGACCAGGTCTGTCTTGGAAAAAATGCGTGCCCCGGTGAGGTGAACGAAAAAATCCTGAATATGGGGGATCGGGTAGCGGTCATGCGCTGTGGTGTTGTTTAATCTGCGGAAATCTCTGCAAGGTCGCCATGATCCCTCGGCCTTAGGAACCATATGTAATGGGGATGCCCATGGGCTGTTTGAGTGTCTGACGATGCCCAGCCTTTCCAAGTTGGCAAACTCCTCACGCTCTATGGCCAGTTTAGCTGTGTCCAGGCACCGAGGCCGTGCAAAAACGGGCGGCCCAGTGGTGGTCATAAAGTGCCCCACCCCGTGTTTAGTGACGGCTGCCGAAAAAGTTGGGACTGTGAGTGCTGGGAACTGGGTGAGCAGTGTGTGGAACTTAGCACCTGGAGCTGTGACGTTGGCTAGCGTTGTTGGCCCGGTTCCTCGAGCTGTACAGGGGAGAGAATCAAAAGACATTGCATTAATCAGGTGTCTTTTAGCAACATTGACTTGTAGTCCGTGTGCACGCAAAAAATCAGCACCCAAAATGGGGAAGCTGCATGCTGCTATGACGAATGTCCATTGGTACGTACAGCCGTGCAAGGATACCGTCAGTGTCCTCTCACCAAAAGTCCTAATGTCTGAGCCATTTGCAGCCGTCAGCTCGGGGCCGCTAGTTCCCGCCAGCTGGATGGCATAGGAGGGCAGGATGAGGCTCTTTTGGAAGCCGGAGTCCACAAGGAACCGTCTCCCCAAGCGTGAGTCTGTCATGTAGCTTGCTTGCTTCACCGGCGGTCACAGCCGCTACCAACTGCTGGTCCTGGCGTTTCCCGAGCGCTTGAATTGGCATGGTGGCACGGTGGCACGTATCGGCGTGCGTCCTCTCCAAAAAGGCGGTGGTAGGAGCAGAGCATGTCTCTCTGGTGCTTCCTGGCCCCCACTGACGCAACCATCGCTGGCTCCTCGCCTCCGCTGGCCGTCTCGCTGGGTTCCGATGCTGCTGCATTCACTGTGAGGGCTCTGGTGGTGAGGATGATCTCATCTGCCTCCTGGGCTAGTGCGCGGTAGTCACGCGTGGCCAGCAGTGGCGAGTTGGCAAGGACTGCTCTGGCCACCATTGGGAGGTTCCAGAGGAAAAGGTGGGCAAATAGAAAATGCCTGTCATCCGTGCCCATCAACAACAACATCTTCTCCATCAGTTCGACCGCGGACCCGTCTCCCAACTCGGAGAGTGTCAGGAGCCTCTCTGCTCTCTCACAGTCCGAGAGCATGTAGCTCCAGGTCAGCGTGGTTTTGAGAGCCCCGTATTTGTCGCGGGCTGGGGGTTCTTGAAGCAGGCTCGCTACCTGCTGAGTCATGCGAGTGTCCAGCACTGTGACCACGTAGTAATATCTGGTGTCATCTGCCATTATTCCCCAGCGCGCGAACAGGACCTCGGTGTGGAGGAACCAAGACTTCGGGTCGTGCAGCCAAAAGTCTGGTAGTTTGACCGAAACGGCGCACGCATTGCTGGGGCTTCCCGTTCGGGTCATCTCCGGGGTGTTCTCCTCGTGTTCCATTATTCGTCAAGGGTCACCATTGTGGAGAAAGGAATAACCAGACCGAGCTTTCCAAGCAGATGAACTTCATTCTCTCTCTCATATTTTCCAGAATCAGAAACATTAACCTCATGTAGTAGGGACTCTCTTTTATATCCCAACACTCACATGTCCCTGCTACCTGAGGTCCTGCATTCACAATTCACTCCCCCATGACAATTCCCCTTGTCCCCCAGCCCTTTGATCTCCGTGCACTTCCGTCAGAGGAAAACTACTGCATTCCATGCCTTTCATTCTGAGAGAGGAAAACTACAGCATGGGTCCCCCACAAGCCCCCTGAACTATGGGACTCTGGGGGTTTTGGGGGAGTGTCGTTCTAGGTGTTGGGACGTTATGTACTCTGGGTGCCTGTTCTACCTTGTTGTGTTCCCACCTGACCTGGTTCCCCCACCTCCCACCCTGGTTAGTTGTTATAGTCTCCTGGGAGGGGGGGTCTCCTTGTGTTGTTGTGTTTCCTTTTCTGATGGTACGCTGGGGTATCTGGGTTCCACCCCTTGAGGCGGGGGGGCTCTGTCATGGACTGGGCTGGACCTGCCAGCCCAGCTCTTTGGCACGGTGGCTGTTATGCCCTCAGGAGGGTTTTTTCCCCTTACCTGTCTCTGTGGTCCTCCTGGGAGGCTTTGAGCTCTGCTCAGCTGTGACAGCAAGCCACGGCCCTCGCTCCTGCCTGTCCTTACCAGCTGTCTTCCTTTGGTTATTTTCGCCACTGTACACACACACACACACACTTATATCTTCACCTGCATTCTCACTCTCATTCACTCCTTACATACACAAACACACACACACACACACACACCCTCATTCATTTCCACCTACATGCTCTATGCTCCCTCATTCACTCACACTCACACTCACTTCACTCACACTCACTCACTGGTGCAGACGTCCACTCACACAGGTGTTTCCACTCACGCTCTTCCACACTCTCTCTCCTCTCTCCACACCGGCAGACACTCTGCTCGTTAGTGTTGCTGTATTTAAGATCTCAGTTCACCATTGTGTATTGTCGGGTGATTGAGGTGAATTTCGAAGTAGCCTTCATCTGTCTATTTCCCCTTCGTTTTCTCCAGCCTGTGGACTTCACGGATTTACTCGGACAGCTCCTGCTTCATGAGTACAAACTGTTTCGCCCCTGCTGTCTATTTTTCCAGATGGCTCTTTTCCGAGCTCCTCCTCCGTTCCTCCGTTGCAGTTCCATCTGCCTTGGAACATTTTTTCCCCATGTTTGACTCACTTGTCGTATTGAGCGTCCTAGAGACTTCCCTGTACTCCCTTGGCTCACAGTGTTTGGACTGTTATATTTTGTTCTGCGCAATAAAGCACGCACAACGTATTTCCGCAAGTGGGTTTCACTCCTTCTGCCTTAAACAGGCAGAAAACTCATGACAGACATGACACAGAGGCTGCATTCATGCAAGCAGAGTGACGTGAATGCTCACCCTGTACTCTGTCCGAACATATGAAAGATTCAAAATCCCTTGATTCTATAAAATAATAATTTTTTGGACCAATTAAGTGAAATTAGACAATTTCCCCCTGACGATCTTTCATGGCACACCTGTTGACAATCACTGGACTAAATAGACCAGACCAGTGGACTTTGAATGATGAACGCTGATCAATAGCACATTTAGTTGAAGATATCTTTAAAATGACAATAAAGCTATTACAGTATATCCTATATTGTACTAAATGTTTGTGTTAGCAACATCCAAGAAGTACAGTGTAACTCAATGGTTCTGCATAGTGATACTAGTCTTGGTGGAACAACATAATTAAATTACTGTATTCAATGATACCATACTCCCCCTCATGTAATACTGCCTTTATACAACAGTTCCACAAGAACATTTAATTAAATGACAGCAATACTGGATCAGCTATTATGATTTATTTGTTTAACCAGTTATTTTATGCAGCTGAGAAAAAAAAATAGCTCCTTCTAAATGTACCCAGTAGCTGTTGCTCCTACAAATACATACTGGTCAGCTGTTGAGTCGGTACCGCACAAGGGCCCAGATTAAAAAGTGGCCAATGCCGGTGGCTAGTTAGCATGCTAGTGATTTGGCTTTGGCACACTTCACTCGCTTTTTCTTGGCATTTTCAGATGAAACAAAGAGTCCATCAACACAAAAGTACCGTGTTTTCTAATTGAGTCAATAAATTCAACTCTAGCCTGTCTGTTATGTTTAAACAGACGTAAAAAATTTTTATGGATGTTGAAAAGAACAGGACTTCCGGATCAGAAATGGCTGGGTTGAGACTGTCTAACTGCTTTTCAAACAGTGTGTCACTGTGGAAATTAAGGTGTTATGAGCTGGACACATCGTCCATGCTTTCTGTTATTACCTTCGCCAAGGAGGTCATGCTTTTACCGGGGTTTGTCTGTCTGTCCGTCTGTTACCAACATAACTCAAAAAGTTATGAACGGATTTTGACGAAATTTTCAGGAAAGGTGTATAATGGCACGGGGAACAGATGATTAGATTTTGGTGATGATCTGAGAATGCATACCTCAGCCAAGGCTCTTATCTTCTCACAGTGTGTTAGCAACAATACTTCAAAACTGATGGACAGACTTTGATGCAATTTTCACCACAAGTGGCTATAGGCCTACACACAAACCCATTACATTTTGGAGGTGATCCATGAGAAACGGAAGGAGCCTTGGCGGAGGTATGCGCTCTATGAGTGCTTTTCTAGTTTTGTAATGTTGCACAGCTCTGTTATCATTAGTTTGTTGGGTTATCCTCAGTTTCTTAGTCAGTTATTGTTTTCTAGTCTCTCCCGTCATCCTCCCATTCCTCCAGCCACTCGTGTGTTTTTAATTTGACCCTAATTAGTTACCCAGTTGTTCTATGTCAGTCCAATTATCTGTTCCCTATTTATATGTCAGCCTCAGTTTGCGTGGTTGTGGCATCATTACAGAACTTTCCCTCCAGTTCGTGTTCATTGTCTGGTATTAATGAACCTACTTTTTGGTTCCCAGCCCCGTGCTGAATTGTGTTATTTACCTTGTTTATTAACTAAACCATTTTTGCACTTAAAGTCCTACCCGCCTGAAGGAGTCATCCCTTTCTGCTCTGCCAACTGGAGGTTTGATTCTGACAGAATGATGCTACCAATGGACTCTGCGGGCATGGACTTTAAGTTGTACGGCTTGGAAGAGGACGAGTGTTGGGCAGCGCAGCTCATTGAGGATTTAATTTTGGACGCTTCCAACACTCCCAAGGTAGCCCTCTGTTTCCTGGACGACTTGGCAGAGGTAATATAGAGGCATACCCCAACCTGAGGAGCTATCCAGGACTCACGAGTCTCCTCATCTCCATTCCCAACCTCCAGCATATGCTCCGCAGGCAAAGAAGAGTCCCCTGTTGCAGATGCCTTCAGCGTCTCGCCACTCGCCAGCTCCAGGATCCTCTCCACGCTGCACTCCTACTCCGGTACCTCCACTCCACCTTCCGCCAGTCTCAGTCTCCGCTCCTCACCGTTCCCCAATGCCAGCTCCTCGCCGCCTCCCGGCTGCTCCCTGCCAGATGAACTCTACCACCACACGCAGCATTTCATTTGGTTTTCCAGGGGCAGCCCAAGTGGCAGTGGCAACATCAGCAGCAGTCGAGTGGGAATTTAGCTCCACTCCAACCGGAGTGGTGGCCTAGTTGATAGAACATCTGCCCCACAACCGGGAGGTTGGCGGTTCAAGTCCCGGCCGGGTCATACCAAAGACCATATAAAAAATGGTACTTCTCACCTTCTAGCTTGGTGCTCAGCGTAATAGAATGGGGGAAGGAGAAGTTGTTTGTAGCAGTGCCTTGTATGGCAGCAACCCCTCTGATTCTACATGTGATTAACATTGTAGATTGGAGAAATGTTATTTTGTTCTACAGTACATGAATGGATGTATGGACTGAACGACTCGAGATGGCTTCTTCTTCTTCTTCTTCTTCTTCTTCTTCTTCTTCTTCTTCTTCTTCTTCTTCCTCCTCTTCTTCTTCTTCTCTCCTCCAGCAGCAGCTTCTTCGCTGCTCCAGAGAATCACAGCAGTAGCCTCCTCTTTGCTTCAGAGTTCCTCTTCATCGGCTGTCCCGTCAGCTTCTTCTTCCTCCCCCTCTGTTGCTGTTGTCCTCTTCTCCACGGCATCGGCATCTGCTGCTGAGCTTCCTACTGTCATGAACCCTATGCACCATTACACGATACACGAGGGACAGAATGAAAAACCCAATCGCAGGAGTAGAGAGCGGTGTGTTTATTAAAGTTCACCAAAATAACAAGTTCAACAATCACCGAATGCAGTTCAGTTCACCACACAATATATGGAAAGGTGTAATGATAGAATTGCCACCAAACATACAGGGCCTGCCGAATGCTCAACAGCCTGGTGAATATAAAGCCTGGTGCCACAGGGCTGCATTACGCATGAAACAGGAAAGGCAAGCAGCCTAATGCTGCAGGCCTGCTAGCACAGGAGAAAAGGCTTAGACACACTTACAGGTCTGGAACTAATCCGGGGCGAGCCGTGCAGTCTGGAGGCAGAGGCAGAGACACAGACCAGCCGAAACACCAATGTACAGATCGTCTTAAAATGTCAGGCTGAGTAGAACACTGGGAGTGATTAACCATACACAGAGGAACACGCTGCCATGTATGAAGGGGAATGTCCCGACAATCTCCTTCCTCAGCAGCAGCAAACAAATACTCCAAAAGCTAACGGGGAAAGAGATTGCCGGTGTGTGAGTGTGTGGACAGAACTAAGGAACAGGTGTGTGAGAGCGCATGTGAATAAGAGTGACTGGAGCATGTGTGTATGTGTGTGTACGTGTGGGTATGTGTGTGTATGTGTGTGAGCACCGGTGACAGTACAGCTGACGGAGCCAGACAGGAGGAAAGGGCATGCCAGAGCTGTCAGAGGGAAAACTAGGACAAATCGCAACAATGAGTCAGAACCGGGTTTGGCCTCCAAACCCAGATTCAAGACAGGGCCCTCCCCCCCGCCTCTAGGGGTGGATACCAGACACCTCAGTACCATCAGCCAACAAAGAAAGGAAACAGCACCCCTCAAGGGAACCCCTCCCTTCCGGCAACAAACGCTAACCCAGGGTGGGAGGTGGGGGAAACCGGTTAGGAGGGAAGCAACTCGTGAAAACACAAAAGTACAAAAACAGAATAAAGAACAATCCCTCCTAACAAACCCCCAACCTGGAGCACTAACCCCCCTCTCCAGAAGTCCAAAGTTCGGGGGGTCGACCAGAGTCCCAGGCCTCCAGTGTGGTGAGGAGTGGCAGATCGGGTGGCCTGCCCAAGTCTCAAGTCCAGCAGGCGGCCCGTGGGATAGTGTCCGGTGGCCTGCCCAGGCCAATGGACCACCCGACCCATAAACCAAGTCCCCTTGGGTGGCTGACCAGTGTGGTGGAGCCACCAGGTCCTGCGAGGATGGCAGAGAGGCAGCCTCCATACTCGGGAGCATCGGTGGCCAAGCCAAGGAACAGGAGCCCCCCTGCCGTTCGAGGCTTGGAGCAGGAGTACCATAGCATCCGTGATGGTCCCGGTCTGGGACGTGGCTGAACCCACGATGGTCCCGGTCTGGGATATGGCTGCACCCACAATTGTCCCGGTGCGAGATGTGGCTGCACCCACAATGGTCCCGGCCTGGGACGTGGGTGCACTGGCGGTGGACTCCAGCTGGGGCACTACTGCACCCGCGGTGACCTCCCCAGCAAGGGAGGTGATGCTCCTCACGTCCTCAGGAGTCGAACCCCGATCCATGGTTGCCTCCAACAGCTCTCTAATGACACTGGCTGGAGGCTCCGAGTCCGAAGGGAGAAAGAGAAAAACCGGGTCAGGGTCGCCAGCAGCGGCAGAGCCCGGTGTGGCAGTCCCAAGGGCTACTATGAGCTGCCCTGGGTCCACCTCACCATGAGTTGGTCAGTGTGACATTAATATTGAAATTTCTGATATAATGTAACACACTTGCCTGAACTCTGGCTCCACCGCCATCCAGGACTCTGGCGATCTTGGGTGCGTGGGTTCCTCCAGTCTGTCGGGTGCCTCATCCTCGTTGGCCCCCTCCGCGGAAGCTGGACCCACCTCGTCATCAATGGGTGGCCCAGGTGGTTCCTGCTCCTCTCCAGCGACCCTAGGATGGAGCTCAAAGGGGATAGGAGAGGGAGAGCGATTAGGGTCGCCGGCAGCAGCAGAGCAGGGTGAGTAGGGTCCAGATGTGGCTGGGGGCCGCACCCGACTCCCCTCCCCAAAAGCCAGGCAACATCCCTCCACCATCAACAAATGAACTACAGGAAAGACTACTTGCCTGTGCTTAAGCTCTACCGCCGTCCAGGACTCTGACAACGATGCTCCAGGTCCCATTGGCTGGAGGTCCAGTCCGGGGGATGACTCCACTGCAGCAGCCCCCGCAGCGGGCATGATGATGGTAGCAGGGGTGGAACTCTCATGCGCTGTCCTCCACACCTCTGGTTCCTCTGGCGTGGCGGCCGTCGACGACTCCTTCGCTGGCCCGTGGGCTGGACCCTCCTGGTCCTCTGGCTCCTCCTCCCCCAAGCAACCTGGATCCGGGACCGGTGGGCTCGTGGGGGCGCATAGAAAAGAGTCATTGAGACCAGGCACGAGAGTACTGTATGCAGCTGGGGTGGAGAACTCAGGGGACTGCACGCCCCGAGTCTCCTCACCAGGAGGCAGGCAACATTGATCATTGATTGTGTAACTCGAATGAAAAGAAACTTGTCTGTTCTCCTGGCACTGGAGGTCCCCAGCGGCTTCCGAGGCATCCTCTCTACTCTCCTGGCGTTCCTCATCGGGTTGAGGCTCCTCATCCATCGGGGGAAGCGTTTTCAGCCTTTCAGCCATCTCTGGGAGAAACCACGGCTTCACCTCCAAGATGAGGTCTGTTTCAGCCAGGACAGTCCGCCTACATTCCTCCATTTCCTCCCGTGATGGGGCGGAGCATTGCTCGGAGCGAGAAGGCGAAGCTGCAGTTCGTGGAACTGAACGCTTCTTGCTGCGGGGCTTCCTCCCCCTCCTCCTCTTGGGTGACATGGGGATGAGGTAATCCGGAACGCGGAGCACCATGCTGGGAAGCGGGTCACCTACACAGAAAGACCCTGCATCCTCAGGAGAGGTGAGCAACGTGGCTGCGAGGAGCTCGAGCACCAGGAGATCCTCAGTCGATTCCTCACATGGCACGGCGAAGATGTCCCAGAATATCTCCATCACCTCCGGATGATCCCAGAGGCTGCCTCACTCCATCACCCTCCTCACGGTGTCCCGAGCCTGACGAGCTGTCGAAGATGGACGGGGCCTCTGCGTCCAGGAGAGAACCTCCTCCAGTAGACATAATGAGTGCTGCTCCCTATTTAACTCCAACTCTGTCTTCTTGTCCGCAGAATGGGTGGACGCTGGCCCGGCAGATGAAGGGGATCTGAGGAGGGAGGAAGTCTTCCTCTGATGGGAGCATTTCTTCTGGCGAGGGGCAGCCTCCGATCGCGGAAAGGCATCCTCCGGCTCCGCATCAGGAACGGGAAGGATGACAGAGAGGATGGCATCTACCCTATGGATTCCCGGAGGTGAGGGTAACACTGCTCGAAGTCCTCCACGACGAGTCGTGCCCACTCCCAGTCCTCGAGAAACCGAGATCACTTAAAGGCAAAGCCCACCTCCTCCAGGAGGTTGGTTGGTTCCAAAGTTGTCATAGCCAGGAGCGGCACTGGGGTTAAGCTCCCAGTGCTCATAAAATGCTCCTTACGGCGTGCGTCTCGAAAAGCCTCTGACAACTAAGTCCAACTCCTAGCCTGCCCGTGTGGTTTAGTCTCTAAGCCCGGTGGAACTGCTTTTACTAATAGGAGAAGGGGCGAGGGCGGATCTCTGGCGCCTTAAAACCAGATGCTTCGGGTAGATGGTAGCTCGCCAACCTGGGAAGGTAGCCCATCTAGGGGAAGGTAAACCCTGATTTCAAACCTCCACTGCCTTGCGGCACACCCGGTCATGGGAAAGGCTTCGGGAGTCAACCCTGAGGAAAAATCCGGAGTCGGAGCCCCTAAAGCAGTTCTCTGTTGTGCTCAACATCGTTCTGGCAGCTCCTGCGACGGCGCTGGTGCCAAACTATAGCAGCCCTGCTGTTCCTTTGGATTCATCAGTGACGTGGAGAGGGGGGACATGCTGCATGGGTAACATCTTGTCCTCCATATCTCCCTGCCCAGGCTTGAATCCTACCAACACCCAACGCTGGAAGGTAGAACACCGGTGCGCATTGGCCTGTTCAGCCACAGGCGGTGCTGTTCCAGCAGAGTAGACGTTTAGGATTCTCTTCCATGGTCACCATCCTGGGCTTCCTGCTCCTTGTCTGTCCAAGTCATTGTGTCCATGTATGAGGAGAAAAAGGAGAAGGGGAAAAAAAACACAACTCTACTCCGCTGGTTTTTTTTTACAGTCTGGACATTCTGTCATGAACCCTATGCACCATTACACGATGCACGAGGGAGAGAATGAAAAACCCAGTCGCAGGAGTAGAGAGTGGTGTGTTTATTAAAGTTCACCAAAATAACAAGTTCAACAATCACCAAATGCAGTTCAGTTCACCACATAATATATGGAAAGGTGTAATGATAGAATTGGCCACCAAACATACAGGGCCTGCCGAATGCTCAACAGCCTGGTGAATATAAAGCCTGGTGCCGCAGGGCTGCATTACGCATGACACAGGAAAGGTGAGCAGCCTAATGCTGCAGGCCTGCTAGCACAGGCGAAAAGGCTTAGACACACTTATAGGTCTGGAGCTAATCCAGGGTGAACCTTGTGGTCTGGAGGCAAAGGCAGAGACGCAGACCAGCCGAAACACCAAGGTATGGATCGTCTTAAAATGTCAGGCTAAGTAGAACGCTGAGAGTGAATAACCATACACAGAGGAACACACTGCCATGTATGAAGGGGAATGTCCTGACAATCTCCTTCCTCAGCAGTGGCAAACACATACTCCAAAAGCTAACGAGGCGCATGCGCACGCAGCGACCGGCAGCTGGTGAAAAAAGTCTGTCGTCTGTGTCTCTGTTTTTACTCACTTTAATGTGTTTAAACGAAATTCTCTGTGTAGTTTTTGTCCTTGAATGCTTGTGGACTGTATAATGAAGAGCTCCCTGATTCCATCAATATGGATTTCCTCCTTATTTTTGCACTGCTGCTTCTTTCCCACCGGCTCTTTGTTTTGGAGGTAAGCGCAATCACGATCATGCCGGGGAGAATACAATATTCCAGAGACATGTTACTGCATTTAAACACGGATAATGCAGCGTCTGTGTTTGAGTCTTTGCCGCGACTGCCGGACTTTATTTTAACAGACTTTCATGGACACAGCGATGAAAAGACAGACAAGAGGAGGAAATGCGGAAAGCGTGGAGGCGTAAAATTATATCTGAGAAGGCGTCAGTTTAACAGCATTCCTCTTCCTTCCATGATTTTGGGGAACGTACAATCCATGAAAAATAAAGTAGATGAAATTCAAGGGAATGTACGCTACCAGAAGGACTTCAAGAACTGCTGTGTCATGGCTTACACGGAGATGTGGGTTATGGCGCATGACCGGGATGCGGACCTGTGGATTGACGGCTTTGGAGCCCCACTTCGCTCGGATCGGTAGGAAGAGGTAATGGGGAAACGTCAGGGGGGCGGCGTATGTTTATATATTAATAAACAGTACTGCACATCTGTCACGGTCAGAGAGTGCATCTGTACACCCGATGTGGAGCTTCTGTCCGTATCGCTACGTCCCTTTTATCTGCCCCACGAGTTCCCCCAACTTTTCATCACGACTGTGTACATTCACCTGAGAGCGGATGCTGACTCCGCCTCCAGTACCGTCTTTGATGTGGTCCAGCGGCTGCAGTCAATTTCTCCAGAGGCTCCAAACTTCATTCTTGGGGATTTTAACCATGTTTCTTTAAAGAAGACACTTAAAAACTTTTATCAGTATGTCTCCTGCCCAACCAGGCGAAACAAGACATTGGACCTGCGCTATGGATCCATAGAGAGGGCCTATCAATCACTCCCCCTTCCTCTTGTAGGATCCTCAGATCACAACTGCGTACATTTGCTGCCCACATATAAAACTGCTCTCAAAAGTGACAAGGTGAAGACCAGAGACATAGATGTGTGGACAGAGGATTCAGTGCACTGCCTCCAGGAATGCTTTAACTGTACGGACTGGGAGGTGTTCACACTGTCCTGCGGGGATGATCTGGACTCTTTGGTAGACGTCACATGCTCATACATGGCTTTCTATAAAAATATGATCGTTCCACGTAAACGTGTCAAAATATATCCCAACAACAAGCCATGGGTTACAAAATCAGTTAAATCCTGCTTACAGAGGAAAGCACTTGCCTTTAAACAGGGGTCTGTTTCTGAGCTGCAGGTTGCCACAAAAGAGCTGAAGTCTGAAATTTTAAGAGCAAAACAGAATTATAAATCAGAGTTGGAAAGCAAGATGGCAAAAAAGAAACTTGGTTCAGCCTGGGCCAGTATGAAAACTATTGCAGGCCTTCAGAGCACAGAGCGCAGTAATCGTGTGTTTTTAGATGTTTTTAATTCAGACACAGAGCTGGCTAATGCTCTTAATTGTTTTTATGGTCGTTTTGACTCCTTTGATTTTAGCACAGAAACCCAAGATTTGAAACAGAAACTCAAACACAATCAGCACTTTAATATTGAGGTGCAGGATGTTAAAAGGGAGTTCTGTTCTGTAAAAGTGAGCAAAAGTCAGGGCCCTGATAATATATGTGGGCGCTTGGTAAAGTCCTGTGCACATGAACTGAGTCCTATATTTCATTACATTTTCAATAAGTCCTTACAGACACAACATGTGCCTAAGATCTGGAAAGAAGCCGTGGTTGTTCCCGTTTCAAAATCCAGCTGTCCTAAAACAGTAAACGACTTTAGACCAGTTGCTTTGACTTCAATTTTAATGAACATTTTTGAAAAACTGGTCAGATGTGAGGTCCTAAAGCAGACTGAACATGCATTGGATCCTCTGCAGTTTGCCTATAGGCCTCACAGAGGAGTGGAGGATGCCACTGTCACTCTGTTTAACATGCTTTTTAAACATCTGGATTTTAATGGGACACACGCCAGGCTTTTATTTGTGGACTTTTCTTCCGCCTTTAATACAATCCAACCTCATATCTTAGTTGAAAGGCTCCTGCAACAATTTGATTTGAGCAATAATCTGGTGGGTTGGATTCTGGATTTCTTAACCAACAGGACGCAGAGAGTAAGGGTCAATGGTACATTGTCTGACCTAAAGTGCTCTTCTACTGGCTCTCCTCAGGGGTGTGTGTTGTCACCACTACTCTTCATCCTGTACACAAACATGTGTCGGAGCAGACATGACAACAGACACATTATAAAGTATGCTGATGACTCAGTCATTGTCAGTCTCCTCCAGGATGGTGAGAGTGGCCACGGCCCAGTAGTTGATGATTTTGTTCACTGGTGTGAGGATTCCTACTTGCAGCTGAATACGACAAAAACTAAAAATATGATTATTGACTTTAGAAGGAAAACTCCCAGGCACAAAGTCACCGTACTAAAAGGCCAGATCACTGAATGTGTACAATCCTACAAATATCTTGGGATGATTATTGATAGCAATTTAAACTTTGAAGAGAACTGTGAAAGGGTGTGCAAAAAGGGTCAGCAACATTTGCATTGTTTAAGGAAACTTGCACGCTTCCAAATTGACCGAACCATAATGACAATGTTTTATCGGGCTTTTATTGAATCTGTTCTATCCTTTTCTTTAGTGTCATGGTTTGGTCAGATAAAACTGAAACAGAGGAAATCCTTGGATCAGGTAGTTAGATGGTCCAGTCGTTTGTTTGGTGAGTCACAGCTGAGCCTGACGTCCCTGTACACCAGACAAGTACAGAGGATGGCTACCTCCATTTTAAATGATGACTCCCACCCTTTGCACTGCAACTTTCAGCTTCTTCCCTCAAGACGGAGGTTTGCTGTCCCAAAAAGTAAAACCCAGCGCTACAAAAACAGCTTTGTCCATGCTGCTGTCAAAGAGTTGAACAAGCTGTAACAATATATTGCACATAATTTAGTTACCTATTTATTAACTCCATTTTATATTTACTTATTTTTGTAGGTTTTTTATCCGGGTTCTAAATCTTTTATTGGGTTTTAGACCTTTGTGTTTTTAACCTCTTTGACTAGTCTTTAACTTTTTAATATGACCCTTCTCTCTTATCTCTGGTTTTTCTCTCATCTCTTTGTCTTTATATCCTGATTGATGGAGCCTTGAGTATTTTTATCATGTTTATAGTCAGCTTCATGTGTGCCTGTGCTTGTGTTTATGTTAAATGTAATTGTGGTTTGTAAATATGGATGTCACCAGACTGCAAAACAAATCTACCTACGGGTACAAATAAAGTAACCTGAACCTCAACCTGAGGAAAGAGATTGCCGGTGTGTGAGTGCGTGGGCAGAACTGATTGGGAACAGGTGTGTGAGAGTGCATGTGAATAAGAGTGAATGGAGCATGTGTATGTGTGTGTGCGTGTGGGTGTGTGTGTGTGTATGTGTGTGAGCACCGGTGACAGTGCAGCTCACGGGGCTTGACAGGAGGAGAGGGTGTGCCAGAGCTGTCAGAGGGAAAACTAGGACAAATCGTAACAATGAGTCAGAACTGGGTTTGGCCTCCAAACCGGATTCACAACACCTACTGCCTCATCTCCTGCTTTGCCCATCATCAAACCTGCAGTGCTGCGCAAGTGCCCATGCCTGCTGCCCCATCAGCTTCAATACTGACTCCACATTGCTCTGTTCCTCCAGTGCAGGCTCCACGACATGCTTCATTTTCTGTGTCCACCTCTGAACAGGAATTAAGGCAAGTCCTCTTTGTTTCTTCTGTACCTATTTTAGAGAGGTCTTGTCTTGCTCCTTGAGGGGAAAGCCAGCTGCACTTCTCATCTGCCTCTGAGCTCTTCCTGCCAAGCTCCTGTATTTCTTCCTCTTTGTCTGAGATGGCTGCGTCAGGGATAGAGGAGAACATTTCAACTTCTGCAGTCTCAATGACCAGCTCACCCCAACCATCAGTCCCAGAGGCCGGTGGGCCACCACCATGTCTTCCTAAGGTCACAGCTCCGCAACTACTGGTTCCCGAGCCTAACGACGGTCCCTTAGGTACTATCGTCAAAGCAGAAAGCATGTGGTTATCTTCAAAGCAAAAATCTTCCATGTTTTTATTTTCAGAGCGAGAGGCTCCTGTGTTATTTTCAGAGCAAAGGGCTCTCATGTTATTTTCAGAGCAGAAAGCGCCTATGTTTTAATCTGGTGGCCCATGGACTTTGGACTTTGGTAGGCCACCCAACACATCATGTTCATCCATCAGGTGGCTGTTGGACTTGGGTAGGCCACCTGAACCACTGTGTTCTCCTGTTTGTTGGCCCATGGACCTTGGTAGGCCATCCAACGCACCTCGTTCAACCGTCAGGTGGACCCGGATTTGGGTAGGCCTCCTGATATACCTCACTCCCTGGTCTGGTGCCCTTTGGACTTTGACAGGCCCCCCAACACACAATGTTTCTCCGTCTGGTGGTCCATGGATTCTGGTAGGCCATCAGATGTGCCATATTCCTCCTGTTGGTGGTCTTGGGTCTTTGGCCGACCACTTGATGAACATTTTTCTGTTGTTTGTGTCCTTGTTTTGCCCCACTGTGCCTTTGTCCCCCTCCTCCCACCCAGTTGGGGTGTTCTTTATGTTGTTTTGGGGTGTCTGAATTCTGTCCTTGGGGGGGGGGGGGGCTGTTATGTGCTGGACATATCCACACTTTCTGTTATTTTTTAAATGTTGCACAACTCTGTTATTATTAGTTTGTTGGGTTATCCTCAGTTTCTTATTCAGTTATTGTTTTCTAGTCTCTGCCGTTATCCTCCCATTCCTCCAGCCACTCACGTGTGAGTTCATTTGACCCTAATTAGTTACCCAGCTGTCCTATGTTAGTCCAATTATCTGTTCCCTATTTATATGTCAGCCTTAGTTTGTGTGGTTGTGGCATCATTACAGAACTTTCCCTCGAGTTTGTGTTCATCATCTGGTATTAATTAACCTGCTCTTTGTTTCCCAGCCCCATGCTGAATTGTGTTATTTACCTTGTTTATTTAATAAACCATTTTTGCATTTAAAGTCCTACCCGCCTGAAGGAGTCATCCCTTCCTGCTCTGCCAATTGGAGGTTTGAATCTGACATGAGGTGTCCAACACAGTATTGTGTTGACAGACTGGACACTAAATTAAGGTTTGAAATTAACAGTTACTAAAACACCTTTGAAATGGAGTGATACATATCCAGTGAAACGTTGGTGTGCAATTATACTTGAATATAGTAACTGTTAGAATCCCTGTTGTCCAATTAAATTGTTCGGTCAGAACTAACTGTTGTATAAGATTAAATAAACAAACAAAGGATAATTGTGTGTTGCTTATTACTGTCAACTTATAATTTGCATTTGTGGAACTGTATAAAAGCAATATTGCACTCATAAATGTAGCTCCACAGTGATGTCTTCAGCCCTGTACTTCGCAATGGTTCTCCAACTTAATCACCATGGTGCTGTATTCATTTAAGCTACGGTCATAAAGATTCTTACGAAAGATAGGTTCATAAGAATCTCCCATTTCCTATGAATTCTGGAGTTCACAGACATTCGTGGAGGGAGGCATAGTTTCTTACAGCTGCTGTTCAATTCCCGAGAGCACCTTGAGACATTCTTGAGAAATGAGGTGTTTTGATGGTCCTAGAGTTCTTAGGTTCTTCGTAAGGATGCCTTGGGATCTTCCTACGGCATACTTACAACCATCATACAAAAACTTTTGTGCAATTCACAGCACTCTCAAGTCGCTGGTAGGAAGATCTTATGGCTTTTGGCACATTTTGTCGGCACAAATATCGCACGAATGATGTACTTAGATAGCTGGATACTGTAGATTGATAGATGTACTTTATTGATCCCAGTCTGGGAAATTACAGTTACTTCTGCCTTATGATCACCTCATTACCGCCTTACACGTGCTGTACAAATCTCCGTACAAACGGGGAATCATACAGTGTTTCCTATGATCGCTGTAAGGGACCCTTAAGAACAACTTAAGGTGTTCTTGAGGCATGATTATGGCCAACATCTTGCACAGTTCTTACGTTGTTCCTATGGTATTTGTACAGCCACCCTACGATGAGGGGTTTTTGTGGGGAGTTTGTAGAAACCTTGGACAAGGCCATCGACCTGGCTGTGAACTTACGAATGGTCAAAGACGGATTAACCTATTGTAACGTGCTGCTCGACATGGCGACGTCCCACCGGGAGATTTGAACTCACGCCTCCCGCTCCGGAGTCCCGCACCCTACCTGTGTCGCCAATAGGGTCAACCCACTTGGCAAGCCAAGTAGGGTGCTCATATTGAGTTTGCTACACTACTCCCCTCTGGTTGTCGACATCGTCCCGATGTCAGCGCCCCATTACTGCTTTGGACAGGAGATCCCACTTCTGACACCAATGTAACGTGCTGCTCGACATGGCGACGTCCCACCGGGAGATTTGAACTCACACCTCCCGCTCCGGAGTCCCGCACCCTACCTGTGTCGCCAATAGGGTCAACCCACTTGGCAAGCCAAGTAGGGTGCTCATATTGAGTTTGCTACACTATGTCTGCCTTCAGAAGGCCGCATGAAATGGTCCAGCAATAGTCTGTATGGTGTTGGCAGTCGTTTGTATGGGTATTTGTAACTTTAACTTTCTATAGCATTCTCTCTTGTGTAATAATGCTTCATTACATAATTGTCAGAACCAAAACAGAGCATAGTGAAGGCATGACTGCAACAAAGAATTCAGATAGCCATGATAGAAAGGTATTTTTAATGTGAATAAGATTTTTCTGTTCCTGAAGAGAAGGAAAACAGTGGCTGGTTGGCAGTGTGAGCGCAGTACATCTGGTCATCAGCACTAACCTTGAGATGGCATTTGGAAGTTAATTATGTTTCTTTTACAGTCCTATGGAGGAAGGCTGCATGTGTGTTTGTGAACAGCGTGTAATAATAGTGACCCAATCACACAAACAGTGCAACCTCTCAGTCAACTCAACTTGCATGGAAACTCCACATCTCGGGACATTCTTTTGGTTGTTCACCCAAGCCGCACACTGCAAACAGCTGTGCAGTATTTCACACAGGCTGCTCTGAGAATTTCTGCTTCCTTTTTTTTCCTCTTTCTTCATGCCGAGTTCTCATCCAAAACCACTCATTAATAAAGTATTTGCGATCGTGCGGCACTGACGGCGGGGCAAAGCTGTCTGTGGGCGGGAAAGAAAAGTTAAGAATAAAAAAGCAAAGAGAGAGAAAGAAAAGGTTTGGGGGAATAAAGGGAGAAAAAAGGGGAAGGAGTTAAGAACCGCTCCCTTTTCCCGCTCTTCTGTACATGCACACTCCGCACGCAGACTCCCCGCCCCTCCCTCGCTCTTACTGTCTCCGCTGTAATGAGCTCCAGATGTGCTGCTGAGGGTGGGGGTGGGTGAGGGTGGCGGGGAGCTGCCTTGCATGTCACAGGCTCAGAGGCGAGGAGAGACGCTGTCCAAGGGGGACGCTGTCAGCCCTGATGGAGTGGCTGCCAGGTCCTGGGGGTAAAAAAGAGAGGGGGGGATGGAGATGGTGGGTAATGGCGGGGAGGGGGCTTGGGTCAAAAAGATCTCCACATCTGGAATCACTTCAGGTCAGCCTGGAGCCCTTGCCATGAAAGGTGAGACTGGGCGCCTGGCGGGGGGCAGGGAGGGTACTGGGGGTCTGACACTGGACATACCGCAGTCAGGGATCAGTGATCGGCAAAACGAGCGAGAGCGGAGAATGAAAGGCAAAGAAAGCAGAAACGTCCCCGCTGTAAATGTGGCGTACGAGTCAGGAAAAAGCCCTAAAGTGACATGGGTGAAGCGCTTGTTCCTCACCACACTGCAGGAATTCTACCACAGCTTCTGCTTGGTTCAAAGCGCCAATACTGCACTCTGAGAGCTGGCGAGTGGTCAGCCTACTGACTCTTAGTTTCCCAGGATGCCCTCAAAAGCAAACAAAGAAAAGACTCTGGGTTTCCACTGACAGAACTGAGGTTAATTAAGCTATGAAAAGCTCATATGATTTCATTTAAATGAGTTGCTGGGAGGGAGATGGGTGGACAGTTTGAACATCAACAGTTAATCTCCTCGATTTCCCATATTCTGGCAAATTTTATGCTTTTTTTCCTGCATTAAATCTAGGTGAAAAAAAAATCATTCATATAATGTAAAACACAAAGGTAGCAATTAAAATATGTATATAATGACATATAATGTAGTATAAAAACAGCCCCTCACCCCCCCCCCCCCCAAAAAAAAACGAGGCCTGTGTTATAATTGTAAGGCTGTGATTTAATTTCTACCCAATAACAACAAACAAGATGGTATCAGGTGACTTTTTCACCAAATAACATGGATGCTTAACGAGCAAAGCTGACATTAAAATCTGAAATCCTCAAAGTGTAAAGATGTTAACGTGCACTCCAAAAATGACATAAAATGTGAAGACGGGAGAGCTTGTGCACAAATGTAAAGAAATGCACTTTTAAGAATAAAGGTGTGGTTTTGCTAAATAGTCTTTGGGATGTGTTTCATTTGCAGAATTTTGCAGCTGCACTCGCAGTTCAGTGTGACGTTGCAAACACACATACAGCATAGATGCAATGCTTGCAATTTTCAACACAATTTCAGGTTTTGGGCTTTTTGAAAGGGCTTTGGTCAAAGACTTTTCTCATGCATTTGGATTTACAAACCATACGCTTCTGTTCAAATAACGGCACATGTATCACAAAGACCAAAAACTCCACCTAGAAGGCTTCAGTTTCATCCCTTGCAGCCCGCCGTGCGCGGCGGTACTGTGAGAGCACAAGCGTGGACGTGTGTTTGTTTGCAGCAAAGGTTACGAGGGGCCGTGGAGAAGAAAGCCCTCGCGTGACGGCCGCAGAGCCAAACGAGGATTTCCCTGCACACAAATACCAAGTGTTTTTAAAATGGAAATTTCAGGTTGCAGGAACAACTTCAGGTTTCTGCTGTTCTCGGGCTGTAAATCTCTGCTTTATGGGGCCGAGCACGAGCTCCACAGCCATATTGCTTTCTCTACTATAAACATGATTTAGATCAGACTTATAGAAATCTTTGAACCACAAGGATCCGGACACCCTGAAAAAAAAAAGCTTTCCTCTCCTCTAGGATCTGTTGACACCATGTTGTTGCATTGCTTGAAATGTGTTTTTATTCATATATGAGCTGTCTTTTTAAAAATTCCGTTACAAATAAAAGATATCATAAGAAGTCATCTACTGGTTTTGGATTCAGAAATACATTAGCCTCTCCTTTATATTGGACTATTACATGAAAATCAAAATGCGTTGAAAATGTTTGCACGTCAGTGGTACAACATGGAAAAAAATGTGACAAAAAGAAGTAGCTTTAAAAAAAGTTTGGTTAAATGTCAGAGGAAGTTTTTGTTTTGTTGTTAGCAAAGAAAGAAAGAAAGAAAGAAAGAAGTCGAATCCAGTTTTGGTGCATAACTCTATCCAACACTGAAGGGAAAAATAAAAAAAAAAACAGGGGAATTCCAAGTAGTCCATGCATGAGTCTTGGTTCAGAACAAGTTCTCTGCTCTCTATTTCAGTTACAATCACAAATGGATACGTATGCAGATATTCGGCGACAGCGTCCAGTCATGGTGGCCTTTCATATTTCAGTTCAGTGATGCTCAGACGGAGGGGGGAGAAAAAAAATCCAACATTTTTGGGCTTGAAGGCTTCATCATCCATAATATGCAAGACGATCTTCACGTCCCCGTCCCGTAACGTCCAAGCCCCTCCCCCCACCAACAAACACAGCCTCCCCTCATCTCAGTTGACCGTGGGCACCTGGTTCAAGCTGTACTCCTTGGCCTTGAGCCGCAGGTTGGCGATGCTGTTGGCCATGTTCATTCCCTGGGACGTGTTGGTGTTGGAGCAGGTGGGGGGGTAGGTGGCCATGGCACTGAGAGACGAGAGGAGAGAGGAGAAAAGGTTACGCCACCTGACAGTCAGCTGAAGCCACAGCGGGAGCCGCAGCTGTGGAAATATGCACAAGAGAGGAAGACATTATCACTGATGGGGTGGAAAGCTTTCAGCTCAGTCTGAGCACATTCAGAAACCAAGAAGAAGTTCCCAAAAGGAGCATGACGGATGTTTTAGCACAATTTCAAACAACTCGCCCCGACTGCATTTAATGTAAAAACTGGGGTCTGTGTGGAGCTTAGATATTCAGCCACAGAGGGTATGTAATGTTTTAGCTTTGCAGACTAAATAAAATAAAGGTCCTACCATCATATTATATTCATGTGGTCCACCACTGGCAATCAACGGACTTTTAATGTACCCAACAGTTTAAAAAACTGGGGTAAATCTGTCCCTAATCTGCTGCATTTATGAATTTGTCTGACAGACATGAAGGGTATAATTTGAGGCCACAGCTGGAAAAATGAGAGCTCCACAAACTTGGTCAATGAACCAGTATTTCCTCATATTTAATTTTTCAACTGCAGCTCAGACTTTACATAATTATCTGAACTTAAATCTAACACCAAGTGCATCTAACAGATCTGGATGAAATGCAACCGAAAGCTCAGCTAGATCAGGAATACCTGGAGCCAGCTGTGCCAAGCTGGTATCCACAACCCTCACAGGTTTAGAAGGAAAGTTTCAAATTTACAACCAAAAATAATAATAAAAATTGTGATAAAAGTCCATTAAAGCAACACTATGCATGATTTTTTACCTTAAATAGGCCATTCACTGAAAAATTTAGGGTTTTTTTTAGGTTTTACACTTCTGAAATAGTTATTGGTCATGTGATTATTGAAAAAATGCAAAGCCTTGATATGTTTTTTTTTCTCTCCAAGAAGCCGTTTTAACTCTGTGGTTTGCTTCAGAATCCCATAACCATCATCATAAACCCAGCCTTGACACCCACTCGCTGCTCTATGATTGGCCAACCTAGCTGTCTGTCATGTAGATGGGCGGGGAACTAAAGGCATTAGCTTCAGAACTAACAGTGCTACTATGGAGTTAGCTTACCAAGGTGACCTAATGGTAAGGGATGTGGACTGGTGACTGGAGGGTTGCCTGCTGGGGCCATTAACCCTCCTTAACCCCGCTGTGGTGCCCTTGAGCAAGGCCCTTAACCCCAGCTGCTCCACTGGAGCTGCTCAGTGGCCACAGGTCAGTCTGTGGTTGGACTGGGCAGCTTTTAGGTGTGAATGTCCCTGAAAAAAGAGAGTTTGCCTCTCAGTTGACCTCCCCTGTATAGATAAAGGTTAAATAAAATATATAATCACAGTATATATTGTTATTTTCTTTAGTTTTCAGTTACCCTAACAGACATCCCTGTTTCCACCAGGTCCACTAATCCACAATCCATAATATATCTTTCCTCATTGTGACGTCATTTGTTATATTTTTGCCTGATACTCCATTGAAAAGTTACCATTAGCTCGGGTAGGTGGTCCGAGCCAGTCAGCGTAACCATCTTAGAGCACCCCTCAGCTAACAGACAGGACACCTGTTTAATTGTCAGTCTGGCCGGTTTCAATCGCTGTTTTCCATAAATTCTATCCACCCCACAACTGGAATTCTTGTTCATCTAACAACACTTGATCTAATATTTCATTCTAAGACATGATCTTAGCTTAAAGTTTTATTGGCTCTGAGATAGAAGGCAGCTAGCTGAAGCTAGCAGTTTAGCCACTCATTCATGCATGTTCCTGTGCTTACTGTGGTCCAGGGACCAGTCATGTCCTACCAACCACTGCAGCAGATGACTGCCCCTCCCTGAGCCTGGTTCTGCTGCAGGTTTCTTCCAGCTAAAAGGGAGTTTTTTCTCTCCACCGTCGCCAAGTGCTGCTCACAGGGGATCGCCTGATTGCTGGGGTCTTTCTGCAATTGTGGGGTTTTCCCCTAGAGTTTGACAGTGCCATGAGATGACTGTTGTTGTGAAATGATGCTATATAAATAAAGTTGAACTGAATTGAAACCACACACTCCTGTCTACCAGTCATGCTTTATTTTATTCATTCTTCAAGAAACATTTATGTTTGTTGGCTCAGGCTCAGTGTGAGTTAGGAGCTAGCCAGCTAAGATTACCAATAGTGGCATAAGAGGGAGGGTGGAGCTAACTGCAGCTCTTCAGTATTTAAAGAGACACACACTGAAACAAACCATTCTGAGGAAGGCTGCAAATCATGATTCACAATAATGCCGGAAGAACTAAAAGTAAACATATTTGACCAAAATATGTCAAAACATTTACCAATTAAGACCAGCTGTCACCATGTGGGAAAAGAGCAGTGAATGACCCGTTTAAAATCCTTTTGATTGTACATCATCAGCTAAGACGCTCAGAGTGGGCCTGCATCACCTGCAGCAGCACTGGAACACTGCAAAGACACAACTGGCACGTTTCACAGCCCGTGTTCCTGTGCTCAATACGACCAGAACTTTGTTAGTCAGCAGCTGACTCATGCTCTATGACTGGTTAGAATGTGAACGCTGTTTTCCTGTCAGTGCTCAGGAAGTTCCACGGAGCTGCTCTGGGTGATGCAGGTCCTCTCAGGCTGAGCTGGAAGTGACAGTCTCCTGGTCACAGGTTCATGTAGCATCAACATAACTGTGGAAGCATTAATTAAAGGTGAAAATTTTACATAGTGTTGCTTTAAGATAATTAAGTCAATTTCTTACTAACACTAACGCTCCCAGATGGAAGAGTGGAGAGAAAAAAGTGAGACGAGGTTATATCACGATACTTTGTGGTGGTGATACTGTATCAATTCATAGACACGAGTGTTGTGATACTTTATTAAAAACTATTAATAAATGCTGCTGATACAAGGTTACCTATTTAGATAACAATGACTTTTCAGTCCACTAGATGGTGCTAAATGCTCACTATCTGGTTAAGTCGGCACAGCAAAGGAGTGACTCCTGCCATCTACTGGTAGCTGGGAGTTGAACAAGACAAAGACGGGATTAGGACTGTGCGATATGATGATATGTATCAGTGGCACGATAAAAACGTCTACCGTTTCATGTACAGCCGCTTCGTTTATATCGGGATTTAAAACACACACCCCGTTTGTTCTTGCCACCACCACTCCTCTCGCCTGCGGTGTGACGTGGCTTCTGCTGGTTAGCACTGCCGCTAACTGCAAGCTAATGTTCGGTCATATAGCCGCTACTTCTGTTAGCCTGGGATGTGGGACTGTCTCCCGCCCGCTGCGTCAGAGAGGACAGTCCTCTAGTCTGGTTTTAATTGGAGGTAAGTAACGTTAACACCATCTCACTCTAACTATAAAACAGCAAATGCTAAATGACGATGCTAACTTGTCACGAATAGGAAACATTACAGCGTATCAGACCATTGTTTCTTTGGTTTAAATTACTGCTGACTTCCTTAATTTTGTTGGAAAAAAATATTACTAAAGCTGCAAAAGTGCGTGACAGTGACCGCAGGCACGCTAAATAAATAATAAATCATTTAAAACATTTCAGAGGAACAAACCGCTCTTAATGCAACTTGATTTCTAATGATTTTTAATTAGTCCAGTAGTGATAATGAACAGTTGAAGTCATCTCAAACACACATTAAAAAAAAAAAAAAATTATAACAACACTGCAAAATGAAGAGAGGAAATGTGCTTAAAATAATGACAGATGAATTTGTACAATTGATTTTTTTTCAGTACGTAATTTGAAATTTAAAAAAAGAGATGGTCTTTTTTGTGTGATTATTATATCTAAATTATAGAATTTACAGAAAATGTATATCATGATATATATCGTCATCGTCAAAAAAGATATGGTGATGTGAAATTCTGGTCATATCGCACAGCCCTAATTGGAACGCAAATCTATCACAACTATAAAATATCACAATACTGACTGTATCGCAAGATCCTGATAATATCAGACTGCATCCAAAGGCTTTTGATGCTGCTGCATGGTGGGACCTGCTAATATGGGAACGTATCAGATCGTGGGGCCTTACTGTGTCTGTATATACAGCATGTATGCACTTGTGTGTTTACATGAATTACAGTCGTTGCAGTATTATCACTGACTAATGCATAAAGCCAAATAGTATGTGTGCAAATTTATGAGGAACAAAAGTCACAAGCTGTGAATGTCTGGGATTTCTACGTAGCACGCTGTCATTAACACTAGACAGGATTTTTACTGATTAAATGAACTTATTAATCGGTTAATGGAAACCAAATGCTGCCCTGAGGGAAGAGTGAGACTTGTACACATGCAGTTCTAAAAAACTCTAAGCTGAACTGAGTAAAGAAAATAAATCAAGGAACCAAACATAAAATGCCGAGAAGAAAATCCGGGTTTTGCCAAAGTTGCAGTAAAACGTGTAAAAACACTGGCATGCTCCTTTTAGAGACAACAGGAAAACAAGTGGATGTGCGTAGAGAAGGTGAAGGCGTACTTGTTCTCTGAGGGCAGCATTTTCTGTGGCACCCGCACTGGCCCCCCCTCCGGCATCGGGTACCAGCTTTTGAGGATAATATAGAGTCAAGTGTTAGCACCACAGTAGCATTATGTATCCCCACTTCACAAAAGAGTCCCCCGGTGCAGGGTCTGCCATCACTGCTGTAACGGGGGGGGGGGGGGGGGGGACGACTGTAAATCATGAACCAATGTAACCAGAGTCACAAAAAATGTTGCCCACTAGAGCGGTGTCCATCTGTGTGCAGGCTTCATTATCTGATGCAGAGGCGGGGGTCGCTACACATGTGACAGGGTGTGTTATCACATTATCACCCTGTCAGGAGGCAGGAGGGGGCCGGTGAGGAGGGGGCTCTTCTGAGGCTGTATGCCGTGTGAGACGGGCTCATGTGTCCAGGGCAGGAGGACAAGTCAGAGGAAGGAAACTAAAAGCAGCAGAATCAATAATGCTGCACTGTAAAATATCACAGACCCATCAGGTTTGCATTATGAACTCAAGTTTAAATATTTTCAAAGATTTAATCGAGAGTGACAATATTTACTTTTAACTCAAGTTAACTTACTGAATTTATTTTAGGGCAGGAGCACTTAGTAAAAACTTAAAATGAATCTTCTCTGAGGTCTTCCTCTTCCCCCCCTGCCTGGCAGCTCCATCTTCATCATCCTTTGTCTAATATCTCCACTATTCCTCCTCTGCTCGTGTCCAAACCATCTCAGCCTCGACTCTCTTACTTTGTCTCCAAACCGCTCAACCTGAGCTGTCCCTCTGATGTACTCATTTCTAATCCTGTCCCTCCTAGTAACTCCCAGTGAGAATCTTAGCATATTCAACTCTGCCACCTCCAGCTCCAACTCCTGTGTTTTTGTCAGCACCACCATTTCCAAACCATACATCATAGCAGGTCTCACTACCGTCTTGTAAATCTTCTCTTTCACTCTTGCTGCTACCCTTCTGTCACAAATCACCCCGACACTCGTCTCCACCCTGCCTGCAGTCTCTTCTTCACCTCTCGTGCATTTGCCATTGCTTTGGATGGTTGACCCCATGTATTTAAACTCATCAACGTTCACTACCGCTACTCCTTCCATCTTCACCGTTGTACCTGCCTCCCGCTCATTCACACTCATGTATTCTGTCTTGCTTCTACTGACCTTCATTCCTTTTCTCTCCAGACCATACCTCCACCTCTCCAGGTTCTCTTCCACCTGCTCCCTAGATCACAATGTCGTCTGCAAACATCATGGTCCACGGAAACTCCTGTCTGACCTCATCTGTCAGCCTGTCCATCACCATGGCAAACAAGAAGGGGCTCAGAGCCGATCCCTGATGTAAGCCCACCCCCCACCCTGAACCCATCTGTCACTCCTACAGCACACTTCACTACCATCTCACTGTCCTCATACAGGTCCTGCACCACCCTCACATACTTCTCTGCCACTCCTGACTTTCTCATATAGTACCACACCTCCTCTCTTGGCACCCTATCATCTGCTTCCTCTTGATCCACAAAGACACAGAGCAACTCCTTCTGACCTTCTCTATACTTCTCCATCAGCACTCTTAGAGCAAACATTGCATCTGTAGTTCTCTTTCTTGGCATGAAACCGTACTGCTGCTCACTGATTTTCTCCTCTCCTCTTAACCTGGCTTCAACAACTCTTTGCCATATCTTTATAGTGTGGCTGATCAACTTTTTGCTTCTGTAGTTACTACAGCTCTGAGCATCACTTTTGTTCTTGAAAACTGGTACCGAAACACATCTTCTCCACTCCTCAGGCATCCTGTCACTCTCCAAGATTGTGTTAAACAATCTTGTTAAAAGGTCCACTGCCATCTCTCCTCAACTTTGCTGCAAAAAACTGTGCCACCAAGTATTAAATTAAGGGTGCCTTGTTTTTTATCCATGCAGTTTCAATTTGTTTGATTTTTTTTTTTTTTTTGTCTTTCGGCTGCTCCCTTTTGGAGGCACCACAGAGGATCATCACCTTATATTGCAATGATCTGCACATTGATTTGGCAAGGCATTTTACGCTGGATGCCCTTCCTGATGCATATTTTTATTTCACTAGCTGACTGACTTATAGTTCCCAGAGCTGCTGTACAATATTTTAATTGTTTTATCTCAGAAGAGAATTGACAGTGAACCTATCCAGTTATCAGATTATTCTACTGGTAAAGTGATTTCTTTGTGTTTTTCGCTCTCGGTATTTTAATTGTTTTATTTCCTTAGACACTTTGAAAATATAAAACTGCAGTAGTTTTTAGTTTGGATTTAGTGTTTACTTAAATGCACGTATATTTAAAGTTCATATTTCATCTATAAAAAAGATACACAGAATTGTCTGCTTGTGTTGGACTTTGTTTCGTGGACAGAGGTATTTGTTTGGCAGCACCGCCATTACTGGTATATCCAGCCAATATACTGAGTAGCATGTAAACAGGAACATTCCCATGAGTGCTGCACAACTGAATGCATTTACTGCCTTCACCAGAATATGAACCTTGGGCTACGGTCACAAATACTCTTATGAACGACTGCCAACGCCGTACAACTGATTTTTGGACCATTTTGTACGGCCTTCTTGATGCGGCTGCAGGAGAATCCAGCATTTGTAGACCGTTCGTCAGTTTGTGGCCAGGTTGATGGTCTTGTCCAAGATTTCTACAATCGCCCCCGCAAAAACCCGTCATCATAGGGTGGCCGTACGAACGCCATAGGAACAACATAAGAACGTAAGAACTACGCAAGACGTTGGTCGTAAGCATGCCTCAAGAACACCTTAAGTTGTTCTTGAGGGCCCCTTGCAGCGGTCGTAGGAAACACCATACGAATCCCTGTGAGATTCGTACGGTGTTTGTATGGTGGTAGTGAGGCATTCATAAGGTGGAAGAACATCATCCATTCAACATTTGTGCTGACAAAATGTGTCAAAAGCTGTAAGATGTTCCTACCAATGACTTGAGACTGCCATGAGTTGCACAAAAAGTTCCATAAGATGGCAGTAATAATAATAATAATAATAATAATAATAATAATAATAATAACAATACATCAGATTTATACAGTGCTTTTCTGGGAACTCAAAGTCACTTTACAAGAAGAAAAGTATGTACAGTAAGTATACTTTAGGAAGATCCCAAGGCAGACTAACAAAGAACGTATGAACTCTAGCACCATTGTACAACAGAAAAGCACCTCATTTCTCCAGAATGCCTCAGGTTGCTTTTGTGAATTGAATGGCAGCCATAAGAAAGTCTGCTCCTCTCCACAAACGTCTGCAAACTCCAGAATTCGTAGGAACTGGGAGATTCTTATGAACCCATCGCTGGTAAGAATCTTTGTGACCGCAGCTTTAACAGGAACATAGTGCGTTTGTAAAGTGAGCAATGCGGCTCATCACTGGAGTCACTCTGAGTTCAGGCGGATCTGAGGGGATGAAGACCTTCAGAGGAACTATGAGCAGTATGTGCAGGTAGAAGAGGAGGAAATGAAAAAATAACAGAGGTCTGTGTGTGTGGGTGTGGTTACTGTGAAATCAGCTTGTGCTTTTTCAACTGGGGACACTTCAGGAGACATTCTGCAGTCAGACCACAGGCTGTAGTGGATTCACGGAAGACAAGATGCTTGTTTCCTTTTCTTTCATCTCTACCATTCTGCCTTCATAATTCTTCTGATTCCTTTTTGATTTTGTCCTTCCATGATCGTGTCCAGCTTCCCTCCCTCCATCCTTTCCTCCTTTTGGTTCTTCATTCCCATCCCATCTTTCTCACATTTGAGCCATCCTGACCTGTTACAACAAGTTTTGCAATGAAAACAGAAGTGCAATTATTCTATTGCAAAACTAGCTGGGATGACAAAACTCTTACTGTAATTAGCTGCCAATCAGATTTGCAATGAAAAAACTGTTGCAAAACTGGTTGGCAACTAATTACAATAAGAGTTTTGTCATCCCAACCAGACCCCAGTCAGCAAGCCCAGTGGACCCCACCATAGGTTAATCTGGGCTGTCTTATAGGTCCCAACTGGGTTTGCCCACATGGACTTTACCTGTGGTGCAGGTGAGCAGGGAATCTGGTTACCCACTTTAAACCTCCTGGGCCCCACAAGTGTCATAGGCAAAATTATGCAAAAGTCATAAATTTTCATATGTTTTTCTCATAAATTTGTAAGAAAAAAGTAACAAATTTACAAAAAAGCAGATTCATGAGGAAAAATGTCACAAATGTACTAAAAAAATAGTTACAAAGTTAATTCACCTTATTCCTGAGGCTGCTGCTGTAGCAACGATTATGGGCGGAGCTTCTGCTTTCGGCTGAAGTGGTGTTAAATCAGTCAGTATGAGTGGTGTAGCAGGGGCATTTAAAATAGCGTTTTTAAAAGTTTTTCAAATTCATTTTAATGTATAGTCCACATATGTATTTTGCAGTCAGGTGGCAGCTAATTTCAGCACTTGAAGTTTTTGTATTTTTTGAATGTTTTGGCGTAGTTCTGGTACTTGTTGCTGGTGTTCGTGGTTGTGCCATAGACTGTATAAATGGAGGCTTCTCAGTGGGTGGCGATGCGTAGATCATGCACTGAAAACTAACAAGGACTGTTGGTGGGATCGGTGGTACAGACCCAACAGCATCAGGTATGTTTTCACTTATATGAATGTCACAGATCTGATGTTTATGTGTTATATAAGTCACCACAATGAAGGATGCATGAAGTAAAATGATAAATAAAAAATAGTAACAGTTTGCTTCCTAAGGCTTAACGATTTAACCCTTTAACTGCCCAGATTAAATGGATGGGTCACGTGCCCCCAGTGGCACAGCACAGCAACTGCACATGTCAACTTATTGACGTCCCCCGGCTATACGGAGAATTTTTACTAATCTCTATTGATCTGACAGTTTAGAAGGTGGCAGACATGCGCCGAAGGAATCATGGCTGACATGGAATATAGCAAAGAAGGAGAAATCCTCATTATTATTCTTCCTTTTTCCGCTTTGAGCTCACACACCAATGTGGATGCTGCCGTGTTTGGTCATCGTGACAGCGATGATGATGGAAACTGCATGAAACGGGAAAAATAGCCGCGTAATACAAACAAAATTCACGTGGGATAATCATAAGAGTTTGTAGATGTGGTACACAGGTGTAAATTACTAAGTAAACGTGTTACATCGAGGTCGATGTAACAAAAAACTGAGCTCCCATTCCCAAGACGGCGGCGCCCACGGGTGGCATGGATTCCCACAGGAATAATTACTAACTAACCTGCACTTATATAGCGCTTTTCTAGTCACAAAGACCACTCAAAGCGCTTTCACTAGTACTAACCCTCTATTCTAAGGGCCCATAGGAAACAGATATCTAGGGACAATTTAGAACAACCAATTAACCTAACATGCATGTCTTTGGATTGTGGGAGGAAACCGGAGCCCCCGGAGTAAACCCACGCAGCACAGGGAGAACATGCAAACTCCACACAGAAAGGTTCCAACCCCTGCCAGCCTGGGGATTCGAACCAGGAACCTTCTAGCTGTAAGGCAACAGTGCTATCCACTGCACCACCATGCTGCCCAATAATGCATCAAACAGAAAAAAATAGCAACGTAATACAAATGAAATTCATATGGGGTAATCATAAGAGTTTGTAGATGTGGTACACGGTGTAAATGGCTGAGCAAACACACAAACATCGGCTACAATGGACGAAAACGGCCCGGTCACATGGGTGGGCGAGCCCCCCTCCCGGTAACAGGTAAGACAGAAATATGGCTTCTTTTTTTTTTTTTTACATTTTATTGATTTTCTGGTTCATATACTTTGAAGATTAGATAAAAACATATCCCTGTAGACAAATCAGCGTCCAAAAAAACAGACCATTCTTTATGTAAATGTGTCCAAAGTCCACTTTTGACTGAGTTATGTAATTTATATAGCTGTCGTGACATTATGCAAATTAGATGCGTAAATTTATTCCTATCTGAAACTTTGGATCATATTCTACATCTTTCTAATTGACAGTAAGCCATTATCTCTTGTAACTTTCAAGTTATAGTCTTGGAAATCTGAACTATTTTATTGACAATTTTTTTTACCATTCTTGACCACTTTGGGGGGGGGGGGCTTGAGTTGCCTTGCATTGCCCTAGGTGCCATGTGGCGAATTTGGCAGTTAAAGGGTTAAGAAAGATATCAAATAGTTTGGGGGGGGGGGGGTTGCATTTGTTGCACTGCCTTGGAACAATATGGACTTCAGCACGCTTCAACATGCATTAATTTAAATTAGCACAAAATATAGGTCAATAAAATCCTGAACAATTGTCAGAAAATGTCTGTATGTTTTAAGTTAAATAACAAGCATTCATGGCATGACGGCAGCATGAGCATTTTAATTTCGGGGTAAAATGAGCAGCTGTAGCCGTCTGTTTTACCCCGACATTAAAACAGCCCAGCACAGTGTTGTGGTTCTTTGTGGCTCTAACTAGATTCTATGTCTGCTCTGAGATAAATCTGATTATGTCCAACATATTTTAACAAAATCCAGCCAACTTTATTGCAGTGGAGACATTGATATATCTCAGAGCTTTTATTTGTTTACAGCGTTAGCATCTTAGCAGCGGAGCTAACTAACAGAGCTACTGTCTGTGACTTTATAAGGTCATCTTCTCATCCCTCCATTGTCGTGGGAAACGGTACGATTATATTACTGTTTCTGAGGTGCAAAAGGCCGCATTCCCACATTTCTGATGCCAAAGTCATTGTTTTTTAACAAGGAAAAGTGTCCCGTTTCACTGACAACCTCACGTTCTAAACTAGTACCGGAAGTTGTGCCCATAATTCACACAAGGCATCATGGGGGCTAGGAGTAAGGTGGATAGAAGGAAGTTGCAAATTTATGAGAAAGAAGAGAAAAATTAGGAGAAAAAACTTTTAAATTTACAAGAAAAAAAAATTCTAAAATTACTAATTTAGATTTTATAAAAATTTTTTTTTAAAAAAATTAGAAAACACTGCAAATTAACAAAAAAAAAAAGCAGTATGAGTAGTATATGAATAAATAAATTGAAACTTTATGAGAAAAAAGTCCCAAATTTATGAGGAAAAGTTGTAAGTTTACAGTAAAAAAAGTTGAAAATTTTTGAGAAAGTTTGAATTTACAAGAAAAACGTTGCAAATTTATGGGGAAAAAATCAGACATTTACAGTTTACAAGAAAAAAGTAACAAATATATGAGGAAAGGTTGCAAGATTACTGTAAAAAAGTGACAAACTTATCAGAAAATTCCAAAATTACAAGAAAAGGTTAGCATATGTGCGAGACAAAAGAGTAAATTAAAGGAAGACTTTTTAATCTGAGTAAACTGGACTAGCCTGCCACAATTTCGATATCCAGCTTATTTTTTCCCATTAAAATCTGATGTGTTTTCAAAGTGCTCCCTTTATTTTTTTGAGCAGTATATTTTACTCTGTCCTTTTCAACAGTCTCGCCTACAATCTCCAAGGGAAGCCATCTCTGAATAAGCACTTAGTGATCTCATCAATTTCTCAGTAATCTCTCAGTGATCTTTCAATGATCTCTTAGAAATCTTTCAAAAAACACTAAAATTTTTCTGACCAAAGGCAGCTATAGCTGAGTGATCAGTGAGTGTTCAATGAAAGAAGGAGTTCATTGAACGACCAGAGTGGAGATTGCTGAGAAATCATTGGGCGATTGATGAGATCACTGTCATTGGCAGCGAGAGCGCGCCCCTCCCCGTCCCGTCTCACTTTCATTAATTCATCACTGCACCTGAGGCAGAAGATGCACCTACACCCGCTCATCAGCCAGCGTACCATCAGCTCATTCCCCCACCCTACTGGCTCGTCTATTCCCCGCAGGAGTCCTGCCAGTTCTTCCTCGGAACCCCAAGTAAGTGGCAGTTTGGCTTGTCCATTTCTCCTTATTCCGTTCCTCCTCTCACAGGCTCTCATCTTCTCTCCACAGGTGGATTCCTCTGGCGAGTGGCTGTTTCCTTAGCTGTGCGCTTATTTTTGCTATTTAATAAACTGTCAAATGTGCCCCTTTGTGTGGTTACTTTCCTGTGCTGTGGCATCATGCACATGAGCTGTCAGTTTAATAAATCATGACAGAACGAGCCAGCTAGGATGGTAGCTCAGCCGGTGCTTCACCACAGGAGCTCTCTGCTCTGGATCGCTTGTCGGCGACCGAATATCAGCTCGCTGTGCTGACATAGCAGGTGTCGAACATGATGAGGCTTTGGTCTAATGCACCTCCCCAAGCTCCTCCTCCTCAGCCTACCTCTGTTCCCACTCCTACCCCGTACGCGGGGGAGGCTGGGAAATGCAAGGGTTTTCTAATTCAAGTCCGCATGTGCTTGGAGCAGGTCGGGGAGGAGTACCCAGGGGATGTAGCCAACATGTGGTTTTTGTGTGGTTTTAATGCTGTGTTTATTTTGTATTTTTTCATGATCCTTTGAATTGGTTCTGCAATCCCTCGGATGTATGGTATAGTTATGGTGTCCTTGTTTTTGATTTCAGCTTTTGTTCTGTGTCTTATTTACTGTTTGTTTTCTTTGTTTTTGACTTGCTGTTTCCCTTTGTTTATGACCCATACTGGATATTGGCAGCGTATAAGTGCATGTTTTATGTGGTTTTCCTCCTCCTGTCTGTCTTCTTGGTCTGTGATGATGGTGGCTCGTTCATATAACGTCCTGACAGCTGATAGCTTGTGTGTTGTGGGGTGTTCTGATGTCCATAGTAGGTATTGATCTGTGTGGGTTGGTTTCCTGTAGACTGTGGTTTTTATACTGCCGTCATCGTTGTGGTGGATTTTCATGTCCAGAAAGACTATGGTGCCACTTTCCTCCTCTTCGTGTGTGAATTTTATATTCCCAGCGCTGTCCGTGCTGTTCAGATGGTCAGTGAGTTCTTGTGTGTGTCCTTTCCTTATTTTCTCCAGAATGTCGTCCACGTATCTCTTCCAGAGGGTGGATTTGCATTGTATGGGTGCTGTATTGATGGCTTTGTTTTCCAGATCCTCCATGAAAAAGTTGCTCATAATGGCTGATAGTGGGTCTCCCATTGCAAATCCTTCTTTTTGTCTGTAGATTTTTCCTCTGTATTGAAAATAGGTGGATTTTGCAACAAATTGTAATAGTTCAGATAGGTCATGAACTGTGAGATTGGTGCGTCTTTTAAGGGTACGGTCATTTCTGAGGCGTTCTTGCACTATATGTAGTGTGACGTCAACAGGGGTCTTTGTGAATAATGAAATGACATCATGTGAAATGAGGATCTTGTCTGATTCTATTTTCATATTTTTGAGTTCTTGTGCCAGCTCTTTTGAGTTTTTGCAGTGGAAATCTGATAGTCCAAGGAGGGGTTTGATTATTTCAACCAGGGCTTTTGATAAGTTGTATGTTACTGATCCAATACTGTCTATTATTGGCCGCAGTGGGATATCCTTTTTATGTATTTTTGGGGTTCCATAGATCCGGGGGGTGATGCTGGCTGTGGGAATCAGGTGATCATATGCGTCCTTTGTGATTTTTTTTTACTTTCTAATAAGGGTTTGAGAAGGGCTTTTAGCATTTTTTTCTTTTCTTCTGTGGGGTTTGTTTTAATGATTTCATATGTGCTTTCATCTGCCAACGTGGTTTCCATCTGTTTTTCATATGCTTCCGTGTCCAATATTACTGTCGTTCTGCCTTTATCTGATGGGAGGATTGTGATTGTTTTATCTGCCTTGAGTGAGTTTAATGCTTTTTCTTCTTCTTTTGTAACGTTGTTTTGTGGTAGTTTGTCGTTTTGAGGATTCCTGCGACTGTATTCCGGAGTGATGCTTTTCCCCTTGGTCCTGGATTTTTTCACATGCGAGTTCTGTTGCGAGGATGTATTCTTCATGAGGTATTCTGGCTGGTGTGATGGCGAAGTTCAGTCCTCTGACTGACACCATGAACTGAGATGAGGGGGCCTTTATGCTTTCCCACACCTTGGACCACATTCTCCAGAGACCATCTGACGGCGGAAAGCAGGACCAGCTTGGTGGATCTGACAGGTCTGCTGGGCTGGCCCCACCTACGAAAGTCAGCTGATAAAATGTCACCTGGCAACAATCAGCTGACTCTTCTGACGAAGGCTGCAGTGCACAGTCGAAACATATTAAGAAGGTAAAGACATCTCCTTTCTATTTTTGTCTTTAATAAGAACAAAAGGTAAATTATCATGATTTGGGAGAGGTCTTTAGTAAGTCAAAAGCGTTGTCGCTGCCACCTCATCACTCTTATGACTGTGCTATAGACCTCATCCCGGGGGCGAGGCCGCCGTCCAGTCGGCTATACAGTATTTCTGGCCCAGAGAGGGAGGCGATGGAGAAGTACATAAAGGAATCGCTGAACGCCGGCCTTATTCGGCCATCTTCGGCTCCACTCGGAGCTGGATTCTTCTTCGTCGGAAAGAAGGATGGCTCATTGTGCCCGTGCATTGACTATCGGGAACTCAATGCAATTACCATCAAAGACAAGTACCCTCTGCCTTTGATTTATTCAGCGTTGGAGCTCCTTCAGCGCTCACGAGTATTCACCAAGTTAGACATTAGGAATGCATACCATCTGATCCACATTCGCGAAGGCAATGAATGGAAGATGACATTTAAAACTCACCAGGGGCAGTTTGAATAACTGGTGATGCCATTCGGGCTCACCAACGCCCCCGCTGTCTTTCAACGATAAATTAATGATGCCCTTCGTGACATGCTTTATCAATTCATCTTTGTCTACTTGGATGATATCTTAATTTTCTCCCGCTCGCCAGAGGAACATGAAGCCCACATCAGGGCTGTTCTGCAACAGCTTCTGGAGAACCAGCTCTACGTTAAGGCCAAGAAGTGTGAGTTCTCCACAACATCAACCACCTTCTTGGGCTTCATAGTGGCTGAAAGGAGACTGATTGCCAACCCGGCCAAGGTAAAGGCAGTGCTAGATTGGCCAACTCCCCACTCCAGTAAGGACCTTCAACACTTCCTCGGGTTCGTGAACTTCTATCGCAGGTTCATAAGGAACTATAGTGGGGTGGTACTGCCTTTAACGCAGCTGACCTCCATTAAGGTCATACATATTTAGAAATTTCCTCAGTAAAGCTATGGTCACAAAGATTCTTACGATCAAAGGGTTTGTAAGAATCTCCCATTTCCTACAAATTCTGGAGTTCGTAGACATTCATGGAGTGGGGCATAGTTTCTTATGGCTGCCGTTCAATTCACAAGAACAACTTGAGGCATTCTTTTAATGGCTCTAGAGTTCTTACGTTCTTCGCAAGGGTGTCTTGGGAACTTCTGCTTATTGCCATCTACAGAGATTTTTGTGCAACTCACGGTACTCTCAAGTAGTTGGTAGGAAGATCTTACGGCTTTTGGCACATTTTGTCAGCACAAATAGAATAGAATAGAATAGGATAGAATAAGCTTTATTGTCATTGTCACATAAAGAATAAAATTTAAAAATGCCCAACCAGTCACAGCATCATTCATAAATATGTAAACTCAAAATGTATAAAATGTCTGTATGGAATGTATGTATAAAAACAGCATAAACATACAAACGTACACGCATACAGTCCGCACAATACACACCTCCAAACACACATTTCTGCAATTAGACGGTCCCCTCATACACCTTCAACATCCAACTGCATTTATTACATTTATTGCGCTTGAAAAAAACTGTTATTGAATCTGCTTGTCCTTGTTTTAATTTGTCTGTATCGTCTGCCTGACGGCAGCAGTTCAAACAAGGAGTGGCCAGGGTGGGAAGTGTCCTTTATTATATTCCAAGCTTTTTTGAGACAATGGGAACTGTGTAGGTCTTCCAATGTGGGGAGGGGGCAGCCAACAAATGTCGCACGAATGGTGTACTTCCACCTCATAAGGGCCTCAATACCACCTTACCCACCCTGTACCAATCTCTATATGAACGGGGATTCGTACAGCGTTTCCTACGACTGCTGTAAAGGGCGCTTAAGAACAACATAAGATGTTCTTGCGACATACTTATGGCCAGCATTTTGTGTAGTTCTTACATTGTTCATATGGTATTCGTACGGCCGTCCATTGATGAGGGGTTTTTACGGGGGCGTTTGTAGAAATCTTGGACAAGACCATCAACCTGGCCATGAACTTACGAACGGTCTATGAACGCTGGATAATCCTATGGCCGCCTTAAGACAGCCGTACGAAATGGTCCAAAAATCGTTTGTACGGTGTTCACAGCCATTTGTAAGGGTATTTGTGACTGTAGCTTTAATATTTCTTCAATTTGCTATATCGCTTATCCAGCTGGCTTTGGAAGTGGCACTGTGGAGAAAGAGAAGACGGTCCCCATCACCATGACACACTGTTACATTTGTGGTGGCATGTATGTCAGGTAGTGTCTACACAGCTACACTAGAGTGTGCTTTGACATGGAAGTATTGATCAGGCACAAACACATTTAATCTGGACTATCAGTGAAAACAGAGCAGGATGTCCACCTGAAGAAGTGCCTAGACTGTCAGTCTATTATCGTTATGTTACTGGGTGAGTAAACTCAGAGGGCTTTACCTGTAGGGGGCAGCACTTCCCCAGGACAGGTAGTCATTGGGGCGGGGTGCTGGACGAGGCACAATGGGCTGCTCCACCGCTGTCACGTCTCCTGAGTAAGATTTGAGCAGTGAGGCGTTTTTGCTGGCCAGCATAGCCCTCTCATTCCTGCGGAATTTCGCTCTCCTGTTCTGGAACCACACCTGCAACAACATGGATGTGTAATGGATAACTGTTCAGGAGCTGCATGCACACTGAGCGGGATCGCCTTCACAAACTTTACATAGAAATAAAGGGAAGCCAATGCAAGAGCACCACCAGTAATGACTGCTGCTTTGAATAGCTCTGAAAGGAGAGGACAAATCAAGTCAAGTTTGTTTTTTAAAATAATTCTGTTGAACCACAATTCAAAAGCATTGTCTGATTTTCATTGGTTAATTTTCACAGAATTTTTATTTATTACCACTTTTGTCAGATTCAAGTTATTTCTGTGACCATTGTGGGTTTTTCTTTCATTAACAGAGGGGTACCAACAATTTTGTCCACGTCTGTAGGTGGATGGATGGATGGATGGATGGATGGATAGATAGATAGATAGATAAATAGATAGATAGATAGATAGATAGATAGATAGATAGATAGATAGATAGATAGATAGATAGATAGATAGATAGATAGATAGATAGATGTACTTTATTGATCCCAAAGTGGGAAATTATTGTGTAACAGCAGCATTACAGTAGACAACCAAACAACAGAAACACACACGACAGACAAAGGGATTACCCATGGAAAGTAAAACTTAACACTACTATAAAAACCTAGATACATCATAGATGAATAGATGCTGACCTGTATGAACACATGAATCATACCCGCTGCACAATGCAGGACTATCAGGAGCAGAGTGAAACGTAAGGTACCAGTTAGTCTGTAAGGTGCAATATGGCAGCATAGATATTGCCAGAAATCAACATTATAGTGAGTTACTGAACAGTGAAATGGCATGCGGCAGTAAAGATTTCCTGTACCAGACCGTTCGGCAGCAAAGCTGTAGCAGTCTACTGGAGAAAGTGCTTCGCTGTCTGTCCAGTGTGTGGTGGAGGGGTGATCAGGACTGTCCATGATGGATCGCAGTTTATTTAGTGTCCTCTTCTCCACCACTATCTCAAAGGTCTCCAGTCTGAGACCAATCTCAGAGCCAGCCCTCTTGATAATCTTGTCAAATCTGTTGGTGTCTTTGGCTCTGCTACTGCTACCCCAACGGACAGCAGCAAAGAAGATGGCACTGGCAACAATGGTCTGGTAGAAAAGCTCCAGCATCCTGCCAGACACGTTGAAGGATCTCAGCTTCCTCAGGAAGTAGAGTCTGCTCATCCCCTTCTTGTGCACAGCATTGGTGTTGGATCTCCAGTCCAGCCCGTTGCTGATCATGACACCCAGATATTTGTAGTCCTCAACCACCTCCACATCCACCCCCCCCCCCCAACTCTGCAATGGCTGAGAAGGTGTCCTCTTCTTCCTGAAGTCAATCACCATCTCTCTGGTCTTGCTGACATTCAGCCTCAGGTGATTCTGTTCTGTCCACTCCACATATCTCTCTACCAGTGCCCTGTACTCCCCCTCCTCTCCCCCTCTTATACACCCAAGAACAGCTGAGTCGTCAGAGAATTCCTGCAGGTGGCATGACTCAGTGTTGTACTGAAAGTCAGTGGTGTATAAGGTAAAAAGAAAAGGAGAGAGCACAGTCCCCTGTGGAGCTCCCGTATCACTAACCACCATGCCAGACAAGATACTGCCCAGCAACAACTCTGGCCTGCCTGTCAGGTAGTCAGTAATCCACGAGATCACAGAGCTGTCAACCCCCATCAATTGCAGATTCTCACCCAGTAGCAGTGTCTGGATGGTGTTAAAGGCACTGGAGAAATCAAAAAATGTAATTCTCAGATTGTCTCCTTCACTATCCAAGTGCAGATGGGCTCGTGGCAGCAGGTAGATGACAGCGTCTTCAACTCCTAAATGGGGCTGATATGCAAACTGCAGGGGGTCTAGCCACGTCTTCACCTGCGGCCTCAGGTGGGCTAAGACCAGGACCTTCATCACATGAGATGTGAGAGCATCTGGTCGATAGTCATTCAGGTCCAATGGAGATGACTTCTTGGGGAAAGGAACCAGGCAGGATGTCTTCCACAGCGGCAGTACTCTCTCCAGACTCAGGCTCAGGTTGTACGGGTGTTTCAGTACTCTAGCTAGCTGCTGCAGTACTCTAGCTAGTTGGTTGGCACAGGTCCTCAGGATGCTGGCGGAAATGCCGTCAGGGCCCGCAGCCTTCCACTGACATAGCCTCTCCAGCTGTTTCTTAACCTGGTCTGTAGTCACAGTGATGAGAGGGAGGGGCCTAGTGTCCTCTGAGGAGGAGGAGGGGGGAGATGGAGAGAGGTGCTGCACAGGAGGGTGGGTGGTGAGGGGTGTGTGGGGGTCTGGCTGTGTTGTGGGGTGACAGACTGTGAGTTGAACCTATTAAAAAACAGATTCAGTTTATCAGCTCTCTCTTGTCTCCCAGATGGCTGCCTGACTCTCCCCTTGCACCCAGTTATTTGTTTCATTCCCAGCCACACATCTTTAGTGTTGTTTTGCCTGAGTTTATCCTCCAACTTCCTCCTATAATTGTCCTTGCACCTCCTCAGCATCTCTCTCAGCTCATGCTGCACTCCCCTCAGCTTCTCCTTGTCTCCAGACCTAAAAAAACTCTCTTCTTTTTGCTCAGAAGTGCTTTCAGGTCACTGGTGACCCATGGTCTGTTGTTGGAGAAGCAGTGTACAGTCTGAGCTGGCATGGCCATGTCTTCACATAATCTAATGTATTCTGTGATGCAGTCAGTCATATTGTCTATGTCCACCCCATGTGGTTCACAGAGTACGCTCCAGTCTGTCGTCTCAAAGCAGTCCTGTGGGTAAACTGCGGGTTTAAAGTGGGTAAACAGATTACCTGCTCACCTGTACCACAGGAAAAGTCCATATTGGCAAACGCAGATGGGGCCAACATGGAACCAATGGACAAACCCACATGGACCCATAAGACAGCCCTGATTTAACCTTTGGTGGGGTCAACATGGACATGCTGGCTGGGTTATGTGAACTTGTGGGATTCAATAACCTGTGAGTATCTTGAAATTTCAAACAGGCACTAAGAAAATGTGAGTGATCCAGACCAGTTGTCAGAGTTTTGTGCAAATATTTTGCTGTTATTCTAACTTGGTTTTCACTAAACTGCTCTATATTTTATTTGTCTGAATCCAGTATAAGAGTGTAAACCCTGTAAACTGAATAGCCAGCTGACAAGATTTTATACTTTGATTTGAGTTATAATTAAAATTAAAATCATCCATGTCCAAATGACATCAGATGTCAAATATAAGATTGTAAACTTTCCTGCTATGGCGGCGCATGACTCTGTTATACTGGAGAACAGCACAGTGGGGATACGTCTGACAGAAGGTGATGATGGCTGGCTGCTTGGTGACTGACTTATCAACTGTCGCACTGGAAACCACAGAGAATCACATGGACATAATTCTGATTTCACTGCTTTCACATGAGGTGTGGGCTTCGCCTCTGGGCTCGGGTGCAGATCAGGGGAAAGGGAAAAGTAGGCTATATTTCTATATAAATTAACATTACAATGTGAAATTTAATGTCTATTTTTGCTGCATTTTTAATGCACACATTTTAAGCCCAAATTGTTGAAGTGTCATACTGCTGAGCAAAGTGGGACAGTTTCAGTATAGGGCTCATGGATGGCTCATTCTGTTCCCACTCAGCATGGACATGAGTGGGTTTGACAGGAGATCACAGCACCTGCCGTAAGTGAAAGCAGATTTTAGCTCTTTTATGGCATAGTTGTTCAAAACGGTAGTTCCAAAACATTAGAAAACATGTCTTACAACACAGCACTACTTTTAGGCCTGTTGGCCATTTCTTCACATGTTGGTCACTGTCAGCAGCTGCGGTACTAATCTGACTGTTTCTTTCAATTTTGCCACTACTCCAACAGAAATGCAGTTTTTATGTATGTTTTGACATTGAGAGACCTCTAGTGGTTGTGTAAATAATGGCATGAAGTGACAGTTGGAATGTGTGTAAGACAGACCGTCACCTTTTAATTAGCCCTAACATGAACCATTTCCCTAAACTTAATCAAGTATGTGACTGCGTCGAGCACCCTCAAATCATCAGTGATGGGTGTGTGCACAACCCGCCCACACACAACAGCAAATTATTTGGAGTTTGCAATTAAGAAGTGAATTTGGACAATTTCCCACAGATACCTGAACATTGCAGGGATCCCTGGTTGAAAAACACTTCACTACAGGACACAGTGTTGCCCTCTTGGTTTCTATCTCCAGTGTACAGCCATTACATATAATCTGTCCCGCATTCACTTTCTGTCACCATTACTGAGACAAGGGCAGCAACGATTACTCCAATAATTCAACTAACTCGATTACAAAAAAATGCTTGAATCAAAATGTATGAGTCAATGTTTTGTTTGAAGCATCACTTCTGGCCTACATGACCTTCTTCTGGTCACACTATGTAAACAAGAAGTGGATTTGTTTAATGGTGCGATGTCAAAGCGACAGAGCGACGGCAGAAAGGAAGAAAGTCAGAAAAAAACAATAAAAAGTATCTCAAGTCTGGGATCATTTCAAGCTGAAACTGAAGGAAAACATTGTGTTGTGTGTTTAGTGTAATGTTTATTTGAAAGGGACATTACATACTAATGAACATTAATACAAATGTAAGTATGCCAGATTTAGCAATACTGCTAATTTGTATCTGTAGTCCCCTGGCAGGTCACAAGAACGCATTGTAAAGCTGAGTGGCGAGCTAGCATACCACAACGTTGTTGTTACAGTGTCATGGCAGACAGTATCCAGCCACATCATGTATTGCCAGCGCACCCAAAACAAGGTACGTGATTGAGATTTTCAATTAAGATGAATAGAATGTAGTCAGCTATGCTAATTATGCTTATATTGTGGAGGTAAAAGATCAGGCGAGATGCGACGAGCTGGAAGGGTCAAGGTTTTTATTTCCTCCAACATCATGAGACACACATCATAGCTCAGTGAGCTACTGTGCTGCTGAGGCATGTATAGCAAACTCTTTTATACATGTTATACAGACAGAGAGAGAATGTATGCCACATTAGCACAGTGATATACATATCATATCAATCACAATACATATCATTAGCGTGACCAACTGGCGCCCGGATGTCTTCTCCCTCATTCGGGGATGTATAAACAACAGTCCATTGTTCTGGTTGCCCCCAGGGGCTCTCTGTCCATATGTGAATTGTCCTCCGTATGTAAATTGTCCTCTGCTTCCTCCAGACCTGCTGAGTGTGAGAAATGTCCGTGTAGAGTGTGGTGGGTCACCACAATATAACCAAAGAAGATATGGTGGTAGCCGCTATGTCGTGAATTGAAGCTAATGCTGCAAAACAGAACTTCATGGTGTAATGTAATATTTAAAATGTACAATCTCTGCAATAAGCATTGCAATATATATGTATCTTTGTTATTGAGTGTTTGGTACAATTACTACTGCTCTTCAGGAAAGAAGGTTCTGCACATGTTGATCAATGCAAGTTTCTTAAGAAAAGCATCTGATTAATCAAGTAATCGTTGGACTAGTGTGGTTGATTACTCAAGCGGTAAAACAGTGGTTAGTGGCAGCCCTAATGGAGACTCCTACTGCCCTGCTGCTAACGGACTGAACTCCTACTGTGGAGGTATGTGGAGGAGGGTGTGTCCAGGGGGAGGTGCTGCCATGGTTAGGGCCTGGGTAATGGGAGTGCGGGGGCTCATTTTACAACAGTTTTATAAATATAAACAACTTAAAACTTTACCTCGACAAAATGACTATCTTGATTATTTTCCCAGCCACTAGAAGGCACTGTTTGTACTACTTTCATTCTTTCTTCCGTGATATCCACTTTAGCTGCCCTGAAGTGTGTACTATACTTGAAAAATGTCATTTTCTGTGCATCATCCACATTTTGTGGGTAAATGTGCAGCTTTTGTGTTTTTTTGTGAGCTAACATCCTCTTGTTTTAGACGCAGGCGCTGCTCTGTTTGTCCCACACTGTTGCTACGTTTCTCCTCCAGTCCCATAAAAGACACAGTAAAACCCTTTTAAAAGACCTCTGGTTTCTGATCAAAGTGTCAAGTCGCTTCCCTTAAAATCATCACAAATTCTTCCAGGCACCCACGCCCCCTTCATCTGCGGATCATCTCATATAGTTCCAATCTGTCCCACCCCACCGTCCTCCTCAACACATGATGATGAAGATGGCGGGTCACTAATGCCGTTCCATTATTAGAAGGCTCGCTGTGCTCTGACGTACAGCCTCAGGAATGAGCACAAACTTCTTTCTTTTTTTTAAAAAAAAATCAAAAGATTTCTGCTGCACATTAATCACAGATGTGCTGCCTCTCTCGCTCCAACATCACCATTTCCTCTTTCCTCTCCCCTCTGGCCACAGAAGATATACTTTGATTGCTCTGTTTAAAGGGAACACTGATTCAGTTTTGAAACATTATATATACATTTGTGGCTACGTGAAAAGCAGTGGATATGTTTAATTACTCTCTGTGTTTATGACGTGCGCTGGAGTGCATTCAGAACAACGGACGAATGAAGCTGCTTAGAAGTGAAGACTAGCAGTTTAACTAGCACAGCCAGAGGAGCGGGGGCTGAGCCACCAAAGCTGCCTTCACTGGTCTTCATTTAAAAAGGCCCTCGCCTTCATTTCACAGTTGGGGTTTTTCCATTACGGGTCCTTCTGTCTCTGTGGAGGCCCAGCCGGCACGTCCATGTGGGTCTCACCAAAGGATAAATCTGGGCTGTCTCATGGATCCATGTGGGTTTGTCTACGGGTTCCACGTTGGCCCTATCTGTGTTTGCCCACATGGACTTTACCTGTGGTACAGGTGAGCAGGTCATCTGTTGAACCACTTTAACCCCACCTGCACCCCACAGGAGCTTAACACGGGTGAGCAGGTTTCAGGCAAAATTATGAGCAAAATGGCACAAATTTAGGAGAAAAAAGTGACAAATTTACAAAAAATTTGTAGCAAATTTAGGAGAAAAAAGTGACAAATTTGTGACAAAATGTCAAAATTTAGGAAGAAAAAAGTTCACAAGAAAAAACTTATATATAGAAAAAAAAAAGTAAAATTACCTGAAAAGTGTTACAAATTCACAAGAAAGTTTTAGCAAATTTACAAGAAAAAAGTCACAAATTTATGAAATAATTATAAGTTTACAGTAAAAAAAAAAAGTTGTTCCAAATTGACAAGATTGCAAGAAAAAAGTCACAAATTTACAAGAAAATATCAAATTTATGAGAAAATAAGTTGAAAACAGGCAAACGGGTAAAGTCCATGTGGGCAAAAACAGATAAGGCCAAAATGAAGTCCACAGACAAACCCACATGGACCCTTAAGGCAGCCCATTTAACCTTTGGTGGGGCCCACATGGGCATGCGGGCCGGGGTGGTTCCTTCTGTCTATAGTGTGCTAAACAGCTGGGAATGTTATCAGACTGAACAGAGCAGACATCTGAACAAAGGGAATGTTCATCATCATCATTGGGAATCCATCAATTCCAGTAAGATTGTCCACTACAATTACTTCTGTACTCTGGTCCAGAAACACACACTCTCTTGCCCACTGTACAGATATGGGTGGAAGCTGTGACTGGTGGAGGGTCCCCTTTTTTGTGCCAAAAGCCATCCATCCATCTTCTACCACTTTTCAGGAGGTCCGGGTCGTGGAGGCAGCAGTTCAAGCAGAGAAGACCAGACTTCCATCGCCTCAGCCACCTGCTCCAGCTCTTCAGAGGATACCAAGGCGTTCCCAGACCAGCTGGGAGCCATAGTCTCTCCAGTCAGTTCTGGGTCTGCCCTGAGGTCTCCTCCTAGTGGGATGTGCCCAAAACACCTCAAGTCGGAGGAGTCCCGGAGGCATCCTGTTCAGATGCCCATACCACCTCAACTGACTTCTTTCAATGTGGAGGAGCAGCAGTTCTACCCTGAACCTATCCAGGATGACTGAGCTCATCACCCTATCTCTGAGGGTGAGTCCAGCAAGAAAGCTCATTTCAGCCGCTTGTATCCGCGATCTCATTGTTTCAGTCATTACCCAAAGCTCATGACCATAGGTGAGGGTAAGAACGCAGATTGACTGGTAAATCGACAGCTTTGCCTTAGAGCTCAGCTCCGTCTTCACCACAACAGACTGATAAAACGTCCGCATCACTGCAGATGCTGCTCCGATCCGTCTGTCAGTCTCTTGCTCCATTCTCCCCTCACTCGTGAATAAGACCCCAAGATACTTAAACTCTTCCACTTGGGGCAGGAGCTTGTCCCCAACCTGGAGAGGACAATCCACCTTTTTCCTGCTGAGGACCACTGAATCAGACTCGGAGGTGTTGATTCTCATCCCAGCCACTTCACACTCAGTAGCAAACTGTCCCAGTAAGAACTGTAGGTCATTGCTGGATGAAGCCAACAGGACATCATTCGCAAACAGCAGAGATGGAATCCTGTGGTCACCGAGCATGACACCCTCCGTTCCTTGGCTGCGCCTAGAAATCCTGTCCATAAAAATTATGAACAGGTTCGGTGACAAAGGGCAGCCCTGGTGGAGTCCAACTCTCACTGGAAACATGTTTGACTGGGTGTTCGCAATACGAAACGAGCTCTTGCAGTGGTCATATTGGAACCATGCAAAATAAAATATAGATGAAAGCTCAGCAGGACTGTTTTTAGCAGCTCTTTTATTGCCATATGGTATGCTAGGATGAGCACAGAAAAACTACATCCATGTTCCCAAAAAGATGGAATGTTACGATTATCATTAAATATCATATTTGAAAATTCAACTTTTTGAAAGTAAATTTTAAAATGCAGAAATTTGACTTTTTCCTTTTTCCAGTTTGTAATACAAAAACGTAGAAGTTTGAACACAGTAATAAATCAGGGAGATACCTTTCTAACCAGCTTAAACTGAATAAAGAAAAAAAACAACTATCCACTCTATTAAGGATATGAAATATCACCCATGAGCCTGAAGAAATAAATAAATCCGTCAAAAGGTTTTATTAAAGCTTCTATTCATCTCAGATTAATCCGTCTGACTCAGAGATAAATGAATTTCTGGACAATATTAATTTACCACGATTAAATAATAAACAGATTACAGCTCTGGATGCACCTCTTCTAATGTACAAACTACAGGAGGCACTTAAGCGCATCCCAAACAACAAAGCTCCGGGACCAGATGATTTTGCAGTAGAATTTTATAAAGAATTTTGGCCTGTGATGGCACCTACTTTCTTTAAATTGGTGAACCAAATTAAAGAAGATAATGTAATCCCTCCAAATATGAACTTGGCTAGTATTATCCTGCTCCTTAAACCTGGAAAAGAACCTATGCTTCCATCCAGCTACTGTCCCATCTCACTTATGAATGTTGATCTTAAAATAATTTGCAAAGCTCTCGCCAAAAGATTGGAAAGGATAATTCAGTTTATTATACAACCCAGTTCAAACAAGTTTCATCAAGGGTAGGCACTCGGCTAATAATACACGCAGGCAATTTAATTTAATAGACTACCGTAACATTAATAACTTAGAAACTACAATTTTATCTCTGGATGCAGAAAAAGCCTTTGACCATGTTAACTGGAAATTTCTTTTTATGGTGTTAAACAAGTTTGGGCTTGGTTCATCTTTTATAAACTGGATTAAAACACTCTATAGCTGTACGACTGCATCTGTCACAACAACTGATCAAACTTCTCGAAGCTTTAATCTCCAGAGATTTACTAGGCAGGGTTGTCCACTCTCTCCCTCACTTTTTACCATCTTAATTGAACCATTAGCAGCAGCTATACGACAAAATGTTGATATTAGAAGTATCCAAACCGGAGAGAAAGAACACAAGATAAGTCTTTATGCTGATGATGTATTGATTTTCCTTGAAAACTGACAGAGATCTCTTCTTCAGACAGTGGCGCTCATTGATAAATTTTCATCACTATCACAATACTCTATTAACTGTGGTAAATCAACAGTCTTACCTATAAATTGTAATTTTTCAAATATATAATATTTAGGAATAAATATTCCCTCCAGGCTCATAGAGTTAAAACATGCGACTAAATCACATTCTCCTTCTAAAAACAATACAAGACGACCTTACGCATTTGAGGACATTATCTATATCACTAATGGGAAGAGTCGCAACTGTTAAAATAGAACAGAACAGAATAGGCTTTATTGTCATTGTACAGTAGTACAGTACAACAAAATAATGATGGTCCTTCCAAAAAGGACAGCTTCAGGAAGAAGATGGAGGACAAGCTGCAACAGAGCGACATCAGCGGGGTCTGGAGAAACCTCAAAACCATCTCGGGGCTCCAGAATACCTCCCCCCAGGCCACAGGGGGCAGGGAGTGGGCGAACAACCTGAATCTGTTTTTCAATAGATTTGACCAACCGCCCTCCCCCCTGTCTGCACAACAACCACTGCTGCCTCTAAGAAATCAAGTCCTGCTACCCACTCCCCACTCCACCGACACCCCCCCCCCCCACTCCCAACACACAGCCCCCCATCCTGACCCTGACCAAGACCCAGGTGAGGACGGAGCTGAGGAAGATCAAGGCGAGGAAGGCGTCGGGACCGGACGGCATCAGCGCAAAGCTCCTCAAGTCCTGTGCAGACCAGCTGTGTGGGATTGTGACGTATATCTTCAACATGAGCCTGAAACTGGGGAGGGTACCACAGCTGTGGAAAACATCTTGTGTGGTACCTGTACCAAAAACTTCCCACCCCAAAGACCTGAACAGCTTCAGACCGGTGGCCTTGACGTCCCACTTGATGAAGACCCTGGAGAGACTGCTCCTTGCTCATCTCCGCCCCCTGGTGGAACCAGCGATGGATCCACTCCAGTTCGCCTACCAGCATGGCATTGGGGTGGAGGATGCGGTGATCTTCCTCCTTCACCGTTCTCTGTCCCACCTGGAGAAGCCCGGGAATATGGTGAGGATCATGTTCTTTGACTTCTCCAGTGCTTTCAACACCATCCAACCGATGATCCTGAAGGACAAGCTGCTGCGCGCAGGGGTGGACCAGCACCTGTCATCATGGATCCTGGACTACCTCACGAACCGGCCTCAGTTTGTGAGAACCCGGGACTGTGTTTCCGACACGATCATCAGTAGCACGGGGGCCCCCCAGGGAACGGTGCTGGCTCCCTTCCTGTTCACTCTTTATACTGCGGACTTCTCACACAACACAACACATTGCCATCTACAGAAGTTCTCTGATGACTCTGCGATTGTTGGTCTCATCTCCAACGGAGATGAAGCTGAGTACAGAGGGCTTATCCAGGACTTTGTGGACTGGTGCCATCGGAACTGCCTCCAGATCAACGCGAGGAAAACTAAGGAGCTGGTGGTGGACTGCCGCAGGCATGGGCAGCCCCTCACAGCACCAGTAAATATACAGGGGACATCGAGATGGTGACATCCTACAAGTACCTGGGTATTCATCTGAACAATAAACTAGACTGGTCACACAATACTGACGCACTCTACAAGAAGGGACAGCGCAGGCTGTTCCTGCTGAGGAGACTCAGGTCTTTTGGTGTACAAGGGGCGCTGCTGAAGTCATTCTATGACACGGTGGTGGCATCAGCCATCACTTTTGGAGTGGTCTGCTGGGGCAGTGGCATTACTGCAGCCGATAGGAAGAGACTGAACAAACTGATTAAGAAAGCTAGCTCTGTCCTGGGGCAACGCCTTGATCCGATGGAGGAGATAGGAGAGAGAAGGACGGTGGCTAAACTGTCATCTCTGCTGGAGTCCGAGTTCCACCCTATGCAGGACATACTGGATGCACTGAGGAGCTCATTTAGCAGCAGACTACATCATCCCAGGTGCACAACCGAGAGGTTTCGTAGGTCCTTCCTACCAACGGCTGTCAGACTGTACAACCTAAGCAGGGCTGCTCGCAGAGATAGCAAAAAGACGTAACAAACTAATAGTTTTGTTTTTTTTTTTCTCTCTTACTCTCTCACTCTGATCCTGCAACAGGTGGACACACGTGTCCGCCTCTCTTTCTCTGAGAGCCTAGGGATCCCGCTCCGGGCTGCTCCACTATGCACCGGAGAGGGGATCCCGTGAAGGCGACATGATATAATAAAACCTGCTTAAAACCACAGCACTGCTGCTTATATTTTTTCATGCCGCCTCACTGGCGGCATGAACTCGCCAGTTTTTTTTTTTTTTTTTTTTTTTTTTTTTGAATGCAAAAGATGCAATAGACTTACACAATGGTCCTCTCCGGCATACAACTAGGAACATACCGGTCGCTATGGAGGGTGAGAATATGTATGGGCACATAATCATACCATGTAGGATAACTAAATAGACGGTTATGCTGTTTCATCCCACCTAGCAACAATGCTCTGCACTGTGTGTGTTTATATATTTACATATTTATTCCATCTAGCTACAATGCTCTGCACTGGGTGTGTTTATATTTATATATCTATATATTTATTCCATCTAGCTACAATGCTCCGCACTGTGTTTTTATATATCTACATATTATTCCATCTAGCTACATTGCTCCGCACTGTGTGTGTTTATATACTTGCATATTTATTCCACCTAGCTGCAATGCTCCATACTGTGGGTGTTTATATATTTACATATTTATTCCATCTAGCTACAATGCTCTGCACTGTGTGTTCATATATTCATATATTTATTCCATCCAGCTACAATGCTCTGCACTGTGTGTCTGTGTGTGTGTGTGTGTATATATATATTTTATAGTAATATGTACATATGTATATTAGCTGCTCTTGCTTGCTTGTTTTTTCTTGCCTTCTGATTGTTGCTCTGAGTGTTGCTATCCCTGTGCTGTTGCAATCCTGGAATTTCCCCTTTGTGGGACTAATAAAGGCTTATCTTATCTTAAAATCAATTATTTATTTTCAATGATTCCTAACCATCTATGGCCTAGTTTAAGTCTCTAGACTCAAATATAAGTAAGTTTTTATGGAAGGATAAACCATCACGGATCAGCTTAAAAACTGTTCAAAAAACAAGAGTGCAGAGGTTTAGATTTACCAAATTTTTAAAATTACTTCTTAACCAATAGACTGCAGTTTGTTTCTAAATGGACAAAATCAACCCCACTAGGAAACACACGGTTAGATGCTGAACAGGCTCTCTGTGGGTCACTAAATATCTCTGACTTACCTTTCATGAGTCCCTGTATCAAACGCCATGACTGTTTTAAAAGCATTAACATTAGCTCCTCTCTGACAGCCTGGTAGAAATTTTTAAAAATAACAGGGTCTTCACTTGCCCCTTGCAAATGCACGGCCATGGATGTTCAACTTTCCACTATGGAATGAGAAAGAAATAAAATCTTAGAACATCTTTTTCAAGGTGAAAACTTTATCCAATTCCGGGATCTGGTGTCACAGTATGACATCAGTGATAAAAATTTTCTTGAATACCAACAGCATAAATCCATAATAAAAGCAAGCTTCTGTTTCAACCAGACAGAGTTAGAGGTACCAGTTAAGGTGGCAAAGATTCTAAATCTTGGTTCCCCTAAACTGATATTGAAAATACACGGACTATTATCAAAACTGGATGAGTCAGTATCTCTTGAAAAATCAGAATGTGTGATACGTCTATCAATCAATAAAGATGAAAGGTTCTGGACACAAATATGTTTAAAAACTTTTAAGATGACTAAAAAAATCTAACTTACAACTCATACAGTGCAAAGTTCGACACAGAACTCATTACACAGGACAAAGGATGTTCAAAATGGGCCTGAGTCACACAAATATCTGCTCCCACTGCACCAGCAATGTCTGGGATAGTTAAATGCATGCTTTTGTGGTCCTGTGCACCGGTCCAAAAGTTCTGGCAGAAGACATGTGAAGACTTATCAGCATGGCTTGGGTATCATAACCCATCCTCTCCCATACTTTGCATATTGGGTGATTTAAGTGAAATAAATATAGAGGCAAATGTGTCACACATGGTTCCCACTGCTTTAGGTATCGCCAAAAAAACTATCCTCATGAATTGGAAATCAAGAAATAATTTAAAATCAACCCACTATAAGAACCTCCTATTAGATTATATTCATCTGGAGAGAATGTCTGCCTCCTCCAAAGAAACAACTGGCTGAATTCAATTCTCTCTGGTCCCCGCTTATTGATTCTATAACTGGCAGGGTGGAGGGCGGCAGATCGTTCTCCTTGGCGTGGGTTTTTCTGTGACCCACTGGAGCCTGTGTCCTGGAAACTTTTCCTGGGGTGGCTGTGCATCTGGCCTGGAAGGGGGGGCTGCTGGGTGGGCCTGGGGGGTGGGCCATGGTCCGGGCTGGCCAGTGTTATCTCCTGGGTGGAGCTGGGTCTGGCCTTGGGCCCCTGGTGCTAGGGGACTGTCTCCCCCTCTGGGCCATGGTCTGGTGCGCGCCGGTGGTGTGGGCCCTGCCGGTGCTCTAGGGGCTAGTGCCTGCATGCTGGGGTGGAGGGGTTCTGGGGGGTCACCCCTCATCATCTGGGGCCTGCGTGTGTGTGTGCATGCGTGCACGTGCGTGTGTGTGAGTGTGTGTACACAAATGTATGTGCAGGTGTGTGCAAGTGTGGGTGTGTGTGGGTTTGCATGAATATGTGTGGTATGTGTGGGTGTGGATATGGGTATGTGCATGCATGTGTGAATGTGTGGGTATGTGTGTTGTGTGCAAATATGAGAGGGTGTGTGTGGGTGTAGGTAGACATATGTGATGGTATGTATGTGTGTGTACACGTGAGGGTGGCCGTGTGTGTGTGGCGGGGGCAAGTACCTGCGGGTAGATACACGGTTGTGAAAGGTTGTACGTGAGTGGAAGACCTTGTTAGGCAGTGGGGGCTCAGGGTGGGGTGGGCTGTCTGGTGGCCTGGACTGACTGCTGTTGTGTCTTAGGGTAGGGCGCTTTGCCCACACTGTGTCCAGTGTTCGTGGCACTGGGTATGAGTGTCTGTGGGTGTTCGGTGGCAGTCGAGCGGCCTTTGCCACAGGATGGCAGCCGTGTTTCCATTGGTTTGCCCCGGGGCGGCTGCAGGGGTGGCCTACCACTGGCAATGTCTTGCCGGGGTGGGCTCGCGAGGGGCGCTTTGGGATGTCATTTGACATATGGACTGTCGTATTATTGTTATATATGTTTGTGTACATGCATACAGGTGTGTACAAGATGCGTGAGAATAAGTGTGAGTGTGGCCTCCCCATTGTTCCTGTGGTGCTGGAGAGAGCTGGGGAATGACATTGGTGGGTCCTGGGTTGCACGGCCTGGCGTCCCTCGTCCTGGAATGGAATCTTCGGGCAGTGGGTGGCTTCCAGAGCCAGTTTGGGAGCTGACTTCTGAAGGGGGACGGGCCTCTCTGGGACCACCCCCCTCTCAGTCTTACCCCCCCCTCCCAATTCTGGGTGGATCATACATCTTATTGGATACACTAAGGGTTTTGCGTTGGGGGTATGCCGTACGGTGTCGGTGAAGAGGATCCCTCCATCTACTTCTGGGCCGTGGGGCTGCCCTCACCTTGATTTTAATTGTACAGTAGACACTGAGGTCTTGCAGGGATGGGAGCTCTGCTACCCATAGCAACAGGTACCAATGCCCTATCACACTATCCCTCCAATTTTAACTGCACTTTGGAAGTTCATACACCTGCACCCAATGACACCACACAATTAACACTCACCCATCACAATTTGCACATAGGCGGTGGGGTGGCGGGGTCTTCCTCCACCCCTGCTTCCCTCCTTCTGCTGGGGGCCTGGGGCCTGGCTGGTAACCTGGGGCCCGTCAGGCTGTTGTCATCCCAAGGCGTTACTGTGAGTGAATAGGTGCGAGTAAGGGAGTGAGCGATAGAGAGAGTGAGTAAGTGAGTAAGTGAGAGTAAGGGAGTAATGAGTAGCGATGGTGATGGGGTGGTGGGTCAGATTTGTGTGGTACTTTGCATATCGGGGGGACATCTCTGGGTGCTTTCAGTGGGTCCATTGGTTGTTCGCTCTGGGCGGGTATTGGTGGCGGTGGGCTGCTTCTGTGGCCATAGCTGCCCTAGGGTGGGTTGGCGGGGGTGTTGCTGCTGGTCTGCGCCGGAGGCCTCCCCAGCCGCTGCCGGGCATTGGTACACGTTCCTGCCAACTGAATCTGTGCCACCGTTGCCTCAAGTGTTAATGGTGAATAAGTGTGAGTGAGAGAGCATGAGTAAATGTGAGTGAGTCAGCGCTTGAATAAGAATGTATTTATGAGTGAATGTGACTAGAAGGAAGCATATGTGAGTGCGAGTGACTGTGAAGGTGAGTGGGAATGGGAGCGAGACTGAACAGTTTGGAAGTGGGTGAGAGTGAATGAGTCTGAGTGTGAGAGTAATGTTTTGTTAAGGAGAGGGTGAATGAAAGGAAGTGAGTGAGTGCGTGTGAGTACGAGTGAGTGTGTGTGAGAGCATGAGGGTGTGAGTGCATAAGAGTGAGTGTATGAGCTGGTGGGGGATGCTGGACTTAGGGGATGGTGCCCCCTGGTACCTCCTGGCCGCATAGCCTCCCTTGGACGGGGGGGCTTTCCCCTTGTGGGGCCCCCCGCGCCTTTCTACCACCTTTCCTTGGATGTGGGGGCCTGGGGGCTCCCGGGGTGTGGGTCGAGGGTGCTGGGGTGGGTGCGGGCCCGCTGTGGGTGGTGAGGTGTCTGGGAGGGCCCGTGCCGGGGGCGTGGACCAGTTACTGGCCCGGGGGAAGGGGGAATGGCGTTGGTCTTCTGGCACCTGGGGCTCGGGGGTTGACATTGGCCCCGCTGGGGGTGGCGGGGGCCAGATGGCCCAGGGTCAAGGGTGCACTATGCCAGCCACCTCACGGCACAGCCTCCCTTAGCCATCCCTCCTGGGGCGGTTGCATGGCTGTGCTGGGGCTTGCTGGCTCGGGGCATTTGTGCTCTGTCAGGGTTGGCGGTGTTGTCTTGCGTGCTTGGCGTTTCGGGGTGGGGGGGGGTTGCTGTGACCTTCCGCCCTCTTTGTATGTTTTCTGGCAAAAAACTCACATGCACACATTCACTTTGTGCGCACTCTCATACACAAGCATGCACACACACATGTTCTTTTACAGGTACAGATACCAGACTTGTGATGAGACCTTTTCAGAAGAAAAAACAGTTTGTCTTCTATTTGTTTCAGTTGTGTCTGTTTTTTCTGTATCTTCCTCTCTATTTTTCCCTCTCCCCACCCCCCCTCCCCAGTCAGGTCTATCATGGGTAAAACAATTTAAATAAAGCATTAAAAGTTCTTACAAGAGGAGTCTATAAATAGTATACAGTACATAGATATGTGCTGTATAAAGCTTCTTTCGGCAAAGTAAATCTGTTTGGCACAATAAGGGAAGCAGATTTCTGTTCTGCTTACCTAGCTGCCTGACAGGACAAGGAGAAAAAAACAAGAAGGCCAATGGATCGATTCCACCCCTGACCATCGTGGGTTTGATCCTACCCCCTGACCATCGGTGACCCTTCTGTGTGGAGTTTGCATGTTGTCCCTGTGTCTGCGTGGGTTTACCCAGGGTACACTGGTTTTCTCCCACAGGCCAAAGACATGCAGGTTAGGTTAACTGGGGACTCTAAAGTGGCCCTTGGTGTAAATGTGTGTATCAATGGTGAAGAGACTGGCGCTGCACCATGGCTGCCTCATCCAGGTGGACGTCCTGAATTTCCCTCTGGGATTAATAAAGCATACAAAAAAAGAATGCATGTGACGTATTGTGCTTAATCATGCTTAGCTCCTCAGGGGCACCAAGAAGACGAGATGCTCAGTATGTACTATGTTCTGTCATGATTAGGATGTTCAGGCATGAGGAGGCCTCGTGTTTAAGTTATGCAGTACAGATGAAGACCTCATGAGTTTGTCATGTGCTCCTATAAGATAGTGGATATCTCTGTGCTGAACAGGCTTTTGGGATGGACATTACAGGAGAGTCAGATGTAGGGCTGGGCGATAAACTGAATATTAAATCACCCTTTATTGTCATTCAACCATACAACCAATCATGTACAGTAGAACGAGATTGTGTTTTACCTATCTACAGTGTTAATCACACAAACCCCAAGTGCAGAATCAGAGGGCCGCTGCCATGCAAGGCGCCGCCACAGATTTCCCTCCTCCATTCCATTATTGCTGAGCACCAAGCTGGACAGCAGGAAGTTCCGCTTTTTTTATGGTCTTCGGCATGACCCGGCCGGGACTTGAACCCCTGCCTCCCGGGTGTGGGGCGGATGCTCTACCAACTTTGTTGTATTGGTACATTTGGCCGCCCACAATACATAAATGATTATGTTGTGCATATTTGAATATTTATCATGTTAATATGAGCTGCCGCTGCAAAAAAGGTCTGTCTGCAGCTTAGCCACTGCTGAAGTCTGAAAGCGGAAGCTCACTTGCTCAGTGTGGCTGCCCCCCCCCCCCACCACCGCATGCTCACAGAGAAATCTAAACTGCAGCCAGTAGAAATGAAGATAACAGAATAAAAGTAGGCTCACCTTAAGCACAGGAAATGGGTGGGGGGCGAGGAGAAGATAAACATTTTAAGTGTGAACTCTGCACATTAAGTGAATGAACGTAGCCAACAAACTTTCAAAATAAAAGCTCCTATCTGGTCTTGTGACTCTTCAAAATAAGAGTGAGTCTTAGAGGGATCCTCCCAGACCTCTGGCTCCTCCCAGCCCTGACGGTTCAGCTCTGGAGCACCCTCGGAGGAAGCAGGAATGAGCAGAGAGAGGGCTGGTGAGCCATTCATGGCAGCAGCAGGTGGGAAGAACCCAGGGGACTGCTCTCCCTGAGTCTCCCTACCGGGAATCAGGCAAGACATTTCATTATTAATAGAAGAAGAATGAAAATAAACTTGTCTGTTTGCCTGGACTTGGATGTTGCCTGCTACTGTAGTGTGTGGAGTGTTGTCCCTCTCCCTGGCTCTGGAGAGCTTGGGCCCTACCATGGGAGGAGTAGCGACCGCCCCGAACATCACGGAGACAGGAACTTCCGGAGACGGCACGGGGAGCCTCCGAGCGACGGGAGGAGCCATCGAGCAGTCAGACTGTGCGGCAGCTAGGAAGGATACGCTGGCTGACGGGACAGCTGGCGGGAAAAAACTGGAGGAGTGAGCTGCCACGGGATGGATCTCACTAGATGACGAAGCTGCATACCTGCTGGAGGTGACGATGGCGAAGCGGGAGAAAAGGAGGATGGCTGTTGGGGAGTGCACCTACGCCTCGGTGCAGCGGGAAGCGCTTCGAACCTCAGGTCGTGAAACATTTGCTGGAGCACATGGACCGAGGAATACAGTCCCGCGTTCTGTGGATAACTGCTGAGTCCAGGATGCGCCTTCAGGATTCTCATGGCTCCATGCAAACACTCCCATACCTGGCTGGGTCCTTGAGCATTGAGAGCCTCGTCCACATAACTCTGAACGAAGTCCACTGCCCATTCCTCCTCCAAACTGGGTCTACCTGGAGCCAACCCTCCCCTCCTTGGGCGAGGTCGACTACCCGGAGACATGGTGAGCTCCAACAGGTAAGGAACAGACACAAAAAATGAAAACGACACGTTACTTCACTGCTTGGGCTCCTTGTTATGGTGGCAGCTTACTGTCATGTCCGCTGCGTAATTGCGCAGTGAACAAATAAATTGGTTCAAGCCCAACATGCAGTAAAGTAAACGTGTTCATTGTAAAAAGGGGAAAAACACAAAATGTCCATGTAACAGTCCACACTGGGTAATGATGAGACAACCGGCTACAATCTTCGTTAGCTAGCGTGAGATGCCATATGCGCTCCAGGCAGAACAGGAGCGGAGAGGAAGGGCATTCATAAAGGAAGACTTACATGAGCATCGGAGCAAGAAAGCTCTGGAATAAACAACACTGTAAAGTCCAACAGTAAGGGAGCCAACAATAAGCGAGCCTGGATGCCCAATGTTGACTAAGCTGCCACACTGACTGATCACACTGCCTCACATAAGTACACAGATCACTAATGAGGGCAAGTGGATACAGCAGTGTGGCAAGTAAGTGCATGACTGATTGAAAGTGTGTGCGCGCGCGCATGTGCGTGCGCACGTGTGTGTGTGTGTGTGTGTGTGTGTGTGTGCGTGTACGTGTATGTGGTGATGAGACACAGTGAATGTCTGGTTAGGGAGAACAAGAGGAGGAGGCTTGGCCGCAGGACTGATAGAGAGCCAGGCTCAAATAATAAGCACTAAGCAAATTATTAACTAAATCTGTTTGCATAAGAGCTAACAGATGACCTGAAGTAGGGCTGGGCAATATACCGAATATATTTGTTGTATCAGTATATTTGGCTGCCCGATACATGTTTCATTATATCGCAGATACTCAAATATTTATCACGTTAATATAGGCTGCTTCTAAAAGACAGGTTTGTCTGCAGCTTGGCTGCTGAAGTCTGAAAGCGGAAGCTCTCTAGCTCAGTGTGGTTGCCACGCCCCCTTGCATGCTCACAGAGAAATCTAAACTGCATGCTCACAGAGATGAAGAGGAAGATAACAGAATGAACGTAGACTCACCTTAAGCACAGAAAATTGGGGGAGCAAGGAGAAGATAAACATTTTGAGCCTGAACTCTGCATGTTCATTCGCTAAGTGAACAAACTTTCAAAATAAGAGCTCCTATCCGGTCTTACAACCCTTCATATTAAGAGCGAGTGGCTCGCCAAATAAACAACTGATGTAGACAGAAAAAAATAAGTAATAAATGATATTTCTGTCACATATTAGAACACCAAGTATTAACAATAGATAGATAGATAGATAGATAGATAGATAGATAGATAGATAGATAGATAGATAGACTTTATTGATCCCAAACTGGGAAATTACAGTGTAACAGCAGCATGACAGTAGATGACCAAACAACAGAAACACACACAGCATAATAGACAAAGGGATTACACATGGTAAGTAAAACTGAAAAAAAAAAATTATATACATCATAGATGAACAGATGGTGACCTGTACAGATACGTGAATCATACCCATTGTACAATGCGGGACTACCAGGTGCAGGGTGAAAGGTGGGGTATGTGGGGTATGTAACTCTGTGGGGTAAACTGAAACATTTCTGCCCATGTGGATAAACTTGATGACTTGATAATGTGAGTTTTGTTAAGCAAAGGAAAAAACACACTTTGCTCAGTTACATGTTGTGAAGAATTTTCTCTGACATAAGTTTTCATTTTATTTTATTAATCAGCTTTTTCATAAGTGAAATGAATATATGTACTGTATATATAAATTTCTAATAAATATGTAAGTGAAACCAAATTTTAAAGGACATTCAGTACACAAAATACATATCGCGATATGTATTGTGTATTGCAATAAAGGGAGAAATGAATAGCGATACATTTTTTAGCAATATCACCCAGCCCTAACCTGAAGCTGCATTTAGTCTGTTTTCACATTCTCTCTTCAACGATTTGAGTGTTTCTGAACAGTCTGAAACAAATTTTTAGAAATCTGTTACGATAGGAAACAGATATCTAGGGACAATTTAGAACAGCAAATTAACCTAACATGCATGTCTTTGGATTGTGGGAGGAAACCGGAGCCCCCGGAGTAAACCCACGCAGGACAGGGAGAACATGCAAACTCCACACAGAAAGGTTCCAACCCCTGCCAGCCTGGGGATTCAAACCAGGAACCTTCTAGCTGTAAGGCAACAGTGGTAACCACTGCACCACCGTGCTGCCCACAGAGAATGCTCCCCAAATAAGCATGTTCTTCTCAAATTTGCAAGTTTTTTTGTACATTTGTGATTGCCTTAAACTTACAGGGCCATATTACGAGGAAACAATCAGTTGTCAATTGCTTGAGGTGCAGGACGCATTTATGGGCATTTCCAAGTCCATTTCGCTATCAAAGGTGCGCAAAACCAAATTTTCCGCCAGACGCAAAGTCAAAAAAGGCTGTCCTAATGCTCTTAATTATTCAGAGGTGTGTTTGGGGCGTAATGTGAAATAAACCAATCACTGCCTTTGCTCTAATTCCCTTTAATAAACAGGGCTGTGAGATCAAAGACATGATACAAAAGCGTTTAGAGGACAATGCGACTCATTAACAACGTGAACATGCATTTAAATGCAGGGAGCTTTTAAGGAGCCTTTTAACTCCACAGTCTTGCTGGCCCATGGATAGAGCTGTTGGCTACAACTCAGAGATGATGCCAATCTTTCTCTTTGTCCATGAGTTTGACAGCTGTAAAATTCCTTCAGTTATGTTATCATTAATCAAAGCTTCTCTTTTAAACCAAGAAAGAGCGATCCACTCATCTTGGCCTGAGTTCTATTAATCTGCTCTGCTGAATGCAAAATTGTAGATTTAATTCAAAACAACTGTCGGGATATTTTTATTTTCAATCATTCTTTTAAAAGAATGAATGAGGTTAAAACTGTGAAACTAGATGGTGAACATCAGGTTTGTGCGCACACACCTGCTCTTCTCCGGGGTGGTGGTGACAGCTGCCAGTAGAGCAGGCTGGTCCGGCTGCGGTCCGGTAGAAAACGGAATCATAAACCCACGTAATGTTTTTAGTTGCTGTTTTTCCTCCGTGTAGCTATAAACCCTGGTGTCTTCATTTCAGCTGAGTGGGATTTTTCATTAATCAGGACGCGCGAGCACAAATGAACATGACATATGAGGATGTGATATGATGACCCAACACATGACAGTTAGTGGACAAAACATTTTCATACATGAGGTCTGTAGTTTAAAATCTTCATACTGACAGTGGCCTATCCCCCCACCTCCCCCCACATCCGCCACATCCACACCGGAACACACACACACTCCCTGTTCATGCATTCATTCCCCTAAAAAAATCAGACAGTAATGTCTAAATAGACTCCAAAGGTAAATCTGCAATTAAAATGAGAATGTGGATGGAATTAAAAAAAAAGCTATTTAATGTGTCATCATATAAATATAATGACATTTGATTATGACTGTTGCAATTTTCTCCATTAAAATAACAGAAAATCCCAGCGCTGCTGTTCCCTCATGAGCTCCAGAGCTGATTTCAAAACACGCCACTGAAATATGACTAAACAATGCACTTCTGACGACAAACCTCCTTTTCCCTGATCAAAAGTTCATTGGTATAATATGCGCAATAATACCGATGTGCAGGAGATTGGGTGTCACCACACCTCTTTGAAATGAGCCTCCGCCTCCCAGCGCAACGCGAACACACTGTCTACTGGTAATTAGATGGTGTGATGCAAAGCGTAAAAAACAGACAATGCACTGACAGAAACTAACAAAAACACTGGCATACAGCAGAAAGTCTGGCAGAAAAGTCTGCTGGTGGCCGCCAAAATAGGGCCCATACACTGGTGTGCATAAATGTACCCAACCCTTGACAAATAGCATATTTTAAATTGAAAATATATAAACATACTCTCTGTAGGATATTATCTAAAACATTAATGCATAGTTACTTTTTATTTCATAAACTGAACACATACTGTAGTTACTTAAAGGTGATAGAAATAACATTCTGACCTCCTGGCCAGCAGGTGTTACACTTAATTCTTGCCTCAGCCAGTTGGTAGAGACACGTAACATCAATCCAGTCATGCTATTGACTGTGACCAGCTGTGACATCCTTACCAGACATAGATATATATAAACACTAGACAGGACATGGATAGCATTTTCATGGCAAATGGAGGAGCTGAATTCTGTAGGTAATTAATGAATTAGAATGAAGAAATGCAGTACATCCCTATGTGGTACAACAACTTGTTTTTGTTTGTTTAATATGGCGGCCATGCATGGCTGACTGTGACCGGCCTGGTGGCTAGCCATGTTCTGTCTGGTGTTTGTATATATCTATGTTACTGACCACCGTAGTCTCATCATCCAACTGCTCAGATGTAAATATTATGACTATTTTCGACCCATACAAAATTTAAAAGTATTTTTCATCAACATATTTAAGAAATATTACACGAAAGCGAGTGCAGTACTAATGAATATTGTGACTGGTGGTGATTCGTCGCACGCCCAACGCGGAGCAGAGGGCGTACTATAAATCACCTTTTTTTAAAAAAAGGGCGGGACTTCCAGGTCACCGGGGTTATTTTTCAAACAGCGCCTCACTGTGGAAATTAAGGTGTCTAACACAGTATTGCAGTTCTCATATAAGAAGTCAGTGATAGAAATGACAGACTGGACACTGGAATAACGGTCAGTAATTAGCGGTTACTAGAACACCTTTGAAAGGAGTGATACATATCCAGTGAAACAACGGATTGCAATTATTGTGGAATATAGTAACTCCTGGAATCCCTATTGTCCAATCAAATTGCTTGGTCGAAACTACAGTGGGGAAAATAAGTATTGAGCATGTCAACATTTTTCTCATTAAACATATTTCTGTTTGATGATAGTTCTGTTTAATAATTCTGTTTAGTTTGTGAGACACCCAGGACTGTGTGTCTGACACCATCATCTGCAGTATGGGGCCCCCCAGGGTACACTTTTGGCTCCCTTCCTTTTCACCCTCTACACTGCTGACTTTTCACACAACACACCACACTGCCATCTGCAGGAGTTCTCTCATGACTCTGCGATCATTGGCCTCATCCCTGATGCTCCATGTTGATGCGGAGTACAGAGGACTTATCCAGGACTTTGTGGACTGGTGCCTGCACAACAGCCTCCAGATCAATGCGAGGAAAACAAAGGAACTGGTGGTTGACTGCCACAGGCAAGGACAACCCCTGACAGCACATCCAAACATCCAGGGAACAGACATTGAGATGGTGACATCTTACAAGTACCTGGGTGTTCACCTGAACAATAAACTGGACTGGTCACACAACACCAACGCGCTCTACAAGAAGGGGCAGCACAGGCTGTTCCTCCTGAGGAGACTCGGGTCTTTTGGAGTGCAAGGAGCACTCCTGAACACCTTCTACAATTCGGTGGTGGCATCAGCCATCTTGTATGGAATGGTCTGCTGGGGCAGCAGCATCACAGCAGCCGACAGGAAGAGACTGAAAAGGCTGGTCAAGAAAGCCAGCTCTGTTCTGGGGCGACGCCTTGACCCAGTGGAGGAGATAGGAGAGAGGAGGATGGTGGCTAAGCTGTCATCTCTGCTGGAGTCCAAGTCCCATCCCATGTGGGACACACTGAATGCACTGAGGAGCTCATTTAGCGGTAGGCTGTGTCATCCTAAGTGCTCGAGGTCCTTCCTACCTGCTGCTGTCAGACTTCACAATCGACAGCTGTGGTGTGGGCCCCGGCCTTTCTTGACTGGGGTGGCCTCTGTGGCACGTCCTGTGGTTATGGGCTGTGTGATCTCTCGATGTGGGAGGCTCCACAGGATGGGTGCTCCTTTACATGGTGCCTTGGTGTCGAGCAATGTCTCTTTTATTTAATATATGTGTAAGAGAAGTAGGGGGTGGTGTGTGTGTGTGTGTGTGTGTGTGTGTGTGTGTGTTTTGTGGGTATGTTTAAGGGAGGGTTGGAAGGGGTGGGACGTATTGTGTAAATATATGTTACTAAATTTGTCTGCTGTTTTTATCTATGTAAAGCACTTTGTGCACCTTCTAATGTTTGAAAAGTGCTATACAAATAAAGTTTGTTTGATTGATTGATTGATTGATTGATTGATTGACTGTAACCAGTGCTGCTCATAGAGGCTGCATTAAACATCACAACTTTGCACAATAGAGATCGTCCTCTCCAGTACACAACTAAGACAATTACAATTACTATTGAGGGAGGCAATAACATTGTTCATTCAAATGTGAAATATACTGTCTGGGTCCATATTTATATTTTGCCGGGAAATTTAACTGTAATGCTGTTGATACCATCTAGCTGCAATGCTCTGTGTATATATCTGTATACATATGTATATTTATTTACTGCTTTGGCTAACAATTCTTATCTTATTATCTTATTTACTGTTGCTCTGAGTGCTGCTATCTCTGTGCTGCTGCAATCCTGGAATTTCCCCATTGTGGGACTAATAAAGGCTTATCTTATCTTATCTTATCTTATCTTATCTTATCTTATCTTATCTTCTGATGGAGCCACTGACCTGAGATTTTCACCAGATAGCAGTAACAACCCAAATAATCCATACAAAGAAATTAAAGGAACTGTGTTCACAAAACAAGTTATATTTAATAAAGTGGAATGACACAGGAATAAGTATTGAACATACTTTGTGAAATTCATTTAATGTTTAGTAGAAAAGCCTTTGTTGTTAATAACAGCTTCCAGACGCCTCTTCGAGTATTTTCATCTATTTTGAAATCATATATCTCTAATATAGAAATTTAGATCTTTGCTGTTGCAACTTTGTGAGTTTTTTCCCTTTTAAGTTTGGATCTTATGACATATTTGTGACTTTTTTGAATAAATTGGTCTTTTTACCTTTAATGTAGTAGCTTTTTTTATTTTTCAGTTGTCGTTTTGCTGAGACTATATATAACAGAATCGATCTCCTGCCAAAGTGGCAAGATAGAGTGACTGGCCACTGTTGAATTTCTTTATTTGACTGATGGACCAGTGCTAATGTCAATCTCTGGAGCCATTAAGAGTCTGGGGCACTGAAAGAATGAGCTTTGTCCTTCTGCGTTGTACCTGAACTCTGGCCTCGGTGAGGTTGACCCGGCGGGCTAGGTCCTCTCTGACAAAGGCGTCAGGGTAGTGCGTTCTCTCGAACACTCTCTCCAGGGCCTGAAGCTGGCTGCTGTTGAAGGTGGTCCTGTTCCTGCGCTGCTTCCTCTTCTTCTTCTCCTCCGTATTCATCTGGTCGTCTGCAGTCAGACCAGAGAGAAGAGAAACCACTGTAAAATGAAATTAATTTTAATTGCAGGCGCACACTGATATTAGAAAGTTTTTGAAGTATAATGCTTAACTATGATTTAAAGATGATGGAATGTCACTGTAGATACACACTGAAGCATATACATTACTTAAGGTACAGTCAAAAAAATTCTTACGAACAATAGGTTCATAAGAATCTCCCAGTTCCTATGAATCCTGGAGTTTGCAGACATTCGTGGAGGGGGGCATAGTTTCTTATGGCTGCCGTTCAATTTGTAAGAGTAACTTGAGACATTCTTAAGAAATGAGGTGCTTTTCTGTTGTACGATGGCCCTACAGTTCTTATGCTGTTCGTCATGGTGCCTTGTGATCGTCCTACAGCAAACTTACAGAAATTTTTGTGGAACTCACGGCACTCTCAAGTTGTTGGTAGGAAGATCTTACGGTTTTCAGCACATTTTGTCGGCACAAATGTTGCACAAATGACACACTTCTGTCTTATGAGTGCCTCACTACTGCCTTACACACACTGTACAAATCGCCATACAAATGAGGATTTGTAGGGTGTTTTGTACGACTGCTGTAAGGGCCCTCAAGAAAATCTTCAGGTGTTCTCAAGAACAACTTAAGGCATCCTCAAGAACAACATAAGGTGTTCTTGAGGCATACTTATGACCAACATCTTGCGTAGTTCTTCCATTGTTCCTGTGGCATTTGTATGGCCGCCCTACGATGAGGGGTTTTCATGGGACATTCGTAGAAATCTTGGACAAGATCATCGACCTGGCCATGAACTTACAAACGGTCTACGAATGCTGGATTCTCCTACGGCTGCTTTAAAAAGGCCGTACAAAATGGTCCAAATATCGTCCCTACGGTGTTCCGAGACGTTCGTAAGGGTATTTGTGATTGTAGCTTTAGCAGGATTATGCAAAAACTACTGGGCAGATTTTGGTGAAATTTTGATGAAATTCTGATGATGAGATTGGTGAAATTCCACTAAAAATGGACCCATTAGATTTTGGAGGTGATCCGGGTGAGGATGTCAATTTTTGATCACTTTTTCACTTTCTTTAACAGTGCAAGAAAGTACCATGGTAGTGCTATGTACTCACTGAGAGCCCTCTAGTTTAAAGTGCCTTCAGATGAGTGATGCTGTAGAAACACAATTTAGTCACAGTGAAACTTGAAATGTAATATCCGACCTCTTTGGTTTAAATTTATACTCTTGCTCCGTAAGAGCCTGTTAGTTAAGGATACTTAGAAAAGCACTCAAACCGACTGCCCTGAAAAAACAAACTTAAGTGAAATAGAAATTGTATGTATGAAAAGAAGATGGAAAATTACATTATCACACCAACCATGCAGAGCTACTTTTTATTTCACAAACTAAACAAAAATGGTTTTGTAAGGCTGTTATAGCCGGGAAGCGGGTTGTGAGGCTGGGCTCTCACAACTTCTTGAAATGCTCCCTATGGAACGCGACTCAAATAGCCTCTGATAGCCAAAGTCCAACTCCCGGCCTTCCTGCGGCAGAACTGTTATAACTGACAGGAGAAGGGGTGAAGTTGAGCCACTGGCACCTTAAAACCAGTTGCCCAGGGTAGATGGAGCTCTCAGCCTGGGAAGCCAGTCCATCTAGGGGAAGGAAAACCCTGATTCTAAACCTCCACTGCCTTGTGGCTATACCTGAATGCAGGAAAGGCTTCGGGAGTAAATCCCGAGGACAAATCTGGAGTGGAGCCCTGAAGCGGATAGCAGTCGCTCTACACTTCTTTCTGGCAGCTTCTGCAGTGAATCTGGCCCCAAATTGTATTGGTTCATCCTTTCCTTTGGACTCTGCCAGTGACGCCGAGAGGGGGACACTGATGTTTGGGCAGCCCAATGTCTCCATATTCACTTGCCCAGGCCTGAAGCGCAAACTGGAGAGACTACTCCAGCGGCATCGCAAGATTCCGGAACAACACAGGATGAGGCAGTCTACTGGTTAAAAGCTCCAACCGATTGGCATAGGAAGGAGTGCCTGGGGTCTCATTCTACGGAGGGAGAAATCATCACTGCTTAATTGGGCAGCTACCGCCTGCCTCAAGCTGGGCAGCCCCCAGCCAGTAAGGTGTTGCCCCGCCATGGCTGGCCTGCTCTACCGAGTGCATAGAGCTTAGGGAACCTTCCTGACAAGCAAGCGTCAATCCTGACAGTTCGAAAGAAAAAACAACAAAGATTCCAGCTCTTCGATTCGCAAGATGATGCTTACGCACAATGTGCCCTGGACTCTCTGATGATCTCCAACGAACGGACGACTCAAGAAAGACAGCCATCATCAACAAGGAACTTGCACGACTCAACATTGACAACGCTTGTCTCCAAGAAACTCGCCTAGCCGACAGTGGTTCACTTAGAGAAACAGACTACACCTTCTATTGGCAGGGCCTGTCTCAGGACAAGCCCAGGAAGCACGGTGTAGGATTTGCCGTGAGGAACTCACTAATCGCTTCCACGGAAACTCCCACAGGAGGTTCTGAGAGGATACTCGCTCTCCGCATGAAGACAGAATCAGGATTTGTGAACATTATTTCTGTATATGCTCCAACCCTTTCATCCGCCCCTGAGGTCAAATATCAATTTTATGAGGCTCTCAATGAAGAAATACCTAAAATCCCCAGCTCAGAAGGCGTATACATGCTAGGTAACTTCAACACTCATGTTGGAGCTGACTGGCAGGCCTGGCCATCCTGTCTCAGCCACTTTGGCATTGGCAGGATGAACGAGAATGGACAGAGGATGTTGGAAGTCTGTTGTCATCATGGCCTGTGTATTACCAACACTTACTTCAAGTGTAAAGATCTGCAGAAAGTGTTCTGGAGATACCCCTGGTCTCGCCACTGGCACCAGCTAGACCTCGTCATCACCAGAAGAGCCGACCTCTGCAGCATCCTCCACATGAGAAGCTATCACAGTGCCAACTGTGATACTGACCACTCACTTGTTGCCAGCAAACTCAGACTGATTCCCAAGAAAATCTACCATGCAAAAACAAAGTGCCAACCACACATTAACACCTGCACCACTTCTGAAACTGAAAGGATCGAAACTTTTGGCGACATCCTTCAACGAGAACTCAAAGACTATTCAAACAGCAACAACCAAGCAGATGCAGACGCGAAATGGTCCTACCATATACGACTCCGCTGTAACCGCATACGGGAAAAAAGTATACAGAAACGCATACTGGTTTGAGGCACACTGGAATGAAATGCAACCAGTCACAGAGGCCAAATGGAAAGCACTGCTAGCTTTTAAGCAGAACCCTTGTCCTAGCACACGCAACACCCTGAGAGCAGCTAGGAGCAAGGCCCAGCAGATCAGCCACCATTGTGCCAGTGAGTACTGGCTGAACCTGTGTGCCAACATACAGGTAGCTGCCGACTGTGGCCATGCCAAAGGGATGTACGAGGGCAACAAAACAGCAACCGGTCCCACCAGCACCAAAACAGCCCCTGTCAAATCCAAGTCAGGCAAAGTCATCACGGACCAGAGCAAACAACTTCAGCGTCGGGTTGAACACTACCTAGAGCTTTACTCGACCCAGAACATTGTGACAGATGCTGTCCTCGACGCCTTACCCAGCTTGCCAGTCATGGAGGAGCTAGACGAAATGCCCAGCCTGGAAGAGCTCAGCAAAGCCATCGACTGTCTTAGCAATGGTAAAGCTATGGGGAAAGAAGGCATTTTTGGGGGGGGGTTTTTGTTACTTATTTGTACCCGTAGGTAGATTTGGTAGGTTTTGTTTGGTAGGTTCAATTTTCTCCTTGTTTAGGATTTGGTAGATTTGGTAGATTTCAGGCATCCCCCCTGAAGTCTTAAAAAGTGGTAAGGTAGCACTCCTACAGCCTCTTCACAAACTTATCTGCTCTGCTGGGAGCAAGGGCATGTGCCTCAAGATATGCGTGATGCAAATATAGTCACATTGTACAAGAACAAAGGGGATTGTTGGCAAAGTCTAAGCCCATGTCACTCTGTCCCGCCTGCAGAGTCTTGCTTCGTGAGTCTATCCTGAGTCACAATGTGGCTTTAGAGCCGAAAGGTCAACAGTAGACATGATCTTCTCCCTCCGTCAGCTGCAGGAGAAGTGTCGAGAGCAGCAGCAGCCACTATTCATTGCGTTTATGGACCTGACAAAAGCCTTTGATTTAGTTACTCGAAGCGAACTCTTTCAGCTTCTGCAGAACATAGGCTGTCCTCCAAAAATTCTGAGGATAATCACCTCATTTCACAAAGACATGGTGTCCACTTGCACTGTCCTCTTTGATGGTGCAACTTCAGACGCCTTCCCAGTCAGCAGTGGAATGAAACAGGGCTGCGTCCTGGCACCAACCCTGTTTGGAATGTTCTTCTCAATGCTCCTCCATTACGCTTTTAATGATTGCCCTGAAGGTGTCTAAATTTGCACAAGATTGGACAGAAAACTTTTCAACATTGCACAACTGCGTGCAAGAACCAGAGTGACAGAGGTCCTAATCAGAGAGCTGCTTTTTGTGGACGGTACAGCCCTTACATCCCACAGCGAAGATGGCCTCCAGCGCATGATTGACCGGCTATCCCACGCATGCAAAGAGGTTGGGTTCCCCATCAGTATAAAGAAAATCAACATCATGGCACAAGACACTCATACTCCCCCTGTCATCACCATCAACAATACTAAGCTTGCTGTGGTCGACAGCTTCATCTACTTGGGGTCCACAGTTACCAACTCCCTCTCCCTAGATGCTGAAATTAATTCCAGAATAGCCAAAGCAGTTGCTGCGATGGCGAAGCTCATCAAACGAGTGTGGAACAATGATCTGTTGAGCGAGAGGATCAAACTCTGCGTCTACCAAGCCTGTGCCCTGTCAACTCTCCTGTACAGCAGCGAATCCTGGACAGCCTATGCCAGACAGGAGAAACAGCTCAATGGATTCCATCTGCCCTGCCTCCGACACCTCCTACGCATCAAATGGCAAGATAGAGTCACCAACATAAAGGTACTTGAGCATGCTGGCCTACCCAGTATGCCAACACTTCTCAGCCAAAGGCGTCTTCGATGGCTTGGCCATGTGCATCACATGGAGCCAAACCACCTGCCCAGAGAAATCTACAGTGAATTGTGGGAAGGTGTTTGTCCGGTGGGATGACCCCTGTTGAGGTACAAAGACGTCTGCAAATGCGATCTCCGATATGCAGAAATAAACAACGACCACTAGGGGGAGGTGGCCAAGGAGCGTGACGTTTGGTGCCACTATGTAAGAGAAGGAATGAGCAGAGCTGAAGGAAGTTGGAGGGAAAAACAGGAGAGGAGGCGTACTGCAAGACACGAGCACGCAGGGGCGGAACAACATCCATCAGCCTTCATCTGCGCCAACTGCAACAAAGACTGCAACTCAAGGATTGGTCTACACAGCCACTCCAGGCGCTGCGCCAATCCTTGACAAGACACGCTTCACCATCGCCTCTTCAAGACGAGGATGCCAGAAACAAAAATAAAGAAATACACTATTATTGCATGTGAGAAAGTGTGGGCATCCTACACACTTAATCAGTTAAGATCAGAATAACCCAGCCAGCATGTCTATGTGGGCCCCACCAAAGGTTAAATCTGGGCTGTCTTATGGGTCCCATGTGGGTTTGTCCACAGGTTCAATGTTGACCCATCTGTGTTTGCACACATGGACTGTGAGTGGGTAATCTCCTTACCCACTTTAACCCCATCTGGGCCCCACATGGGTTTAATGCAGGTGAGCAGGTCTCTATAACACTGGTACCACTGGCAAAATTATGAGGAAAAAAGGCACAAATTCATGAGAAAAAATGTGAAAATTTACAATAAAATAGTAGAAAATTTATGAGAAAAAAGTCACAAATTTACTCAAAAAAGTCACAAATTTATGATAAAAATGTGAAAATTTAGGAGAAAAATGTGAAAATTTGTGAGGAAAAATGTGAAAATTTCGGAGAAAAGTCCTAAATTTAGGAGAAAAGTCTGAAAATTTACAAGAAAAAGTTGCAAATTTATGAGAAAAAGTGTGATAATTTATGAGAAAAAAGTCAGAAATTTACTAAAAAAAAAAGTCACAAATTTATGAGAAAAAATGTGAAAAATTATGAGAAAATAAGTTGCAAATAGGTAAAGTCCATGTGGGCAAAGCCATCTATGCATGTGTGTGCATTGCTCTGTGAGCCAATTCTGGCCGAGGTTCTCCGAGGAAAAGCCTTCAAGTCCACTTGAATGCTCTGCTAACATGAAGAGCTGAGCGGTGTGAAGGTGAAGTGGTTCTCCCACTGAACCACAGCCGCTCTCAGTCACACTTGGGAGCTTTTGCTCAGGCAACACATGTAGCCTACATCCTAATGTAACCATTTCTGCTTAAGAGATGGGAGCTCATTTTATTCAGCTGAATACTCATGGAACAGCAGCAAAACAAACAATCTGATTTTTGTACACTTAGCGTTGACTGATCACTCATCCACATTCAGACACACTCACAGTCATTTGTTCTGTGTACTTAGGAGCTGCTGCTGTACACCCAAACAGCATAGATGGATCGGTACATATGAGGCCCGAGATCTCACTGGAGAACACTTCAAAAATGGTTTTTCAGCTGTAAACTCATCATCTACCAAAACCAAAACAGACCTAAACCGCACCTGAAATTTTATTTGAAACAACACAAAGTGGAGGACATCCAGTGTGCCCGCCAATCATAATATACAGCTCTGGAAAAAAATTGATAAACCAAAGAATTATCACTTCATCTGGTTTTATCTGTTTTAATTTCTAACCTACTGAAAACAACTCAGCCAAATTCCAAGTCAAAATATCGTCATTTGGAGCATTCATTTACAGACAACAGGTCAAAACAACAAAAAAGATGTTGCTTTGACAGCTGCTTTTTGATGTACTTTTAGGTCAAATAATGCAACGAAAATAAGTACATGATCATTCTTAAACACTGCAGTACTTAAAGATGCATGGCAGCGGATAGAAACCCCCTTAAAATCAAATTGAAAAAAAAAAAAATGAACAGCCAGTACTTTTTCCTGATTGGTTCACCCATTATAGTGACATCACAAAAAAGCTCTGTTTAAACTTGCCTTTTTCTAAGGGGAGGAGCTTAACTGAACTTTCACAGCAGTAAAACACAGACATGACACAGAAGAGTGATTTCACTCTTGAGACGACTTGTAAGTCATGAAAAACACGTTACACACATGTTAACAAGAAAAAAACACCCTGATTTTCACACATACGTCTGCCCTACATCTGCCCAATGGACTTTTACGTCAACGTCGAGCCAATGTCTTGCCAAAGTGCAAATGACCTCTATAGGATGTATTCCCACTACACAGTTGCTGACACTGGCCCAACGTATGTGTGCTGTTGGGGGTGTGTCCATTTAAGTTTTAACTTAGGAACAGCTCACATCTGTATTTGTGTAATAACTTTGATTTTGTTCTTGTGTTGGAATTCAACAGATTCTCAAATGGAATCACTGCCACACATGTAGAGATGATAATCTAGGAGAGATTTTGGTAGTGCTCTCTTCTTTTTTTCCCAAACATTCAAGAAATCAATATGTCGGGTGCCAAGACTTTTGGACATGCCACAATGTGTATTTATTTTCTTCAGTTTAAGACATACAAAGAAACTATACATTAATGATTGCTGGTAATACTACTACTAATAATAATAATCCTACTGTGCTGACGTATTTTAAATTAAAAAATCCTATTTCTCAAGAGATGACAAATAGCATATTCTTTTTTAAGACAACAGTTATAATTTTAAAACCCAAAGTTGTTTGGCCATTAACCTCATATGTCACTGAGTGGCGAACATAGCGACTTCTGGGTTTCATCAGGGTTCTTAAAAAAATCCCAAACAGGTCTCAAACAGTTTTTCTTGCTGCAAAAAAGAAAAAAAAATCTGCAAACAGTTCCAATCATTTGCAAACTAGCTGTGTTTGCAAACAGTTGTCCCACGTGTCATTAAGAGCAGGATCTCAAAGAGCAGCACAACTTTTCTGAGTGATGCTCGCAAATGCCGAGGAACGTTCACGAACGCTGTGCTTGATGGGTTTTGTCAAGGTTGACGAAAAATGTTGCAAAACAGTTTGCACTCAATTTTTTACGTCACCAACAGTTTTGTCGTAAAGGTTCTTAAACAGTTGCTCGTGTTCACTACTAGACGAACCAAAAAGAGCTTCAGTGACACGTTACAAATGTTTGCAAACATGCGACAACCATTTTGTTACAACCAGGGCTTGACAGTAACACTGGCCAACCGGCCAACTTTCAGCAGTGGCCGGTAAGACAGCCACACCCACTAGCCACTCTGGCCAGTTGTAGTTTTCTTAAACAGCATCTAAAATAAACTTTTTGCAACCCAACTATTTTACAACTGTATGCAGAAAAATACATTCAAAACATTTTGGGGGCAACAAGAAAAACTATTGCTGACCTCTTTGGCAACTTTTTATGAACCCTGATGAAACCAAAACAGTGCAACATTCCTGAATGTTCCTCAACATTCCTGAGATACTAGTTTTCTGACATTCGTCAGAAAAGTTGGCAAATCCAAAAACGTTTACTACAGAATTACACAAATCAAAGGTGCAAAATTATGAGGAAAACAAAACAGCTGAAAATTAAAATGTGCTTTCAAGAAAAAAAGTTAATTTACAAGAATAAAGTCAGAAATTTACTGAAAAAACTGACAATTTTACTAAAAACAACAGCTACTGGTTTGTATGAATTTTTTTTACTTTTCTCTAATAAATTTCCATATTTTTTGTCAATTCATGAGGTTTTTCTTGCAAAACTTTTTTGCGGTAAAAATCTAGTTCTTTGTTCTTGGAACTTTGTCACTTTTTGTGATAAATGAGTTACCTTTATCCCAAACAAATTTGCAACTATAAACTCATAAGGTTTCAACTGTTTTCAATGAAATTTGTAGCTTTTGTCTGATAAATTTTCAACATTTTGCGTGTACATTTGCAACTAAACCCTCACTGGCATATTCAGTCAGGGATGTGCACAGACTGTTGCTCTAACCCGAAACAAAGCAAAATTACTAGGAAATAAATGTGAAATTGCAAGAAAAAAACCTGCAAATTCATCAGAAAAGTTGCAAATTTAAAAAGAAAACATGATAATAATTACTGAAACTGTATAAGAAAACAAGAAATGTATTAAAAAGATGCACCAAATTCCTAAGGAAAAGGCTGATTTTTGAGAAAACATCACAAAATTGCAAGAAAAGAGTTACACATTTTGAAGAAAAAGTCTCTTTTTTTAAGAAAAACGGGAAAAACACATGGAAAGAAATGCTGACAAAAAGCCATAAACTTATGACACAAAAGTCAAAAATTTCAGGAACAAAATGGAAATTCATAAGTGGAAAAAAGCCTTAAAATTTCACAAACTCTGCCTGTTTTATGCCCTAATCAGTAACACTATGCCAGGTGCTTATGTGCCTTAAGTGGGGTGTATGCACAAGATGAGGTCGCCCTGAGTACTGAATGATCAGTTCAGCACTGAAAAACAAGACCTACTCTTGTTTTAAGCTGAACTGCCTGCTGAGACAAATCAGTCACCACTGCCGACACCACCTGGCAGCGTCAACTTTTTTAATGCTTTAATAGGTCCACATTAATTGAAAAAGTTAAAATGTTAATTATCCCAGCCCTAATTAGAATGTTCCAAAAATTGCAAATAAAAATTCCACAACTTAAATTTAAAACAGGCAAAAATTTAAGATTAAAAGTTCCATTGCAAATGTAAGAATAAAGTCTCCAAGTTATATGAAAAAAAAATGTTGAAAGAAACAAAACCCTTTTTTTTCCTGTAGAGGAGCAAGTACTGTTGTTGGACGGGGGACGTTCTGGGGCCATTTTGCTAACGGGGGAGACCACACCCATACTGTCAATCACTGTTGGATGGGCACCCACATGGATCATAAAACCCACAGAGCCAGCTCACATGTCCATGTGGGCCCCACCAAAGGTTAAACCTGGGCTGTCTTTGGGTCCATGTGGGTTTGCCCACCGCTTCCATGTTGGCCCCACTGGGTTTGCCCGCATGGACGTGACCTGTGGTACAGGTGAGCAGGTGACCCACATTAAGCCCATGTGGGACCCACAGGGCTTTAATGTGGGTGAGCAGGTTTCAGAAACAAAATTATGAGAAACAAAATCACAAATTTACTACAAAAAATTTGAAAATTTATGAAAAAAAAGTGAGAAATTTAGAAAAATAGTAGCCAATTTATGAGGAAAAAGATGTAAATTTACAAGAAAAAAGTTGTAAAATTACTTGAAGAGACTTACAAACTTACCAGAAAAATTTAGCAAACTTACAAGAAAAAGTCCCAAATTTATGAGGGAAAAAATCAGAAAACATTCCAAAGAAAAAGTAGCAAACATGAGTTCCTAAAGTGAAAACTGTAGTGATCCGCGCTGCGTTCTGTTCACTAATTATCCTCCTCAGCGGTGCCTGCTCTCACACCTGCTCTCTCCAATCAGGCGCCCTTTATTAGGAGCGGATTCCTGCACTCCTGCACGGAGACGTCAGCGCTCCTTGGGTGAAGCCACGCACGTCCTGACTCGCCCTTCTCACCTACTGGGAGTTTCGCCTCCCTTCCTCTCATCGTTCTGCACCTGTTCGTCCGGGAGCTTCGCCTCCCCAACTCGGCAGTAAGCTAGCATCTTTGGACGTTTCATCTCCTCCCTCCCCTGTGCACAGGCGGACTTACCTCTGCTCCAGGCAGCGGACCGGATCCCTCCCCTTGAGCAGGAGGTCACTTCCACTCCCCGCTCAGAAAGTGCCTCCTCTCACCGGACTCCCTCTCCCCTCTCACCTCCCAGCTGCGGCAGCACCTGCTACACCATCGCCTCCACGAACACGGCACTTCATGAGCGGACTCTGGGAACTCGGAGTGGACTAATCTTCTCTTCGGCGCTTCAGCTACTCCTGTGCTCCGTAAGATTCTTTATTACTCTGTCCATTCAACCCACCGTTGCTGAACTGTTATTAATCCCCTCTCTCCTCTCTCCCCGCAGGGTTGCCAGTTCTCTCCCACTCTGCACACACATCCACTCATTCACACACATTCGCGTCATTAATAAAGATCATTGTGACTATAATCGAGTCTGTATCTGCATTTGGATTTTTGTGCAAACATGTCAAACATTTATGAGAAAAACTTGGAATTTTACAAAAAAAAGTTGAAAATTTTTGAGAATTTGGGAATGAAAAATGTTGCAGATTTATGGGGAAACCTGACAAATTTACAAGTGTGTGTGTGGACCAACACAGATGGGCCCACATGGACATGCTGGCGGGGCCTCTGCAGAATCCCACAGCTCCTCCACCTGCCCTCTTCTTCCACTCCGTCATGATGGAGGAGGTTTAGATGGTGTTTTACTTGTCAAGTATCACCTCAAAGCGTTTACAGGGAGTCCATTATTCAGTCACTACAGACAGGCATTGATAAGCTACCTCTGTAGCCACAGCTGCCCTGGGGCAGACTGATGGAAACGTGGCTGCCGATCCACGCCAGCGGCCTCTCTGGCCACTACTGAACATTCACAGCCGGTGCTACAGACACCGGAGGTGAGGGGGGTAAAGTGTCTTACCCAGGGACAGCAGGATGGCTGGGGAGAGCGGGATTTGAACCCCCAACCCTCTGGTTACTGGACGACCCGCTCTACCTCCAGAGCCGCTGCCGCCCACGACTCTGTGTGACTCTCTGTTCTTTTATTGCTTCGGTTTCCCTGCCTTAGCCGGTGTAGATGCGGCGGTGTGTGAGCCGCACGTGTTGCTGCACGCTGGAGTCAGCGGTGGTGAATTGTGGCCGAGCGACAAGACCACAAAATAACACTTTCACAGAGGAAAACCCAGGCCCAGCTCCTGTCCCACGTTCCTGTCTAATGACAGCCCCACACACAAGCAGGAGCCACGCACCGACACACACACACACACACACGAGGCCGGGCGCCCAAACTGGCACCGCTATGGTGAAACGCAGTCTGTAAAAACGCTTATTAATCACAAATCTGAGTGACTGTTTGACTGATTTGAACATTTTTTGATTGTATTATAATATACTATATTATAGCCTAATATTATTATTATCTTATTTGTATTTATATTGTATTTATTTGTTTAATTTTGTTTATTTATTTAATTAATTCATCTTAAAAACTGAAGCCTTTTTGGCAACATAAACGATCAGACTTTCTAGCAGTTATTTTCTCAAAGTCTACCATAAAGGAGCAAGTTTGTTCCGTACGTCTGCGTTCACACCAGGACAGTCCGGGGGTCTCGGTTTGACTCAGCGGCGGATGGCGAGAATTTCCACGCCTTTGCTGGGTTTGCATTCATGCAGCACTTCACTCAAGCGGACCAAACTGCCTGGACAACGTCACGCAGTTACAACAGCTGCTCGTCTGCGGCGCTGTAGCCGCAGCCACCACTGACCAGCAAGAAAAAATCTCCGTGAAGAAGAGAAACCCGGCCAGGACCGGTGTTATGCCGAGAATTGCTCGCTTGCCAAGAATTGCATCCCATGCACCAAAACTATAAAATCTAAAACTACAGCCAGGCTTGTAACCATTTGTGCATTTTTCAAAGTAAAAATTGTCATTACCTCTTGTAAATTATCTTTAAATGATGTTTATTCGATGATGGGATGTGATGCTCGGCAAGCGAGCAAATCTCAGCATAACACCGCTCCCTTCAGTCAGGTGTTTATCCGCCACAAACTAATAAAAATGAAGAGCTCCGCTGTCTGCATAAACCTCTGCGCCGCCATCATGTCGCTAAACGTTTTAAAAACATCAGTTTTCTTGTGTGCAGCCACAAGCAGCGGAGAAATCTGGTCCTCAGACCAAATCAGAGCCGCATCTCCTCCTCACTCCTCCAAGTCCAAGAGACATTTTTTTTTTTTAACTTTTCTCCTCAGTTTTCTCCGGTAAAAGTATTTCTTGGATCCACGCGGTTGTCTGTTATTTTCTACCCAAAATGGAGGCAGAAGGACCGGGAGCTCTTCAGCTGAATCCGGGTGTTGGATTTATTTGCCACGGCCGTGAAACACGTGTCCAGGTTTCAGCTTTTTCAGGTGGAAACGTCGTCTGTCTGCATCTCACCCAGATGGTGAATTCATGTCTTTTCATGCATTTACATTGAGCTATAATGTAATCGTGCTGCGTGAAAAATTCACCCGTTCACATCTGATGTGAAGGCACCTTTACAGTAAACACCACTTTCTCTTCTCACTGTGTTGCTATGGTTACACAAACGCAGAGGGGCGCGTCCGCCCTTTGGGCCACTGGATACTCCGTTTGCATTCACACGGCAAGCGAAGCGCACCAGACTGTGTTTGCAAGCGAACCGAGACCCCCCCCCCCCCCTCAGGGGGACCAGAGTTGACTTGTTTGGTGCTGCACCAGAGTTCCAGGCGCATTCAGACGGCGCCAGACAAACCCAACTATCCCCGGAACACACACTTTGGTCCTTTAGTCCGGACCAAACAGTGGCCGTGTGAATGCGCCCTTTAATTTGGGAACTTTTTATGATTTTGAAAATTTTCTTTCACCTTCTTACTAAAATTAAAGGTGCAGCATGTGCAGCACGAGCTCGCAGTCACATGTAAAAAGGCAGACAGTTCACATCTCATCAGTCGTCACAGTCTACCGCAGCACGCAGGACGTCCTGCAGGAATCATTTGCTTAATTAAAGTTTGATAATCTTAAAATCTGATCTTAAGGTACAGAAACCTCAACAAATCTTGCTGAAAAGTGATTATAGAACAATGAAAACAAAGTAAAGACTTTAAGCTGCTTTAAGTTTCAGATTTCTGATGACCAAAATTTTTACACGCTGTACCTTTAAGGCTCTGGAAAATAAAGAAAAAATATATATTAATACTGTACTATAGCAAAATCCAGCCACTTTTTAAAACTGGTGTGTTAACATACCACATTTATTATTATTTTTTGTTCAATTCACAAAATAGTAAATAATTATGCATTAATGTTGGATAAACTACTTAAGGTTTTCCAATTCTGTTTATTAACGTTTATTAATGTTTTTATTCGTACACCACTGTATGGCCAATATGCCAGCCGTCTGCTGCAGGGTGGAGCCACACAACTGCAGACGACCTGCTCGGTTCTGTTAATTCTACTACGTTAAACTGGTGGCTGAAACCCTGCCATGTGCAGCAGCATTTTTTTAAGATTCTTTCTATTCTAGTTAATAAGTAGTACAAACATTTTCCTGTTGAGCTTTATTTATATTTGATCCTCCTGTCTGACAGTTTTATTTTGTGTGCTTTTGTTTCAGTCCACGTGTCACATTTCATCTCCATAATTGTGGAACAGGGACGTGCACAGGTATGGACTACTGTTGCCCGTTTTCTGTCTTGTCCCACCAGAAGAAAAAGTCACTCTATGCTAGTAAATCTGTTTTTTCCCCTCTTCCTTCTCTCATAATTTTTTTCATGTAGCTTTGCAACTTTATTCTTATATTTGAAAACTTGGAACCTTTTAGTAATTCTGTAACTTTTTTTCTCTAAAATTAGAGTTTTTTTCTTACAAATGTGGAATTTTTATATACAGTTTTGGAACATTCTAATTAGGGCTGGGGTAAATAACACATTAACTTTTTTTAATTAATGTGAGTGTGTTAAAGCAGTAAAAAAAACTGACTGGTGTCAGGTGGTGTCTGCAGTGATGACTGAGTTCAGCTGCTGACTCAGCTTAAAGCAAGGGTAGGTCTTGTTTTTCCAGCTTTTAAATTTCAACCACACTTCACTGCTTCTCCAGTACTCAGAGTGGCCTCATTATGTGTGTGTGCATGCGCACGCACGCATGCACGCACGCACACACACACACACACACACACACACACACACACACACACACACAAAACAGTGTTATTGATTAGGGCTGCTCATTCAAAAGTATGACAAGAGGGAGAGTTTCTGTGAGAGTGAGTGTTACTTTTCTCTTGTAGGTTATAATATTTTCTCAAAAATTGATAACTTTTTCTTCACAAATTTGGCATATCTTTTCAATAAATTTCCTGTTTTATTATACATTTTCACTTATATGTGACTTTTTCCTGATAAATTTTCAACTTTTCTCCTGAATTGGTGACTTTTGCTGACACATTAATTTTTTGTAATCCTGTCCTTGTTTCAGGTTTGAGCAGCAGCCCCTCGACATGTCTGCCCCCCTGCACTGGAATGATCTCGGAGGCATTTTAGAACATGTTTACCAACCTGTGGGGGAAGGTGGAACAAAACATTTTTCTTTAAAAGAAAAAAAAGTCAAACGTGTGCCTGCACACTGATTTGATTAAACCTACTTGACATGAAATGAGGGGAGACGCTGCGGACCAGACTTATTAATGACTTTTCCTGAACCCCCCCCCCCCACACACACACACACACACACACACACACACACACCTAATTCTCCGTCATCATCGCGCCTGTTTGTTTTCTTGTCACTCTCCCAGCCAATCATCAGATGCAAATGTAAACTCAGCTTATCGGCAGGGTTAAAGTGACAAAACGCTGCGCTGACTCACTGCCCTTCAGCAAAAATAAAGTATGACTTTACCATTTATTATTACAGCATTTGGTTCCATTTGAGCCTTTTGTAATATAGACCAGCCTGGGTTAAGATATTCCAACAATTTGCTGTTATTTAACAGATCTTTAATTGTATTGTATCTCCCAGAGGGAGATCAGAGGAAAAGAGTGACTCTCTCACCTCTCACAGCTGTTGGCACAGTCAACCATCCTCCTTTACTCCAAATGTGACAGAAAAACCTAAGAAAACTTTCCTTAAATATCAACAGAGTAATACACATAAAAGGGTAGTTACTTGCTTACCGTTTTTAATATAAGACATGCTGAGGAATTTTCAGGTCTGTGCGATATGACCAAAATTTTATATCACCATATACAGTAAGTAATCTTATTTGACAATAACGATACATGATATACATTTTCTATAAATTCTACAGTTTAGATACAATAATTACAAAAGAAGGATCATCTTTTTTTTTTACATTTTAAATGACATAGTGAAAATAATCACTTATACAAATTCCTCTGTCATTAATTTTATGCACTTTTTCCCTCTTAATTTTGCAGTGTTGTTATAAAATTGTTTTTTATGTGTATTTGAGATGACTTCAACTTTATTCATTATGGCTACTTGACTAATTAAAACTTATTAGAAATCAAGTTACATTAAGAGCCAGTTTGTTCCTCCGACATGATTTATTTATTATTATTCAGTGAGTATGCGGCCGCTGTCACGCAGGTTTGCAGCTTGAGTCATATTTTTTTCAGATAAATTTATGAAACTCAGCAGTAATTTAAACCAAAGAAACAATGGTCTGATGCACTAAAATGTTTCCTACTAAGGTGTGTTCAGACCAAACACAAATGACCAAATTTTTCATGCAGCACATTACATTTTAACTCCATAAACACACGAATAAAAGAGAATTCACTGTCTGAGTGAGATGCAGACCAGCGTAGTTGCCTTCATAACTTCTGCAACTGTGTTCAACCTGTTGTGGAAATCCCCAAAACACCATCGTGTTTAGCTTTACATTATCTGACGGGGTGTCACTTGCAAAAATTGTCCCTGCCTCCAAAATTTCACCTGGATGATGGTTGTTGACACTGCTAGCCTGCTAGCCTTGTTAGCGCGCCCGTGGCAGGAGTCTGTAAGTGAGTAACTCTGACACTGCGAGTCAGCTGCAGGGCTCCTGCTCCTTCTGTCTGGAGGTCAGTCTTACTTTCAAACTAGTCACTCTCCAGTGTTGATACTTTTACTCCCGTGATGGCAGAATCTCAAGGCCATTACTAGCTAGCACTATCTCTCAGACACCAACATGCCAATGCGTCTTTTCACGTGTCTTTCACATGTTTACATTAACTTTACATGTATTTGCGCCAGGCAAAAAATATGCTTTGCGTTTGGTCTGAACACATCTTTGGCAACAAGTTGGCATCATCATTTAGCTGTTTTGTAATTAGAAAAAGATGGTGTTAATGTTAATTTCTACCAATTAAAACATGGTTAGAGGACTATCCTGTGTGACGCAGCATGGTGGGAAACAGCGCCACCTCCCTGGCTAACACAAGTAGGACTATTTGACCAAAACATTAGCTTGGAGTTAGCTGCTGTGCTAACCACCACAACCACACACCTGGGACACTGCGGGGGAGAGGCGGGCGGTAACACGTGCAAGAGACCTGCTTTATCTCGTCACCTGATGTCTATCGTCATGTGGCTCAGCTGGAGGAACTCATGATAAAGCTGCTTCACAATCTGAACCTTCATCACACTGACTCCACTGAGGTCAGTTAGTGCCAGAGTCTGCTGCATGTTAATAGGAACGTGCACAGACATTTGGCAGGTCATGCTCTACTCTGAAACATTACAAGAAAAAATGAACGAAAAAATGAAGAAAAAATTTACTGAAACAGTAAAAGAAAACCAGAAATGTACTTTAATGCACAAAATTTGTGGGGGAAAAAGTTATAATTTTTTGAGAAAATGAAACACATTTAAAGAAAACAAACCTCTCATTAATCACAAAAATCAATGGAAAGACATGAGAGAAAATGTTAAGAAGCAAGAAAAATGATGTGAATTTATGAGCGAAAGTGACAATCCAGAAGAAGAAAGTAAATCCAGCAGCGAAAAAAGCCTCAAACTTTAATGGTCTAAATTTGGTGGAAAAAAAGAAACGTGACAACATGACTGCAAACGGCCAGTTTATGGGAACGTTCCCAAATCATAAACCCTCCAAATTTACAAGGAAAAAACTCCAGTTTAAAAAAAGTGAAAATTTTAGAGAAAAGTCACAAATGAATTGTTAAAAAGCTGAAGATTTACTATAATTATAATATATATTTACTATATTTTTCTGGAATTTCCCCAATGTGGGACTAATAAAGGCTTATCTTATCTTATCTTATAATTCAGTGTAAATATAAGGAGTTGCATGGAAAAAAAAATGATGAGAATAGCAGTGAAAAAACTGCTAATTTACATGTGCATATATAAAGCGGGGGAAAAGTTGTATGGGGCAGGTTGTTACAGCCCCTGAAGCCCGTTTTCTCTGGATAGTGCGCTGCAGCCGTGAGCCGTGCACGAGTGTGGAGCAGAGAGGCCAGAGAAACGCAGCCTGCTGCTGCGAGCTCTGCACAGCATGAAACCTGCGCCCGTCAGGCCGCACGGGCATGTGCCTACATCTAGACCGGCTGGTGAAGAGAGACCGGGGCACATTGTTACAGTCTAACGACTGCATGGCATTGTGGATTACTGTCAAGTTCAGAATGAGACTGAACTTCATCGTCTTGGATGAAAGTGCTGCGTTCACATTCAGCCGCAGATGTGCACAGATTAAAGCAACACAGCCATAATGTTTTGATCATTGGCCAGACTGACGTATTCCCACCATTTGCAAATTTCAGCTTCCAATATAAAGCCCACCATTGTCTACAACATGAATTAAAGTTAAAAAATGTAAATGATCCTGACCATGCAACCCTTCCAAAAAAATTGTGATTTTTCCCCCTGAAATGTGGTGACTAGTTCTTGTGAACTTCTTATTGTTTGGTATAAATTTTCAGCTTTCCTTAGAAATGTGTTATTTTTCTAGTAAATTTGCAACTTTTTCCTCACAGATCTGCTGAAGGTTTTGAATGTATTGTCCAGCTGTCAACAAATAAGCATTGCACTCTACCATCCTGCAGCCACTTCCTTATTTAGCAGAGCGGTGGATGTAGGGAGAACAGAGAGCGTCTAGCAGTCAGTTTGGTGTCTGACTGCTCTATAGCGTCTCCCTGAAGGTCATAGGTCATAATCAGGGTCAAGGTTAATATTCTATAACATGGTGTAATTATGTAAAAAAAAAAAGCCTTATAAATATTTTCAAATGAACACTTTATTTACAGAAATAATCCTCACATGAAGTGTTTAAGATTTGAATTTGTCAGCTATATTCTCATCATCCATATTTATTCTGACAGGACACAATTTGTCCCTCAGTCGCGGTGGGTCCCAAGCCCGTTGTATCTGGGCTTGGGACCGGTTCAGGAGTACACTGACTTGTGCTCCCCCTGTGGCTGGGAACCAACATTTCCCTCCTCCGTTCCATTACTGCTGAACACCAAGCTGGACGGCAGGAGGTTCCACTTCTACACGGTCTCTGGCATGGCCCGGCCGGGACGTTGAACCCCGGCCTCCGTGGTCACTTTTCTGGGAGTTTGTGCTGCTCTGCCTCTGTCAGCATGTGGGACGTCTTTATCCTCACATTTTATTTCACATAGAAGCCCTACAGTAGGACAGTTTTCTTTACGCTGTGAACAAAAACTATAGAAAACTTACTGTGCCTTACTGCCCATTGTAACAACTGACCCCAGTATGTGTAACAACTTTCCCCGGCAGTGGAGCAAAAAGTTGCACGACTGTCTACATGTTCCTTTTTTCAGTCCAAGTGCATGATCTAATACGAGATAAAAAACAATTAAATGGTATAAAGAGGGACAAGTCCAGAACGGCCCGGACAGATTTGGCTGAAACTACACGCAGCTCGTGTGTCACAACTGTAAAAAACTGTAACTTTGTGCCCCAGCTTACCATGTGCTTTTCCTGTGGAGGGGCGACTCAGACAAAACTGTGCGCCTTCATTTTGACCCGTTTAAAACTGTCATCTCTGCTGGAGTCCGAGTCCCACCCTATGCACGACATACTGAATGCACTGAGGAGCTCATTTAGCAGCAGACTACACCATCCCGGGTGCACGACCGAGAGGTTTCACAGGTCCTTCCTACCTACGGCTGTCAGACTGCAGAACCTGAGCAGGGCTGCTCGCAGAGATAGCAAAAAAGACGCAACAGACTTACACAATGGTCCCCTCCAGTATACAACTAGGACAAGATCAGTCGCTATGGAGGGTGACAGTATGTATGGGTACATATTCACACCGTGTAGGATAACTAAGTAGACAGTTATGCTGTTTATTCCATCTAGCTACAAGGCTCCACACTGTGTATATATATTTATATATTTATGTGTATGTATGTATATTCACTGCTCTTATTTTCTTATTTTCTAAGTTGTTGCTCTGAGTGTTGCTATCCCTGTGCTGTTGCAATCCTGGAATTTCCCCATTGTGGGACCAATAAAGGCTTGTCTGATCCTATCCTTTACCACACCATACATGGGGAGTAAAAGTCTGTGAATTCATGAAAAAAGAGCAGCTAACTGACTGGTGAATGCTTTAATTGCTGCTCCGTTTGTCTCCTCCGCTCATCAACACAAACCATTTGATGGTCATTACGCAACTTTTCAAATCCCAGCTGACTGAATAAAAAGCTTTTCAATTTAAAACATGTGTGGCATTTTTTTTTTTTTTTTGCCATGGAATAAAACTTCAGCTTGTGTATTTCATCAGAAAATTCCCATTTAAACTAACATATTTCGACTGCTCCGTCACCATGCAGTCATACTAGCGTTGATGACAACGTGCTAACGCTGCAACACTGACTTCAGTCCAGTTTCATTTCCCTCTCAGCTGTTTTTCTGCACTTTGAATCATCTTTACTGAAAATACTAATTACATCAGCCGGTAAGCTTAAAAATTACCATCCACCATTTAATTTTAAAAATTAAATGGTGGAAGGCAATAAATAAATGTGTGAGGAAACTAATGGTGAGTTTAGAAGCCAGCTGGTGTGGCTGGTCTACCAGGCTAGAAATGGGCTTATTAAACATTTGCATAAGCTAAATGTAGAATGTAAAATAGTCCATAATAAGTGCTGAAAATTTAAACCTGCTCTACAATTATAGACAGCTTAACATGTTTTAAGAACTAATTAGCAGGTCTGTTTTAACATGATAAGGACTTATTTGTTTCTATTTACTTTACAGCTCAGTTAATCATCATGTGACCTCCCTGATTTACCTTGACCCCTGTGTGGGGCCCCGGGGCCCCCCGGGCTGTAAAGCAATAGATCAAAGTGAGGAAACACCAAAAAGTCTTTATCTGAAAATGTAAATGTGGAAAAGCCACACTTAACTGACTAGAGAGCCGCAGCACAATCAGCAAATTCCAAGAGTAAAACCACTCCCCTGATACCATCATCAGCAACTTTTTCATTATAAAATGCAAACTTTTTTCCAAAATTTGAGATTTTTTTTTGGCATAAATTTTAAGTTTTTCTAATAAATTTCTTACATTTTTCTTTGAAAACATGTTACTTTTTCAGGCAAAATTGCCTTGTTCTAGATAAATGTGTGACTTTTTTCTTCATAAAAGTTCTAGTAACTGATTTTTTTCTTCACATATTTTGTGATTTTTATTGCAAATTTGCAAGAGTGTTTTTCCCATCAGGCTGCACCTTTTTCCCCTAAATTTGTCGTATTTTTGACATAAATCTTCTCCTTTACAAATAAATTTCTTCTGTTCACCCTTGTAAATGTGTTCCCTTTTCCAGGTAAATTTGCAGCACTTTTCACATAAAATGGAACATTATCACTTTTTTAAAAAAAATGCAATTTTCCAATAAATTTGTGATTTTTCCCCCTGAAATATGGTGACTAGTTCTTGTGAATTTGTTACTGTTTGACATCAATTTTAAGCTTTCCTTATAAATGTGTTATTTTTCTAGTAAATTTACAACTTTTTCCTCACAAATCTACTAGAAGTTTTGAATGTATTGTCCAGGTTGAAGGAGCAAGAGAAGCAGACGCGGCCCCAGAGCCGCATGCTGAATATCCCTGCGCTGATGCAGATTTGCGCGTCAGAATCTGTGATGTTTCACTTGCAGACGGCGTGCCGGACGCACCTGACTTTGTGCCCTGTGTCACATGTTGGGTATAAAGAGCCACAGAAGGACTCCAGCGTGGCTCTGCTGAGATGATCTCAGCAGCCTTCAGCCGCCACATGGAAACTCTGCTGTTTGGACACATTTCTGTGACGCTGCGTCGACAGGGCAAAAGAAAACCACTGAGCGCTTATTCAGGCTGTGCAGCGGCCCGGCCACCGCCCCAGTCCTCCACCTGCACCCCCACTGGCTCGATTTGGTAAAAACAAACCTTTCAGGTTAATAATCACACAGCAGGCAAAATGAAAAATGAAACAGAAGTTTTTAAAAAATCAGGCTAGCCTATAAAGCAACTGGTACATGTATAAAACCAGTGACGTAAACCTGATCCCTGCTGGCGTCACTGACTGATATTAATGGCGGCGCGGTGGAGCAGTGGTTAGCACTGCGGCAGCACAGCAACTCACCCTTGGTCGGGGGATCCTGGGTTCAATCCCAGCCCCCGACCAACAGTGATCTGCGTGGAGTTTGCATGTTCTCCCCGTGTCTGCGTGGGTTTACTCCGGGATTTCTCCGGTTTCCTCCCACATGCCAAAAACATGCAGGTTAGGTTAACTGGCATCAAGCTGGGGATTCTAACTTGTCCTTAGGTGTGACTGTGAGAGTGAATGGTTGTCTGTCTCTCTGTGTTGGCCCTGCCATGGACTGGCGATCCGTCCAGGGTGGACCCTGCCTCTCACCCAAAGATGCTGGGATAGGCTCCCGCCCCCCCCCCCCCCCGGCGACACGAAAAGGATTAAGCGGAAGAAGATGGATGGATGGGTGGAAATAGAAATGATTGCAGAGAAACTCTGCTGACTCCATATATGCTATAACACACCCTGTAATACAGGGGGCACCTTTTTCTTTTTCCTTTCTGTTGTTCTCATTTGTTCTCCATGCATGTACTGTTAAATATTTCTATAGGCACTGATGCAGCTGCGCTAAATATCTTATTTCATACATGACTGTTGCACAAGTGAAAGAGCAGAACGCTTCAAGAACACTGCAAGTGGAGACCTGTGGTGATGTGGAGACATATGGACGTTTTCACCGGAATCCAGTCCAAAAATTATTATTATTATTATTATTGCTATTAACATTGAAAATGTATTTCTATGGATATGACGCAAAGATATAAAGTTATGAAATCCTTCTAAAACGTTCGGTTAAAAATCATTTAAAAACAGTTAAGTGTTGAATTACACTTTTTTCTCTGTTGCATTTTGTTGCTTTATGAAATGTGGCTAAACATGTAATGAACTGTGAAAATCCATATTGTCTTCTCCTCTAAACTGTCTTTTTCACAGCTGCGCTGCTGCCCCACATGATGGTGGTGATGATGGTGATGATGGTGACCAGGATCCTCACCATCATGGTGCGCCACAGTGCACGTGGCTCTGGACTGGCGTGATTATCGGACGCGCGTGTCACAGCTGATGGCTCTCTGACAGCCAATCAAATCCAGCCGCACATATATCCATAGAAGGCAGCAGGTCAGTGTTTAATCTGAGTGGACGGCAGGAAATCGGATAAAATAAGATGCTGCTGCTGCCGAAACGCAGTTAACAACTTAATGCGCCTGACTGAACGTAAATCATTAACCAGACCCCCCCCCCCCCCCCCCCCCCCCCCCAGTCATCCTGCTTTTCCATTCCCCAACTGCGTGAAGAGGGCACGCGCCCTAATTATGACAAATGATGACGCTCTGAGTTTGTGAAAAGTGTTTGAGAGGCTGGAAATCAGCGTGAATTAAGGCGCTGACCGGGCCACTTCCTGCGCATATTTCTGCCAGCAGCCTTTAAAAACTAACAATAACAGTCATTAAAGCCTGGAAGCTTCCTGTCAACTGCTGCACGGGATTCCGCGAGCAGGAGCAGCGCACGGAGCCGCAATCCAGCCGCTCAGCCGTGCGCCTGCTGGACAAGCCGTCTGCGCATTTATGGAGCTGTGGCGCAAACGAACACACAAAGCCAACAGACACAAGTGTGCGTCAACTCTAGCGGCATCTCAAGCATCTTGGTCACTAATTTCTACCGTACGCACTTTATTGCGCGGAATGTGCAGCGGGCTGGAAAAACTGAGATTTACAGAGAATACACAGAAATTTATGACACAACGAATTCAGCAATGCACAAGAAAAATTGTGCAAACTGAAGAAGAAAAACGAGAATATAAGAACAAAATTTTAATTATGAGAAAAATTTTAACATTAAAGTGAAAAAAAATGCTAATTTACATGGAGTTGAAAATTTGGAGAAAAAAATAAAACCACGAGGAAGATGGAATCCAGTTAGAAGAAGAAAGGCCCCAGATTTATGGAAGAAGCTGCAATTTTTTAAAGTCACAAAATGATGGGGAAAATGTGGCAAATTTGCATGTGAAAAGCTGCAAATTAAAGAAGGCAAAGGGAAAAATGGTGCACATTTATGCCAATTGATGAGAAAACTTTGCAAATTTCTGTGAAATAAATTGTAGAAAACAATTGCAACTTTACAAAAAAACAAATTTAAGAGAAAAAATGTTGCACACACACACACACACACATATATATATATATAAAAAGTTAGTCTTCAGGAACTAAGTTGGAAATTTATTTCATATTTAGGAGGAAAACAAAAGTTTAGAGGAAAAAAGCTTCACATTTGTGAGACAAGTTGCAAATTTAAGTGACAAACAGCAGATTTAGGGCTGTAGATAAAAAGTTGTAAATTAATAAAAAAGTTAGAAATAATCAGGTGTTTATGAGGGCAGCGATGTCGCGTGATTTCTGTGTGTCGCTTCTGTTTTAGAGGCTCTAGTCTAGTTTGCGGCTCGGTGCAGACGTGCTGGACGCTGCAGCGTTTTGCTGGCAGAGCAGAAGTCCAGGCCGACGCTGCTGAACGGACACGGGACAATCACGGAGGCCCAAGGCTGCACTTCATCCATAACAGGAAAAAAAACACATTTATAGGGCAAAACAGTAATGAATGAATAAAACTAAAGGGTCAAATGTGTAAGAGAAATGGACACGTTTCGGCTGCGCACCGCTGAAGCTGCGAGCACCTTCTGCATCTGTGGCCACTCTCACTTTCACTGCTTTGATTCCCTCTTTATTACTCGTGTTTTGTCGGAATTTACAGTCTATACTGTTTCTGCAATTCTTTTAGTAGTTTTTTCTTATTGTTTTGTAACTTTCTGATTTTTTTTTTTATTAACTCTTTCAGTTGTCTTGTTTATTTAATTTTTGATGGACCATGAGTCTGGAATAAAAGTTTGATTGATTGATTGATTACCCGAGTTAAACTGTATCAACACGTCATTTCTAAACACCACTTGTGAAAATAAAGAGTCCACTGCGTAAAAGCTGCAAATTTCCAGATAAAAATGCGCTGGAAAGCGGGGAACTTTTCGCCCTGTGACGCCACTGTGACGGCAGCGACTGGGTTGCTGGGGCAACGCTACTGGGCCTTTTCCGCCCAGTTTCTGGACGTTCGCGTCTGACGGGAGCCCACATGAGGGACGCGCGCCCTCGTCTCGCCTCAGCCTCGCCAGACGCGGTGGCGTGTTTCTGCCGGGGAGCGCGGGTAGCCGTGCCCACCGTGACCCTGATCCTGAACCCCGACCCACCCTGACGTCCCGAAACTATCGGACCCCCCCGGATGTGGGGTGCTGGGGACCACTCGGCCGGTTCAGACCGGGGCCCGCGCGTGCCCACCGGAGCACCATCCCTGTGACATCACGGCGCTGACCGGCGTTAATGACCGTTTGGAGGCTTCGACGACGTGCTGGCTTCCTGCGCGCGCCTGCTTTGTTTTTACGCACAGCTGCGCTCGCCGTCTGCGCGCGCTGCACAACACAACAAAGTGCACTTTTTAACATTTGACATAATCCTCAGAGAAGAAGAAGAAGAACGTGGAGGCCGGGTTTCTCGGCCCCGAGGGCGACCCTGGCTCCCCGTCCCTGCTCACTTACTCTCCTGCTGGGTGGTGTCGCTGCCGCTGGTCAGCCCCGGGGACTCCAGCATACTCCTCCCCGGCTCCCCGACGCACTCGTCCGCCTGGCTGCCCACCATTTCTCCGGCCTCTTCCAGATCCAGCAGGTGGCTGACCGAGAAGTTCTTCTTGGCTTGGAGGTTGTCCAGGCTGGAGGTGATCGGGCTCTCCAGGCGGTTGGCTATGCTGGCCGGCCTGTCCATTACGTGCGCATAGCTAGAAGTCATGGCGCAAACGGGCGGCTGCGGGGGGAGCAAAGACTGTGGGGAGGAAGGAGCGCAGAGGAGCCGAGCGCGGATCCGTGCGTGCGGGACGCACAGCCAGCCAGTTCCCAACGCGGCCGAGGACGAACTGCCAGCGAGACACCGGGGTGTTGCGTTCAGAGGGCGGATCCGGTCGACATCCGGACGGGCCGTGAGAGCTCAGACTGGCGCCAACTTCGCCGCTCCGCTGCTTTTCTCCGCCGCCAAACTCCGTTACAGCCGATCCATCCAGCGCAGTGCGCGCGCACCCGGACAGGCACCAGGCTGGGTTTGTCCGGCGGCCCGAGACGAGACGGTTTTCAGACACGACCGGGTCTTCTGCGAGGTCACACACGAAGAAGAAGAAGGAGCAGGAGTGAGCTCCAAGTGTGGTGGAGTTACGTGTGAGCAGGAAGAGCCGCTGCTGCTGATGACGACCAGATGCGCAAAGCTCCGTGTGTGCGCAAAGCTTACTCAGCGGCTGCTAGGTGCGGGAGGCAGGACCTTAGCACGCGCCCCCGGGCTGCAGACCCCAGTGCTCTCTCTCTCTCTCTCTCTCTCTCTCTCTTTCTCAGCCCACTAATTGCGTGCCAGTGACTTTTCTGCCGTGTGTGACGTTCCACAGGCCCGTCTCCGCACCTCTGCCCAGTCCTCCATCCATCAGCGCCCCCCCCCCCCGCCGCAGTGGCTTCTGCCCCCCCGCTGGCAGGTGGGTGTGAGGCAGAGCCGCTGCTCTTATCTCTGACTGCGTGTTGATGGACTCACTGGAACCGCCCATCACAGCAGCCGCTGGGTCTGGGCAACCAGTGGGGGGGGGGGCATCACTGGCCCGGGGTGGCACCAGTTTCCAGCCCGGGAGTTTCATGACAATACCAGCCCGCTTTTCTTTTTTTTTTTTTTTTGGGGGGGGGGGGGGGTTGATAGCTAAAAACAAAGTTCAATTTCTCTCCTGTAGTTTATTATTATTATTAGTATTAACGTGTTTAATATAGAATTTAAAACATTGCTGTTCATTAAAGCATAACTCAAAGACAAATTGGGAGAAAAGTGTCCAGCAGTGAACTGGTTCTGCTGTACTGGTCACCAGTCTGCAGACAGGAGAATTTCTCTTCCAGTCTCCATGAGCAGGAAAGCCTCTAAATGCTCCCGAGTCCATCAGCTCCTCAGCAGTTATTACTGTAAACTGCTTTGCTTTAACTAACAAAGCGTACATCACGTGTGCCGCATGTCCTCTACCTGTCCTCCGCCCAGCGGCCTCCTCCTGGTCCTGGATGATCCTGGCTCTTCATCTCAGTAACCGGGCCTTGGGTTTTTTGCTGCCCAGATGCTACAAAAACATTTAATAAAGCTGTTATTTTACAGCAAACACAGGCCATAAATTTATATTCTCTAAGTAAAATTAGTAAATATGTTTTACTGGACCAAATATTATTTTATTTCCCTTGGCATGTTTCTTGGTAATAACTGGCTACATGATAATTAGGTCTGCAGCTTCAACATCCAGCCTCCATCTTTGCCTTCAGTCACCACTTTCACGCCTTTTGAAAATAAATCTGTTAATTTTGCAGTGTTGTTATCCAGGGCCGTCTTTAAAAAAATCTGGCGTTTTCTGCTGCTCCGCGTCTTTTTTTCCTTCCATGCTAGGAGCTGCAGCATTGCTGCTGAACTGTAGGCACCGACCAACTACAGAAGGGAGGGGGAATTCCCGCAGGGGGGAGTGTTATGTCTGGAAACTGGGGAAGGACCGACAGAGTGGCATTTGCTGAGAACACAAACTTTATTACAAAAACCACTTTAACGGTTACAGACTGGTGGGGAGGCTGAGTGCTATAATGGCAGACCAAAAAGAGGCTGTAAGATGACCGTCCCTCGCAGCTATATGGTCAGCGTGATGACATCACCGAACAGCCACATCACCACGCCAACGCTGACCAAACCCGTGGTTTTGCAACATCACATTCACCGCCCCCTGCAAAAATAGAACAACACATACAGTACATAACTGAATTAACCCTTCCTCAATTTGGTACACAATGACCCCCCCCTCAAACAAGCTATGTGAGTGGGTAGACTACCACGTAGCCCAGCCCGGCTGAGTGGTTTGTTATGCCACCGTTCTTTGGCAGCCCCACCCCTAACTAAACAGTCCTTTCATTGAGGAAGGTTGTTGAGTTGGAGGGGCCCTGAGGTGAGCTTGTGGTGGACGCGCCCCTGAAGGTACGGGGGCCCGCTGACCAGGATCATCATCTTCAAAACCCCAGTCCCAGTCCCACACCACGCAAGTCGACTCCCACATGGTCATGTCATCTGGGGCAGCTCCTCAAACTCGGCAAAGGTGGTTACCATGCCACACCCAACCATCTGCCAGCTGGAAGGTTGCTGGCCCCAGCTGTGCCATGAGCTTGACGGGTGCTGGCAGTGGTGGAGATGGTGTTGAGGCCGGCTGCGGGTCCAGTCATTCGGTCCTGCGGACCCAAACCCAGTTCATCATTGTGAGTGGTGCTCAGTTAGGCTGCATTCAGCATCGTGGTTGTGATGGTGTGATTCTCACATTGCTATGGGGGATCCACCAGGCCGTGGCGGTTCTGCTGCGTCCCGTTTGGCCACGGACTCCTCATCCTGTGTCTCAGCGGTGGCTCCCTGGGGCTGATGCCAGTCGTGGATTTGGAAGACATCCGGTGGCTCTGTTGTATTTTCTTTGGTCACGGACCCTTCATCCTGCGGCTCAGCGGCACCTCCTGAAGGCTTGTGCCGGGCATGGATTTAGAAGGCATCCCATGGTTCTGCTGCATTTTGTTGGATCGTGGACTCTTCATCCTGCAGCTCAGTGGCGACTCCTGGAGGCTGGTGCTGGGCGTCGACTTGGAAGCAGTCCGGCATCTCCTCCCCCTCTCCTGGGGAGTCTGGTTGTGGCGATGTGTCAATAGCCATGTGTTATGTCTGAGAATACGGGGACAGGAGTCAGTCTTCATGCAGCTAATGAACTCTCTTTATTACATCGAACATGAGACTATACACACGGTGGGCCGTGCCTGCCTGGCGTCACCCTGTGGGTGGGCACGGCCTCACATACACACACAACACCATGTTTACATGGACACAAGTAACCAGATTAAAAGCCTGATCGGAATAAAAATGCTTCATGCACACTTTTACTCCCTGGCCTTCGACCCAGTATGAGACATTGATTTTATTGAATGAAATTGATTTTTATTTATTTTACTTATTATTTTATTTAGGAATTTATTTATTTTTTTACTGTGGTTCTTGTGTTAGTGCCCTGCTTTTATGTTCTCTTGCTGTACAGCACTTTGTGTAGCGAGTGTTGCTTTTTTAAAGTGCTTTATAAATAAAGTTGATTGATTGATTGATGTAAACATGCCAATCTGAATATTCTGACCCGATCACACTCATTTGGATCAAAATTTCCTTCCGACTGAGACAGGTGGGTTATGCCAATTGTTAATGCAATTGGTGTGCATATAAACACTTATTTTGAAGTTTGGGTAGAAAATATGTTTACTGGGCATGTCTGTACGTCAGCCACACATCGACGTGATGTATTTCCACCTTTACAGCAGCTAGCGGAAGACATGGTGGGAGTAAAACAGAACTGATGTGTATCATCCTGCTGTCTCCCTCTGTTCATGATATGAAGAAGTATGTACAGTACTGCTGGGTTTGTAGCTTCATTACGGAGACCAACAGAAGCAACAGTACAGTCTGAATAACACAGTACAGGTCCATTTCAAAAAGAGAAAGACACGAAGCGGGGTTTGTTTACATCAGAAGTTGCTTTTTCTTCTACTATTTCCGGAATGTCGGATAATTGTGCGCATGTCAAAATGATTTAGTCTGTTCAAACGTGTGACACATGGAAACGCACGTCCTAATCGGATCAGCTTTTTCACAATCCATGTAAACAGTAAAGTTCTGATCTGAATTGTAACCAGATTGAAGAAATTTTGCAAATGTAACCATGGCTATTGTCGGTAGGACCTACACCAGGCTGCTGTGTCCCGGGGTTCCAGATAGACGTGGGCTCCCTCTCCTGCAGCTCCGCAGTGGCTCCCTGAGGCTCGTGCTGGGTGAGGATCTGAGGTGAGTCCGGTCACTGCTCTCTCTCTGTGCTGTGCTCCTCCTGTGAGCACAGGGCAATCGTACCATTAGTCATCGTGGTCTGGGTATGTTGTGTCCCACTCATCGTCATGATCATCGGTCAAACAGAGTCCGTCAATGTCGCAGATGGAGAAACCCAGTTGGTAAAACAGGTCACAACGTAGTACGTTGTCTCCATGTGCAACCACTTGGAAAACAAAATCAGCAATAGCTCTTGACACGCAGCGGATCATCAGTGTGCTAGTCCCTACAGCGTTGACTCGGTAACCACCGTATCTGTACAGCTCCACTGGGTTTTCCCCGATCGGGTGGTTGGGAAAGAGCCTCTTCACGGTGACCCAGTTCAACATCGATCTCACTGCGATGGTGTCGAGCACAAGCGGGCAAGCTGACATCGTCCAGCCCAACCATGTAGAATGGATACACCGCATCTCTGGAACTCACCGTTTGGATGATAGTCACAGGTGAGTGACTTGAACTGACCAGCGGGCTCGGCGGTGGTGCTGACCGGCAAACCTTGGCGAAGTGGTTGAATTTCCCGCATCATTTACATTGTTGCCCTCTTGTCGAGCATAAACACACTTTCTCTCTCTGTGCATCGGGGAGCCACAGTTGCCACATGAGAAGTGCCTCGTAGCATTTTTCTGACCCACGGTGTTTGCTTTTGCCTCTCCTGCCTCGTCACCGGGTTCTTCTGTGTTTACTGCGTATGCTAGCGGTGTGTGGCTTGACTTGGGGCAGGACCTTGTCCCCAACCCGGAGAGGACAATCCAACTTTTTCCGACTGATGACCATGGACTCGGACTTGGAGGTGCTGATTCTCATCCCAGCCGCTTCACACGCAGTGGCAAACCATCCCAGCAAGACCTGTAGGTCATTGCTGGATGAAGCCAACAGGACAACATCAACTGCAAACAACAGAGATGAGATCCTGTGGTCACCAAGCATGACACCCTCCGTTTCCTGGCTGCACCTAGAAATCCTGTTCTTAAAAATTATGAACAGGATCGGTGACAAAGAGCAGCCCTGGCGGAGTCCAACTCTCACTGGGAATGAGTCCCACCGTGTTTTGGCAATACAAACCAAACTCTCACAATGGTCTTATAGGGACCGGATAGCTCATAACAACAAGCTCGATGCCCCATAGTCCCGAAGCACTCCCCACAAAAAACCATGAGGGGTGCATTTGAATGCCTTCTCCAAGCCCACAAAACACATGTAAACTGGTTGGGCAAATGCCCACATACCCTCGACGATTCTCGAGAGGGTAAAGAGCTGGTCCGATGTGCCACGGCAAGGATGAAAACCGCATTGCTCCTCCTGAATCTGAGGTTCGACCAACAGCTAGACTCTCCTCTCCAGTACCTTGACATAGACCTTCCCAGGGAGGCTGAGGAGTGTGATCCCTGAAAAGGTGGAGCACACCCTCCAGTCCCCTTTTTTGAAGAGAGGAACCACCACCCCAGTTTGCCATGTCAAAGGCACTGTCCCCGACCTCCAAGCAATGTTGCAGAGGCGTGTCAACCACAACAGCCCTACAACATCCAGGGCCTTGAGGTATAGTCAGTTATAGTCAGTGTAAAACATGTTCATCGTGGCCAAACAGTCTTTGTATATGGCTCTAGGGCCCAGAGAGTCAAGCACATGTCCTTTGGCGCCAAGACAGTAGGTTAGCATCCCCCTTAGCTTCTCATCGTTAGCATTGTTCAAGCCGGTAGCGGCGATATAATTAAGAAACATCTTGTGCCAGCAGGGCCAGGGAATCAGCGGCTTACCTGGAAAAGCGAGTAACAGTTTAGTTTACTTTACTTTATTGGTTTATTTGTAATGGACCATATACAGAAAAAATATTAAACACAGCGTAAAGATGCTTGGTACCAGATTATAGCGTTCTCACTAATTTCCATCTGTAGTCCCTGAGGCAGGCAGGAAGATATTAAAAGAAAAACAGCACATATAAAAAGCAATTCAGGTCGGGTTTCTGAAACTGTTGTCTCTGAAACAAGCAGGGAGTAAGTTTTAAAGGTAAAAAGATAAGAGAGACGGCACACATGAAAACAATTTAAGAGTACAATTTCAAATCCTATTTAAGGGGGGAGAGTCAATGCTGGCGGGCTTGTTTACTTAAAATCCATTTTTTAGTCTCTGTGGTAAAGTCTCTGTAATTTGTTCTGATCTTCAAATCAGTGGGGATCTTGTTCCATTCCGTTTTAGCTTTGTATGAGAATATTGATTGTTCAAAAGCAGTTTTACGTAGGGGGATGCAACAATGCCACCTAGAGGAAGTCGTTGTTACTCTGGTATTTTGTTCAGAAGTCAGGTACACAAACGTCTTAAGGGGCGGGGGTGCAGAACCATGGATAATTTTAAACTCCAACCATACATTTGCATACATGATCACATTTTCAAAGCTTAACATCATGTGTTTGGCAAGTATAACACAATGGTGATACTGTCATGTTTTTTTTTATCCAGAATGTTGATGGATTGCTGATACAGGGATTCCAAGAGTTTCAGAGTCGTACTATTGGCTTGTGACCACTATGTGATGCAATAGGAGAAATCTGTCAAAATCATGACATTCCGAAAGGTTTTTGATCCTTTTCGAATAAGTGAGTTTCTGATGCAACGAAAGTTTGCAAGGTTATATTTCAGAGTGCGGCTCATCCGTTTTATGTGCTTTTTAAAGCTGAGTGTGGGATCTAATGTGACACCCAAATACTTAAACTCTGTTACATTTTCTAAATTTGGTCCCTTTACAGTTATTGTCCGATAGTGCGTATGATTTTTTTTGTTGGTAAAGTACAGGGTAGCTGTTTTCCCTACATTCAAAGTGAGGCGTGACTGATTAAGCCATTTTGACACTTTCTCCATTGCTATCATTAACTTGTCAGCCACTTGTTTGGCATCCTTCCCATGTTTGTAGATGATTGTGTCATCTGCATACATCTGAATTGTTATGCCATTTTCACATACTGATGGCAAATCATTAATATACAAAGTAAAAAGCAGTGAGCTGAAAACTGAACCTTGTACTGCTCCCATGGTGCATGCCTTTGATTGGGATACAGTATTGTTTATGCGCACGCACTGCGAGTGACCAGATAGATAAGTGTAATCCAGGCTGCACACTGTTTTTGTTCTACTTTCTCATTACTCTCATTTCCCACAGCTGCAGCTTCATCCACATCTGCCCTCTCTAATCAAGCAGCCTTTAAGTTGAGAGGGGCCCTTCACTCCTGCACGGAGACGTCAACTTCTGCATGCAGCCTAGAGTGCTCCTCGCCACTGTGTGCAGCCTCTCCTGCACCTTGCTGTGACCCTCTCCTCCTACATGGGACCTCGTAAGCAACCCCACCATTAATTACTGCGGTCCTCAATAACCTTGTTGTGTTCTAAGACTTACCTGTGCACAGGTGGACTAGCCTCCCGGCGGACTGGGACCATTCCTCTCTGTGGACCAGACCAACTGTCCAGAGCAGGAGCTCCAACTCTCCTTTCACCTTCCTGTAAGTGAACATAATTATTGGACTGAACTGTTGCCCCACCTCATCTCAGCAAAGGCTCTTTCCCTGCACATCTCACTGTATATACTGTATCAGCATGAGTACTTTACCCACCTTCACTGGACCTCTGCAATCGGGAAGAAGATATGGATGTGATAGTTTCACAGCCTGCTGCTCTACTATCTGTAAGGCCATAATTAATCTAATCAGTTGTCCAACTGAATGCTGCAGACTGCTCATCTAACTAACTAACTAACTAACCTGCACTTATATAGCGCTTTTCTACAGTAGTCACAAAGACCACTCAAAGCGCTTTCACTAGTACTAACCCTCTATTCTAAGGGCCTATAGGAAACAGATATCTAGGGACAATTTAGAACAACCAATTAACCTAACATGCATGTCTTTGGATTGTGGGAGGAAACCGGAGCCCCCGGGGTAAACCCACGCAGCACAGGGAGAACATGCAAACTCCACACAGAAAGGTTCCAACCCCTGCCAGCCTGGGGATTTGAACCAGGAACCTTCTAGCTGTAAGGCAACAGTGCTAACCACTGCACCACTGTGCTGCCCCCATCTCTCTCTGTTTTTCCCTTACAGGGTTGTCATCTCCCCCTGTCATTATTACCTGCACACAGTAAAATCACTGTTAGTCTATTAACCAAGTCTGTCATCTGCTTCTGGGTCTGAACACTAAAATCATGTCAATAAGATTTTAACCAACTAAGGGTATTCATGGACAGTTTATATCCTGATAGTTTAGAAAGAAGGACTGAGTGATTGTAACAAAGGCTTTACACAAGTCTAAAAAGATGCCCCCCCCCCCATCCAGATTTTCTTTAATCGTTTCAATAAAGTAGCAACATGCAGTCTCCGTTGAGTGGTTCGGCCTGAAACCAAACTGCATAGGATGCAGCAGCTGGGCAGATTCGAGATGCTCTACCAGTTGATCTACTACCACCTTTTCAATGGCTTTTGACAAGACAGGAAGTATACTTATAGGTCTATAATTACTAATTTCCTGTTTGTGTATAGGGGTTACAATAGCAGGTTTCAATGCATCAGGAAAGATATTTTCATGTATTGATTTTATTAGTTCTGTAATTGGAATTATTGAAGTATCTTTTTGCCTTTTCAAGAATACAGTGTCTAGTCCAGGGGTGGGCAGTGAGGGCCATTCCACTGCAGGTTTTCTGTTCCATTCAGTCGCTCCAGTAGGTGGTTGCTCTGATCAGCTTCAAGTATTGCTAATCATTGGAAACACCTGCTGAAGAGACTGGGTGGAACAGAAAGACTGCAGTGGAATGGCCCTCCATGGCACATGATTGCCCACCCCTGGTCTAGTCCATGAATATCCTTAGCTCTGGAACTTGATCGATATGATAAAATTTTGTTAAGCTTTTCCTCTCTTGTGGGTTTAAGGTTTACATAAGTTTCAGGATTTATTTTAATTTGGTGCGGGTATGTTTGGGTAAAATTCAGACCCAGTTCTTGTACCAATTTGATAAAATACTCATTCAAATTGCTGTCTATAACTAAGCTATCTGAGTGAAGTTTTCCATTCAAAGTGAGTTACATTACTTCACTTTGTTTTGCTTTTTTTTTTTTTTCCTGTGAGTTTATCAATACATTTCCAGAGTATTTTGTTGTTCCTTTGTGCATTTATGATTATGTCTAAGAAGAAATTTGCTTTTGCTTTATGGAGCTGCATGGTGACTTCATTTCTGAGGCTTTTAAAAATCAGCCTATCTGTACTTAAATCAGTTTTTAACCATTTTAAGCACTAAATCCCTTTTTTTCATGAGATTCCATAATTTTTCATTTAGCCAAGGGAGATCCTGTTTTCTCTTGTGTTTAGTGTTGTTATTTTATGTTTTGAGACCATTTCTTTGTTGATATAATATTTTCACGTCTGTTCACAGTTTGCAACAAAACTTATTTCATTCCACTTTACGTGCTGTAATTCATTTTCAAATAATTCTATGTTTTTCTTTGGTATGTCCATCCATCATCCATCTTCTACTGCTTTTCCGGAGGTCCGGGTCACGGAGGCAGCAGTTCAAGCAGAGAAGCCCAGACTTCCCTCTCCCCAGCCACCTGCTCCAGCTCTTCAGAGAGGATACCAAGATGTTCCGAGAACCAGCTGGGAGACATAGTCTCTCCAGTGAGTCCATGGTCTGCCCCGGGGTCTCTTTCCAGTGGGACGTGCCCGAAACACCTCAAGTGGGAGGCGTCCAGGAGGCATCCTGATCAGATGCCCATACCACCTCAACTGGCTCCTTTTAATGTGGAGGAGCAGCGGTTCTACTCTGAGCCTCTCCCGGATGACTGAGCTCCTCACCCTATCTCTGAGGGTGAGTCCAGCAAACTTATGAAGAAAGCTCATTTCAGCCGCTTGTATCCGCAATCTCGTTCTTTCGATCATTACCCAAAGCTCGTGACCATAGGTGAGGGTAGGAATGTAGATTTATTGGTAAATCAACAGCTTTGCCTCAGAGTTTAGCTCCCTCTTCATCACAACGGACCGGTACAACGTCCGTATTACTGCACATGCTGCTCTGATCCATCTGTCAATCTCTTATTCCATTCTCCCCTCACTGGTGAATAAGACCCAAAGATACTTTAACTCCTCCACTTGAGGCAGGAGCTTGTCCCCAACCCGGAGAGGACAATCCAACTTTTTCCGACTGATGACCATGGACTCGGACTTAGAGGTACTGATTCTCATCCTAGCTGCTTCACACTCAGTGGCAAACCATCCGAGTAAGACCTGTAGGTCATTGCTGGATGAAGCCAGCAGGACAACATCATCTGCAAACAACAGAGATGAGATCCTGTGGTCACCAAGCATGACACCCTCCACTCCCTGGCTGCGCCTAGAAATCCTGTCCTTAAAAATTATGAACAGGATCGGTGCCAAAGGGCAGCCATGGCGGAGTCCAACTCTCACTGGGAATGAGTCCGACTGAGTGTTGGCAACACGAACCAAACTCTCACAATGGTTGTACAGAGACTGAATAGCTCGTAACAACAAGCTCAATGCCCCATACTCCCGAAGAACTCCCAACAAAAAACCATGAGGGATGCATTTGAATGCCTTCTCCAAGTCCACAAAACACATGGAAACTGGTTGGGAAAACTCCCACAAACCCTCAAGGATTCTCAAGACGGTAAAGAGCTGGTCCGATGTGCCACGGCCAGGACAAAAACCCCATTGCTCCTCCTGAATCTGAGGTTCAACCAACTACCGGACTCTCCTGTCCAGTACCTTGGCATAGACCTTCCAAGGGAGGCTGAGGAGTGTGATCCCTCTAAAGTTGGAGCACACCCTCCAGTCCCGTTTTTTGAAGAGGGGAACCACCACCCATTTGCCATGCCAAAGGCACTGCCCCCGACCTCCACGCAATGTTGCAGAGGCATGTCGACCATGACAGCCCTACAACATCTAGGGCCTTCATGTACTCAGGGCGAACCTCGTCCACCCCCAGGATCCAGCCACCAAAGAGATTTTTAACCACCTTGGCGAACTCAGTCCCTGTGATAGGCGAGTTGTCCCCCTCGTCCACAAGCCCTGCTTCCTCTATGGAAGGCGTGTCAGTGGGATTGAGGAGATCCTTGAAGTATTCCTTCCACCGCCCGACGATATCTCCAGTCAAAGTCAGCAGTGCCCAGTCCGCGCCATACACAGTGTGGACAGGGATCTGCTTCCCCCTCCTGAGCTGCCGGACAGTTTGTCAGAATATTTTCGAGGCCGACCGAAAGTCTTGTTCCATGGCCTCACCGAACTCCTCCCATACCTGAGTTTTTGCTTCAGCAACCACCTGAGCCGCACTCCACTTGGCCTGCCAGTACACCTCAGCTGCTTCGGGACTCCCACAAACCAACCAAGGTTGATAGGACTCCTTCTTCAGCTTAATGGCCCCCCTCACCACTGGTGTCCACCACTTGGTTGCCACCACGAGATGCACCAACAACCTTGTTGTCACAGCTTTGGACAGCTCCTTCAACAATGGAGGTGGAGAACATGGCCCATTCAGACTCCATGTCTCCAGACTCCCTCAGAATGTGGTCGAAGTTTTTCTGGAGGTGGGAGTTGAAGACCTCCTGGACAGAGGCCTCAGCCAGAAGTTCCCAGCACACCCTCACTATATGTTTGGGCCTACCAGGTCTGAATGGCATCCTCCCCTGCCATCAGATCCAACTCACCACCAGGTGGTGATCAGTTGACAGTTCTGCACCTCTTTTTACCCGAGTGTCCAAGACATATGGTCGCAGGTCTGATGACACAATAACAAAATCGATTATCGACCTGTTACCTAGAGTGTCCTGGTACCAGGTGCACATATGGACACCCTTATGCTTGAATATGGTGTTTGTTATGGACAAACTGTGGTTAGCACAGAAGTCCAATAACTGAACACCACTCGGGTTCAAATCGGGCAGATCATTCCTCCCAATCACCCCTCTCCAGGTTTCACTGTTGTTGCCCACGTGTGCATTGAAGTCCCCTAGTAGGACAATGGAGTCTCCAAGAGGAGCACTCTCCAGCATCCCAGTCAGAGACTCCAAAAAGGGTAGGTACTCTGAACCATCATTTGGTGCATAGCCACAAATGATGGTCAAGACCCATTTCCCAACCCGAAGGCGCAGGGAAACAATCCTTTCGTCCACCGGGGAAAACTCCGAAATAGAAGCAGCAAGGTGGGGGGGGATAAAAGAATACCCACCCCTGCTCGTCGCCTCTCGCCCAGGTCAACTCCAGAGTAGGCCAAGCTCTAGCCCCTCTCCAGGAGACTGGTTCCGGAACCGGAGCTGTGTGTTGAGGTGAGGCTGACTATATCTAGCTGAAATCTGTCAACCTCATGCACCAGCTCAGGCTCCTTCCCCACCAGAGAGGTGATATTCCACGTCCCAAAAGCCAGTTTAGGAAGCTTGGGATCAGAGCGCCAAGGTCTCCGCCTTTGACCGCCACCTGATCCACATAGCACTGGACCCCCATGGTCCCTCCTGCAGGTGGTGAGCCCACTGGAGAGCAGACCCATGTAACTCCTTCAGGCTGAGCCCAGCCGGGTCCCATGGGTGGAAACCCGGCCACCAGATGCTAGCCATCGAGCCCCTCCCCCAGGCTGGGCTCCAGGGTGGGGCCCCGGTAACCTCATACCGGGAGGGGTACACTGAATCCTTGTTCTAGCATTCATCATGAGAGTCTGTTGGATCATTCTTAGTCTGGCCCTTCACCCAGGACCAGTTTGTCTTGGGTGACCCTACCAGAGGCAAATTGCCCTGGACAGCATAGCTCCTGGGATCACTAGGGCACGCAAACCCCCCACCATAATAAAGTGATGATCCATGAGGGGTCTTTGGTATGTACAAGATATATTTTTCACCATCAGTAGGCTTTTTGTATCGTGATTTTGACAATTTGTGTATTACTAAAGTAAGATTATGGTCAGACATGCCAGTAATTAGATTGTATTTTTTTTTTTGTTATGCGGTCAGGTTTGTTGGTAAAAATCAAATCAACGAGAGTTTGAGATGAATGAGTTATTCTAGTTGGGTTACTGATCATCTGATCCATATGAAACTTATTAGTGATGTCCTATAATTTCTGTCTGTGTGTTATACAAAGCTAATGAAAGTTGATATCATCCATAAGGATTAATCCTTTGCTGCCAAACCTTTTCAGTACATTTGATAGACAATTAAACTAACTAACTAACTAACTACTAACTAACCTGCACTTATATAGCGCTTTTCTAGTCACAAAGACCACTCAAAGCGCTTTCATTAATACTAACCCTCTATTCTAAGGGCCTATAGGAAACAGATATCTAGGGACAATTTAGAACAGCCAATTAACCTAACATGCATGTTTTTGGCATGTGGGAGGAAACCGGAGAAATCCCGGAGTAAACCCACGCAACACGGGGAGAACATGCAAACTCCACACAGATCACTGTTGGTCGGGGGCTGGGATCGAACCCACGATCCCACGATCCCCACAATCCCCCGGCCAAGGGTAAACTGTGCTGCCGCAGTGCTAACCACTGCGCCACCGTGCAGAATGTATCCTTAGAGGATGGAGGTTGATAGATCACAATTAAAGCAAAAGACATTTCTGGTGATAGTACAGCAATTTTTCAGCAATGCCAAGTATTTTCAGCAATGTCAAGTTGTGTACACTGACAACCATACTTTACATAAATCATGACCCCTCCTCCCACACCACCTTTTCTGTCTTGTCTATAGGTACTGTACCCTGGTACACTGAAAACAGCTGGTGGTGTTGTTGGGGTTGACTAGGTTTCTGAGAGGCATACATAGTCAAGATTTGATTTTGTCTATAGTTGTATTTGTTCTGTTTTAGAGACAATGCTCCTAATATTGAGATGACCTCAAAAAAAAAAAAAAAAGCCTTTAGGTTTCATTGTCAGATCCCACAATACTTTGGCATGGTTTAAAGTCTGAAACATTTTAGTGGCTGGTTGTTTTTCAGTCACAGTTGCGGGGGATCTATGCACACTTCCATGACAGAGTTATTAGGGTTTATCCCTGTCACCATTTGCTATGTCTGAGAATGAGGCGCTGACAGCGGGCATGAACTGCACTCTCCTTTATTCAATACACAACTGAACTATATACAGAAGGGTGGCACCGTATCGCGCTACGGCCAGTTCACCAAGTGATGACATCACCTACAGCGAGCCATCACTTCCAAACACCCCAGGTACCCTATTATCCCCTGAGCTATTAGCGCACGAGCTAACACTGTTACCATGGCACTCGCTTGTATTATTTTCTTCAGATCTTAGTCACCCTAATAGCCATCCCTGTCACCACCTGGTTCACTTGGACCCATCTCCAAGTGGTTTCATCATGATTCCGTGGCAAATCACCCGCCACGACACACCGGTCGCTTTTATGTCCTGGGACCAGGGTGACTGGCTGGTGTCATGTCAAGAACTCCCCCAGATTGGTGGAGGAGTTATTGGCAAAACACTGGTATGTGCGATCCACCACGAAATCATGACGAAGCCTCCGGCTCCCTACAATCAAAATGTCCCAGGACCAGATGCTGCTGGCTCTCATGCCCAGCAACTTCACCATCCTCCGTGGATCTGCTCTGCTCTCACAGGCAGCATAGTTGCTCCAGCTTTCAGCTGGCTGTGAGAGCAGAACCATGGGTCACCAGTGACCTGAAAGCACTTCTGAACAATAAGAAGAGAGATTTTAGGTCTGGAGACAGGAAGAAACTGAGGAGAGTGCAGCATGAACTGAGAGAGATGCTGAGGAAGTGTAAAGACAATTACAGGAGGATGTTGGGGGATAAACTCAGTCAAAACAATTCTAAGGATGTGTGGACGGGAATGAAACAAATAACTGGGTGTAAAAGGTAAAGCCAACTTCATTGTCATTCAATCCATACAGCCAATCATGTATAGTAGAACAAAATTACGTTTCTCATATCTACAGTGTTAATCACATCTAGAATCAGAGGGGTCACTGCCATGGAAGGCACCTCCACAAATTTCCCTCCTCCGTTCCATTATTGCTGAGCACCAAGCTGGATGGCAGGAAGTTCCACTTTTATATGGTCTTTGGCATGACCCAGCCGAGATTTGAACCCAGGCCTCCCGGGTGTGGGGTGGATGCTCTACCAACTGAGCCACCACTCTGGTAAGGGGAGAGACAGACAGACATCTGGGAGCCTTGAGAGAGCTGATGAACTGAATGTGTTTTTTAATAGGTTCAACTCACCGTCTGTCACCCCCAAAAGACAGCCAGCCCCCCACACCCCTACTTCCCATCCTCCTGTCACCCCCACAAGACAGCCAGCTCCCCCCCCCCTTGTGTGCAGTACCTCTCTCCACCCACCCACCCTTCCCCCGTCGTTAACCAGCTAGCTTCAGTACTGAAGCACCTTTACAACCTGAGCCTGAGTCTGGAGAGAGTACCAGTGTTGTGGAAGACATCCTGTCTGGTTCATGTCCCCAACAAGTCGTCTCCATCTGACCTGAACGACTATCGACCAGTTGCCCTCACATCTCATGTGATGAAGGTCCTTGAGAGACTGGTCTTAGCCCACCTGAGGCCGCAGGTGAAGACTTGGCTGGACCCTCTGCAGTTTGTATATCAGCTCCATTTAGGAGTTGAAGATGCTGTCATCTACCTGCTGCAACGAGCACATCTGCACTTGGATGGCGGAGAAGACACTGTGCGAATTACATTCTTTGATTTCTCCAGTGCCTTTAACACCATCCAGCCACTGCTGCTGGGTGAGAAGCTGCAGGTGATGGGGGTCGTCAGCTCTGTGATCTCCTGGATTACTGACTACCTGACAGGCAGACCACAGTTTGTTGCTGGGCAGTGTCTTGTCTGACGTGGTGGCTAGTGATATGGGAGTTCCATGGGGGACTGTGCTCTCTCCTTTTCTCTTCACCTTATACACCACTGACATTCAGTACAACACCGAGTCATGCCACCTGCAGAAATTCTCCAATGACTCGGCTGTTGTTGGGTGTATAAGAGGGGGGGAGAGGAGGGGGAGTACAGGGCACTGGTAGACAAATTTGTGAAGTGGACAGAGAAGAATCACCTGAGGCTGAACATCAGCAAGACCAGAGAGATGGTGATTGACTTCAGGAAGAAGAGGACGCTTTCACAGCCATTGCAGATTAGGGGGGAGGATGTTGAAGTAGTTGAGGACTACAAATACCTGGGTGTCATGATCAGAAATGGACTGGAGTGGAGGTCCAACACTGATGCTGCGCACAAGAAGGGGATGAGCAGACTCTACTTCTTGAGGAAGCTGAGATCCTTCAACGTGTATAACAGGATGCTGGAGCTTTTCTACTAGACTGTTGTCACCAGCGCCATCTTCTTTGCTTCTGTCTGTTAGGGTAGCAGTATCAGGGCCAGCGACACCAACAGACTTGACAAGATTGTCTGTGATTGGTCTCAGGCTGGAGACCTTTGAGACTGTGGTAGAGAGGAGAACACTGAACAAACTGCAATCCATCATAGACAATCCTGATCACCCCTCCACCACACACTGGACAGATAGTAGGGCACTTTCTCCAGCAGACTGCTACAGCTTCGCTGCCGAATAGTTAGGTACAGGAAATCTTTCCTGCCTCATGCCATTTCTCTGTACAATAACTCACTCTGATGTTGAATTCTGGTCATAACTATGCTGCCATACTGCACCTTATAGTCTAATTGGTGCTTCACATTTCACCCTGCACCTGACAGTCCTGCATTTTACAGCAGGTATGACTCATGTACCTATACGGGTCACCATCTATTCATCTATGACATACAGTATATATATATATATATTTTTTTTGCAGTTTTACTTTCCATGGGGAATCTATGTCTATTATGCTGTGTGTGTTTCTGTCATTTGGTTGTCTACTGTCATGCTGCTGTTACACTGTAATTTCCCAGTTTGGGATCAATAAAGTACATCTATCTATCTGTATCTAATTAGAACCTGGGAAGAACAATGTAATTTTAGAATAATTAGAAAACTAGAACACATGGTTCTGATTGCCCAACTGCCCAGTATAGATTCTAATTTCATATTTTCCCAATATACCAGGTAATTATGAAAATAAGTACAACTTACTTTTGGAAAAGTTATAAAATGACAACATAGTAATCACAGGAAACGTTGGGGTATGTAGGATTACTAGAACTATTATCATAGTCTTACAGAGTATAGTTAGTGTAACATAAGGGTATCTATCCACCTTATTCCTAGCCCCCATGATGCCTTGCGTGAATTATGGGCACAACTTTCAGTACTAGTTTAGAAAATGGGGTTGTCACAGAAACGGAACACTTTTCCTTGTTAAAAAACAATGACATCAGCATCAAAAATGGGGGAACATGGTTTTTTGCACCTCAGAAAGAGTAATATAATCCTACCACTTCCCACGACTATGGAGAGATGGGAAGATGACCTCGAAAAGTGGCCTGGCGGACAATAGCTTCGCTAGTTAGCTCCGTGGCTTAAATGCTAACGCTGTCAACAAATAAAAGCTGTGAGATCTATCAGTGTCTCCACCGCAATAAAATTGACTGCATTTTGTTAAAATATGTTGGACATAATCAGATTTACCTCAGAGCAGACGTAGAATCTAGTCAGAGCCACAAAGAACCACAACACGGTGCTGGGCTGTTTTAATGTCGCGGTAAAACAGACGGCTACAGCTGCTCATTTTACCCCAAAATTAAAATGCTCATGCTGCTGTCATGCCGTGACATGCTTGTTATTTAACTTAACACGTACAGACCTTTTCTGACAATTGTTCAAAATTTTATTGATCTATATTTTGTGATAATTTACAAATTAATGCATGCTGAAACTGCTAATATCAAGTCCATATCATTCTAATGCAGTGCAACGAATGCACACAAAAACACCTATTTGATATCTTTCTTAAATCATTTAGCTTTAGAAAGCAAACTGTTGCTACTTTTTATTTATTTACTTATCATTTTACTTCATGCAGCCTTGCATCTGGCGACATATAGGAAGGTCAGATCTGTGAGATTCATCCAAGTGAAAAGATACGTGGTGCTGTTGCATCGGTCCTGTGTCTGCGCCACCCATCACACCAACAGTCCTTTTTAGTTTTCAGTGCATGATCAATGCATTGCTGTTTAAGCCAGCTCAGATTCAGCTGAGGTTTAGGAGCGTCACACCACGCACAGCAGCAGGCACCACAACTACACAAAAACATTCAAAAATACAAAAATTACAAATGCTGAAATTATCTGCCACCTGACTGCAAAACAGGTATGTGGACTATACATTAAAATGAATTAGAAACACTTTTAAAGATGCTTTTTTAAATGCCCCACTACTGCATTGTTGCTGACTGATTTAACACTGCTTCAGCTGAAACCGGAAGTTGCGCCCATAATCGTTTCTGCAGCAGCGCCCTCAGGAATAAGGCGGATATGGTAAGTACAGGGTATTTACATAAGTATATGGTACTTAAATGGTAAAAGTTTGATGTTTTTATGCTCAAAATAAGAATTGATAGAATAAACTTATACTGTACTTACTCTGCTTACACCAGTACTTCCACCTAAAGTACACAGCAGTATCACAGTATTTTGACTGTTTTACAAAATGTTACCACAGATTTTGAAGTTAGCTCGATGGTAGAAAACAAGAATGAAAAAAAACCAAATACCAGTGAGAAGACCACAATCACAACCGTGAGGACCATGCATCAGGGTTGAGTTTTACACAAGTCATAAATGGCTTTAGTTTAATTTCATGGCTGCTTTATCAGTAATTATCTTGCGTATGAAATGCGCAACAAATGTAACGCGTGTATGCAGAGGAGCAAAAATGCAACATGTCCGTTTTAGAGAAAAGTCTAATGAAAGTAAAGAAAAAAACAACCTGGAATAATCTGAGGTCAGAAAGGTGGTGTAGAAACGGAGGGGGAGGCCGAACGGTGATGTGATGTTGGGGTGGGGGTGGGGAGGTTATGTGCTGCCATAGACATCCTGCAGCTTCCAGCTCCCTGATCTGGGAAAAGAACACTTGATGCCATCAAAGGGACGCAGATTGAATCCAGATGTGCCTCGCTCGTTCTTTCCATGTATTTAATGAAGGCACAGGGATAGAGTAGACTTTTTTCATCATTAGTTCCCCTCCAGATTCTGTTTTCCTGCCTACAAGTCCATTTCAATGCCAGCTACAGCAAAAAAAAAAAAAAAAAAAAAAGATGAAGAAGGGGGAAAAAAGAGCTGGCCTGGTCTCAAAATCAGCGTTCTGCTCCAGGGGCCTGACTCTTTGTTTGGGGCTCCATGTGAATGTGGTGTGCTGGCCTGTGGAGAATGGAAACCTCGAAACATCTCAGACTGTGCTAGAGGTTGAAATGGGCTAAACTAAAAATCCACATGGGAACACGTTTATTTAGATTTAGATTCTGACCTAAAAATCAGAGCCCGGTCTCACAAAAAGGCACTTTACATTTACCCACCCTTAAAAAAACATGTAATATACATGGAAATGTTGTTTTTAAGGTAAAGTGAATACCCTGGTATCTTGTTCATGTTTATTAGGATCCCCATTAGCTGCTGCTAATAGCTGCCCTATTCTTCCTGGGGTCTGATATTCAAGGCGTACATAATACAGAACATGTGACACATTACATAGTGTTACACACATATTACATACTCATAATTATTTGTATATGATGCAATATAGTACTCTTTATACATATATAACATAGAGTATACAGTATAACCTATACACAATACAGTACATTAGCCTATATACACACATATCTGTACTATGTTACATTTAATCAGTGGATTTTATGTTTTAATAGATACTGCCTTAGTGATAGTTTAAACTGTTTTATACCATTGATTTTTGATATGCAACATGGTTATTGATTCCACTCATACCTTCCTCTGAATAGAACTGTCCTTTTGATGGCATTAGTTTTAGTTTTTGGTAAAAAAAAAAAAGTTATTTCTGGCTGCATGTCTTGTGGTGTACCCGTGATTATTTGTGCTGAAATGTAGGTTTTTATCGAGTATGGAGGGTGTCTTCGTTACAATGATGTTTCTGATAAAAATGAGAAGTGAGTATAGTAGTCTGTCCTCAACCAATAATCAATTTAAGTTGCTATGCGTGGTATAAATGTAAGTCCTATAATCACATCTAAGTAGCATGCGTGCTGCTGGGTTTTGTAATATTTGTAATTTCTTGAGTATTTCAGATGACACACTTGACCAAACTACAGAGCAATAATCTAAGTTTGACATGATTGGAGACTGAGTTATTTCTTTCTTTCTATCATCATCATCGCAGCAGCCTCAGTCGAGCAGAACGCCTGGTGATCCAGTCCTCTCTGGTTCCCATTAGCGCTGACAGCTCTGCTACATCAGCAGCTCCAGCATCCCGCATCAGCGTATCAAAGAAGGTGGACGCTGGGCAGTTGCACTTTTGGTGACCATCGGTTGGCTGTCCCAGCACGAGCTGGTTTGATGGCAGTTCTGGATGATGGTGACTATGACGAGTGAAGCCGAGCCTCCTGAATGCAGTTTTGTCAGACACGAGTGTGATGTGACGGTAGAGATCTGCGGTAGAGATGCGATCACACTGGCTGATGCTAAAAACATAGTGCAGCATCAGGGACTTCTCTATTGAGATAGTGAGTGTCCAACCTTCACATCCATAAAGCAGAACAGATTCTCAAGAATCATAGCTTAAGGTCTCTGGAGATGGTAGATGACCAGATTTTTTTTTTTTTTTTCAAGCTGTTGAGCACTTTTCAGGCAAGGCCCTTTCTGATTTTGATGTCCTTCAAAGATTTGACCCAGGAGCCAAGGTATTTGAAGTCAGGCACCTGTTCAAGTGGTTGGGCCTGGTGAGAGTAAAGCAGAGAGCAATTTGGAAGGTTGCTCATTAAGCACAAGGCTGGTTCAACGAGATCTATTAATGTTTGGCCTTACTTGACAGTGTCTGACAGCAAATCGATATGATTTATATAGTCCAGGTCAGTCAGACAAATGGAAGGTAACCTGCCAGGATACCCTAGAAGGAAAGTAGTGCAAACAGCACCTTCAAGTGGTTGTGAAAAAAGTACAGTAAAGTAGCATAAACGGTTGAACATAGTGGAAACTAGGGATGAGCCGATACCACTTTTTCAAGACCAATACCGATACTGTGACTTTCAGTATTGGTCAATATCACTCCAAACCCGATACCGTCTCTCTTATTTAAAACAACAGCACAGAACACACTTTGGTAATGACTGGTTGCATTTTGCACACATATAAAAACATAAATTTAAAAGTTAAAGAATATATTACAAATTTGACTCAGTTCAGCAACGCTGGTGCTTTTTTAAACTTTGCAACACTGGCAGCATTTTACTGGTCAGCACCATGTAAACATGCATTCTGAAGTTTTAAGTGTAAGTTGATTACAAAACTTTAAAGCTGAGTACTTACATTCAGATGAAATTCAAAGTGCGACTGTGCATGAGGTAAAAAATGCTGTAGATATGAAATAAGGAACTGACCCTTTAAGTTGTACTTTTGTCATCCATTACTATTATTATCATCACAAGTATTCTCCTGGTCCTCAGTTTATTTAGTAGTTTATTCTTTGTCCATAGTTTTGGGGTTTGATCTTATTTTGAAGTCATCCCTGTTCCATTTCATGTAGCCTTGTTAGTCCTGCTTCCAATTCACCAGTTATAATTTGCTATTTATGTTTCTGTCACCTACCTCTGCTCAGCTGTAACTGTCCATCTAAAGGAAGCCCATGTTATGTCTTCATTCCTGCTCCTCTGCTTTTTACTTTAAGTTTTGTTCTTTTAGTTGGTTCAATTCAATTCAATTCAATTCATCCATCCATCCATCCATCTTCTACCGCTTAATCCTTTTCGGGTCGCGGGGGGGCTGGAGCCTATCCCAGCGTCTTTGGGTGAGAGGCAGGGTCCACCCTGGACAGATCGCCAGTCCATCGCAGGGCCAACACAGAGAGACAGACAACCATTCACTCTCACAGTCAGACCTAAGGACAATTTAGAATCCCCAGTTGATGCCAATTAACCTAACTTGCATGTTTTTGGCATGTGGGAGGAAACCGGAGTGCCCGGAGTAAACCCACGCAGACACGGGGAGAACATGCAAACTCCACACAGAAGGGTCACCGATGGTCTGGGGGTGGGATCGATCCCATAACCTCCTCGCTGTGCTGGTACTGTGCTAACCACTGCGCCACCGTGCTGCCCCAATTCAACTTTATTTATATAGCGCCATTTCACAACAACAGTCATCTCATAGCACTATCAACTGTAGGGGGGAACCCCCACAGTTGCAGAAAGACCCCAGCAATTAGGCGATCCCCTGTGAGCAAGCACTTGGCGACGGTGGAGAGGAAAAACTCCCTTTTAACAGGAAGAAACCTCCAGCAGAACCAGGCTCAGGGAGGGGCAGTCATCTGCTGTGACTGGTTGGGGGGTGAGGGGATAGAGAAGAAGAAAAGAACAGACATGTAGAGAGCAAACAGCACGATGGGGACTCAATCTATGGGAGAGAACAAACAGATGTTAATGACCAGCAAAAAAAAAAAAAAAAAAATATATATATATATATATATATATATATTTCATGGAGAGTGAGGAAAGGAGTGAGGCCCAGTGCATTACTGGAGGTCCCCCGGCTGACTAAACCTATTAGCAGCATAACTAAGGGAGGGTTCAGAAACACATGATGGTTCCAAGGTTGTCATAGCCAGGAGTGGTACTAGGGTTAAGCTCCCAGTGCTTATAAAATGCTCCTTATGGCGTGCGTCTCAAAAAGCCTCTGACAACTAAGTCCAACTCCTAGCCTGTCCGTGTGGTTTAGTTTCTAAGCCCCACGGAACTGCTTTTACTAATAGGAGAAGGGGCGAGGGCGGATTTCTGGCGCCTTAAAACCAGATGCTTCGGGTAGATGGTGGCCCGTTAACCTGGGAAGGTAGCCCATCTAGGGGAAGGTCAGAATCAGAATCAGAATCAGAATCAGATTTATTGCCATTGTTCATGTAGTACACAAACTAGGAATTTGTCTCGGTGCAATGCTGCAACATTAAACATGATAAAATAAAAGAAATGAACTATACATGCAATAAAGTGTAGAATAAGAGTGAGTAATACTGGTCAGCAGTTAAATATATTAGCGAGCAGCAGATAATGTGGAGAACCATATAGTGCAGTCGGTAATGCAGGAAGAAAACAGTGATGATTGACATGAGTCTGGTTGAGCTGCTGTACATAGTGCACGAGAGTCAATAAGTCACTTAGTGTTCAGCAGTCTGATGGCAGAGGGGAAGAAGCTGTTCATGTGATGGGAGGTTTTAGTCTGGATGGACCGTAGTCTTCTACCTGAGGGGAGGGGGGCAGACAGTACGTGACCAGGGTGTGAGGGATCGGCTATGATCCGGCCAGCACGCCTCCGGGTCCTGGAGATGTACAGATCCTGGAGAGATGGGAGCTTGCAGCCGATCACCTTCTCAGCAGTGCACACAACGCGCTGCAGCCTTAGTCTGTCCCTGGCAGTGGCTCCTGCGTACCACACGGTTATGGAGGTGGTGAGGATGGACTCGATGATGGCTGTGTAGAACTGCACTAACATCTTGGTGGGTAGCTTGAGCTTCCTCAGCTGCCGCAGGAAGAACATCCTCTGCTGGGCCTTTTTGATGAGGGAGCTGATGGTCGGCTCCCACTTGAGGTCCTTGGTGATGGTGGTGCCTAGGAAGCGGAAGGAATCAGCAGTGGTGATGGGAGAGCCTGTGAGGGTGAGGGGGGGCAGAGGGGTTGTGACTTTCCTGAAGTCCACAATCATCTCCACTGTCTTCAGAGGGTTCAGCTGCAGGTTGTTGTTGTTGCACCAGGACACCTGCTGGGCCACCTCTCTCCTGTAGGCGGACTCGTCGCCGTTGGAGATGAGCCCGATGAGGGTGGTGTCGTCCGCAAACTTGATCAACTTGACAGACTGGTGGCTGGAGGTGCAGGAGTTGGTATAAAGGGAGAAGAGTAGGGGGGGAAGTACACAGCCCTGGGGTGATCCGGTGCTGATGCTAAACCCATGCTAAAATGAAGGTAAACCCTGATTTCAAACCTCCGCTGCCTTGCGGCATACCCGGTCACGGGAAAGGCTTCGGGAGTCAACCCTGAGGAAAAATCCGGAGTCGGAGTCCTTAAGGCAGTTCTCTGTTGTGCTCAACATCGTTCTGGCAGCTCCTGCGATGGCGCTGGTGCAAAACTGTAGCAGCTCAGCTGCTCCTTTGGATTCATCAGTGACATGGAGAGGGGGGACATGCTGTATGGGCAACATCTCTGCTGGAGTCCGAGTTCCACCCTATGCAGGACATACTGAATGCACTGAGGAGCTCATTTAGCAGCAGACTACATCATCCCAGGTGCACAACCGAGAGGTTTCACAGGTCCTTCCTACCAACGGCTGTCAGACTGTGCAACCTAAGCAGGGCTGCTCGCAGAGATAGCAAAAAGACGAAACAAACTAATAGTTTTTTGAATGCAAAAGATGCAATAGACTTACACAATGGTCCCCTCCGGCATACAACTAGGAAAATACCGGTCGCTATGGAGAGTGAGAATATGTATGGGCACATAATCATACCATGTAGGATAACTAAGTAGACGGTTATGCTGTTTCATCCCATCTAGCAACAATGCTCTGCACTGTGTGTGTTTATATATTTACATATTTATTCCATCTAGCTACAATGCTCCGCACTGGGTGTGTTTATGTTTATATATCTATATATTTATTCCATCTAGCTACAATGCTCCGCACTGTGTGTTTATATATCTACATATTATTCCATCTAGCTACATTGCTCCGCACTGTGTGTTTACATATTCATATATTTATTCCATCCAGCTACAATGCTCTGCACTGTGTGTGTGTGTGTGTGTGTATATACAGTATATATTTTATAGTAATATGTACATATGTATATTAGCTGCTCTTGCTTGCTTGTTTTTTTTTTCTTGCCTTCTGATTGTTGCTCTGAGTGTTGCTATCCCTGTGCTGTTGCAATCCTGGAATTTCCCCGTTGTGGAACTAATAAAGGCTTATCTTATCTTATCTTATCTTATCTTATCTTATCTTGTCCTCCACATCTTCCTGCCCAGGCTTGAATCCTACCAACGCCCAACGCTGGAAGGTAGAACACCGGATCACTGGAGAGGACACTCCAGCTTCGCCTTTGGCGTAGACAAAACACGGGGAATGACAGTTACCAGTTATTAGCCACCGCTCAACTGGCGTAGAGCGTGGCGCCAGGGGTTGTTCCCGATGGTGGGAGGGATCATTTGATCTCACTGGACAGCTACCGCCTGCCTCAAGCTGGGCAGCCCCCAGCCAATAAGGTGTTGTCCCGCCACAGCCTGCTTTCCTCATTGGGTGCATTGGGATGAGGTGAAGTCCGAACGGCAGGCTGAGAACCTTCACACCAGGCAAGACAACAAAACAAAAGAGACCAACTCTAAAACTGGGAACCTGGAACGTCTGCACTATGATGACAGGACTAGCTGCTAACCTCAAGGACATCAGCGACACCAGGAAGACTGCCGTCATCAATAATGAGCTGAAGAGACTCGAAGTGGATATTGCCACTCTCCAGGAAACATGGTTGGCTGATGCAGGCACGCTGAGAGAGAAGGACTACACGTTCTACTGGCAGGGAAAGGGCAGCGACGAACACAGGGAACACGGAGTGGGCTTCGCAGTGAAGAACTCCTTGCTGAAGATGATGGAACCGGGCAGCAATGGCTCTGCACGACTCCTCACCCTCCGCTTTAATACCACTCAAGGCCCAGTCACCCTCGTCAGTGTGTATGCCCCAACACTGATAGCCACACCAGAGGCAAAAGACGAGTTCTACGAGAATCTCGCAACAACTGTCAGGATCATCCCCAACTCTGAACAACTCATTCTCCTTGGAGACTTCAATGCCAGAGTGGGTGCTGACCACGACTCCTGGCCCTCCTGTCTTGGACCATTCGGCGTGGGCAGAATGAACGACAACGGACAGCGGCTGCTCGAGTTCTGCACACATCATGATCTGTGTATCACAAACTCATTCTTCAAGACCAAGCCCCAACACAAGGTTTCCTGGCGACATCCACGCTCAAAGCACTGGCACCAGCTGGACTTGATCCTGACCAGGCGCACCTCACTGAAGAACGTGCTAATCACCCGCTCATTCCAGAGTGCAGATTGCGATACAGACCATTCATTGGTGTGTTGCAAGGTCAAGCTGCAGCTGAAGAAATTCCACCACGCCAGACAGCCTGGAAAGGCACAGATTGACACCAGCAAGATGGCCCAACCAGAACTTGTCGAGCAGTTTGCCTCCACCTTTGTGAAGGAACTTGGTGAACCACAAGAAGGAGAGGCCGCAAAGCAGAAGTGGGAAGAGCTGCGAAAAATCATCCACCGCACAGCCTTGGCTATCTTTGGGAGGAAGACCTCGAAGTCACAGGACTGGTTTGATTCAATTCAATTCAATTCAACTTTATTTATATCGCGCCATTTCACAACAACAGTCATCTCATAGCACTATCAACTGTAGGGGGGAACCCCCACAGTTGCAGAAAGACCCCAGCAATCAGGCGATCCCCTGTGAGCAAGCACTTGGCGACAGTGGAGAGGAAAAACTCCCTTTTAACAGGAAGAAACCTCCAGCAGAACCAGGCTCAGGGAGGGGCAGTCATCTGCTGCGACTGGCTGGGGGGTGAGGGGATAGAGAAGAAGAAAAGAACAGACATGTGGAGAGCAAACAGCACGATGGGGACTCAATCTATGGGAGAGAACAAACAAATGTTAATGACCAGCAAAAAAAAAATATTTCATAGAGAGTGAGGAAAGGAGTGAGGCCCAGTGCATTACTGGAGGTCCCCCGGCTGACTAAACCTATTAGCAGCATAACTAAGGGAGGGTTCAGAAACACATGATCCCTCCCTAATTGTAGGCTATATCAAAAAGGTAGGTTTTAGCCCTATTCTTAAAAACAGAGATCAAGTCTGACTCCCGAATCCAGATTGGCAGCTGATTCCACAGGAGAGGAGCTTGATAACTGAAGGCTCTGCCTCCCATTGTACTTTTGGAGATTCTAGGTATTACAAGTAATCCTGCATTTTGGAAGCGTAGTGCTCTGTTAGGATAATACGGTAGTATCAGATCTTTTAAATAAAAAGGAGCCTGATTGTTTAGAGCTTTGTAAGTAAGAAGAAGGATTTTAAACTTAATTCTAAACTCTATGGGAAGCCAATGAAGGGAGGCCAGAACCGGAGAGATATGATCTCTCTTTCTAGTACCTGTTAAAACTCTTGCTGCAGCATTTTGGATCAGCTGAAGACTTTTTAAAGATGTTTTAGGACAGCCTGATAATAAAGAATTACAATAATCTAATCTCGAGCTAACAAAAGCGTGGATCAGCTTCTCAGCATCACCCTGAGACAAGATGCTCCTAATCTTGGCAATATTACGCAAATGATAGAAGGCAGTCTTAGAAACAAATTTAATATGTGAATTGAAGGACAAATCCTGATCAAAAATAACTCCAAGGTTCCTCACAGAGCTATTAAGAGAAAGAGTAACTGCATCCAAACTGAAAGTTTGATTTGGAAAGGAATTTCTAAGGTTTTTTGGACCAACAAGAATGACTTCAGTCTTATCTGAATTTAATAGCAGGAAATTACAAGTCATCCAAACTTTGATTTCCTTAAGACAGGCTTCTAACTTGGCTAATTGATTACTATCATCTGGCTTCATTGACAGGTATAATTGTGTGTCATCTGCATAACAATGAAAATGTATACAGTGCTTTCTAATAATGTTGCCTAACGGAAGCATATATAAACTAAAAAGAGTAGGGCCTAGCACAGATCCCTGTGGAACTCCATGACTAAGCTTTGAGTTGAAAGAAAACTCATTATTTACATGAACAAACTGGAACCTATCAGATAAATAAGATCTAAACCACTGCAACGAAGTTCCATTAAGTCCAACATAGTGTTCTAATCTATCAAGTAGAATATTATGATCGATAGTATCAAAAGCTGCACTAAGGTCTAAAAGGACAAGTACAGAAACTAGTCCATTATCAGATGCAATGAGGAGGTCGTTAGTGACCTTCGCTAAGGCTGTTTCAGTATGCCAAGTCGACCGTGATGACCCCTGTCATTGAAGCCAAGTGCTCAGCACTTGCTCAGTACAAGAAGTGCCCAAACGAGAAGAATCTCCAGATCCTCAGGGCTGCGAGAAGCAAAGTTCAGCAGACTGCTCGGCGCTGCGCCAATGAGTACTGGACTCAGCTCAGCCAAGACATTCAAACTGCTGCCATAACAGGGACCATCCGTGGTATGTACGATGACATCAAGAAAGCACTTGGTCCGGCTCAGAGCAAGACGGCCCCCCTCAAATCCTCCACTGGGGAGATGATCACAGAAAAGAACAAGCAGATGGAGAGATGGATGGAGCACTACTCCGACCTCTACTCCAGACAGAACACCGTGATACCGTCAGCCCTTGATGCCATCGATTGCCTGCCATCCATGGGTGAACTTGACGCTGAGCCAACCATCGACAAACTCAGCAAGGCCATTGATAGCTTGGCCGCTGGCAAGGCACCTGGCAACGACGGCATACCCCCTGACCTGATCAAGCACTGCAAGACCGCCCTACTGCTGCCATTGCATGATGTCCTCTGCCAGTGCTGGAAGGAAGGTGCCGTACCACAGGACATGAGGGACGCCAAGATCATCACCCTCTACAAAAATAAAGGGGAGAGAAGCGACTGCAACAACTACAGGGGCATCTTCCTCCTCAGCAATGTTGGCAAAGTCTACGCACAAGTTGTCCTTGTTCGTTTACAGAAGCTTGCCGAACATGTCTACCCCGAGTCTCAGTGTGGCTTCCGCGCTGGGCGATCGACAATGGACATGATATTCTCCATCCACCAACTCCAGGAGAAGTGCAGAGAACAGAACATGCCCTGTACGTCGCCTTCATCGACCTCACCAAAGCGTTCGATCTGGTCAGCAGAGAGGGCCTTTTCAAAATCCTGCCAAAGATAGGATGCCCACCAAAGTTGCAAAGCCTCATCAAATCGTTTCACACCAACATGCAGGGGATGGTGCAGTACGACGGCAACGTCTCAGAGCCATTCAATATACACAGCGGAGTGAAACAGGGCTGTGTACTTGCGCCAACCCTCTTTGGGATTTTCTTTGCTATGCTCCTGAGGCATGCCTTCAGCACAGCAACAGAGGGAATCTGCCTGCATACAAGATCTGATGGCAGGCTTTTCAACCTCGCCCGCCTGAAAGCCAGAACCAAAGTACGTGAGGCTCTAATCAGAGATATGTTGTTCGCAGATGATGCTGCAGTTGCGACCCACACACAGCAGGAGCTTCAGACCCTGATGGACCGCTTCTCCCAGGCATGCATGGACTTCGGGCTTACCATCAGCCTGAAGAAGACTAACGTCTTGGCGCAAGGCACGGAAGCACCACCAACCATCACCATCGATGACTATGAGCTGGAGGTCGTGAATCAGTTCACGTACCTGGGGTCTACGATCAGCAGCAACCTCTCCCTTGATACAGAGATCGACAAGAGGATTGGAAAATCAGCCTCCACACTTGTTCGCCTCACCACACGAGTGTGGGAGAATCCCAAACTCTCTGTCAAGACGAAGATGGCAGTGTACTATGCCTGCGTCATCAGCACACTGCTCTATGGGAGGGAGATGTGGACAACATACGCCCGGCAGGAAAAGAGACTGAATTCCTTCCACTTGCGCTGCATTCACTGCATCCTGGACATATCCTGGCAGGACAAAGTGCCCAACACAGAAGTCCTGTCCCGCGCCGGCCTTCCCTCCATGTTCACTCTACTCAGGCAGCACAGGCTCCGCTGGCTAGGCCACGTTCACCGTATGGAGGATGGCAGAATCCCCAAAGACATCCTCTACGGAGAACTGGCGACTGGCAGGAGAGACGCTGGCCGCCCACAGCTGTGCTTCAGAGACATCTGCAAGAGAGATATGAAGGCCCTGGAGATTAACACAGAGTGCTGGGAGGACCTCACAACGGACCGCTTCAAATGGAGAGGCACCCTGACCAGACAGCTCAAGGCGGGTGAAGAGAAACTGACTGATAGCGTAAGGCCGCTATCAAAGCAACATGGACCTCTAGAACACCTCAGCAGAACCACAGGCTGATCACCTTCATGCCATCTTGCATTGATGCAGTAATTAAGGCAAAAGGAGCCCCGACCATGTACAATGTGTACATGGACATACTTTTCAGTAGTCCAACATTTCTATTTAAAAAAATAATATTTTTTTTTCTAATTAATTTTATGTAATTAATTTTTTGAGAAACTGAATTTGGGGTTTTATTTCATTTCAGTGAACCTGTAACAGTGACACTATGCTTGGGCAGTGCGGTGGCGCAGTGCGGTGGCGCAGTGCGGTGGCGCAGTGCGGTGGCGCAGCAACTCACCCTTGGCCATGGGATCCCTGGTTCAGCCCCTGACCAGCAGTGATCTGTGTGGAGTTTGCATGTTCTCCCCGTGTCTGCGTGGGTTTACTCCGGGATTTCTCCGGTTTCCTCCCACAGGTCAAAAACATGCAGGTTAGGTTAATTGGAGACTCTAAATTGGCCCTAGGTGTGAATGTGTGTGTGAATGGTAAAGGGATAGCGCCGTACCATGGCTGCTTCATCCACCCTCAATAAAGTATACAAAATCAAAAATAAAAAAAGATGATTTAAGTATGCATTTAAAAGTAATGTGAAAGTTACTTTACCAAGTAACTAGTTACTTTAATCATGCAGTATTTACTTTTGAAAAGTACCTTGTAACTGTAACTAGTTACTATTTTTTAGAAACTTGCCCAAAACTGGGGAGAACCTTGGGTTGCCAGATGTGCTTATTATAAGCGACTTTGGGATTGCTTTCTTACATGTGTTTTGCTTATTTGGGCTTTCTTTGCTACTTGTAGTCCATGGTTGTGTGTGTGTGTGTGGGTGGGTGTATGAGTGTGCATGTGTGTGTATATGTGTGTGTGAGAGAGAAAGAGAGAGAGAGAGAGAGAGAGAGAGAGAGAGGACTAGCGTGTGTTTATGCCAAAGGCAGTATTTGTCACACTTTAAGATGGAGATTTTGGTAAGATGAAATGTGTTAGATGCTTGTTTTTATCTCAAGATAATTTTGACAGTAATTTCTTTTTGTTGTGCAGTTTTCTGTGGGATTTTTTTTTTTGCTTGCTTTATGATAGTTTTGTTGTGTTAAGCAGTTTAATCTTACTTTGTTGAAAGATTTTTTTTTAAATTTTAACTAACATTATCTATTACCAGAACTTTTTTTTTGTTTATTTTAAGTAAAATTATCTGCCAGCAGAGCAAGAAAATTAGATTTTTTTTTATTATTATTATTTGTTTGGGTTGGGGCTGTCTGGAGGCATGTAGAATTTTCTGGCACATGGGCTGCGTGGCAGGAAGAAATGTCTTATCAGAGAGAGAGAAAAAAAAAGCATAAACAGCCTTTATTTCATTTTACTTATATTTGACTTTTTGCAGTGTAGTTGTATTTTCTAGCTCACAGTTGCATTATCTCTCCAACTGGGACGCAACAGCAGGGAAATGGTTTATTTGAGGAGTTTCAATCTGGGTTTAGAATCCATCATAGCACTGAAACAGCCTTAGCGAAGGTCACTAACGACCTCCTCATTGCATCTGATAATGGACTAGTTTCTGTACTTGTCCTTTTAGATCTTAGTGCAGCTTTTGATACTATTGATCATAATATTCTACTTGATAGATTAGAACACTATGTTGGACTTAATGGAACTTCGTTGCAGTGGTTTAGATCTTATTTATCTGATAGGTTCCAGTTTGTTCATGTAAATGATGAGTTTTCTCTCAGCTCAAAGCTTAGTCATGGAGTTCCACAGGGATCTGTGCTTGGCCCTACTCTTTTTAGTTTATATATGCTTCCGTTAGGCAACATTATTAGAAAGCACTGTATACATTTTCACTGTTATGCAGATGACACACAATTATACCTGTCAATGAAGCCAGATGATACTAATCAATTAGCCAAGTTAGAAGCCTGTCTTAAGGAAATCAAAGTTTGGATGACTTGTAATTTCCTGCTATTAAATTCAGATAAGACTGAAGTCATTCTTGTTGGTCCAAAAAACCTTAGAAATTCCTTTCCAAATCAAACTTTCAGTTTGGATGCAGTTACTCTTTCTCTTAATAGCTCTGTGAGGAACCTTGGAGTTATTTTTGATCAGGATTTGTCCTTCAATTCACATATTAAATTTGTTTCTAAGACTGCCTTCTATCATTTGCGTAATATTGCCAAGATTAGGAGCATCTTGTCTCAGAGTGATGCTGAGAAGCTGATCCACGCTTTTGTTAGCTCGAGATTAGATTATTGTAATTCTTTATTATCAGGCTGTCCTAAAACATCTTTAAAAAGTCTTCAGCTGATCCAAAATGCTGCAGCAAGAGTTTTAACAGGTACTAGAAAGAGAGATCATATCTCTCCGGTTCTGGCCTCTCTTCATTGGCTTCCCATAGAGTTTAGAATTAAGTTTAAAATCCTTCTTCTTACTTACAAAGCTCTAAACAATCAGGCTCCTTTTTATTTAAAAGATCTGATACTACCGTATCATCCTAACAGAGCACTACGCTCCCAAAATGCAGGTTTACTTGTAATACCTAGAATCTCCAAAAGTACAATGGGAGGCAGAGCCTTTAGTTATCAAGCTCCTCTCCTGTGGAATCAGCTGCCAATCTGGATTCGGGAGTCAGACTCGATCTCTGTTTTTAAGAATAGGGCTAAAACCTACCTTTTTGATATAGCCTACAATTAGGGAGGGATCATGTGTTTCTGAACCCTCCCTTAGTTCTGCTGCTAATAGGTTTAGTCAGCCGGGGGACCTTCAGTAATGCACTGGGCCTCACTCCTTTCCTCACTCTCTATGAAATATTTTTTTTTTTTTGCTGGTCATTAACATTTGTTTGTTCTCTCCCATAGATTGAGTCCCCATCGTGCTGTTTGTTCTCTACATGTCTGTTCTTTTCTTCTTCTCTGTCCCCTCACCCCCCAGCCAGTCGCAGCAGATGACTGCCCCTCCCTGAGCCTGGTTCTGCTGGAGGTTTCTTCCTGTTAAAAGGGAGTTTTTCCTCTCCACTGTCGCCAAGTGCTTGCTCACAGGGGATCGCCTGATTGCTGGGGTCTTTCTGCAACTGTGGGGGTCCTCCCTACAGTTGATAGTGCTATGAGATGACTGTTGTTGTGAAATGGCGCTATATAAATAAAGTTGAATTGAATTGAATTGAATTGAACAGTGGCTTGAGATGGCAAAAAAGCGACAGGCTGACTGGGACCTTGTGACGGTAAAGTCTAAATCTTATGACACATCTGAAAAAAATGACCATGGTAAAAAAAAAAAAAAAAAGCATCTGTCTAATATGTGTTCTATTTCTCCCACACTCCCTGACGAGTGTGACTTCGGTGTCAGAGGCTGTGCTCCTCCTCCCTATATCAATCCCCCTGCTGCTGACCCCGTTCTTCAAATCTGCCCCGACCTCGCAGGATTCCAGCCTGGGGAAGCCACAGCGGGCATCATCGTGTCTCTGTTCATCTCCATGCCTCCACCCGCTGACGTCAAACCCAAAGTGAAGCAGGAGCAGCCACACACGGGCGCCAAAGAATTAAGTAAATATGCATCCCTTTCCCACACTCTCCATTAATATGATCAATAAAAACTGAAGACTATGAAGCATATGTTGTCAGTGAACAATATCCTATGATTGAACTTTCAAATCCAGCTTATGCAGGACACCATCAAGAAAAGGTGAGATTAACCCAGGTGCACCACAGTTTCAACCCACAGTTCTTGTTTACAAACCATGTGTCACGACTCGCCGCTCATCAGCTGCCTCAGCTGCGCGCACACCTGCGCCTCGTCAGCCGCGGGCTATTTAGCCCACTCAGCCCTGTGCAGCGGTCTGGAGCCGTCTGTTCGCATCGGCACTTCTTCGCGCTTGGATCACATACTGATCATCAGCGAAACTACGCTTCTACGTAAGCATCCCTTACCTTTTCCAAGTCTTCTCCCCTGTGCACAGGTGGATTCCCTGGCGGCGGATACCCCGTCATCGCCACCCAATCCTCACCATCGTCACAGGCTCTGCAGGACGCTGTCTTCCGGGCTTCTCCCTTGGCCAACACCAGCCACCTGCCACCCACAAGTAAGCAGCACACAGCTCGTTATTCCTGTTCAGGTGTGGTGCCCTTTACCCCTGTCCTTTGCTCTCTCCATAGGATTGTCCGGCTGTACAGCGTACTGCTCTGCTTCCTGTGCATCGGCGTTCACCCTCATCACATACACATATCTCACACATCCATCCAGACACACCTGCTTGTTGAATAAAGCTGTTAAATCTACCCTGAGCCTGCGTGCGTGTTTCCTGTCACCATGGACTGACTCTGATTTCTCTGAAGTGGTGAAAGAAATCCCACATCCAAAAGATAAACCCACAGAGTTTGTTTGTTTGGTTTTTTTTAAAAGAGATGACAAATCTCCTTGACAGCTTTAAATTAAATGGTCATGAGACAGTTTTGAAAGTTGATTGGTGTACTGTGTCAGGTAATTGGAGTTAAAAAGATGCTGCTGGTAGAATTCTTCCTCCAAAAAGTACTGACTTACTACAGTGTGTAAGACAGCTGAATGATCACATTCAAACTAAATGGTGTTTAAAGCATGACTGGACCAGGATTCAAACCACAAAACAAGATAAAGATGAAGGTGTAGAAGCGGTTTTGATAGTCATTCTGGTTTAACTAAGGCTGATAATGACTCAGGTGTAAAACCTTATTGGTAGCATTTGAAAAGTGTCTTTTTTCAAAACATGCACCCACCCCTGGCTGATTACATCCACAAACACTGGGTCACATAGCACACTTGTGCATTTGGAGATGTGTTAACTTATGCAAAACATGCAGAGACAATAGAGGGGGAATGGAAGGAAAAGGAGAAGAAAAAATTGAAAGAAAAGTCAACTCCTGTTTATGTGATGGCTGACACGGGGGGGTAGGGGGGTCCCTCCCATTCTGTTTTTTATCAAGATGGCATCAGCGGTGCAGCTCAGCGGTGGAGGGGAGACAGATGGAGGCTTGGGGCTGGCCGCCCGCAGACAGGGGGGCACATTTGTCCACCAATGTGGACAAAGGGGACACTGGCAGAGGCACTGTCCTGAACGTCTGCCACAGTGGGGAGGGGATGGAGGACTTCACGGCCCGACATCGCAAGCCACACAAAATTGGACCGCCTGACTGACTGTACCAAAGATAAGTGCAACTAATGACACTAAAACTGACATATCAGACATTTTTCATTTACCTGACTTTGAGCCGATGTTGACAATGCAGGGTTTACCTGAAGTGATGCTGAAAGTTCAAGACATTCCAATGAAGTTTCTATGTGACACAGGAGTGTGCAGATTGGTAACAGCAGGCGCAGAAATTCAGAGTTTTACAAAATCAGATGGTAAAATAACTGCAAAAGCTGCAAACAGAAAGTTAAAATAGAACACCTTTCAAAAAATGTCAAAGTAAAGGACCCTTTCACCGGTGACATGGCAGAAGGTTGTTTCACTTTATCTGAAGCATGCCCTGTCAACCTTCTAGAAAGGGATCTTCTCACAGCTGTCAATATTGCCATAATCCCAACGGACAATGGTACGAGAGCATCACATTTTCCACATGTGGAAGGAATAAATGTATTTCAGGATTTTGATGTGCCCATATACTGCTACTCACTGTGTTTGGTTTTGGCCAGACCACACTCAGTGACATCAGACCTGCACACAAAAGCTATGTAAAATTTTGTGTCCACAGTTCCCACTACACACCAATCCACAGATCAATATCACTGCACCTTGCATAACAGACATTTGAGTTGCCCAGACCCAAACTATGAAAAACATTCCTTGCAAATCCATCCTCCAGACTGGTCATTAAAAATCTGTATTGGTCACCAAGGGGATATGTGGGGGCATCTGTCGTGTTGTCTAATTAGGATAAGCAGGCATTTTAAACACTGGGAGGCTCCGCACATGTCATTGGTCAAGCCCAAACACATGGACTGGAAGGATGTAGGTTGATTTGTTGCTTCATCAGAGGAATGTGGTCAATCTTTGAAGCAAACTTCCACCCCAAAGGTTCAATATTCCTCAAAACTCGATACCTACTCACTGCCTTTGACCTGGGTGACCACAGCACAAAAAGGGGTCCACATTGATGTTCTCAGTTCACCCATTTGATCACCTTTTACATTAACACAAGAAGAGGAACACACACTCTCACAAAGTCCAAATTCTCTGTGGTCAACAGGAAAGGCAGATGTAGGCTTAATAAAAAAAAAAAATGCAGAGATGGTCAAAACAAATGCAAAATCACACTATAGGCCATACAAAAGACAGTATCCTCTATGTCCTGAGGCCCAAGAGGGCATTAAGCCAGTGACGGAGGAACTCAAAGCAGCTGGTGTTATTGTACCATGTCTAAATTCTCTATGTAACACACCTTTGTTTCCTGTAAAGAAAGCTCCTCCATCTTCCAGTTGGAGGATGGTACAAGACCTTCAAGAAGTAAACAAGGCAGTCATTCCAAGAGCCCCTTCTGTCCCAGGCGCACACTGTTAAATGACCTACAACCCCAAAAGCAGTTTTGTTTTTTGTTTTTTTTTACGGTGATAGTCAACAGTGATGCTTTTTCAGCATCCCAGTACAACCAGATCATCAGTTTTGTTTTGCATTCACATTTGAAAACAAAAGGTACACATTCACCAGGTAACCACAAGGTTACTGTGAATCACCAACTATTTTTTCACAGGCAATGTAAGCAAATTTGGCCTAATGGGAGCCAGCTGTTCCTTTACGTTGATGACATCCTGCTGGCATCACCTGATGAGGAAACATGCAAACAAGACACCATTGCCTTACTGCAATTTTTAGCAGAACAAGGTCACAAAGTCAACAAGGAAAAATTACAGTTGTGAAGAAAAGAGGTCAAATATTTAGAGCACATTTTGTCAGCAGCAGGCAGACATGTTAATCCTACTAGAAAACAAGCTATTTTGTCAGCACCAAAACCCATTACAAAAAAGAGACATGATGTCATTTCTGGGTACTTTAAATTATTGTCACTCTTGGATTGCAAATTACTCAGTTGAAATACAACCCTTATCTGATCTCATTTACAAAACACCAATGGCTCAGGTGAACCAAATTGAGTGGACACCTTAGGCAGAAAATGCATTTGTTAAAATGAAAAAAACTTTTTTGTCAGCACTGGCATCCTGGCACTCCCCAATTACAAAAAAACATTTGTGCAAATGGTTGATTGTAGGGAGGGACACATGACGTTAGTCCTTCTCCAACCAAGTAGTACAAAAATGTGTCCAATAGCATTTTATTCCTCCAGGTTAGACCCTGTGGCGAGGGCAGCAATCCAATCTGGATTTGGGAGTCAGACTCCAGCTCTGTTTTTAAGAATAGGGTTAAAACCTTCCTTTTTGATATAGCCTATAATTAGGGAGGGATCATGTGCCCCTGAACCCTCCCTTGGTTATGCTGCTAATAGATTTAGACAGCCGGGGGACCTCCAACAATGCACTGGGCTTCATTCCTTTCTTCACTCTCAATGAAATATTTTTGCTGGTCATTAACATCTGTTTGTTCTCTCCCATAGATTGAGTCCCCATCATGCTGTTTGCTCTCTATATGTCTGTTCTTTTCTTCTTCTCTGTCCCCTCACCCCCCCAGCCAGTTGCAGCAGATGACTGGCCCTCCCTGAGCCTGGCTCTGCTGGAGGTTTCTTCCTGTTAAAAGGGAGTTTTTCCTCTCCACCATCACCAAGTGCTTGCTCACAGGGGATCGCCTAATTGCTGGGGTCTTTCTGCAATTGTGGGTGTTTCCCCTACAGTTGAAAGTGCTATGAGATTACTGTTGTTGGGAAATGACGCTATATAAATAAAGTTGAATTGAAGTGAACTGAATTGGAAAAACTCCCTTCACATTATTCTGCACAGGCAGCTGAATTAGTTGCTCTAATGCCGGCTTGTAAATTAGGCCAGGTAAAAGCACTCACAGTATACACTGACAGCCAATATGCTTTTTCTACCATCCATCATTTTGCACAACAGTAGAAAAAAAAGAGGCATGATTACATCAACAGGAAAACCAGTCCAACATATAGATCTCATCTTACAACTGATAGACAGTGTAAAACTTCCCTCTAAATTGGCCATGTGCAAATGTGCCCCACACACCAATGGCACGGACCCAGTCTCTAAGGGCAACCACTTTGCAGACAACATCGCAAAAGCAGCTGCACAAGGTCAGACATAAAACCACAACTCAGCATCTCTTCTTTTAACATTGACAGAACTATCACATGACATGCTCACTAATGCCAAGGAAACATCATCACAAGCTGAAATTTACCGGTGGATAAAGAAGGGGGCAACATCTGACAACACTTCCAAACTCTACAAATGATGCAATAACAAACCCATTTTACCACACAAATTATTCCACCAGACTGCTCTTCTGCTTCATGGGCTCTCTCATGTAGCAGCAGGGGGTATGATTTCTATGTTAAACAAATCTTTTTATTTACTTATGGGTTTAGTCAATTTGCTGCTCACTTTTGTAAAAAAAAAAAAAATGCCTAATCTGCAGAAAACAATGCTCAGGGACACATAAGACCTCAGAAATCCACCGGCTGCATGGTGGCACAGTGGTTAGCACTGCGGCAGCACAGTTTACCCTCGGCTGGGGGATCGCGGCAGCAGTTAAGAGGAAGGTGGAAGTCGCCACGACACACACAGACACACAGACCACCGAGGAGATATGCAAGGAGGAAAGCTCTTTCCGAGGCAAGTGGAGCAACCAAAGGAGTGTCGGACCACAGGGAGGCTACGAGACACCTGCCACCTGCATCCACTCCGAGGAACGAGAAGTCAGTTTGGCCCAGGAAGTAGGACACCCGGTCAGGGAGAATTCACAGAGCACCCGCAGTGAGGGGCAATGGGACCTTTGGCCAGTGAGAGTGTTCCCTACATGTCTGGCTCCTCATTTTATCCATCTGCATGTTGACTGAGCTCAGGATTTGTTTTTGTTTTTGTTTTTTTTGTGACTAAACAAACAGTGACGGCCTGTTAATTTTTTGGTGACATTATTTGAACACTTCATTTTTTCTCTTTTTGCGTGCCGGCGAAGATTTGGGAATTGGTCATGGACAGTTTGACGCCGAGACTGGGTTATAAAAATAAGGACTACAGGTGGTAAATAAAATGGGTGTGTGGAGGATTAGGTATAAGAAAATTATTTGTTGTGCAATTCTTATTTTGTTCACCTTGAGTTTCAATAATAACCCACAAAACCATATTAGCTTGTCTAGTGTGAAATCATTTCAACCCTGTTTTTTTTTTTTGTAATATTCTCTATTTAATAGCAGAGTGTTACAAACTTATTCATTTCAAAACATTTGCATGGATTTCTTTGAACTAAATAAATGTGAAGGGAAGAAATATTGTTTGGTGATTTTTGATGTATTTACTAAATGAACAGAATGCTTCTGACATGATTGCTTGACCCAGGAGACAGACACTGACACGAGTAGAGTAGTTTGACAATTATTTATTAACTCAATGTGTAGTTTGTGTGTGTGGATGTGTGGGTGAGTGCGATGCTGGAGGACAGCTGGAGCTGAGCGAGTCCCGCTGCGACCTGACAACCCTGGGAACACACAAGCACAGGGGATTAATGCAGCTCGCAGCAGAGGGATGTTATACTGTGTGCTGCTTACTTGCAGGTGCCGCTGAGAGACTCCTGTCCGCTCCGTGACTTGGCGTGACAAGGTGAGCGTGCAACTTGGCGTCGTGACGACAAGGAGGAGATCCGAGGAGGAGGAGGAGAGGCTCTGTTGCCAGGGGAGACAAGTCCACCGCCAGGGAGGTCCACCTGTGCACAGGGGAGAATACTTTGACAAGGTAAGGATTGCTGTGGCTTACGTGACGAGGCTTGACGAAGTGGCTTGGCAGAAATTCTGGCTTGAGGCCGTGTCCGTGACGCGTTGCTTAACGATGAAGACAGACGACTCCGTGCTGAGCAGTCAGTGACACTGGCTTTTAAGGCCAGCTGGTTATTGGCGGCAGGTGTGTGCGCAGCTGGAGCTGATGACGGCCCAGCGGCCGCCATGACAGCTTCCCTTGCACTCATCCAAATGCTGTTATAGTAGCAAAGAAACTCTTAGCTGAAGTAGTACAGAGATTTGGAATACCTGAAAAGATTTACTCAGACAATGGAACACATTTTGTAAACCAGGTTATATCCCATTTAGGCACAGCACTTAACTTTAATTTGAAAAATTACTCAGCTTACCATCCACAGTCTGCAGGACTAATGGAACACACAAATCGGACCATTAAAGGAAGGCTTAGAAAAACAGGACAAAATAGGATATATTGTTTACCCCAGTCCTTTTTTACACAAGGGTAATGCCCTCAAAAAGGGGGTTGTCTCCTTTTGAAATAATGTATGGCAAACCTTATCTACTCCTACTATTAAGGACATTTAATTCAGGTATTGAGGAAGTGTGCTTAGCTGATTACATGCAAAGAATGTTGACTGACAGAGATGTTGTACATGCTGCTCTTCCTAGGAAAGAACACGGGGAAGCACCCACCATAGCCAAGCCAGGGGATCTGGTCCTCCTCAAAGCCATCAAAAAGAAAAACTGGGCCGACGCTCCCTGGCAGAATCAGAATCAGATTTATTGCCAAGTACATTTACAAGTAAACAAGTAAACATACGAGGAATTTGACTTGACATTGGGCGCGCACAAAAGGCGCATCCCAATGACGCGGCAGCCATGACGAGGCGCCTGTCATATGAGGGGGGTAAAGAGGGGAGAGGGGGGAAGGGTAGGGGAAAACACAATAGGCAGAGAGAAAAAAGCATTGTTGATCAAAATAGAGCTCATTTTATGACCAAAATTTTGATTACAAGAAAAAAACTCTCAAATGCACAATTAGCAGACAATAGATCACACAATGACAAAGCAGTAGTTGAGAGAGTCAGTGTATTGTAAATATAGTATATCAGTAATTGTATCAGTGGTGTAATGTTGAATGCAGTAGTGTAGGTGTGTCAATTGCTAGTGAACAGCAGACGGCGCCTCCTGGCAGTGGATATATGTTAAAGTCATGCGATCTAAAGCAGTCCAGAGTCTCTCTCTCTTGCTTGCAGATGGTAAGTTGTCACATGGTACACTGTCCTTGAGCGTCCATCTGTTGAAACAACAACAATTGTGTCGATTGTTTGGGTTAGCAGGCCACTTCTCCAGTGTTATCTTCATCGAGGAGGAATGTAAACAAGGGCACCAAAACACAAGGTCAAGTCTGCACAGTGCACACAGAGAATAGAATTTCCCTCTCTTCGATTCTGTGTTCTTCAACCTTGTGCAAGGACCTCACAAGGTCATCCTGGCGACACCGACAGCAGTGAAAGTCCAAGGACGTGATTCTGGGTGCACCTGACACACTGCAAACTTTACCCCATTCAAACCCCTCAGCAAGTTACTGTTTAAGTGTTTGACTATACAAGCAAGTCATTGTTTTGCTGTGTGGGTGTTCGGCTGATGGTGCCCTTGGGCGCCCAGCAATGGCCTGCTCAGCGGAATAACTGTTTTTTTTTATCATGAAGAGACAAGATGCAAGAGAGAGAAGGTTGACAGCAGAAAGATGTGAATGGTACACCTGTTTTTTTCATCCTCATCCTTGTGGTAGCACTTTTGATTTGGTTATTGTTAGGGACACCATTACCTATTCATATTAGGGCTAGGTATGCTACTCATGTGCATCATGACTGGCTAGAAGGACCAGGCTATGACGACCATGTTTATGCTGGCAATGTGTGGTCGAAGTATGCTAACCACACGGCCAAAAAAGCTAATCGGTCAAATTGTTGTGTGTTCTTTGCGCCCACTCTCAGCTGGTCAAATATCTGTTACTGCTAAACCAATGGAACTGTCAGAAGTTTGTTTCTTGCAAGAGGCTATGTATAGAAATAGTACAGTAAGCATTAACTTGAATCACATCTGCCCCACTTTCTGTGACTCCACTGACCAGCGATACAATGATACCCCTTATTCGGTGAAGGCAAGATTAGCCTCACCAGGGAATTTTTCCTTTTCTCTAAAAGGGTGTGGAAACATCTCTTTGGGCAGTTCAACAGTTTCCAGGTGTGCAACTGTGCATAGTACATCTCGCCCCTATACTGCCACCTGTGGGAAAGGCGTAGTGGGCAAAAATTGTCCTGAAGATCTTTATGTCAGTCTAGAAATCTGGAAGGTGATGTCACCCTGCGGGAGCTCTGCAGTACCACAATTTGTGATTCTCACAAGTACGGCACGTACATGGTGACAGGGGGTTGGTGGCTGTGCGGCCATCATGCATACTCACACCTGCCCATGAACTGGGGAGGGGTGTGCGGCCCATTAGTTGTGACTTATCATACCATCATATTGTCGGCAGGACAGGCGGGCAGGGTGAAGAGAGATGTCTCTTTTTCACCACATGATTCCATCTGGGGCACAGATGTGCCGGAAGAATTCAAGTTAGAAACCACTGGGCAGGAGGTACTTTATTCCTTTTTCCCTTGGGTGGGAGTGGCTAAGAATACCTTATGGATTGAAAGAATTAGTTGTAGACTACTCTCATTAGTGAATTTTTCTTTCTCTGCTTTTGTGGAATAAAAGAGGAGTTGACAACTCTTAGACTTAAACTGACCTAAAATAGAATGGTTCTTGATCAAATAACTGCCACCCGAGGGTGTGTGTGTGCAATTGTGGGTGATTATTGTTGCACTTTTATCCCTGATAATGATGCAGATGGTCACATGATTGCCTCAGCAATACGGAACCTAACTGCTTTGCAGGCTGCCATGGCCAAGGACAATGTCACTGATGAACATACCTGTTTAAGTTGGTTATTCTCTTCAGGGAGAGGTCTCATCATGAACTTGTTAATGATTTTTGTGGTAATATTTCTGGCCTTTTCTTGTGTTATTTCCTGTATTGGTAATATGATGATGAGACTTGTGCATGTTAATTAAGTGATGCACCATGGAGTGGTTGTTGAGGATGATGGGGATGATGAACAAACAGGGTGAGCTCAAAGTGTCTCTCCATGATCCCAAGTACAGAGTAAAAGTATGATTGGCCGGTTATGGCGGCCGCCTAGAAGGACACGTATCACTCTGCTCTGCTCCTGGAAATAAAAATTCGGCAAATAACTCTCTCATTTGGAACAGAACTTTTCCCAGCGTTTGGGTGAGGATATGCCGGTGAAGACTAAGGCTGGGAAATCAGGAGGGGGAAAAATTGAATCGCCGAAGCAGTCCAAATTAACGGACTTTAAAGTTTGTGGCGCAGTAGAAAAAGCTGCGGATATGGCGGATGAAACTAGCGGTGGTGCGGTAACTGCTGCTGCTGACGGTGGCGGCACAGGTGCAGTGCTGGCTGCCATTAGCTCAATGAGAGCAGACTTTTCCGCTAAACTTGATGGGATTATGGCAGCGTTGGATGCAATGAGAAAGGAGTTGGGTGACTGCGTGGAGCGAGTAACGCAGGCGGAGCTTCGTGTTTCAAGTGCGGAGGATGAAATCAGCGGACTTCAAATAAAGGTGCGCACTTTGGAAAAAAAAAATAAAGATCTGGAAAATAACGTTCTGGACTTGGAATCTCGGTCCAGACGGAACAACCTGAGGCTGGTGGGTTTACCGGAGGGAGCCGAAGGTCGTGATTCATGCTCCTTTTTGGAGGGGTGGATCCCGGAGGCGCTGAACAACGCGGAGCTAAAATCATCAGTCGTCTTGGAAAGCTCCCACCGAATTGGCCCACCGAGAGGTAACAAGGCAGCACCGAGGACGTTAATTATGAAGTTTCTCAGCTACAGAGACAGGATGACGATCTCCAACGCGGTGCGGGCCAAAGGAGAAATTAAATACCAAGATCAGCAGGTGCGGTTCTACCCAGATTTGGCCTCAGGAATCCAACAATTAAGGAAGCAGTTTGACCCCATCCGCAAAGAACTGCGCAACCTTGAGATTCGTCATGGAGTGATTCACCCTGCAAGACTTCTGGTCACATATGAGGGCAGAACACGCATCTTCAAGACCCCCGAGGAGGCGCAGGAGCTCATCAAGAAGATTCAGGAAGAGACTGGTGGGAGCTAAGCATGAACAGAATATAGGGTAGAATATTTGAGCATTTAACTGATTAGAAGCATATAACAAGATTACAAAATATAGATTGTATTACATATTAAAAAAAAAAGTACAAAATTGCTAAAAAATTTTGGAGTTAAATTGGAAAATTACAGAAGAGAGTTAATGTTACGTTATTAAAAGCAGTAGAGTCAGGGTGATTGGGAGGATGAAGAAGGAGTGGCTTTGGCTGTTCCTCGTGGGTGTGGAACGGTCGATGGCTATATCGGGAGACAGAATTTTTCTTTTGTTTTTGGGGGGATTGCCACAAATGTGGGAAGGGGGAATTTGTTTGTGTGTAGTTTGTAGGGTGAATGTTCAACCACTCATTTTTTTGCTTTTCTGTTTGAGCATGTTTACACTGCAAGGTAATCCCAAACTCCCTATTGATTATAAATCAAAGCGTTAATCTTAATTTAACTTCATGGAATTGCAGAGGTCTACAAAATTTAAAAAAACTTAAACAAGTTATGAATAAAATAAAAGACATGGGTTCAAAAATTGTGTTTTTACAAGAAACTCATCTAATAGAGGAATATGTAAAAAGAATTAGGAGTAGATGGCAAGGAAATGTTTTCACCTCATCATTTTCATCCCGAGCCAGGGGAGTTATGACTCTCATACATAAATCAGTCCCATTTCAAGTGAAAAATGTAATTGGAGACAAATTTGGAAGATATGTAATCATTCAAGGATCTTTGCTATTAGAAAACATAAATTTGGTGAACTTATATGGTCCCAATATAGATGATCAAAAGTTCTTTGCCAATTTATTTCTTATCTTATCATCACTTACAGGGCAACATATAATAGCAGGGGATTTTAATTGTACATTGAATCCCGGTATAGATAGATCAACAGGACTGGACTGTACGCACAATGGATGTAGGATGACCATTAATCATTTTATGAAAGAATTGAAATTGATAGATATATGGAGAGAAATGAAACCACAAGTTAAAGCGTACTCTTGTTATTCCAATACCTACAAGACATTTTCACGTATAGATTATTTTTTGATCTCCACAGAATTAAGGTCCAAGATTCAAAACTGTTTTTATGATAACATCGTGATCTCTGATCATGCACCCTGCTGTCTAATGTATGTAGATAAGAAATTGACAAAGGAACCAGGTAGATGGCAATTTCAGCATAAATGGCTTCAGGATGAGGAATTTGTTAAGTATATAGAAAAACAGATAGATGAGTTCTTTGATATCAATACTACACAAACATCAGCATGTGTAAAGTGGGAGGCTTTCAAAGCTTTTATTAGGGGACATATTATTAGTTATACAGGTTCAAAATCTAAGAAGACTCGAGAGGAGAGAGTCCAATTGGAACATAAAATAAAAATTCTTCAAGAAAGAGTATATGCAGGAAGAGATCCAAGGTTGGAGAACGAATTACTGATTTTGAGAGCTGAATATGACAAAAAATCAGCGAATAGAGCTGCCTCGAGTCTTCTAAGATTGAAACAATCTTTTTATGAACAAGGTGAAAAATCAGGAAAGTTATTGGCATGGCAGATTAAACAATTAGAATCTAAAACACCAATTACCAGTATTATAAGTAACGGACAGGTAGTTATAGATCCTTCAGAAATTAATAGAGCCTTTAGAGATTACTATGAAAAATTATATGATACCAAAAATGAATCTGACTTAACATGGGTTTTTGAATGAACTATTTATACCGTGTATTCCAAATGAAAATAGGGAGATACAGGAGTCTAAAATTAGTCAAGAAGAAGTTGGACTAGCCATTGATAATATGAAATCAGGAAAAAGTGCAGGACCAGATGGTCTTCCAGTTGACCTTTATAAAAAATTTAAGAATAAATTAACAAAACCTTTTTTGGAAATGGTTTTAGAAGCATTTCAAAATAGTAATTTACCATCATATATGAATAATGCCTTAATTATACTGTTGCCAAAACCAGGTAAGCCCTCTAATAAATGTGAAAATATGAGACCAATAAGCCTATTAAATGCCGACCTTAAGATAATCTGTAAAATTTTAGCAAGACGAATACAAGAAATTTTACCAAATATTATTAATCGAGATCAGAATGGCTTTATAAAGGGAAGACAAGGCTTCCATAATGTAAGAAGACTATTTAATATTATTTATTCTAATAAAGAAGCACCGGATACAGCTCTCTTATCACTGGATGCCGAAAAAGCCTTTGACAGAGTTGAATGGCCCTTTCTTTTTGAAGTCTTACAAAGGTTTGGACTTGGAAATAATTTCATAAAATGGGTTCAGATAATATATAATAATGCTACTGCAGAAATTCTAACACATAACAATATTTCAAAATCAATAAAAATCAATAGAGGATGTCCACAAGGCTGTCCACTTTCACCTTTACTGTTTACTATGGCAATTGAACCTTTAGCGATGGCGATACGTCTACAGTCACAAATATTTGGAATTAAAGTTGGACCAACAGAACATAAAATCTCCCTGTATGCCGATGATATAATTTTGTTTATGCTGAATCTTAAAAAATCAATTCTGACCTTGTTGAATTTAATAAAGAATTTCGGGGAAATATCAGGATATAAAATAAATAAAACTAAATCTTCAATATTAATGCTAAATGAGACCCAGAGAAATTACCCAGCCCCTGAGGTAAATCAATTCAATGTTGTAAATCAGTTTAAATATTTAGGAATCCAAATTGTGCCTAAGCTAGAATCAGTCCCCAGTGTCAATTATGAAGCCTTAATGACAGATATTGATGAGTTACTTCAGAGATGGATGTCACTACCAATGTCGATGATCGGGAGAATTAATATACTTAAAAGTAATATCTTACCTAAAATACTTTATTTATTTCAATACATTCCCTTACCACCACCTTTAGATTTATTCTCAAGAATTAAAAAAAAGTTAGTGGAATTTATATGGAACAACAGGAGGGCTAGATTATGTCTGTCTTTATTATATTTACCATTTGATCGTGGAGGTCTGAAATGTCCAAATTTTATGTTGTATTATTGGTCGGCACAACTGAGGTCTATGACATATTATTTTTCATCAAATGATCTCCCTCACTGGACTGAAATGGAATCATACAATTTACCTTTACCTCTTCCCATATTCATATACTCAGATTCGGCAAAAAAATTACAAAAACAAGTTAAAAATCCATTTGTAAAGCATATGATCAAAATATGGTGTGAAGCTAAAAACTATTTAAAAGAACCACAGTTATTGTCACAATTTAGTCCAATATGGGGTAATCAATATTTTAAACCAGGGAGAGCGGACGCTGTATTTAAAGTATGGAATTTAAAAGGGATACAAAAGATTCAGGATTTATATTTGCCATGTGCAGAAAACATAATGTCTTTTGAAGAGTTGAGGATCAAATTTAATCTCAATAGAACACATTTTTTTAAATATCTTCAACTTAGAAACTTTATTCGATCAAATCAAAATAAAGCTCTCACTCGACCTATCTATTCATCCTTGGAAAAAATGTTGATGAAAGATAGTTAAAGAAAGGGTATTATTTCAGAGTTTTATAACTCATTGACACTATTTTCAAGTGAAAATTCACTGAAAAGATTAAACTACTGGAAAGAAGATCTGCAAACTGAAATTTCAGAGGAACAATGGGAATTGGCTTGTACAGAAGCTCAAACCAAATCAATAAATGTACGCCTTAAATTGATACATTTCAAATGGTTAATGCGGATGTATGTTACACCGGAGGAGTTAAATAGATATAACAAAAATATACCAGATACATGCACAAAGTGCATGGAAAGTAAAGGAACTCTATTTCATTGTGTATGGGAATGTAGATTAATAAGAATGTTTTGGGAAGAGGTGAGGGTAACAATTGAAAAAATAATCTCAAAACAAATCATATTGAATCCTAAACTGTTTTTGTTGGGTCTGTACCCAGAAAAGCATAAGTTTAATAAAAGTGAAAGAACATTCATAGACCTCAGTTTGCTTAATGCCAAAAAATGTATTGCACTATTATGGAAAAAGACTCATAGACCAGATGTGACTCAGTGGTTAAGACAGATGTTAACAAACCTTCCATTAGAAAGAATAACATATATAATGAAATCAAAGGAAATTGTGTTTGAGAATATATGGAGACCTTTTATTGATTATGTAAAAAATTTAAACATAACTCTTGAAGAAGAAGGTGAATGATGTGTGTGGACCTTGTAAATTCCAAACTGGTGAACATAATATGTATACTTATGTGTTGGATTGTCTAGACTAAACAGAGGAGCATTGTTGAAGATTTGATTTTGTTGGTGGTTGTTGGTGTTTTTTAGTGCATTTTTTTTTTGTAGTACTTTAGTGTTAGTGTTTGATTGTTTGTATCATGTTTGTTTAAAAAAAAAAAAGGTTCAATAAAGATATTGTGGAAAAAAAAAGTATGATTGACATGCAGAAAATCGAAAGGAGTTGTATGATCATGATGTGAAGTTTTAAATGTTACTTTTATTTTATTTTTGTTACTTTTATTTTCTGTTTTTCTGTTTTTGTTATTTTTCTTGTTTTTGTTTTCATCCTTTTTCTTTTGTTTTTATACAAGCTGCAATGACACATATAGCAATGACACACATACCCTTATTGTATCCTTATTATCACCTTTACTTTGCCATTAATTATTTTTTACCATTAATTAATAAGTTTTACTGTTCTATTTTCCTCCAGAAGGACTAATTGTTAGCTGGCGCTTAGGGCAGCGGGCCGATGGTGGACTTTCCCCGTCACTAGCTAGATAGGGTCTGTTGCACATCAATGCACTGGAGCGTAGCATAGCTGCCAGATGGGGTTTGATCACCTTTCATTTATGATGCCTTGCATGGCATCAAAGGGGGAAAAATTGTGGGAAAATGTAATATTTTGTATATGCTGTTGCCTCAAAGTCTGTGTGAAATGTACAAGGTCATGGCAGGTGGACATTTATCTCTTTGTTTTTGTACGCATGTACTGTATTGTTATGAGTATGTCTGAGAAGGAGACAGCTTGGAAGAACCAGTCTTCACTAGATATTCTCTCATGGACAGTCTTAAGATAACATGATGCTTAAATTACTGAAAGTTATGTGTTTAAATCAGAATGATGCGCGGAAGAGACTCTTAGGCAGTTTCTGTATTGTCCTCCACTGGGCCAGTGCAAATTAAATTTGCTGAAACTTTAATGCTGCCTGATTTTTGGCTGCTGGTTGAAGGAGAATTTTTCCAACACCTAGCGAGCACGTGTGACTTCGAGCCTGTAGAGGAAGAACTAGTCCGTGATAAGCTAGCACACGGTACAAGCAACGACTGGCTTAAAGAGAAGCTAATGCTAACTCAGGATGTCTTCACGCTGAAGCAAGTAATAGAGATTACCAACCAAATAGAGTCTGCTACCCAGCTAGGTTCACAAGTATTGGCTAAATAGAACCTAGCCATCCAAGTTTCCCCTCCGTGTCAGGCCGTTAGGAATGCAGCTAACCCCTCGGGGTGGGCCCCCAAAAGGTGGCGGACCATGGCATGGGTAGGAGCGGGAACTCAGGGACTGTGTTTCGGCTGTGGATATCCTCGTCACCGGGTGGGCACGCCCACTTTCCCCACTAGGGGGCAGAAGTGCTACAACTGCGGCTGTACTAATCACTGGGCCAGGGTTTGCAACACTGTGAACAAGATAACAGACTCAAAGCCCATGGGCATGACATTGGTGTGTGTAGCAGGTGCAAAGAAGTGGCCGTTAAAGTGGTACACTTTGCAGATTGATGAGGTTGATGTGCCACTTATGTTGGACTCGGGCGCTGGTAAATCCATACTTCTCCATGTTGAGAAGATTTTTCCCAAAGAAACCTATTAAAGCGGATGCTGTGAAAATGTTTGGCTATGGGTATACTAAGATTGGCATGGTGGACACAGCCAATTTCTCGGTAGCGTGTGAGTCAAAGACTATTCCCGCGTTTACCTTTCAGGTTTCACGCCAGGGGGCTGACTTGTTGGGAATTGACTTGTTGGGAGAGTTAGGATTCTCCTTTACGGATCCAGCGGGCTCAGCGGTGTTGACTGTGTCTCCCGGGTGGCAGGCTCGCTGGCCGGCATTGTTTGAGGGTCTGGGTTGTGTGAAGGCTTTCAACCACCGCCTGCTGATTGATCCAAGTGTCATGCCCCAAATCCAACCATTACAGCGGCTTTCCCTTACCCTGCAGGACGATGTTACATTGGAACTGAATAAATTGCTTAAGGCTGGCATCATCAAGAAAATGGATGTCTCGCCCTGTATTGCAAACATCGTGGTGGCCAAGAAGAAGAGGGGCGGCATTCAGCCATGCATCAACCTCAGAATGGTTAATAAAGAGATCATCCTGGTTAAGTAAACACCCCCTGCGATGGAGGTACTCACCGCGATGTTCAGCGGCTTGACAGTGTTCACAAAGCTGGACCTCCACCAAGGTTATTTATTTGCAGGTGCCCCTCCACCCAGCCAACCACGACCTGACAGCGTTTGTGACCCCATGGACATTTTCAGGTCCACCTGCTAGCCTTTTGGTCTGACCTCGGCACCAAGCTGTTTTCAAAAAATTATGTCTACAATCCTCGCCAGCCTCAGGGGTGTGGTGGTGTACCTGGATAACATTGTGGTCCACAGCGCATCATGTGAAGCACATGATGAACATTTGAGACTAGTAATGGAAGTGCTGCTTGAGCATGGGGTCACACTGAACGGGGAAAAGTGCATCTTCGCAGCGGGTTCCATTGAGTTTGTAGGGTTCCAGTTAGCGGCTGAGGGCCTGAGTCCCCTACACTCGAACGTGGAGGCGGTCCTGACTCTCCCCGACCCAACGACACCTGCACAAATCTCCTTGTTTCTGGGCATGGTGAACTTCTACGGGCATTTTAATCCCCATTTTTCAGAGACTACTGAACCTCTCCAAACTCTCCTGAAGCAGGATGTTCCATGGCAATGGACTCTGGCTTGCTCAGCGGTGGTCACCAGACTGAAGTCTCAACTCACCTCACCCTCGGTGTTAGCCCACTTTGATGCAAAATGGTCAACTTTTGTGACTTGTGACATGTCTGGTTCAGTGGTGGGGGCGGTTATGTCTCAAGTGCAAAATGGTATGGAGCGCCCAGTGGCATTCGGGTTGAGGTCCCTCTTGCTAGCTGAACAGAACACCAAGGGTGAGAGAGAGGCGCTCGCATGTGTTTGGGTATGCAAACGGTGGCATATCTACCTCTATGGATGCCATTTTACCCTACGCACAGACCACTGGGTGCTAGCGATGCTGCTGGAGATGACTGGTTTGGGACACAGGCCTCTGCGGATCCACAGGTGGATGGAATGGCTGCGGGCCTACAACTTCACTACCCAGTTCCCTCCTGGCAAGGAGAACATAGTGGCGGACCTCCTGTCCCATGCCACAACCAACACCGCACAACCGGATGACAGCAGCTCCTTGGAGGCGGATCTGCTCAATGCGCTGCATGGACTCCTCCGGGAAATGGTATCGCTCCAGGAGCTCCAGGCAGAGTCGGAACGGGACCCGGCGTTGTTGCAGCTTCGCTCGGTCATCAGGAGGGGTTTGCCCACAAAGGTGCAGGGTGATCTGGCACCTTTACAGAGGTTCAGGGTCAAACTTAGCTGCTAGAGTGATGTGTGTGTGGCAAGAGGACACTGCACGCTAATTCTGGTGTCACTGAGATCACGCATCTTTGCAATGCTCCACGATTGTCATCTGTGGGTGGTCAGGGTGAAACAACACTGCAGGGATTCGGTTTGATGGCCTGGCATTGATAAGGACATTACGACTATGGTTAAGAACTGTGTTCCATGTTTAGAAAGTGGAAAGACTGGCATGACACCTCCTCCACCTCCTCTGACCATTACCATACCCGGAGGGCCGTTGGAAGCACATCCAGTTGGACATTTGTGGTGAACTACACATGGCCCCTGCAAACAGTCATTTCCTACTAGTGATCAATGATCTGTTTTCTAAATGGCCGGATGTGTTGCCCACTAACTTGGTCACGATGGATGTTGTTACCAGTTTCCTCTCGTCGTCGTTTGCCAGGTAGGGGGTTCCAGATGCCATCACAATGGACAATGACCCACAGTCCACCTCTGGGGGGTTTGAGGAGTTTTTGGGAGAAAGGGCGTTGAGCACATCAGAACCGCATTTTACCACCTACAGGCCAATGGGGGTGTAGAACATTTCAATAAGACTCTGTAAAATCATCTGAGGGCCCATCTGGCAGACGGCTTCACATTCTCTGATGCCCTTCAAAACACACTCCTCCACAACAGGGCAACGGCCCATGATATGACAGGGTGATCCCCAGCAAAGCTCATGCTGGGGCATGAGTTACATCTGCCCCTGAACCAGCTGCAGCCCCCCGCGACCTCCCCTCTGGCGGACACAGATCCATCACGAGACTGGGTCATTGGCCAGCAGCAGAAAATGGAACAGTGTTTCGACAGGAAGCGCAGGGCGAGGGCCCATGGACTCAATGTGTCAGACTGGGTCAGGATCAAGCACCCCAACCATACACATAAGCTACAGCCTTTCTGGACAGGACCCCTGCAGATCGTGAAGCAGCTTGGCCCGGATACGTTTGGGTTCTCAGACGGGTCACGGTGGCATTCCAGCAGATTCAGAAAGTTGTTGTCGGCCCAGGGTCCGGGAGCTGCAGCGGATGTGACTGATGAGGGTTGGGACTTGTCTGAAGGGGGTGTTGGGGACACTCAGGTGCGGCCGAAGGAGCCTGAAGCAGGTCCTCTTCTGGTGAGGTGCTCGGCTAGAACGCGTCAGAGGCCCAGACACCTCGATTACTTTGTGGTGGAAGTAGCCTTAGCTGAAGCGTGTTAGGCATGGGTGGCAGAATAATCCGCCCCAACACGGCAGGGTATCCTGGCAGTCTACCCAGGTGCCCATTTAGCTATTAGGCCTGTTGTTTTATGTGTAAAAAAAAACAAAACAAAACAAAAAAATAAGAAATGTTTAAAAAAAGGTGTAAATATTTCATGTGTGTTTTGTGGGGGGGGGGGGGGTTATGCTAAGCTTAAAGGTCTGATGACACGTTTTTGACTTCCTCTCATTTTTCAACACATAATACAATATGACAAAATAGGTTGGTCTGTGCATTTCTAAGTCAAACAGGCTTTTTTTCACATGAATATCCAACGTTTTCATGAGCGCCACGTCACCAATTACGTCAGTGGCTGGAAAACCTCGCTGCCATATAGTCACGTCATCGACAGAACACAGCGCTTGGCTGCTTATTGTACACACAGGATGGAAGGGGTTGAAAACATTGACGATTGTTCCAGCACATGTAGTCTGGAATTGGTTTGTGTTGTCCAATCTTCCGACGATTATAGTTTCAAAGAATGGGATGACAATGAAGAATCTGGGGGCGTCAGACCGTATAGGTTTGAGCTGTGCCAAGCGGGCATCTTGCCAAGCGAGTCACACTCAGAGAGTGATGGTGGAGAGGCACACATGCCCGCCACAGCAGCAGCGACAAATACACGGCAGGGGAGCACCAGTGTTATTCTTTTGTTACAGATATTGCAACAAATTATTTATTCATAAATATAATTTATTTAAACCCAATTTTTCAATAAAATCATAGCAGTGTATTCTCTGTGGCTCAGGCATCAGGTTTATTATAGATTATATTTTGAGTTCTTGTTTTTTTTTTTTTTTTGGTACATGTGTTTTATGTGCATTTTAAGCCACTTTCAGGTGAGCACTGTCCAAGATTTGCCAGTCCGAACACACACGCCCTCTCTCTTTGACAGTCAGCTGTTCATGTTTTGTGTGCATCATCTACCGTGTTGTCAGTCAGCCAGTATTGCCAACACTATCACGATGTGTTAGCCACTTCACACAGCAGTGGTTCTGTTGCAAACCTTGAAGAGATGTCGGCCCTGGGGCGCAACCGTGGTTAACACGTCTCCTCTCGATGTTCGCTGGGCGATGTCAGCCCTGAACACCAACTATGTTTCTGTTTATTTTTGTAAGTCTTTACCTTTTTGGGAACTGTTGTCATCATTCTTATGTTCAATATATGTACACCAAATATATATATATATATATATATGTGTGTGTGTGTGTGTGTGTGTGTGTTCAATATATATACACCAAAAACATGTAGGTTTAGGGCGCTCGCGCACGCAGCGACCAGCAGCCGGTGGCTTGTCACCAGACTGCAAACCAAGTCTACCTACAGGTACAAATAAGTAACAAAAAAAAAATAAAAAAAATATATGTGCTGTGGTGAATTCTGCGCGTAAATCCATTCATCATGACCCTCCGTGCGCTCTTACGCAGGGCCGACATCGCTTCAAGGACGCATGAGAACCACAGTGAACATGGAGTGACTAACACATCGTGAGAGTGCTGAAAATGCTGGCAGACAAACAGCACAGATGACAGGCAAACGGCCGCGAAGTAAACGCACTGCTGGTGATGGTGTGATGAGAAGCACCTGGGCGAGGACAGGGAAACATGATCAGCAGGAGGGGAATCAGCTGATGATAATGAGAGAGGGGACGTGCCCGGACTGGAGTGCGATCAGAGAAAGTAGCATATACATAGTACAGAACTGTTTCCATGGCGACCGGCGTGCTTCAATGGCTTTCTCATCATGCGAAACATGACAGTTACAGCTCAGACAATCCTCGTCTGATTTGGACCAAACTTTGCACAAATCATACTATTCCCACTCTGAGCACGTCTGCATATCAATATTCACAAAACTGTCACACCCACACCTACTGCTGACAACAGGTACTGCACAAAATTGCTTCAAATTTTGCGCAAAGACCAGTAGCCACAATGACATGACCTTTTCAGTGGTTTCTCAGAGTACACTGGACTACCCTCAGTGGAAGTCACTTTTGTCCTGCAATAAGCACAGTTGCCATGGAAACCCACTCCTTGCCTTTCAATAACGGACACTTGTACATTGGACAAACTTGGTACAATTTTCACCAAATTTTCTATGATATTAGTGCCGCAGTGAACGTGTCCACATAACAATAATAAACAAAAGTTTTAGCGCCCCTATTGATTAAAGGAAGAATTGCTGACAACTTTTTTCTTTCTTTTTCTCTCACCAGCGGAAAAAACTGACATGAAGGAATGACCAGGGCTCATTGACAGTACATGTACATAGTACAGAACTGTTTCCATTGCAACCAGCATGCTTCAATGGCTTCCTCGCATTGCAAATCATGACCTTTATAGCTCAGACAATCCTCGTCTGATTTGGACAAAACTTTGCACAAATCATACTGATCCCACTCTGAACATGTCTGTATATCAATATTCACAAAACTATCACCCCATCACAGTGTGATGGGGCAACCTACTGGTTAACGAAAGAATTGCTGAAAACTTTTTATTTATTACTCAAGCACCACTGGCCAGAATGATGTGAAATTTTCTGAGATTCATCAGACCACAGTGATTGTCATAACTGCACATCAACTTTAGCATGACGTCACATGGGATACCATAGACACGCCCTACTCGCCATTCAATCCATGAGCTTATGTTGAGGGGTGGGAAGGTTTTGGAGTCATGAAATTTTGACCATACATTGAGGTCACTGTCATATATAGTCCTATATGGGTGGAAAACACATAACTGACAGGGAAGTGTTGCCATGACGACATGGCGAAGGTTGACTCCTCACCATGAAACATCGGAAAGTTGTATCTTGGACAAACTTTGTCTGATTTTCACCAAATTTTTGATAATGGATAATAGTCGCACACTGAACGTTCCTATATAAAAACAACAAAAGTGAGAGTGCTGCCTAGTGGTTACAACATCGGACCCTTGTAAATTGGACAACCTTTGGACGATTTGCACCAAATTTTCTACGATCAATATTCATCCTGCCCTGAATGTATCTACAGCTATGGACAAAATTGTTGGTACCCCTCTGTTAATGAAAGAAAAACCCACAATGGTCACAGAAATAACTTGAATCTTACAAAAGAGGTAATAAATAAAAATTCTATGAAAATTAACCAATGAAAATCAGACAATGCTTTTGAATTGTGGCTCAACAGAATTACTTTAAAAAACAAACTCATGAAACAGGCCTGGACAAAAATGATGGTACCCCTAGAAAAGATTGAAAATAATGTGACCATAGGGACATGTTCAACCAAGATGTGTCCTCTAATTAACATCACAGGTGTCTACAAACTTGTAATCAGTCAGTTGGCTTATTAAAAGGGTGACAAGTAGTCACTGTGCTGTTTGGTGACATGGTGTGTACCACACTAAACATGGACCAGAGGAAGCAAAGGAGAGGGTTGTCTCCGGAGATTAGAAAGAAAATTTTACACAAGCATATTAAAGGTAAAGGCTATAAGACCATCTCCAAGCAGCTTGATGTTCCTGTGACTACAGTTGCACATATTATTAAGAAATTTAAGATCCACGGGACTGTAGCCAGCCTCCCTGGATGTGGCCGCAGGAGGAGACGGATAATACGAATGGTAACAAAAGAGCCCAGAACAACCTCTAAACACATTCATGGTGAACTCCAAGGTCAAGGTACATCAGTGTCAGATCGCACCATCCATCATTGTTTGAGTCAAAGTGGACTTCATGGGAGATGACCAAGGAGGACACCACTGTCGAAAACAAATCATAAAAAAGCCAGACTAGAATTTGCCAAACTGCATGTTGACAAGCCACAAAGCTTCTGGGAGAATGTCCTATGGACAGACGAGACAAAACTGGAACTTTTTGGCAAGGCACATCAGCTCTATGTTCACAGACGCAAAAATGAAGCATACCAAGAAAAGAACACTGTCCTTACTGTGAAACATGGAGGAGGTTCTGTTATGTTCTGGTGCTGCTTTGCTGCATCTGGCACAGGGTGTCTTGAATCTGTGCAGGGTACAATGAAATCTCAAGACTATCAATGTATTCTAAAGAGAAACGTGCTGCCCATTGTCAGACAGCTTGATCTGAGTCGCAGGTCATGGGTCTTGCAACAGGATAATGACCCAAAACACAGCTAAAAACACCCAAGAATGTCTAAGAGCAAAACATTGGACTAATCTAAAGTGGCCTTCTACGAGCCCTGATCTAAATCCTATTGAACATCTGTGGAAGGAGCTGAAACATGCCATCTGGAGAAGGAACCCTCCAAACCTGAGACAACTGGAGCAGTTTGCTGATGAGGAGTGGGCCAAAATACCTGCTGAGAGGTGCAGAAGTCTCATTGACAGTTACAGAAATCATTTGATTGCAGTGATTGCCTCAAAAGGTTGTGCAACAAAATATTAAGTTAAGGATACCATCATTTTTGTCCAGGCCTGTTTCATGAGTTTGTTTTTTAAAATAATTCTGTTGTACCACAACTCAAAAGCATTGTCTGATTTTCATTGGTTAATTTTCATAGAATTTTTATTTATTACCACTTTTGTCAGATTCAAGTTATTTCTGTGGCCATTTTGGGTTTTTCTTTTATTAACAGAGGGGTGCCAACAATTTTGTCCACGTCTGTATGGGTTTTACTTTCTGAAATGAGTGATAAAAATATTGAACTTTTTCATGATCTTCTAATTTTTTGAGATGTACCTGTATATTTGTTGAACTTGCTTGAACTAACCACCATCCATTTCTGTCTTTGGTCTAGGCAAGAGGAAAGGAAAAGGAGGCACGACACAATGAACCTTGCCGCTGTGGAAAGTACTGAAATCCTTTGCGTTTATAGGTAAAGTGCCAAAACCAAAGTAGCACAATTTCCACTTAATATAAAAGGGACTGAACTGAGATTTATTTGATTGTGTGAATATTAATTACAGAATAATTGAAAATGAATGGCACATCAACTGTAAAATAAACTGCTTGTTAATGTTTTTTTGTTTTTTTTGTCAGATCACTTGTGTGATCCTTTGTGAGTTATGTTCATAACTGTATGTTGCACTTTGAGGAATGGGAGTTGTTCACTCATCAATATAATTTACTTTATATGTGTAGTTTATAGTCTATCATCAATAAACTAATGCAATATTATAATAGCAGGACACATTACAAATATTTAGAGAGAGAGAGAGAGAGAGAGAGAGAGAGAGAGAGAGAGAGAGAGAGAGAGAGAGAGAGAGAGAGAGAGAGAGAGAGAGAGAGATGTACTTTATTGATCCCAAACTGGGAAATTACAGTGTAACAGCAGCATGACAGTAGACAACCAAGCAACAGAAACACACACATGACAGACAAAGGGATTACCCATGGAAAGTAAAAACTAACATGACTATAAAACCTATATACACCTTAGCTTAATATATGGTGACCCGTATAAACACATGAATCACCCCATTGTACAAAGAAGGACTATCAGGAGCAGAGTGAAATGTGAGGTACCAGTTAGTCTGTAAGGTGCAGTATGGCAGCATAGCTATGACCAGAATACAACATCATAGTGAGTTATTGTACAGTGAAATTGCATGTGGCAGGAAAGATTTCCTGTACCTGGCCGTTCGACAGCGAAGCTGTAGTAGTCTACTGGAGAAAGTGCTCCGCTGTCTGTCTAGTGTGTGGGGGAGGGGGTGATCAGGATTGTCCATGATGGATCGCAGTTATTTAGTGTTCTCCTCTCCACCACTGTCTCAAAGGTCTCTGGTCTTAGACCAATTACGGAGCCAGCCGTCTTGATAATCTTGTCAAGTCTGTTGGTGTCTCTGGCCCTGATGCTGCTACCCCAACAGACAGCAGCAAAGAAGATGGTGCTGGCGACAACATTCATTCATTCATTCATTCAACAGTCTGGTAGAAAAGCTCCAGCATCCTGCTGCACATGTTGAAGGATCTCAGTTTCCTCAGGAAGTAGAGTCTGCTCATCCCCTTCTTGTGCGCAGCATCAGTGTTGGATCTCCAGTCCAACCCGATGCTGATCCTGACACCCAGATATTTGTAGTCCTCAACCACTCTCACATCCTCCCCCCTAATCTGCAGTGGCTGAAAAGGCGTCTTCTTGAAGACGTCCACTCCACAAATCTGTCTACCATTTTCCTGTACTCCCCCTCCTCTCCTCCTCTTATACACCCCACAACAGCTGAGTCGTCAGAGAATTTCTGCAGGTGGCATGACTCTGTGTTGTACTGAAAGTCAGTGGTGTATAGGGTAAAGAGAAAAGGAGAGAGCACAGTCCGCTGTGGAGCTCCCGTATCACAAGCCACCACTCCAGACAAGACATTGCCCAGCCGGACAAACTGTGGTCTGCCCGTCAGGTAGTCAGTAATCCAGGAGATCACAGAGCTGTCAACCCCCATCCCCCGCAGCTTCTCACCCAGCAGCAGTGGCTGGATGGTGTTAAAGACACTAGAAAAATCAAAGTGATTCTCACAGTATCTCCTCCACCATCCAGGTGCAGATGTGCTCATTGCAGCAGGTCGATGACAGCATCTTCAACTCCTAAATGGGGCTGATATGCAAACTTTCATGGACACAGCGATGGAAAGAGAGAGAAGAGGAGGAAATGTGGAAAGCATGGAGGCATGAAATTAAGCCTGAGGAGGCATCAGTTTAACAGCATTCCTCTTCCTTCCATGATTTTGGGGAACGTGCAATCCCTGAGAAATAAAGTGGATGAAATTCAAAGGAATGTACGCTATCAGAAGGACTTCATGAACTGCTGTGTCATGGCTTACATGGAGACGTGGCTTATGGCACATGACCGGGATGCAGATCTGTGTATTGACGGCTTTGGAACCCCACTTTGCTCGGATCAGCAGGAAGAGGTAACGGGAAAACGTCAGGGGGGCGGCGTATGTTTATATATTGATAACAGTACTGCACATCTGTCATGGTCAGAGCGCGCATCTGTACACCCGATGTGGAGCTTCTGTCCGTATCGCTACGCCCCTTTTATCTGCCCCGCGAGTTCCCCCAACTTTTCATCACGACTGTGTACATTCACCCGAGGGCAGACGCTGACTCCGCCTCCAGAACCCTCTTTGATGTGGTAGAGCAGTTGCAGTCAATTTCCCCAGAGGCTCCAAACTTTATTCTTGGGGATTTTAACCATGTTTCTTTAACCTCTTGCACTCCGTTGTACCGCGGACGGGCAAGTCTCTGCGTCCTAGAGCGCACGAGGGCGCACGAGAGTGCCCTCGTGCACTCTAGGACGCATGATGGAGATGTAGATGTAGGTGGTGATGGTGTCCAAGCGCGCACTGAAAATAAAAGCTGCAGACACAGCCGCAAACAGATTAGTTCATCTGATTGACCTCTCATTCGACTAATAAGAGCCTTGAATTGGGTTTCTGAAACCTTGAAGAACCAATGACTGAAAACCTAGGAAGAAGGACCCGCCTACCAAATCTGTGAATGCAGTGAGCCAATTGAAGCAGGGAAGTTCGCGAGCTGTTTTTTTTAAGGCTGGGTGAAGACTGACTGCTGCAGCGGATCAAAAAAGGACCCGCAGGAAGAACCCCACAGACCCAGCAGCACGGAGACCACCCACAAATGCAACCTGTGTGACAGGGAGTGCCATTCAAGCATCGGCATGTTCGGCCACAGGCGGTGCTTATTTTGTTTTTGTTCCAGCAGAGTAGACGTTATGATTTCTTCCATGGTCATCATAGACCGACGGAGGCTGACGACGAAGGCTGAGTGACACACATGCGTTCGCCAGTCTTTTTTTAATTACTACTGTTATTTGTTTTGAAAAATCGTTTGCCAAAAACCGCAATCATGGAAGCACAAAACCGCAATAATGGAATTATGTTTTGATCGGGTCGCGAAACCAGAACCACGAGCGGACCAGCGTCACGTTCGTCTGACAGTGAGGAAGAGAAGTTCGCCAGGACACTGCTGTGAAGAGGTAAGGTGTTATAAGCTAAATTATTATTTATCCCTGAAAATTGTAATCCAAAATGACTTTTGACCGATCGGTAAATTACAACTGTGCGGCGCACGAAGTCTGAAGTTCGTGCGCCGCGGTACAAGGGGTCGTTCGCCGCGTCCAGACCGTGAACGCCGTCCCCCCCCCCGCCGCTATTCTTCTGTAGCGAGGGGGGGGGGAGCCGCGGTGACTGCGCTGCTGTCCCACATCGCCACATGAGGCTAATCCATTGTGTAGCGATGGCCGATGTCCATCCTCTGTAGTGAGGGGGGGGACAACCCCCCCCCACACACACACACACACAGACACAGCCCTGAGTGTGACCTTTCATTAGAGCCCAAGATGAAGCTTCTATATTGAATCATTCAAAAGTTACAGACGTTTTTCCAAACTGTGCCATTTGGCACAATTTGGCACAGTTCCAAAATGCCTGGGAACTACCTGAGTAAAAAGCTGTGTAATATATTCATTTTTTGTGGTATTGTTACAAAATTTGGACCTCAGCTGGATAACACTTGGTTCTACATTTCTGTTGCATTTTCCAGCCCGGATCTGACAGCTGTGTGTTATTTGAAAGCATTTGTATCCAAAAAAACACCCAGGCCAAATTTATTTTCTTCAAGTTCACTATGTTTAGATAGATGACTGTAACTCAGTGGCCGGAGCACTTAGAGAGATTATGACTATTTTGCCAAAAAATTCAAAGTGTTTTCTTTTAAATGAGACCAACCCCATGAAGATGCTGCAAAGGGTTGAAGAACAGCTTTCGATTTACTTTGGGCACATTATTTTTTGGCATTTTTAGGAAAATTGACCAGAGTGCAAGGGGTTAAAGAAGACACTTAAAAACTTTTATCAGTATGTCAGTATGTCTCCTGCCCAACCAGGTGAAAAAAAGACATTGGACCTGTGCTATGGATTCATAGAGAGGGCCTATAAATCACTCCCCCTTCCTCCTTTAGGATCCTCAGATCACAACTGTGTACATTTGCTGCCCACATTTAAAACTGCTCTCAGAAGAGGCAAGGTGAAAACCAGAGACACTGATGTGTGGACAGAAGATTCAGTGCACTGCCTCCAGGAATGCTTTAACTGTACGGACTGGAAGGTTTTTACACTGTCCTGCGGGGATGATTTGGACTCTTTGGCTTTTCTATGGCTTTCTGTAAAAATATGATCGTTCCATGTAAACATGTCAAAAAATATTCCAACAACAAGCCATGGGTTACAAAATCAGTTAAATCCTGCTTACAGAGGAGAGCACTTGCCTTTAAACAGGGGTCTGTTTCTGAGCTACAGGTTGCCACAAAAAAGCTGAAGTCTGATATTTTAAGAGCAAAACAGAATTATAAATCAGAATTGGAAAGCAGGATGGCAACAAAGAAGCTTGGTTCAGCCTGGGCTAGTATGAAAACTATTGCAGGCCTTCAGAGCACAGAGCGCAGTGATCATGTGTTTTTAGATGGCTTTAATTGAGACACAGAGCTGGCTAATGCTCTTAGTTGTTTTTATGGTCGTTTTGATTCCTCTGATTTTAGCACAGAAACCCAAGATTTGAAACAGAAACTCAAAGACAATCAGCACTTTAATATTGAGATGCAGGGTATTAAAAGGGTGTTCTGTGCTGTAAATGTGAACAAAAGTCAGAGCCCTGATAATATACACTACCGTTCAAAAGTTTGGGGTCACCCAAACAATTATTTTGTGTTTTCCATGAAAAGTCACACTTATTTACCACCATGAGTTGTAAAATGAATAGAAAATATAGTCAAGACATTGACAAGGTTAGAAATAATGATTTTTATTTGAAATAATAATTTTTTCCAGATACTCAACCTGCTCAAAGGAAGGTCAGTTTTATAGCTTCTCTAACCAGCGAAACTGTTTCAGCTGTGCTAACATGATTGCACAAGGGTTTTCTAATCATCCATTAGCCTTCTGACGCAATGAGCAAACACATTGTACCATTAGAACACTGGAGTGATAGTTGCTGGAAATGGGCCTCTATACACCTATGTAGATATTGCACCAAAAACCAGACATTTGCAGCTAGAATAGTCATTTACCACATTAGCAATGTATATTAGATATTAGAGTGTATTTCTGATTAGTTTAAAGTTATCTTCATTGAAAAAAACAGTGCTTTTCTTTCAAAAATAAGGAAATTTCTAAGTGACCCCAAACTTTTGAACGGTAGTGTATGTGGGCGCTTGGTAAAGTCCTGTGCACATGAACTGAGTCCTGTATTTCATTACATTTTCAATAAGTCCTTACAGACACAACATGTGCCTAAGATCTGGAAAGAAGCCGTGGTTGTCCCAGTTCCAAAATCCAGCTGTCCTAAAATGGTAAACGACTTTAGACCAGTTGCTTTGACTTCAATTTTAATGAAAATTTTTGAAAAACTGGTCAGATGTGAGGTCCTAAAGCAGACTGAGCATGCATTGGATCCTTTGCAGTTTGCATATAGGCCTCACAAAGGAGTGGAGGATGCCACTGTCACTCTGTTTAACATGCTTTTTAAACATCTGGATTTTAATGGGACACACGCCAGGCTTTTATTTGTGGACTTTTCCTCCACCTTTAATACAATCCAACCTCATATCTTAGTTGAAAGGCTCCTGCAACAATTTGATTTGAGCAATAATCTGGTGGGTTGGATTCTGGATTTCTTAACCAACAGGACATAGAGAGTAAGGGTCAATGGTACATTGTCTGACCTAAAGTGCTCTTCTACTGGCTCTCCTCATGGGTGTGTGTTGTCACCACTACTCTTCATCCTGTACACAAACATGTGTCGGAGCAGACATGACAACAGACACATTATAAAGTATGCTGATGATTCAGTTGTTGTCAGTCTCCTCCAGGATGGTAAGAGTGGCTGTGATGGTGAAAGTCCGACTGTAAAATGCGAGCAGCTGCCATGAACTGGAGACATACTGCTCTACCACTGCTCCTATGAAAATATCAGGTTGCAGCTGCAACTGAATTCCGAACGTGCCGTCTTCCTTGCCTCTTGAATTGGCATGGCGACAGGCAGCATTGGACATTCGAGCCGAAACAGTGATGATAAAAACATATCGCCCCATTCCTTCATCTCCTGGTGTCCATCCCGGCTACCACCAATGGCTCCTTTACCTTGGTGGAGTCCCTCATGGATGCCGGTGTCACTGCCTGCATGCTGAGAGTTCTGGTTGCCAAAATGATGCGGTCCGCTTCCTGCGCCAGAGCGCGGTAGTCCTTAGCAACCATCCGCGGCAAGTTGGCCAAGATCACCCTTGCTGTAGCCGGTAGGTTCCTGAGGAACAAATGGACAAACAGGAAAGATTCATCGTCCTTCCCCCTCAGCGCCAGCATGCTCTCCATGAGCTCCACTGCTGATCTGTCACCTAACTCCGAACGCATTAGGAGTTTCTCTGCTCTCTCACTGTCAGAAAGGGTATAGCGCTGGAGTAGCATCCTCTTGAACGCTTCATATTTTCCTTGGGCCAGTGGCTTCTCGAGCAGGCTCGTCACTTGCTGCGTGGCACGTGCATCCAGTGCAGCAATCACATAGTAATACTTGGTATTGTCCGGTGTTATCCCGTGGAGTGCGAACTGGGCTTCTATGTGCAAGAACCATACGGTCGGGTTGTGAAGCTAGAAGTCTGGGAGCTTGACTGAGACAGCACATGTGGCGCTGGTGCTCTTCCTCCAGGTGGTCTCCGGGGTGGTGCACGGCTCACTTTCCATGGCGCGTCTTAGAGTCACCAATGTAGAGAAAGGAAGCAGACGAGGCAACGAGCTGAACAACACATGAACTTTATTCCATCTTCAACATACAGTACAGTAAAAAGAGTTCCGGGGGGTCTCTGTGCATTCCTCTTTTATACCTTTAATTTCATGCATTGAGACCCGGAACTTCTGACCATAATACACTGTTTGGAACAAAGACCTGTGTGGCACATTAACATAACATAATGCCGGCCCCACTGCTCATACCCTTCTCTCTTCCAGTGGTTCCTCCTCTCCCCTGGGGGTGCACAGTCCATACTATCCTGTTTGAGACCCCCGGTGGCACTTCCTCCTCCTGTCAATTGTTCCCCCTTATCCCAGCTGCCTTCTCTGGGTAGAGAATCCCCCACCTGTGCCACTACAGTCCGTGGGTTACAATTTTTCCTTCCCCCATTCTATTATTCTGAGGACCAAGCTGGAGGGTGGGAAGTACCATTTTTTTATGATCTTTGGTATGTATGTCCAGCTGGGGCTTGAACCCATGACCTCCTGGCTGAGGGGTGGGTGCTCTGCCACAAGGCCACAACTCTAGTATTATTTATGTGTGTGTGTGTGTGGGGGGGGGCAGTTCTGGATCAGTATGAGTATCACCTTTTCACTTTTTTTAACATTGTGAATTGTGCATCTTTTCAAAAGGGTCATTGACTGCACTTTTTCCACATTTTAACAGCTCACGTGTCTTAATGAAGTGTTTGTGACATGTTTTGTTCACATTTTCTTTAATGTTTTAATTATTGAAGCAAATTTGTTTTGTATTTTTTCTGGCTTTCTTGAAATGCTCTGATTTAAAGCCTATCACTTTAACGTGACACTCCGGCAAAAATCTTTTTTTTTTTTCTGTTTTTAACATGTCTGTAACATGTTTCTTGTGATTTACAAGACATATCAGGAGCAAAATCATTCCAAACTCCCAAGTACATGTTTTTCTGCTGTGAATGTCTGCTTAAGCTGCACCACCACCACCACCACCACCACCACCACCAAAAAAAACAAAACAAAAGCAGATTTGGACAGACCATTAGTCGCTAGGTAACTATTCCTGCTTAGCCTTGTTGGTTATTGACATTAACCAAGTAAAATAATGCAACATTTCAAAACACAGGTTCCTACAACTGTGCAGGCCTCAAATCAATATCATTGCAACATGTATGACAGATATCTGAGTGGCCCAGATGACAAATTTGAGAAAACATTTTTTGCAAACTCACCCTCCAGAATAGTCATTGCAAATCTGTACTGGTCACCAAAGTTCTATGCAGGAGCATCTGTGAGGTTATCAGACGAAGGTAAGAGCCACTTCAAACACTGGGAGTCACCACACATTACACTGATTAAGCTTAAACACATGCAGTGGAAGGATGTAGGCAGATTTGTGAACACAGCAGAACAATGTGATCAGTCTTGGAAAAGCACACCTGGACCAAAAGTTCAGTACTGCCCAAAGCTTGACACCTACTGTCTACCTTTGAACTGGGTGACACAAGTCCAAAAAGACGTCAGCATTGACGTCCCTGAATCACAAGCATGACTATTTCCTTTGACTGACAGACTTTGTCTGTTCTTTTCATCTTCTCTATCCCCTCACCCCTCAGCTAGTCGCAGCAGATGACTGCCCCTCCCTGAGCCTAGTTCTGCTGGAGGTTTCTTCCTGTTAAAAGGGTGTTTTTCCTCTCCACCGTCGCTAAGTGCTTGCTCACAGGGGATCGCCTGATTGCTGGGGTCTTTCTGCAACTGTGGGGGTTCCCCCTACAGTTGATAGTGCTATGAGATGACTGTTGTTGTGAAATGGCGCTATATAAATAAAGTTGAATTGAATTGAATTGAATTAATTGAATTGAACTGAGAGGAAAATTAACTCTCAGAAATTCCAAATTCCTTGTGGTCAACAGGAAAGGCAGATATAGGCTTAATGAAAAATGCAGAATTGGTAACAATAAATGCAAAATCTCATTTTAGGCCTTATCAGAGACAATATCCTCTATGCCCACAAGCCATGAGATGACTGTTGTTGTGATATGGCAATATATAAATAAAGTTGAATTGAATTGAATTCAAGAAGGCATTAAACCTGTTATACAGGGAGTGAAGAGGGTGTGAAATTGATGTCTGTGATTTTTTTCCTGATATTTGTGGAGCATAAAAGGGTTGGTTAGTTAATTGTTATCCTTTTGGGAAGTGTTTAAATTTATAGGTATTTGAAAATAGTAGCCTTGAGCAAAACAGCGGACTGGTGTTGTGCTTTCACGGCAGTGTAAAAAAAAAAAAAAAGGAGGAGTTTCACACTGCAAGTGGTGGTGTGAGGGTTGCCATATCTGTGATTTTTCCAAACCAGAATGATTAAAAAAAAAAATCTTGCATTGTACACAAATCAGTGGCTACACAGCTTTTATATATATATATATATATATATACTGTATATACAGTATATATATATACAGTATATATATATACAGTATATATATATATATATATATATATATATATACGTATATATACAGTGATCCCTCACTTATCGCGGTTAATGGGTTCCAGAACCGACCGCGAAAAGTGAAAAACCGCGAAGTAGCGTCACCCCTAATGACGTTACCCATAAATAACACATACGTTCATTCTCTCACTCTCTCATATGATACGTGTGTGTGTGTGTGTAAGTGTACATACATACGTAGATGTAAATAAAGTGTACATAAATATGTTTTTAGAACTCTTTTATTTTTATAACAAGATACGTAACTCAAGATGAAGATGATTTACGTACTGCACAGGTTAATGAGAGCTTTACTGCTCCTCAGGTGACGCGTCATCGTCAGGTGCTAGAGGCACAGGATTGTCGAGGGCAGCTGCAGGAGGCAGCATAGTGGCTCGACGGGAAGACTATTTCACACAAAAAGGGACAAGAGAACAGCAAAAAGTTCCATGCTGCGAGACTAGCGATAAAGAACAATGAATGCGGTCTTCCTTCGGTGGGTATGGGCGCTCTGCAGGGAGAAAGCTGGGTAAAACGTCTCGGCCAATCAGCTTGCGAGATTCCCGAGCAGTGAAGAGGTGGGCGGAGAGGAGTGGAGCGGTGGTCAGAGAGGTGGATTTTGAGTTGAGCGGCTCTCCGTGTTGATACCTGATGTTCTAATGTAGTCTCCCTGCCTTCTGCTAGCGCCCGCCCATTTTTTCTCAATTTTGAATTTTTGATGAATATTTCTGAAAAATCCGCGATGCACTGAGGGTGCGAAAGGTGAAGCACGAAGTAGCGAGGGATCACTGTATATTTTTTTTTTTCACAGGCAATGTCAGCAAATTTGGCCCAGTTTGTTCCACCTCATGGGAGTTAATTACTCCTGTATGTTGATGACATTTTGCTGGCATCCCCTGATGAAATCACTTGCAGAAAAGACAATATTGGCTAACCTCATTTACAAAATAAAAAAACTTACAGTTTACACTGATAGCCAGGATGCATTTTCCACTATTCACCACTTTGCACAAAAAGTGCAAACACCTCATCTTGGAGCTGCTTGAAAGTGTCAAACTTCCATCACAACTGGCCATATGCAAATGTGCTGCTTATACAAATGGCAATGATCCGGCTTCTAAAGGTAATATTTTGCAGATCAAACTGCAAAGGCGGTTGCACAAGGCTTGCAACCTGGACAAAGCACATTTGATTCTGTTCCGACACTGACTGAAGAGATATCACATGATGTTCTTGTTGAGGCTCAAAAAGCAGCACCACAGGCTGAAATTTACAAATGGATAAAGAAGGGAGCTATTTTTGATGACACTTCAAAGCTCTACAAATGTAAGGCAAGCAAGCCTATTCTACCACGCAAACTGTTTCACCAAGTCTCTACCTTGCTCCTTGGCGTTTCACATGTAGCTGGGGGGGGGGGGGGTATCTACATTGAATAAAACCTTTACTGCCTATGGTTTTAGCCAGTTTGCCACGCAGTTTTGTAAAAAATATCTGATCTGTGCAAAAAATAATGCACAGGGAAATTTTAAACCTGAGAGAGACACTTTTCCAGCCTCTACTTATCCATTTCAGAACATTTGCATGGATTTTATTGAACTGAATAAATGTGAAGGCAAGAAATATTGTTTGGTCATTTGTGATATGTTTTCTAAATGGACAGAAGCTTTTCCTTGCACACTTCCAAATGCAATCACAGTGGCTAAGAAATTGCTTGCCGAAGTTGTACCTAGGTTTGGAATACCTGAGAAAATTTACTCAGATAATGGTACACATTTTGTAAATCAAGTTTTATCACATTTAGGCACAGCACTGAACATCAGTTTGAAGAATCATTCAGCTTATCACCCACAATTTGCAGGATTGGTGGAACGCACAAACAGAACTGATAAAGAAAGACTCAGAAAAACAATGGCAGAAACAGGGCAAAATTGGGTTTATTGCCTCCCATTAGTTTTGTTTTACATGAGGATAATCCCAACCAAAGGGGGGTTGTCTCCATTTGAAATCGTGTATGGCAAACCATACTTGCTGCCACCTTTGAGGCCATTCAATCCTGCTAATGATGTAGAAGTGTGCTTAGCAAATTACATGAGAAGGATGTTGACTAACAGAGATGTTATCGCTGCTACTCTCCCCAGGAGGGTTCACGAGGAAACTGCACTGATCTTGGCCAAGCCAGGAGACCTCGTCCTCATCAAAGCTATCAAAAAGAAGAATTGTGTCATGCGGTGGCCCTCGCGAGCCACCATAAGACACCAAAAGTCGCCGGTGAGGTTTGCATTGATGTTTAATTCATGAGCACAAGATAACACACAAAGTAATCAGCCTCGGAGGGCTAAAACACACAAGACTAGACACAGGAGATTGTAAGGCTAACACCAAGCGTACTTACAATCCAGAACATGAACAAGGAATCGAAGATCAGGAAGAGTTGATGTCTGAGGCGAGAACTGCTCGCTCAACGTCTGGCAATGGATTGTTTGACGAGACTGCTGCATAATACTGCTCCCAGCGCCCGCTTAAATGCCGGGCTGCTGATGAGCCGTAAATGCAGCACAGCTGTTAGGTTTTGACAGCAGGAAGCCCCTCCAAGCACTGTCACAATAAGAGCTCGGGGAGCCAGAAGGTAACCACTGCTGTCAAACCCGGCGGAGATGATGCATGGCCCGAGCGCCGACGAGATTGGCGCACGGACCATGACAGTACCTCCCCCCCGAGGCTGGGCCCCGAACGCCCGTTGACACCCAAGCCCCCCCGCCCCCCCAGGGCGGGCGGATGGGGGAGCAGGCCCGGAGGGAGAGGATCAACCACAGACCAAAAACCATGATGATAACAGAGGTACATAGAAAACCAGAAAAAATATGATACAAATGAAACAATCACAGGGTACGATAAAAAACACAAGACTCCCAAAATACACAAATCACATTAACACAGGACATAAATGAAGCAATTACAGAGCACGATACACAGAAAATACCATACCCCATAATGCACATTAACACCCAGGACAAGAGAGAAAAAAAAAAAACAACAACCAGAAACACACACACATCCCTCAAACAGAAGAGGGAAAAAAAAAACAACACACACACAGAGCCAGATTATCACCCCAAATGACCTTTAACCCACAGTTCAGGAAAATGACGACAGGCAGAGACAAAAACCCACAGGGACAGTTCCGGCGGTCTCCCTGCATCCAATGGCCGATGGGTGGTCACGGGGAACAGTACATGATCGGGCGGCCTGCCCCAGTCCCAGCCCCGGAAAGTCCAACCCTCCCGCGGCCGAACCAGGTCACCCAGCAGCAAACACAGCGTGTCAGGTGGCTGACCCAGGGCACCGAACCGGCAAAACAGCTCCTTGGGTGGCCGACCCGCATCCCTCAGCCACCAGAACCATGGGAAAACAGCCTGCGGAGGCCTCCCTGGTGGGGGAAAGACGTGGGAGAGCCGGGCCAGGCGCAGAGGCCCCCCAACGGCCCTCGGCCATGATGAGCAAAGTTGGTGACTCTGACGAGGGGAATGATGGTGATGATGAGCCCACACCATGTCAGGCGGAGAAGGGTCTGCAGCTCCTCCACCGACCTTGACCCATACCGATGCTGCAGTCATGGCTGCACCCGCGTTGGACCCCCACTGGGTCTTGGCTGCACCCACTTGGGACCGTCGGACCCTGACTGGGTCTCGGATGCACCCGCGTCGGACCCCGATTGGGTCTTGGCTGCACCCACGTCGGACCCCGATTGGGTCTCGGCTGCACCCGCGTCGGACCCCACTGGGTCTCGTCGGACTCCGACTGGGTCTCAGATGCACCCGCGTCGGACCCCGATTGGGTCGGCGCAGCACCGGCGACGACCTCCGACCCCGAACCTGGAACCTCCAGCTCAGCGACCACGACTAGCTCCGCAACGGTGACTTTGCAACAAGGCTCGGAAGACAAGAGAGAACCGGGATCAGAATCACTGGTAGCGACAAAGCCCAGTGAGATGAGCTCGGTTGCAGCAGGCGGCTGCCCCTGACTTGCCTCCCCGAGAGGCAGGCAGAAATGCTCCAAGACAGAAAAGAGAAACACAAGATAGAGCACTTGCCTGCATTCGGGTTCTGTCGCCGTCCAGGACTTCGTCGATCCGGGGTCAGGACGGAGAAGTTCATCCTCAGGCTTCCACTCGGCTACGGCGGGTTCCGCAACCGGCATGATGGTCACTGCAGTCTGTGGATCCTTCGGTGCTGACGTCCACGCCGATAACCAGCACGGCGTGGTGGCAGGGGACCCTCGACCCGCTGGCTCGAACTGTTCCAGCGTGGAGACCCGGAGACGCTTTATCATCGGCGCAGGCTCCAGGCTGCAGTCCGCTCCTCTCCTCTGCCCATGACGTGGCTGCAGGGCTGGCACCAGGCTCTCCAGAACCACAGGCCCCCTCCTCATCCGGCAACATAGGCCTGGCGTCGTGGACCACTCAGCGGAGGGAGACAGAGAGGCAGCAGGTTTAGTAAGTAGAGATACAGCAGGTGGTGGGAGTTCGGGGGACTGCGAACCCTGAACTCCGCCCCCAGGAGTCAGACAAGGCAAATCACAACTATGATGAGAAGAAGGAACTTGCACTTGCCTGTTTCCAGGAGGGAGGATGGTGCCTGCTGTAGGGGACGTTGTTCTTCCCTTTCCCCGCTTGATGGTGACAGAGGGCCCCCTGGAAGGACGAGGAGGAGCCACTTGCGAGGGTCCACTCACGGGCTTCACCGGAAGCAGATTCAGATGGGGATCCTGCTGAGGTTTACCTTGGCCGTGGTGCTGACGTCTTCGACGGCCCCCGGATGGCGCGAACTCCTGGACTGGATCGAGGACAGGAACGGGGTCCCAAAGCGGGGATCGAGGATGCCTCCTCCTCTGCTTCCTGCCGCTAGTCTTCCTCCACCATACGGAGTATCTCGCGCTGTGCGGCGATGTCATCCCTCCTCGCGCTGACTTCAGGGTGGTCAGCGTAGCGGGGGAGATGATTTAGGACATCCTCAGCGTAGTCCAGGTACCAGCGTACGTCGCTGTGATCGTCGAGGAGGGAGGCAGCGAAGAGCGTTTCGCCCACATAGTCCAAAGCCTCCGCCAGCTTGTAGTCCCGACTCCGAGCGTGGCCCCTCCGCAACAGCATTGTCCCAGCATGCAGTTACCCAGACAGGAAAGAACAATTGCCCAATTAAAGCAAACTCACCGGGAACGGCGTCTCGGTTTGGCGTCTCCGTTTAGGTGCCTTGGCAGCAGTCTACTGTCATGCGGTGGCCCTCGCGAGCCACCATAAGACACCAATAGTCGCCGGTGAGGTTTGCATTGATGTTTAATTCATGAACACAAGATAACACACAAAGTAATCAGCCTCAGAGGGCTAAAACACACAAGACTAGACACAGGAGATTGTAAGGCTAACACCAAGCGTACTTACAATCCAGAACATGAACAAGGAATCGAAAATAAGGAATAGTTGACGTCTGACGCGAGAACTGCTCGCTCAACGTCTGGCAAGGGATTGTTTGACGAGACTGCTGCATAATACTGCTCCCAGTGCCCGCTTAAATGCCGGGCTGCTGATGAGCCGTAAATGCAGCACAGCTGTTAGGCTTTGACAGCAGGAAGCCCCTCCAAGCGCTGTCACAATAAGAGCTCAGGGAGCCAGAAGGTAACCACTGCTGTCAAACCCGGCGGAGATGATGCATGGCCCTAGCGCGGACGAGATCGGCGCACGGACCATGACAAATTGGACTAATTCACCCTGGCAAGGACCCCATAAAGTTGTTTTGTCAATGCCAACAGTGGTGAAACTTGAAGGACGGGACTCTTGGGTGCATTTAACACACTGTAAACTTTACCCTACTCTGAACTCACAGCTAGGGACTTCTGAATAAATATTTTCAACTTCATTCCATTAAAGACTTTCAGCAAGAGACTTTTTTAATTGTTTTCCTATACAAGTGTCGACTGACGACGCCCTGTGTGGTATCCAGTATCAGCTTGGGATAGGGAAGCAAGTGGTTGACCATCATGGAGAGACGAGAAGCACAAGAAAGATGTTCAATCATTAAAGGGTGTAGTTGTTGTTGTTTCCTTTGCATCATCATCCTAGGGGTGACGTTATTACTTTGGTTTCTTTTAGCTGCGCCACAAACCATACACCGTAGTGCTAGGGACCTTGCACATGTTCAGCATAATTGGCTAGAGCATCACGATCATGACTATGCTGCTAATACGTGGTGGAGGTATGCTAACAATACAGCCAGGGTAGCTAATCGTTCCAATTGTTATGTTTGCTCCTTAGTGACAACGTCAACTGGACAGACTGCTGTTGTGGCTAAAATGATGGAACCAGCAAAAGCTCTCTATTTTTTACAGAAGGCTATGAAAAGGGACTATACAAAACAAGATTATTTTGAATCACTCTTGTGAAATCTTTCATCACTCTACCAATCACAGAACTTATGGTACCCCTTACTCTGTAAGGGCAAGGTTAGTTTCATCAGGGACTTTTTCTTTTTGTCTGAAGGGAAGTGGTAACAACCCTCTGGGCGACGTACCCCTTTCTCGGTGTGAGGCAGTGTACAGTATACACCACACCTGTGATGCTAATACCCTGACCAATCGGATGGGCAGGTGGTGTCCACAGGCTAACCGTTGTTATTACGGACCTATCACCGTGCTGCAGCTCTGCAGTACTGCTATCTGCAACTTCCATATGTATGGCACACATATGGTGACGGGTGGTTGGTGGCTGTGTGGTCGTAAGGCGTATTCTCATCTGCCTATGGATTGGGCAGGAACCTGTGCCCCCGTCTTTGTGACTAATAACACCCTGATTATGTCAGCGGGTCAGGCGAGCAGAGGGAAGAGAGACCTATCACAGGATGCCATTTTCACACCACATGATTCCATCTGGGGTACAGATGTGCCAGAGCAGTTTAAGATACTTACTACAGGTCAAAAGGTAGTACAGTCGCTATTCCCTTGAAAAAAACACCTTGTGGATTGAGACTCTTAATTATAGACTACAGTCTTTTGTGAATTTTCCTTAGCTGCCTGGAAAGGTGAAAGGGAGGAAATGACTGCTATAAGACTTGTAGCAACACAGAATAGAATGGTACTGGGTGTGTGTGTGTGGGGGTGTGTGTGCAATTGTAGGTCAGTACTGTTGCACCTTTATACCTGCACATGATGCAGATGGAGGTGTCATTGCTTCAGCCATACATAATCTGACTGCTTTGCAGACTGCTGGAACTAAGGATAATGTTAATGACTCATCACACTGGATAAACTGGCTGTTCTCCTCATGGAGGAGTCTTGTCATAAACTTGGTGGTGATTATTGTTGTGATACTTTTGATCTTTTCATGTTTCATTCCTTGCATCCGTGATATGATGCTGAAACTTGTTCAGGTGAATTTAGTGTTATATCACAAGGCCACCACTGGAGATGATGGGGAAACAACACCAGCTTAATGTTTTATGAGTACAGAGTATGACTGACATGCAGAAAACCGAAGGAAATTCCAGGATTGCAACAGCACAGGGATAGCAACACTCAGAGCAACAATCAGAAGGCAAGAAAAAAACAAGAACAGCTAATATACATATGTACATATTACTAATATATATATATATATATATATATATATATATATATATATATATATATATATATATATTGTCGGCCTCCGTCGGTCTATGATGACCATGGAAGAGAATCCTAAACGTCTACTCTGCTGGAACAGCACCGCCTGTGGCTGAACAGGCCGATACGCACCGGTGTCCTACCTTCCAGCATTGGGCGTTGGTAGGATTCAAGCCTGGGCAGGAAGATATGGAGGACAAGATGTTACCCATGCAGCATGTCCCCCCTCTCCACGTCACTGATGAATCCAAAGGAACAGCAGGGCTGCTATAGTTTGGCACCAGCGCCATCGCAGGAGCTGCCAGAACGATGTTGAGCACAACAGAGAACTGCCTTAAGGGCTCCGACTCCGGATTTTTCCTCAGGGTTGACTCCCGAAGCCTTTCCCGTGACCGGGTGTGCCGCAAGGCAGCGCAAGGCAGCAGAGGTTTGAAATCAGGGTTTACCTTCCCCTAGATGGGCTACCTTCCCAGGTTGACGAGCCACCATCTACCCGAAGCATCTGGTTTTAAGGCGCCAGAGATCTGCCCTCGCCCCTTCTCCTATCAGTAAAAGCAATTCTGCCGGGCTTAGAGACTAAACCACATGGGCAGGCTAGGAGTTGGACTTAGTTGTCAGAGGCTTTTCGAGACGCACGCCATAAGGAGCATTTTATGAGCACTGGGAGCTTAACCCCAGTGCCGCTCCTGGCTATGACAACCTTGGAACCATAAATAATATACAGTATATATTAATTAATATATATATATGTATATATATATATATATATATATATATATATATATATATATATATATATATATATATATATATATATATATATATATATATATATAGTCACACACCGATTCTACATTAAGCTTCGTGACTTCCGACTGCCGGAGACAGATGTCATTAATGCCGGCGTGAATAACAATTGTGGAGTATTTACAGTTACTTTTAGCCAGCATTTTCAAATTTGACTCGATGTCGCCTGCTCTGGCCCCAGGAATGCATTTGACTATGGCCGCTGGAGTCTCTAGGTTCACGTTTCTGACTACAGAGTCACCAATGATCAGAGTTTTTTCCTCAGCGGGTGTGTCGCTGAGCGGGGAAAAACGATTAGAAACGTGAACAGGTTGGTGGTGTACCGGGGCTTTGCGACTAGGCTTCCTTCTCACCGTCACCCACCCAGTCTCCTCGCTGCTGAGGAGAGCCGGAGGACCGCTAACAGGGTTAGCTATGCTAGCTAACTCCGCTGCAGCTAAGGGGCGTCCGTCAAGAGTAACTGGCGCAGACGGTGTTTCAATGCAGTGGAGCCGGGATTCCAAATCAGACAACCTCGCCTCGAGCGCCTCAAAAAGACAACATTTATTACATTTACCGTTATCACTAAAAGAGGCAGAGGTGTAGCTAAAGATCTGACAGAGAGAGCACACCAGAGGAGGAGAGGAAGGAGAGCTAGTAGCCATCGCTAGTGGCTAACCCAAAAGCTCAGGAGAGTGAGGAGAGCAAACCACACAGACAGACAGCAAAACAGGAAGTGACGATATGTTACCACTAGGAAGTGATGATCAATCCAGTCCAAACCCAGAGGAACAGAGGCTGCCAGGGGGGTAAAAAAAGGAAGAAGAATAATGAGGATTTCTTCTTTGCTGTATTCCGTGTCAGCCATGAATCCTTAGATGCGTGTCTGCCACCTTTTGAACTGTCAGATCAGTACAGATCAGTACAAATTCTCAGTATAGACGGGGGATGTCAATGAGTTGACAGGTGCAGTTGCTGCGCTGTGCCACTGGAGGCGTGTGACCCATCCATGAAATATGGACAGTTAAAGGGTTAAAGACTGTTTCACCACCACTGACTGGAACATATTCAAGCAGGCTGCCACCTACAAGAACACCACAGATCTGCAGGAGTACACAGAGATTGTTACTGCCTACATCACAAAGTGCATTGATGATGTCATGGACACCAAGACCATCACTCTTCGGCCCAATCAGAAACCATGGCACACAGGGGAGATCTACAAACTTCTGAAAGCACGAAACGCTGCCTTCAGAGCTGGGGAAGAGGTGGGCCTGAGGACAGCTAGGACCAACCTGTCCCGAGGCATCAGAGAGGCCAAGAGGCAGTACTCCAGGAGGATAGCCCACCGTTTCAGCAACAGCAGAGACACTTGGAGTCTGTAGTGGGGGATACAGACCATCACAGACTACAAGCCCACACCACAGACCTTCAACAGCTCCACCTCTCTGCTGAAGGAGCTGAACGCCTTCTTTGCTCACTTTGAGGTGCTCAACAGCACCCCTGCGCAGAAGTCACCACCTCCTTCTGGTAACCAGGTGATTACACTATCCCTGGAAAGCATGAGGGGATCCCTTGGCAGGATCAATGCACGCAAAGCTCCAGGTCCTGACAACAGACCTGGTTGCATACTGACAGCCTGTGCAGAGGAACTCACAGGTGTCTTCAGAGATATCTTCAACATCTCACTGAGACAGGCTGTTGTCCCCACGTGCTTCAAAGCCACCACCATCATTTTAGTCCCCAAGAAGTTGTCTCCCTCCTGCTACAATGACTATCATCCGGTTGCACTTACTCCCATCATCATGAAGTGCTTTGAGCGGGTGGTCATGCAGCACATCAGGTCTACCCTGCCCCCCTCCCTGGACCCATTCCAGTTTGCATACCAGTCCAATCACTTGACCGATGATGCCATCTCTCCTGCCCTCCACTCAGCCTTCACACAACTGGACACGAAGGACTCCTATGTCAGAATGCTCTTCATATGACTTTAGTTCAGCATTCAACACAATCATCCCCAACAGCTCATTCACAAACTGGACCAGCTGGGGCTCAACACTTCACTGTGTTACTGGCTGTTGCACTTCCTGACAGGGAGACCACAAGCAGTATGGATTGGCAGTAACACATCCAGCACATCACTCTGAACAGAGGGATACCCCAAGGATGTGTGCTGAGCCCCCTCCTCTTCATTCTGCTGACCCATGACTGTACACCAACACACAGCTCCAACCTCTTCATCAAGTTTGCGGATGACACAACTATGGTGGGTCTCATCAACAACGGAGATGAGACAAACTACAGGAGTGAGGTGAGCCACCTGGCCATGTGGTGCAGAGACAACAATCTCTCTCTGAACATGGAGAAGAGGAAGGAGATTGTTATGGACTTCAGAAGAGCACACACCCAGCATGTTCCCCTGACCATCAATGGTGCTGCTGTGGAGAGGGTGAGCAGCACTAAGTTCCTGGGTGTGCACATTACAGAGGACTTCTCCTGGACCACCAACACTGTATCACTGGCCAAGAAAGCTCGGCAGCGTCTCTACTTCCTCTGCAAACTGAGAAGAGCCAAAGCTCTGGCCCCCATCATGGAGGCGGCTGTGGCGCAGGTGTAGTGTGGCTGACTACTGATCAGAGGATCAGGGGTTTGATTCCCTCTCTGTCTGCAGTCTGCATGTCGAAGTGTCCTTGAGCAAGACACTGAACCCCCAGTTGCTCCTGGTGGCCAAGCTAGCGCTTGTGTGTATGGCAGCTCTGCCACCATCAGTGTGTGAATGTATGTGTGAATGGGTGGATTGCAGGATCTGTAAAGTGCTTTGGTCATCTAGAGATGAGAAAAAAGCACAATTTTAAGTGAACACTATTTTCTAATTCATTTTTTTGAAAAAAGGATGGATTAAATGCATATGGGGCCATGTTAGGACAGTTTTATAGGTTAAACGATTTTTCCAAGTCAGCCATGACAATGTACAATTGGAAATAAGAATAGAGAGTCTGCTTTATTTATCCAGCCAGCCGGCCAGCCTGCCAGCCATCCATCCTGGTCCAAGTCACGGAGGCAGCAGTTCAAGCAGAGAAGCCCAGACTTCCCTCTCCCCAGCCACCTGCTCCAGCTCTTCCACCTGGCCAATCCTGTGGATTCAGTCTCCAGCTACAAATAGCGCTAACTGCGGTCCTGTGTGTCAGGGACGAGGATGTGGAGTCTCCAGGCCAGGACCAGCAGACTCAAGGACAGCTTCATCCAGCAGACTGTCAGGAAGCTCAACTCTCCCTGCTCTGCCCCCTCTCCCTCTTCTGCCCCCCACACATTTGAATCCTGGACTCTAACCAGCCCCCCAACAACTGAACTCTGCCATCCCCAAGTACTGTTCATTCCAACACAAGTACACACTGATGTCAGCGCTGCACCAGTCACTTTATGCAGCAATGGACTGCTCTCTTTGCACTCCAGGCCATTTTAACCCTCTATGTGCCCTGATATGTGCCTTATATGCTGTCTTAATTTTTATTTTATTTAGTTATTTTGCATATCCTTAGTATTTTTAGTTAGCTTCTAGTTGGGGGTTGGTTTTCTTTGCACTGATGTTTGATGTTCACTGTTTAATGTTTGGTGTTAGATGTTATACTTTGTATTCATATTTCCTACTTAGTGTTTACCTTGCTGCACCGTGGGTCTCAGAGTAACGTAATTACAATTCTCTGTATGTGCTGTACATATGGCAAATTGACAATAAAGTTGACTTTGACTTTCTAAGTTTAGAGTGCACGCACAATACACTCTACACTTTCCCACTGTACATGAGCCATGCATATGGATCTTTGTAGAGGATAAATGAATCAGGACCCTGTGAGAAATAAATCTGTTGTCAGACCGTAGTGATCTCTGCACAACATGAAACTCTGACCTATCAGCCCCCATGGGCACATGTCTACGCATTTTGACAATAAGTATTACAGGGCTCCCTCCTGATGGCGTCAAAACTAAATGGTGATAATGGGGCAAGTTGTTACAGAGAGACTACCCAGACAGCATGCCCATGTGGGCCCCACCAAAGGTTGAACCTGGGCTTTCTTATAGGTCTCATATTGGTCCCGTCTGTGTTTGCCCACATGGACTTTACCTGTGGTACAGTTGAGCAGGTAATCTGTTTACCCACTTGGGCCCCAATGGGTTTAATGTGGGTGAGCGGGTTTCAGTAACACTGGTGCCATAGGCAAAATTATGAGGAAAAAGTCACAAATTTATAACAAAAAATGTAAAATTACTTGAAAAAAGTTACAACTGTAAAAGAAAAGTTTAGCAAATTTAAAAAAAAAAAAGTTACAAATTTATGAGGGAAAAAAAACTGCAAGTTTACGGTAAAAAAAGTTGTCATGAACGCACCTCTAACGAGGCACAGAGAGAGACACAATCACGTGCTGGATTACGCCCAAGGCAAGATTTATTAACACAAAGAACTAAAGTCCCAAAAAATGGTGCACAGGCAAAAATACAAATACGAATAAACTGACAGAAATACACGGCAAAACGTGTAGCAGAGAAACCACAACGTAACGTGGCAGGGACAAACAAGGTGCACGAATGAGACGTGTTAGTTGACATACAATTGTCCAGCAATGGATGAGACACAAGGAACTGACTAAATACTAGTGTTGTAGTCAAGACCTCATCAAGACCTCACCAAGACCAAGACCAAGACCAAGAAAAAGTTGAGACCAAGACCCACATACAAAGTGGTCTTGACTTGGTCTCAGTCTTGGGATTCTGGTCTTGGTTTGCTCTCGACTACAACTCTGTTTCCAAGTAACTAGTTACTTTAATCATGCAGTAATTGGTAAAGTAGCTCAGTTACTTTTGAAAAGAAGTAACTAGTAACTGTAATTAATTACTATTTTTAGTAACTTGCCCAACACTGGTTATATGAATACTGCATATAAATGTGCATGTCTGCAATACCCGCATATTATTTATGCATTCTTCACAATAAGCGATGACAATGTTTGCTCCTTTGCTTCCCATAGAGCTGTAGTCAAGAGCAAACCAAGACCAGAATCCCAAAACTGAGACCAAGTCAAGACCACTTTGTATGTGGGTCTTGGTCTCAACTTTTTCTCGGTCTTGGTCTTGGTCTTGGGAGACTCTGGTCTTGATGAGGTCTTGATGAGGTCTTGACTACAACACTACTAAATACACAAACTAATGGCATGGTAATGGGATGCACCTGAGCGAGAAAGCTGGGAAAGTAATCAAGGAGAGAGGAATCAGCTGAAACTCATGGAAGGGGCATAGTCAGGCTGGCAGACTGACAGGCAACGCCCACACCAAGTGCAGGCCTAAGGTGCTGCCTGACAGCTGCTAGTCAGAGAACATAGACACAGAACCATACTGGAAATAACTTGCAAATAATACATGACATGGCAAAGGGAAACTAAACAGTAACAAGGAAACATGAAAGACAAAATGAACTCTCAAAAGACAACACAATACACAAATAAATAAGAAACAGAAAACCCATGAGACTGAGCCTGGGAGAAACCTGGCTCAGTACAAAATACAACAATACATAAATGAATATGAAACACAGAGGAAAGTCATGGAACTGAGCCTGGAAGACAAACTGGCTCGGTTCATGACAAAGGTTGAAAAGTGTTTAGAAAATTCAAAATTTATAAGAAAATTTTCACACATCTATCGGGGAAAATTAAAATTTTTTAAAAGAAAATAACAAATTTACAAGGAAAAAATATGATCCTGGGCACAAGTGGGGGCCGTGCCCAGTTTCCAGTTGGAGTTCAGTCTTTTTCTGTTTGTCTGTTTCTTTATTTATCATGAGCTGTTGTATTTTATCTGTTTATTTTTGGAGTGTTTGTATTCTTGGTTTCGTCCTTATGATCTTGTCTCTTTATTGTGAGTCATTTTGTATTTAAGGTATTAGTTACGTCTTTTTGGGGTTGTGCTATTTTATTCTTATATAGTTTCCGGTCTGTACTTTTATTTTGACAGTGTTGTGCAGCTTCCGGTTGTCAAATTTGTTTCGCGTGCTGCACAGCTGTCACTTGTTATTTTGATTACTTTTTAACTTGTGTTCCCACACCTGGTGATCATTTGGTCCATTCCCACTTAAGCAGATCAGTATAGCTCATTCTTTGCAGCAGTCTTGCATTGCCTGGATGCTATTGTTAAGTTTGTACCTTTCCAGATGGAGCTCCCGTCTGTGGCATTTTTTTCAAGGTTATTCCCCGTCTCTTCCGTAAGTATGTGTTTTGTGGGATTTTTTTGTATTTGTATATCGAAAGTTAATAAATGTGCAAACTCACAGTCTGCGTGTGGCATCTTCAGGAGCCCTTAAACTGGGCTTTTATGACAGAAGACCGCTGCCAATGTGAGATGCCAGTGGCTGCGAGTGTTTCTTTTTCTCTTTCCTTTTCCCCTCCCGTGATTTCTGTTTTCAGTCCATTCTCCCACTAACATGTCAGCTGTCTCAGACTGTAGTGGTCATGGACTGAATGAGGCGGAGCACTGGGCGGCCGGGGTGTTGGAAGGCATCATACCAGTGGCTCATGCCTCCCATACTCCCAAAGTGGTCCGAGGATGCCTGAACGGCGCAGCACAGGTTTTGCAAGTGTGTCCCAGCCTGTGGAGCCATTCTGAGCTCATGGACCTCCTTACTTCAGCCACCAACCCTCAATCCGTGCTCCACGGGCAGGAGGAAATTTCTTCCACACCCGTGCCTGTGCCTATAAGGAAGTGGCCCCGGGCTCGGAGGTCCCGAGCCTCTCACCCTTCTCCTACAGCTGCAGCTCCACCTTCATCTCTGGAATTATGGCCTGCACCAGCTGCTGCTTCCCCGACACCAGAGGAGTCCACAGTCTGCCAGGTCAGGCACGTCTCCCTCGTGCCTCCCGACGGACCTACTGTGGAGAAGTTGGAAGAGCACCAGCGGGTTTTGGTGGCTGAGACAGAGCTCCTGTTGGACTACAAGCCGTAGCTCCTCCTAGAACTCGCAGTCTAAGTGGAGGGAGGATTTCCAGCTCCGCCCGTCATCATGCTAGCAGGGCCAGACTGGCCAGTTTCTGCATTGGTGCCCTCGCCCCCTGCAGCCATTGGTGAGGAATCCCCTGGGCCACCTGCAGCAGCTACCTTTACACCAAGGGAACCAAGGCAAGTATCTATTCATTCTATAACATCTGAAAATGAATTGTCTTATCTTATTCCCAGTGGAGGGGCTCAGCAGCCATCACCCACTTTAGTTGAGCCTTCCCTGCCTGCTGCTGCAGCCTCCTCCTCATTCTCACCTGCCTCTCCCATGTCCTCCTCTGTTTCCCCTGTTTGTCCGCCAGTCCTGGGAGGGAGCCAGCGGATGAAGAGGAGGTCTGCGGTTCCAGAGGATCTGGTTGCTGCCATGCAGTCATTCTCCAGACAGGAGGCGAACCCCCCCCCCCCCCCCCATGGCCCGAAACCTGAGCCAACTAACAGTCCCCTGGTTTCTGCATCGCCGGACCCGGTACCATCAGTGAGGTGATTCCTGGCATCATCATGCCGAGCTGGAGTTCTCCCTGCTTCAGCCACCACGTCTGGGGGTCCACCAGCATTAGCCACCATGTCTGGGAGGTCCACTAGCACCCGTCGTCTCATCTGGGGTCCAGCCAGTGTCAACTGCCTCGCCTGGAGGGTCGCCAGCTTCCTCAACCACCATGCCTGCTGCTTGGGCAGCCGCAGCAGAGTCGCCAGAGTCCTGGATGGTGGTGGAGCTCGAGTCCAGGCAACTGCTCTGTTCTGATTTTACATCTGCAGATCCAGAGACTTCTTGTCTGGCTCACGGTGGGGAGAATAAGTTGCAAAAGTCCTCTTCTCCTGAGCTCTCCTTACCGGGCTCCACTGCTGCCGGTGATTCTTCTCCGGTGTTTTTCTTTTCTCCTTCTCCCAAGGTGGCAATGTCAAGAGAGGTTGCCCAGACAGTGGAGGCTGAAGTAGATCAGCTGGAGTTGCCAGAGTCCTGGATGGTGGTGGAGCTTGAGCTCAGGAAAGTTCCCTTTTCTGTCCTAGAGAAATCATGCCTGGCTCTTGGTGGGGGGGACCAAGTGCAGCCGTCAGCCACACCTGAGCTCCCCTCACCAGACTCCACTGCTCCCGGTGACTCTGACCCAGTATTTGTCTGTTCTCTGTCTGAGTTTTCTCCTGAGGCAGCCATGGGGCCCCTACCTCAGCCTGAGGTCAGCGTGGGTCCTCTACCTCTGCTTGAGGTCATTGTGGGTCCTCTACCTCCGCCTGAGTTCACCGTGGGTCCTCAACCTGCTCCAGATGTTGCTGTGGGTCCTCAACCTGCACCAGAGGTCTCCATGGGTCCTTCCTCCCTGCCAGAGGTCTCCGTGGATGCTTCCTCCATGCCAGAGGCTGCCGTTGGTGCTACGCCTCCATCTGACACCGCGGCAGGTGCCATGCCTCTGTCCGAAGCCCCCGAGGGTGACACATCACCGTCTGAGACCTCCGTGGGTGCTACGCCTCTTTTTGAGTCCCATGTGGGTGCTACGCCGCTGTCCGAGGTCGTAGGTGCTACGCCAATGTCTGGGGTCTCTGTGGGTGCTACGCTTCATTCCTACTCCTCCGTGGGTGCTTCACCTCAGTCCGAGGCCTCAGTGGATGCTACACCTCAGTCCGAGGCCGTCGTGGGTGCTTCGCTTCAGCCTGAAGCCGCCGAGGGTCCTCCATCTCTGCTCAAGGTTGTGGAGGGTCCCCTGCTGTCACCCGAGGCCGTGGAGGGTCCTGTGCTGTTGCCCGAGGCTGTGGGGGGTCCCCTGTTGTTGCCCGAGGTCATGGAGGGTCCCCTGCTGTTGTACGAGGTCGTGGAGGGTCCCCTGCTGTCGCCCGAGTTCGGGGATTGTCCCCTGCTGTCACCCAAGGTCGTGGAGGGTCTTCTGCTGCTGCCTGAGGTCATCATGGATCCTTCGCTGTCATCTAGGGTTGATGAGGGTCATCAGGTACTGCTGGGGGTCCCCGCTGACCAGTCATCGTCACCATTTGGTTGCCCCACGAGTCAGGGGCTTCCTTCCCCGGGTATCCTCGCTGGCTCACCATCATTGCCGCCTGGCTCTGCTGTTGGCCAGCAATCAGCGTCAGGAACAAGCCGTCCAAAGTCCTTGTTCTGCCTCATCCATGTTGCAGTCCATGTGGTCCTTTGGGGGCATGGGTACCAGATACCACCTCCAGGAGGGGCCACATTGTGCCCCGTGTCCAGTTGGCTTTGGGATACAGGGAGACCACCTGATGGACTGTGTCACTTGGTGGGGTGACTCAAGACCTCTGGGAGACCACCCAATGGGCCACACTTGCTGTTCAGGTGGCTCAGAAACTCTGGTAGACCACTGAATTTGCTCCACCATATAATCTGGTGGTCTTAGGACTCTTGTAGGCCACTGGAACTGTCTTATCTACTCTTCTGGGGTTCCTAGAGCTCTGTGCCGCCATATTTGTTTGGGGTGTGGGTCACGAGTTTTTTTGTTTTGTTTGTTTGTTTGTTTTTGGTTCGGACCCTCTGTGTCTAGGTTCCACTCTCCCCCGCTTGGAGTGGGTTGTTTTTTCTTTTCTTTTTTATTGGGGGGGTCTCCTTTGTTAGTAGGTCCTCTTTTCATTTTTGATGTTGGCCTGAGGTGTCTGGGAACCACCCTGTGGGGGGGGGGGGGCACTGTCATGATCCTGGGCACAGGTGGGGGCCGTCACGTGCCCAGTTTCCAGTTGGAGTTCAGTCTTTTTCTGTTTGTCTGTTTCTTTATTTATCACGAGCTGTTGTATTTTATTTGTTTATTTTTGGAGTGTTTGTATTCTTGGTTTCATCCTTATGGTCTTGTCTATTTATTGTGTGTCATTTTGTATTTATGGTATTAGTTATGTCTTTTGGGGTTGTGTTATTTCATTCTTGTATTTTTTAGTTTCCTGTCTGTACTTTTATTTTGACAGTGCTGTGCAGCTTCCAGCTGTTGCATTCTTTTCAAGGGTATTCCCCATCTCTTCTGTAAGTTTGTGTTTCATGTTTTTTTGTATTTGTACGTTGAAAGTTAATAAATGTGCAAACTCACAGTCTGTGTGTGGCGTCTTCAGTAGCCCTTAAACTGGGCATTTGTGACAAAAAAGTAACACATTTATGAGAAAAAGTTGCAGAATTACAAGAAAAAAGTAAATTTGCAAAAAAAAGTCACAAGTTTATCAGAAAAACTAGTATAGTTAATGAGGAAAAAAATGCAAATTTAGAAGAATAGAAATCACACATTTATGAGGACAAAGTTGCAAATTTACAGTTAAAAAAAGTGGCCAATTCATGAGAAAGTTTAAGCTTTTCAAGAAAATGTCGCAAATTTATAGGAAAATAAGTTGAAAATAAGTAAACAGGTACCAAGTCCATGTGGGCAAACAGATGGGGCCAACATGGAACCTGCAGACAAACCCACATGGACCCATAAGACAGCCCATTTAACCTTTGGTGGGGCCCACATGGACATGTTGGCTGGGTTTTAGCCCCTTCTTACCGTACCTTCATTTCTAAACTTTATATTTGATTATTAATTTGTAAATTAAATGGGTTTATTTAACATATAAAACGCTTTATTTATCCTTCAAACCAGAAAGCATTAAGCGGTTGAAGATGAATAATTTAAATATTCATTCATTCATTCATTCATTCAACAGCACAAACTCAGAAGAAACAAATTCTAAACTGGGAGCATATAACACACTTGAATTAAACTGCCCTTAAAATATAAAGATCCAGCATGTCACCTTTTGTAAAATGACAGTGACGTTTTTCCACCTGTGTTCAGGCTGCTTGTGTTCCGCTGCCGTCTCCCTGTAACTGGAAACAGTCCGTGGTGCTCCAACATGAACCAGCCAGTCTGGTCCTGATTAAAACAACAGGGAGACTTTGGGGATGAGAGGCCGTGTGAGTCGCATTGAGCCGCTGCTCTCCCTCATTATTACAGAGTGACTGACCACCATCTCCCAGTAACCACCACAGAGCTGCTCCACACACCATCACACTTTCACAAATATCAGCTGGGTTATTCCAGACTAATGGCTGGATTATTCAGTGAGATAGTTATGGACTAATGGAGCTCCTGTAAGGGCAGAGGCTGTAAAAAATTAAATGTTGGGAAAACTCTAAATTTCAAAGCAACCATCTGCACTAGATTATTTATTTATTTTGATACCAATTTAAACTTCTGAGTCTTGAAGAAAATGACCTGCAGTTGTTTCAACTTTTGTTTGGATGAAAATTAAATTTCAGGTAAAAAAGCCAAAATGTGAATTCCACAATAAGGATGCTCTGTTACAGACTGACTTTTTCATTTAATGCATCATTTTTCTAAGGCTACGGTCACAAAGATTCTTATGAATGATGGGTTTGTAAAAATCTCCCAGTTTCTACCAATTCTGGAGTTCACAGACATTCGTGGAGGGAGGCACAGTTTCTTACAGCTGCCGTTCAATTCACAAGAGCAACTTGAGGCATTCTTGGGAAATGGGGTGCTTTTCTGAGTGTACCGTGGCCCTAGAGTTCTTACTTTCTTCGTATGGGTGCCCTGGGATCTTCCTACAGCATACTTACTGCCATCTTGCAAAAAATTTAGTGCAACTCACAACACTCTCAAGTCATTGGTAGAAAGATCTTATAGCTTTCGGCACACTTTGTCGGCACAAATGTCGCACAACTGATGTACTTCCACCTTATGAGCACCTCACTACCGCCTTACAAATCTCCATACGAACAGGGATTGAATGGCGTTTCCCACAACTGCTGTAAGGGGCCCTCAAGAACAACTCAAGGTGTCCTTGAGGCATACTTATGGCCAACAGCTTGCGTAGTTCTTATGTTGTTCCTATGGAATTTATATGGCCACCTTATGATGAAGGGTTTTCGTAGGGCATTCACAGAAACCTTTAACAAGATCATTGACCTGGCCACAGACATACAAGGAAAGGGCTGAAAAGTTCATAGGCTGACCATGATGCAGTGATCAGATTTGACCAAATACGGTTTATTTTTCAACATAGTCTCCAGTGTCAGTGTATCTGAAAAGAAACAATGCAGTTCGTATCAGAAAAGTTTTAATTTAATAATAAGCCATCTCTACTGTCATTCAGTCCAGACAGCCAATGATGCACAGCAGAACAAAATTATGTTTCTCCTGTCTACAATGTTAATCACATGTAGAATCAGAGGGGTCGTTGCCACCACAGACAACTTCTCCTTGCCCCATTCTATTATGCTGAGCACCAAGCTAGAAGGTGGGAAGTACCATTTTTATATGGTCTTTGGTATGACGCGGCTGGGACTTGAACCCCCAATCTCCTGGTTGTGGGGGTGGAAGCTCTATCAACTAGGCCACCACTCTGGTATTGACTTGTTTTGTTGCTGTAGCATAACTCCTTCTTAGTCGGCCTATAAACTCCCCCTGTACAAATGGTCTACAAATGCTGGATTCTCCTGCAGCCACCTTAAGAAGGCTGTATGACAGGGGTGGTTCTAGGATCAGAGCTTTAGGGGTGCTGAGCACCCAATGAGCTCCACCACACACACACACGCACACACACATTATTTTGCTAGAGTTATCTTTCATACATCTCATCTCTCGATTCTAGTCAGTGAAGATGGTACATGATGATACATAAAAACAGTGACAGCTTGGATTTAATATTTTGCTTATACCAAAATGACAACAGCTTCTTTCTCTTGAATTCAAACAGCGCACAGTGCTTGACTGACAATGCAACCATTAAGGAAAAATGTCTGCTACTAACTGTCTTAGTAGGGCTGGACTGGGACAAAAAAAATCAACCCTGGCATTTTTGGTCCAATTTGTTAAGCAGCAACAGTCAACCATCACACTTAATGGTCTAACAGAGGACAGAATTGTCCCACTCTTGCCCTGAACAAGTGGATCCCTGTGGTTTTGAAGAAAGAAAGGGAGAGAGAGACAGAGATTTGATTTTTAAAAGGTCTTTAACAAACACATTTTTCAATCATTCAGTACAATTACTATACCATACTACATTACAAAGAATTATTCCCCCAAAAAATGCCTAAACAAAAGCTGTCCATCACGGACTAAACAAAGGGCATCCTCAAGGGACCAAAGGGTCCTAAAACCTTCCCCATCCCCATTCCTCATAAAAAAAACCTCAAAATCCAGCCTTATTCTGGCTTTAAGTAGCCTCACAAATAAAATTTTGACATCAACATCATTCTCAACATTCTCAAGTTTTCTCCTCCGGCTTACATAGATAGCCAACTTTGCCTGCCCTAAAATAAAGTTCAGTAACTGACACTTCTGTTTAAAACAATGATTGTACATAAAACCACAAATGAAAACCTGCTTGGAGAAAACTTCCTTAAAGCTGTGAAAAGTTCTGTGAATAGTTCAAAGAGACCATTAAGATGCTGACATTCAGTAAAACAATGAAAAACTGTCTCTCGAGAGGAACAGAAAACACATTGATCACTGACACTGCTGTTAATCACAGAGACAAAAGCATTGACATCTACATATAATGCCATGCAGGACCATCCACTGTAAATCTCCATGCTTCTTAGGACGAGGGGGTTTATAAAGAGCCCTCCAGGCAGGCCAATACCCTTTTTCCAGTCTAAAGTAGGCTCTCCATGGAGTGTCCACACAGGTGTTCAATCTGTCCTTGTTGAGTGCCATCACCACAAGTCTGTAGAGTGCCTTACCACTGGCTCCTCCAAAGTCCACACCAATGGGAGCAGAGAATGCCAGTAAGGAGTTAGGAGAAATATCAAAGTCCATATGAAGTGTGAGGGAGGGAAAAGGGTCTGTGCTTTCTGGCTGCGGCATGCCTTTGCTAAAGTCCACGAGTAAGGAGCGCTCAAGTCCATGAAGCTCCTGTTTCCAGTGTGAAAGAAGACCACCAGTGAAACAATTTCATCTAAAACCGAGATGTGCTGCTAAAGCTGAGGCGTTGTTGAGGCCAGGACCAGCCAGTTCCACCACCTGCTTCAAAGTGAGAACATTCCTGGTGTAGCGATAAGTGATTTATAATTATGATCAGGTATAAAGATTATTTAATTTGTATTAAAGTATCGGGACCTGAGATTACTCCGGGTCCACACGCAGAAAAAGTTTATAGTCAACACCTCTTTAGTGAGCACTTTCAGTCATGAATTTCACTTTATACTAGTTTAATCACTCAATAAATTAATCAATAATCAGTCTCAAAATTTTAGCGAATTCGATACTGGGGCTTTGAAACCAGATTCAGAATGAAATAAATTCCCAACAACTTCTCTCATTTTTCACGTCTTTATTAAATGAAATGATGATTAAAGGACATTGAAATGATTTGCATTAACCATTAAATTAAACTTGTAAATGATAGAGTAACAATGTGAACATTTGCAGAACCAGGGTGAAAATGTAAGCTGAATTTAGATCAGTTTGAAGTTAATGGATTATGGAAAACTGAACCCAAATTTATGGGGAAAATTAAACTAATTATATGGAAAATTCTGGATTACTCTTAAGAAAATGAAAACGGGATTTTAATGAAAAGAGGAGTTGTATTAATTGCTCTTTAATTTTGTATCTAATCAGATGCAGAATTATTCCCAAATCTCAGATGTTTTATTCAGCAGATGAATAAAGAATGCAGCTCACGTGACCCATGTTGGTGGAGATCCTTCGTCACAATCTTCTTGAAGTTTTAGTTGGTAGATTGTGGGTTCGATCCCAGCCCCCGACCAACAGTGATCTGTGTGGAGTTTGCATGTTCTCCCCGTGTTGCGTGGGTTTACTCCGGGATTTCTCCGGTTTCCTCCCACATGCCAAAAACATGCATGTTAGGTTAATTGGCTGTTCTAAATTGTCCCCAGATATCTGTTTCCTATAGGCCCTTAGAATAGAGGGTTAGTATTAATGAAAGCGCTTTGAGTGGTCTTTGTGACTAGAAAAGCGCTATATAAGTGTAGGTTAGTTAGTTAGTTAGTTAGATGGCACCAAAACCAGAATATCTTGCCAGTAGATATTCGGACAAGGTACGGCAGCTTCCAAAGTCTACAGTCACAAGAGGAGATTTTGACTGTTGGGCTGAGGTGCAGTGACGATGACGATGGTGTTTTCTTCAGGCAGTGTAATGGCGACTTTGAAGCTTTCATGGATCAGCTCTTCCCAAGGGAATTTCAGAATAATTACAAAATCTCATCCAATAGCAAAATTAAAAGATCTTTCCGACTTCGTAGAGTTGAAATTAGCTTCTATTATGGAGATGGTCACTTAATCCCTTTAAAGAAAATATATAAAATTAAAATTAAAGTGAAAACTAAAAACGGTGAGTTTAAAGAAAGTTTAACAGAACGAAGTTGTAAAAATAGACATCTAGCAGCAGAAGTTTGACTCTGAATTAGGATTTGAGCTCAGGAAAGAAAAGAATTCATTCCTAGACGCTTAAAGAAAAACATTAAAATACACAGAAGGTTACACAAATGCAATATTTCATGTTCTCTGCTCTGAGGTGATCATAGAAAAAGCATGTGCGAGAAGTCTCCTTTGTTCTGTGGCAGTGAAATGATCGCTTTGTTCTCCCGTAGTCATCTGCTGTGAAGTGAAGAGAGGGAGAAGAAGAAAAGAGGCTGAAAAAAGGGTGTCTCTCCTTTATCTGCGGACAACTTTTGCGGGCTTCAGGGGATTGGCAGGAGCCCCAGTCAATAGTTGTCCTTCGTGGGCGGGTTTTATGAACTTTAGTCCAATGAACAGACTTTTGTCTGTATGGAACCAATGGAATGAAAGCGCTGGAGCCCAGCATATGCTGGGTGATGACTGGCTGATACCGGTCCTCACAAAATGACATACGATTTTAATACACCGGGGATTCCTTAACCTACTTATGTATAAAGTCTAAGCTAGCTTTAGTGATTCATGCAACTTTATAACTAGTGTTTTTGAATTAACACGCAAGAATAAACATTCATTGAAACATTTTTAACATGCACATATTTAAAATCAAGGATTAGTATATATTTCAAACCCATTGATTGTCCACAGAATATCAAAGTCCCACCGAAGCAGTGATCTTCAACAAATGGTGTCCTTAGAATTGTCCTGAGAAATGAAACTTGAAGAGTTAATTTCAGTTCAAAACTTGTACAGTCAAAGTGAGCATCTACTCCATAGACGTCCACCAGGGGTAGTGTCAAGCTGTGGCCAATCCAAGGCCTTAGTAAATGCCTTTAAGGTTTTATGGTATGCCTGTTGAATATAAACCTGTCTTAGTTGAGGAAGTCCCAAGTTATTTATGATGTGAGTTAATAGATTGAGAGCATCCCTTAGCTTTGCTCAACAAAGGACTGTTGGTTCAGCTGTGGTCCTGAGATGAAAAAGCAGTTCTTGACTGGCCTTTTCTTGGGTGAAACAATGTCTTTAAGATGAAGAATAATTTTATTGATGAGCCAAAGCAAGATGACGTTACACTGGAACACAACCTCAAAGAAGGTCCTTCCAACTCCCAGCAGGACGCCAAGACGACCACCAAAAACCAGCGGCTCCCTCAACAACCAGTGGAGGGAACTGCATGGCCCTCTTTGTTTTTTAAAAAGAGTCCACACTGAAAACAGACTGCGGTAAAAACTGGGTAAAGACAGTGCACTAGAGTCCTTAAAATCTATTAAAAACACAGGGAGGTCTAGCCCAAGCCCAAGGACTCTCTGTAAAATAACAAAGGCCAAAGGCCTCCACACCAGGTCCTGGGGGCCCGTTAGCAGTCTCTGTATGAAAGTCAGTTGAAAAGCAGCACCTCTACTAACTAAATGAACCACTCCTTGCCCCCTTCCTCTTTGGGAAGAAATAACCAGGCTTAAGGGACCCAGTAGAGTTCACCCCCCCCCCCCCCAAAAAAAAAGTCCACCATAACAGACTGAATTTTGGACAGCAAACCAGCAGGGGGGTCCATGCACATGAGGAGGTGCCACAGGGATGAGGAAACAAGATCCTTTAAAATGAGCACTCTTCCTCTAAAAGATATTTTTGGCATTAGCCACTTCCACTTATTTAGTCACCCCTTGATTTTCTCTATGATCATGTCCCAATTTTTTTTTGCTCAAACTGTTGATTCCCAATAAAAACACCAAGATACTTGAATCCTCCTTTCTTCCAATTCAGCCCACCAGGCAGCGTAAACTGATTTTCTAATTTTTCCCCCACCATCAGAGGATCGCTTTTTCCCCAGCTTATTTTTGCAGAAGAAAGTTGACCAAAAAGATTACCACTCTTAACCAAAACGTCAATGTCACACTGCTTGTTTAGCAGAATGACTACATCATCTGCATAGGCCGACAGCTTAAACGTGGTTTCACAGCCAGGAAACGTGGCTCCTGATAGGTCCCTTCTCAAATGGTGAAGCAAAGGCTCTATGGCGAGGGAGTACAGCATCCCTGAGAGAAGACAGCCCTGCTGAACCCCCTCTGGACTTTTACAGGGGCAGACAGGCCCCCATTTATCTTCAGTAAACTCTCAATGTCACTGTACAAGACCCATATCCTGCTAAGAAGCCTGGGCTGAACCCAAAAGCAGCTAAAACTGTCCATAAATACTGGTGTTCAACCCGGTCAAAAGCCTTTTCCTGGTCTATTGAAATCAAACCAGTTTCCACAGCCAATGAACCAGAGACCTCCAAAACATCCCAAATTAAAGTGACGTCGTCACTAATCAGCCTGCCAGGCACACAGTAAGTCTGGTCTACATGAATGAGTTCGCTCATCACCTTTTTCAGTCTTCGGGCCAGAGCTTTTGAAAGAATCTTGTAGTCTGTGCAGAGCAGAGAGACTGGACTCCAGTTCTTTAGGCTCTGTAGGTCACCTTTTTTGAGCAACAGCATGATGATGGCCCTCCTGCAGGTCGTGGGTAGGGTACCCCTTTTCAAACTATCTTGGAGAACCTCCAGCACGTCTGTACCAACCAGGGGCCAGAATTCCTTAAAAAAAGTCCACAGAGAGACCATCTATGCCTGGTGACTTTCCATTCTGGAGGCTCATTAGCGCTGCATGCAGCTCAGACAGAGACAGTGGAGCATCCAAGCCGGCAACAAGGTCCTCTGAGAGCACTGGAAGACTACCAAGGAAACTCTGGCTCAGTGACGTGTCTTCCCTCCACTCTGCTTTAAACAGTTCACTGTAGAAACTAGCAGCATATTTCCTGATCTCTGCTGCTGTGGAGATTGTTATCCCATCATCATCCAACACGGAGTGAATAAGCTTTCTCTGGCCATTTTTCCACTCCAGTCCAAAAAAGTACTGGGAGGGCGAGTCCATCAGAGCTACATCCATGTAGCGCGAGCGGACCAGAGCACCTTGTGCGGTGACCCCTAGCAAGCTAGCCAAGGCTGACCTTTTTGATTTAAGAGCCTCTAAGTGCTCTTGTTTTCCCGTAGAACTGAGCAACTCCTCTAGCTCTACCACCTCAGTCTCCAGAACTTTCAAGGATTGGGTCAAGCTACGAGTGACATTTCCAGTGTACTGTTGACAGAGTTGCTTTATCTGTGCCTTACCAAAATCCCACCACATTTGGAGAGATTTAAAAGAGTTTTTTTGTTCCTGTGTGACTTCCATACACCATGAAAAACTTCTTTAAAAGACACATCATTTAAAAGTGTAGTATTAAAATGCCAAAAAGCACTCTTACACTTTACATTTTCAATAAAAACAGAACAAAACAGCAGGCAGTGATCAGTGAAACCAACAGGACAGATACAACTACTTTTAAAAATACTCATTTGATGTTTAAAATCATAAAAACGGTCTAACCTAGCCATAGATAAAAGGTTATCTTTAACATGGCTCCAGGTGTACTGCCTCTGGTTCCCATGATGTGATCTCCACACATCGGCCATTTCCTGTGCCTTCACCAGCTCCCTCAGCCTATTGGCAGAAGCAGGGTGAGGCTCCTGATGGTTCCTGTCTAGTCTGTGGTTTAATGTAGAATTAAAATAACCCCCCAGAAATAAAAAAAAACTATTCGAATCACAGGATCTAACTGTATCTGATAACACATCAAAGACCCTGATCCTCTCTGCTCTCTGTGTTGGCACATACACATTTATAAAAAAACAAGTTCACGTTTTCAAACTGTACCTTTAATAAGAGTAAATGACCTTTCACCACCTCTTCTACCTCATGAGAGACAGGCACACAACCCCTAGAGAAAAGTACAGCCACCCCCCCCCCCACTGCTATTAGATTTGTGGCTAAAGAAAAATGCAGCCATCCCCTCTTTTCTCCACTGGCTCTCAGTGTCTACAGTGCTGTGAGTCTCCTGGAGCAGCAGCACATCAAGCTTCTTTAAATTAAAATGCTTGTATAAAGAGGCCCTTTTTACATCATCCCTGCCCCATTAATATTAAGAGTGATGATTCTAAGGTGAGGCATTAAAAAGGATAAAAATAAGGCACAGTAAAAAAAACACACACACATAGCAGAAAAAGGAAAAAACAAACTGAGTCAACATGACTGTTAGTGATCTGTGATTTCAGTTTAAGCACAAGTTTCTTTAAACGATATACTGTTGATCAGTGAAAGTCTCATTCCCATCATTCAGTTTCATAAACTTGTGAGCTGATGCCACAAATAATTCCAGATCTGGAAAGTAATTTTTTCCACTTTCACAGCCCTACTCCCCTTAGTCACTTGAAGAAACTTCCTGATCTTTGTAAAAGAGTAGGAGCTTCATCAGAAGCACTCTCATCCAGCGCTTCCAAACTCCCCACCCTACTAGATTTAGATTTAGCACTCTTTCTTTTTTACGCAGCTTTAAAAGGATTCAACAAAATTATATTCCTGCATTTCTTCATCAACTGCAGCGTTTGTCATGCAGTGTTTACTCGGTGTGTCTATCACAGCCTCGGTCTGCTCCTCCTCCGTCTGCAAAGTCTGTTCATTCACGTTTTTTTCTTTAACTACACTCTTTATGAACTCCGCCATTGCCTGGTCCCAAGCCTAGGATGCAAAAAGAGGAGGGTTGTACGTTGGGTTAGCAACCCACCACGTAAGAAACGCTTGCTACAGAAACGCCAACAAGATCAACAAAAAGTCATCAAACCTTGGGCGACGAGCTGAGGACTGAGGCAGCAATGTCTTATATGAAGAGCAGGGATGAAAGCCGAAAGGAAGTTTCTGTTCCGATGGGGTCCTTGGCGAAACCCAAACAACGAGTAAGAGTGGGAGCATGGAATGTTCGAACGATGTACGAAACTGGAAAAACAGCACAGGTTGTGAAAGAGATGAAGAGATAATTCAATTTCAATTCAATTCAATTCAATTCAACTTTATTTATATAGCGCCATTTCACAACAACAGTCATCTCATAGCACTATCAACTGTAGGGAGAACCCCCACAGTTGCAGAAAGACCCCAGCAATCAGGCGATCCCCTGTGAGCAAGCACTTGGCGACGGTGGAGAGGAAAAACTCCCTTTTAACAGGAAGAAACCTCCAGCAGAACCAGGCTCAGGGAGGGGCAGTCATCTGCTGCGATTGGCTGGGGGGTGAGGGGATAGAGAAGAAGAAAAGAACAGACATGTAGAGAGCAAACAGCACGATGGGGACTCAATCTATGGGAGAGAACAAACAAATGTTAATGACCAGCAAAAAAAATATTTCATTGAGAGTGAGGAAAGGAGTGAGGCCCAGTGCATTACTGGAGGTCCCCCGGCTGACTAAACCTATTAGCAGCATAACTAAGGGAGGGTTCAGAAACACAAGATCCCTCCCTAATTGTAGGCTATATCAAAAAGGTAGGCTTTAGCCCTATTCTTAAAAACAGAGATCGAGTCTGACTCCCGAATCCAGATTGGCAGCTGATTCCACAGGAGAGGAGCTTGATAACTGAAGGCTCTGCCTCCCATTGTACTTTTGGAGATTCTAGGTATTACAAGTAATCCTGCATTTTGGGAGCGTAGTGCTCTGTTAGGATAATACGGTAGTATCAGATCTTTTAAATAAAAAGGAGCCTGATTGTTTAGAGCTTTGTAAGTAAGAAGAAGGATTTTAAACTTAATTCTAAACTCTATGGGAAGCCAATGAAGGGAGGCCAGAACCGGAGAGATATGATCTCTCTTTCTAGTACCTGTTAAAACTCTTGCTGCAGCATTTTGGATCAGCTGAAGACTTTTTAAAGATATTTTAGGACAGCCTGATAATAAAGAATTACAATAATCTAATCTCGAGCTAACAAAAGCGTGGATCAGTTTCTCAGCATCACTCTGAGACAAGATGCTCCTAATCTTGGCAATATTACGCAAATGATAGAAGGCAGTCTTAGAAACAAATTTAATATGTGAATTGAAGGACAAATCCTGATCAAAAATAACTCCAAGGTTCCTCACAGAGCTATTAAGAGAAAGAGTAACCGCATCCAAACTGAAAGTTTGATTTGGAAAGGAATTTCTAAGGTTTTTTGGACCAACAAGAATGACTTCAGTCTTATCTGAATTTAATAGCAGGAAATTACAAGTCATCCAAGCTTTGATTTCCTTAAGACAGGCTTCTAACTTGGCTAATTGATTACTATCATCTGGCTTCATTGACAGGTATAATTGTGTGTCATCTGCATAACAATGAAAATGTATACAGTGCTTTCTAATAATGTTGCCTAACGGAAGCATATATAAACTAAAAAGAGTAGGGCCTAGCACAGATCCCTGTGGAACTCCATGACTAAGCTTTGAGTTGAAAGAAAACTCATTATTTACATGAACAAACTGGAACCTATCAGATAAATAAGATCTAAACCACTGCAACGAAGTTCCATTAAGTCCAACATAGTGTTCTAATCTATCAAGTAGAATATTATGATCGATAGTATCAAAAGCTGCACTAAGGTCTAAAAGGACAAGTACAGAAACTAGTCCATTATCAGATGCAATGAGGAGGTCGTTAGTGACCTTCGCTAAGGCTGTTTCAGTACTATGATGGATTCTAAACCCAGATTGAAACTCTTCAAGTAAACCATTTCCCTGTAGGTGGTCAAATAATTGCGTAGCAACAACTCTTTCTAAGATTTTTGAAATGAAAGGGAGATTAGAGATTGGTCTATAGTTAGCTAAAACTCCTGGATCTAGCGTTGGCTTTTTGAGTAAGGGTTTAATTACAGCCGTTTTAAAAGCCTGCGGTACATGGCCTAAAGTTAATGAAGAATTGATTATATGAAGAATAAAGCTACCAATAAGTGGGAAGACTTCTTTAAATAACCTGGTAGGAATAGGGTCTAAAAGACAAGTTGAAGGTTTGGATGAGGAAACTATTTTGTCTAACTCACAAAGGTCGATTGGAGTAAACTCATCAAGACAGACATCAATAGAAGGAGTTGTAGTAGTTAGAGTATTTAAGTTAACTGTGGGAAGAATCTGATTGATTTTATCTCTGATGGACGAAATTTTATTATTGAAAAAGTTCATAAAGTCCTGACTAGTAAGCTCTAAGGGAATGCTAGGATTGACAGAGTCCTGACTCTTTGTCAACCTGGCTACAGTACTGAAAAGAAACCTGGGATTATTCTTGTTCTCTTCTATTAATGCAGAGTAATAACTCGTTCTAGCTTTTCTAAGAGATTTTTTATAAATTAAAAGATGATTTCTCCAAGCTAAATAGATTTCATCTAAATTAGTGGAGTGCCATTTTCTTTCTAATTGACGAGTCTTCTGTTTTAAGCTACGAGTTTCTGTGTTGAACCAAGGAGTTAGAAATCTCTGATTAGACTTTTTCTTTTTTAAGGGGGCCACCAAGTCTAGAGTCTGATGCAGAGATACAACATCAACATTCTTGGAATCAGTGAAATGAGATGGACAGACTCGGGAACCATGACCCTGAACACAGGAGAGACAGTGTACTACTCGGGAAGAACAGATGGCCAACACCAGGAAGGAGTGGGCATCATTTTAGACAAGAATGCCAAGAAGAGCTTCCTGGGCTGGGAGCCGGTCAATGCTCGGATCATCAGAGCGAGGTTTTTCTCAAAGTACGTGAAGACCACCATCATCCAGTGCTATGCACCAACAGAACCATCATCAGATGAAGAGAAGGACCTTTTCTACACAAACCTCCAAGAGCAAATAGACAAGACACCACGGCATGACATCCTCATTGTGATGGGGGACTTTAATGCCCAGGTTGGTGCAGGAAATGTGGGATACGAATCATGCATTGGAACCCAAGGAACAGGTGTAAGAAACGACAATGGTCAGAGATTTGTGGACGTGCCTGGAGAATGGGCTAGTGATAGGAGGCACCATATTCATATCATCATATATGACTGGCGCCTAGCGGCTGCCCCGGCCTTGGATGCGCTCTGCAGAGCGTGCCCAAATGCCAAGTCACGTTTCGTTACCTTGTATTCATACATGTGTAATGACAATAAAGTTGAATCTCATCTCAATCTCATCTCATTCTCACACAAGACAATTCACAAACTGACGTGGGTGTCACCGGATGGGAGAACCAGGAACCAAATAGACCACATAGCCATCAACCAGAAGTGGAGAGGGTCTGCGTCTGATGTCAGAGCACTAAGAGGGGCCGACGCAGTGACCACCACCTTGTTCTGTGCAAGCTACATCTGAAGCTGAAGAGGACCAACAAGAAGACTAGTGAACAGCTCTTTGACTCAAGCAGACTGAAGGATCCTATAGTGAAGACTCAGTTTGTACTCGAGCTGTCCAACAGATTCCAGGTCCTGGAAGACACACCAGCAGACGACATCAACACCTTGAGCAACACTGTCCAGAAGTTGTTCCTCGACACAAGCAAAGAGGTGCTGGGCCACAGGAAAAGAGAGAGGAAAGAATGGATGTCTGAAAACACCTGGCAACTTATCGAGGAGAGAAGGGCAACAAAACAGCGCATGCTAGGGGGAAGCATGGAAGAGAGGGAAGCAGCTGCTGAAGCATACAGACAGAAGAACAATGATGTCAAGGAGAGTGTCCGCAAAGACAAGAGAGAGTACGCGGACAGCCTGGCTGAGGAGGCACAGTCAGCAGCAGAAAGGGGAGACACAAGAACGGTCTACAAAATCACCAAAACCCTCACAGGAGGTTTTTTTTTTTCAGAATCAGAAACAACTTTATTGCCAAGTATGCTTGCACATACCAGGAATTCCACTTATCACTAAGGTGCGCTCATGTTAAGTGCTCCCTAATGACGCGGCAGCCATACAAGGCGCCTCACTTCACCAGCAAGTCAACGGTGGTTAAGGACAAAGAAGGGAAAGTTCTCATGAAGGAAGAGGACCAACTTAGTAGATTAGCGGAGCACTTCAGAGAGACTCTGAATAGACCAGACCCTGAGGAAGAAGCAGTGATAGAAGACACAGGCTTTCACATAGAAATGAAGCGGGGGCGCATCACCCTACAGGAGATAGAAGAGGCCATTAAGCAGACAAAAGGAAACAGGGCACCTGGCGAAGACAGGATTACTGCAGACATGCTAAAAGCAGATCCAAGGGCAAGTGCAAAAGCTCTGACAGAACTTTTCAACAAAGTGTGGGAAGAAGAAAAAGTTCCTGTTACTTGGAAGAAAGGCATCATAGTCAAGCTGCCAAAGAAAGGCGACCTGTCAGCATACAGGAACTGGAGAGGCATCAACCTTCTGTCTGCACCTGGGAAAATCTTCTGCAGAGTTCTGTTGATGCGGGTGAGGCAAGCCATAGAAAGGGTCCTGAGGGAGGAACAGGCAGGATTCAGAAGCGGTAGGGGCTGCATAGACCAAATCTTTGTCCTGCGTACCATAGTCGAACAATCACTGGAATGGAACTCCTCACTGTACATAAACTACATTGACTTTGAAAAGGCCTTTGACAGTATCCACCACCCATCCCTCTGGAAGATTCTGACAGCTTATGGATTTCCAACAAAAGCAGTCAACATCCTGAAGGACATGTATGCTGACAATCAGTGCTGCGTACGCCACAATGGCCAGGAGAGCAAGTGGTTCCATGTGAAGACTGGGGTCAGACAAGGCTGTGTGATCTCACCGATCCTCTTCCTGGTCGTCATTGCCTGGGTGATGAGGAGAGCCACAGGAGACTGACCTAGGGGACTTGTCTGGGGACTAACGGCCAGACTGGAAGACTGTGATTTTGCAGACGACATTGCTCTGCTATCACATACACAGAGAGACATCCAGGAAAAGACAGACAGAGTTGACCAGACAGCAAGAACTATTGGGCTCAAGATTCACCCCAACAAAACGAAAGTGATGAAACTGAAAAACAAGAGCACACAGAAAACAAAGGTACAGGGTGAAGATCTTGAGAAAGTACAGGACTTCAAATACTTGGGAAGCTACATCTCAGCTGACAGCAACATCGAGAGAGAGATCTCCACAAGAATCGGTCTTGCGGCACAGGCTTTCAACAGACTGCGAAATGTATGGAAATCGTCAGTCCTGCAGAACAGTACCAAACTGAAGATCTACAAATCAAACGTTCGCTCAGTCCTCCTATATGCCTCAGAGACTTGGAGAACAAACAAGAAAATTGAAAGCCGCCTCAGAGGTTTCAAAGGACGGTGTCTATGTCGAATCCTCAGAATCCACTGGGAGCAGCGCGTCACCAACAAGGAAGTCAGCAGACGCACAGGCATTAACAACATCGTGGACGAGGTGAAGCAGAGACACTGGAGGTGGCTGGGCCACGTTCTGCGCATGAACAAAGCCAGGCATCCACATGCAGCACTCAGATGGGCACCGCCGGGGAAGAGGAGGAGAGGCAGACCCCAGGGCACCTGGAGAAGGACAGTGGAAGAGGAAATGAAAGCGGAGGGCAAGACCTGGAACGAAGTCAGCTGGTTCGCCCAGGACCGAGATGGCTGGAGGAGACTTGTTGGCGCCTTATGCCCCAGCTGGGGCAAAGAGGATTAAGTAAGTAAGTACACTCTTTTTGCCCTTCACCTTTTTACTGTGGGTGACAGGCTCATTACAAAGATCAGAGCTGCCACCAGACAGAAACTCCCCACCATCACTGTTTGGAGGAGCAACCACCATGCCTGCCGTGGCTACTGCCGCCCCAGCAGAAGTGGACGCCACAGCAGCATCCGCCGCCGCCCTGGCGGAAGCAGACACCTCAGCGGCATCCACTGCATCACATGTAGTGTTACCCTCTGGACCACCAGAAACGCCAGCGTCACCTTTCTTACTCCCAGTATTATTTGTGTTAACTTTTTCAGGACGTGATCTAATAAGATGACCCTCTGCACCACATTCAAAACACTTCATGGTTTCAGATGCTGCAAAAACTAAATAACTAAAGCCATCAATCCTGAAGTTAAAAGACACGTTCAGTTCTACAGAGTTGTCATTTAACACCATAAAACACTGCCTCCTGTGACACATGACATGCTTTAGCAGGGGTGATTTACTACCAGAGAGACCGTTCTGATGGAGGAAACAACTTGGCCATAATGGGACAACTCTCTTATCAGCTGATCATTTTTAATGAAAGGAGGAGCGTTAAAGATGGTGATCCTCCTAAAAGGGTTCACCAGCGGTAAAACAGGAGTAAAAGTGTCATTTATGACAACTCCCTGTTCAACCACCTGATCAGCTTTTCCAGTTTGATCCAAAAAAATGACAATTGCGCTGTTCATCCTTGATGCTGACTTTATGCTGTCATGCCCAATCACCTGTCCTACAGCAAGGCCAGCCTCCTCCACAGAACAGGATTCTCACGCCATGCCTCCAGGTCAAGCGCTCGAACTCCACGCCACCGTCAACTACTGGCATGATGCCAGCAGGGAAAAAACGGGCAGCAGAAGCTACCGTTCCCCGACACACTCACTCCAAAACTCACACCCCAGCACACACACACTCAAACCGCTATATAATACGGTGGGGTAAAAAAGTATTTAGTCAGCCACCAATTGTGCAAGTTCTCCCACTTAAAAGATGAGAGAGGTCTCCAATTTTCATCATAGGTATACCTCAACTATGAGAGACAAAATAAGAAAAAAAAATCCAGAAAATCACTTTGAAGGATTTTTAATGAATTAATTGGTAAATTCCTCGGTAAAATAAGTATTTGGTCAATAACAAAAGTTCATCTCAATACTTTGTTATATACCCTTTTTTGGCAATGACAGAGGTCAAACGTTTTCTGTAAGTCTTCACAAGGTTTTCACACACTGTTGCTGGTATTTTGGCCCATTCCTCCATGCAGATCTCCTCTAGAGCAGTGATGTTTTGGGGCTGTCGCTGGGCAACACAGACTTTCAATTCCCTCCAAAGATTTTCTATGGGGTTGAGATCTGGAGACTGGCTAGGCCACTCCAGGACCTTGAAATGCTCCTTACAAAGCCACTCCTTCGTTGCCCGGGCGGTGTGTTTGGGATCATTGTCATGCTGAAAGACCCAGCCACGTTTCATCTTCAATGTCCTTGCTGGTGGAAGGAGGTTTTCAATCAAAATCTCACAATACATGGCCCCATTCATTCTTTCCTTTACACGGATCAGTCGTCCTGGTCCCTTTGCAGAAAAACAGCCCCAAAGTATGATGTTTCCACCCCCATGCTTCACAGTAGGTATGGTGTTCTTTCTCCTCCAAACACAACAGGTTGAGTTTTTACCAAAAAGTTCTATTTTGGTTTCATCTGACCATATGACATTCTCCCAATCCTCTTCTGGATCATCCAAATGCTCTCTAGCAAACTTCAGATGGGCCTGGACATGTACCGGCTTAAGCAGGGGGACACGTCTGGCACTGCAGGATTTGAGTCCTTGGCGGCGTAGTGTGTTTCTGATGTAGCCTTTGTTACTTTGGTCCCAGCTCTCTGCAGGTCATTCACTAGGCCCCCCTGTGTGGTTCTGGGATTTTTACTCACCGTTCTTGTGATAATTTTGACCCCACGGGGTGAGATCTTGCGTGGGGCCCCAGATCGAAGGAGATTATCAGTGGTCTTGTATGTCTTCCATTTTCTAATAATTGCTCCCACAGTTGATTTCTTCACACCAAGCTGCTTACCTATTGCAGATTCAGTCTTCCCAGCCTGGTGCAGGTCTACAATTTTGTTTCTGGTGTCCTTTGACAGCTCTTTGGTCTTGGCTGTAGTGGAGTTTGGAGTCTGTTTGAGGTTGTGGACAGGTGTCTTTTATACTGATAACGAGTTCAAACAGGTGCCATTAATACAGGTAACGAGTGGAGGACAGAGGAGCCTCTTAAAGAAGAAGTTACAGGTCTGTGAGAGCCAGAAATCTTGCTTGTTTGTAGGTGACCAAATACTTATTTTACCAAGGAATTTACCAATTAATTCATTAAAAATCCTTCAATGTGATTTTCTGGATTTTTTTTTCTTCTCATTTTGTCTCTCATAGTTGAGGTATACCTATGATGAAAATTGGAGACCTCTCTCATCTTTTAAGTGGGAGAACTTGCACAATTGGTGGCTGACTAAATACTTTCTTGCCCCACTGTAAACACACACACCTCAATACACAAGATAGAGAAAAGTTAGAAAAACAAAGTTTAGAGAACTCACTCGACACCACTCCACACACCTGCTCCCACAAATGTTCACGCATGCGCATGAGTGAGAGAGAGAAACTTTATGACCTATTTTGCATAAAAATTTTGTCATAATTTTAAAGTCTAAAAATTTTCCAAAGATACAAAACGTTGAGAAAAAACAACACAATTACAAAGAAAAAAAAATCACAAATATATATATATATATATATATAATAAAAGCTTCAAATTTACTAGAATAGCATAACAGATTTATAGGGACAACTGCCCATTTATTTAAAATATGTACTACATTCATGAAAGAAAAATGCAAAATTACCAGAATAACAAAATTAAGAAAAAGAAAATTAATAAATTGTTGAGGCAAAGCTCAGTAAATCACAAGAGAAATGGAGCTCATTTGCAATAATTAAATAATTTTGAGGCAAAAATGCAAAGATTGAAAAAAATGTGTTTATGATGCAAAATTCTCAATTTCAAGAAAAAAAATGTCAATCATGAGCAAAACTTTTTCACAAAGTTTCAGATTTCATGAAGTTTCTTAAAAAGTCTGGCATCATCCATCATATTATGTGTAGAAAAGCTGCAGCAGCCTCCTGTGCCCTCACTTCCCACTGCTGAGACAGGGAAAGAGGGGCTGCTCTGCGTGTGCACCAGGCTGCTGCAGCCAGGGCTCCAACCTGGGGGGGTCATTCTCATTTTAAAACAGTCTAAACAACACACTGCTGAATATGTTTTGGATGTTAAATCAGCTTGTCAAAGATGAACTACAATTTAATAATCTCAACTTTTCTCATTCCAACTTGCAGGGGTGCTGATGCTATAGCTGCAGGCGTGCTGAGCTGCAGGGGTGCTGATGCTATAGCTGCAGGGGTGCTGATGCTATAGCTCCCCTGCAAAAGGCCTAACGCCACCCATGCTGTTCAAAATGGTCCAGAAATGGTTCGTATGGAGTTCACGGCTGTTCATGAGGGTATCTGTGACTGCAGCTTAATCGAAATGGTGGTCAAATAGTGGAGCATCCACCGCACAGCCGGGAAGTCATGGGTTCACACCAAAGACCATAAAAATGGTATTTTCTGCCTTCTAGCTTGTTGCTCAGCATAACAGAACGGGGAAAGGAAAGTTGCTTATCCAGCCACAGACGGAGGAAACAAACCTCCTCCTCAGGGCATCAGGGGAAAACCTTTGTGTGGCCATGAATGAGAATGAATGAGACTTCCATCGTGTCAGCTGGAGGCAGGAGGTCCACTGCGGGGACTCCCAACATTGTTCTTCTCTTCTAGCTTGGGAAATATTCAGTTTATTAATGTTTAATTCAAAAAGTACCAAATTTGTCACGAAATGTCATGATTTTTTTAATAGTAGTCTTTTTTAACAATTCATCAGAAATCTGAGGGAAAAAAAACTGCTAAATTAGTAGATGAGAAAGAAGTAGAAGAAAGATTGCTAGTCTATGAAAAATAAATTTGTGAGATCAAGAGAAAAAAATTATATAATTAGAAGGAAAAACGAAATTCTTTAGAAAAAGTTGCAAATTTAACCAAAAATGTTGGTGAAATTAAAGAAATTACACACAAGTAGCTGCTTTCTTACTCAAATAACTGTTTTTATTTTTTGTCATTAAACTTGAGCAGATATTGATGAGGATGCAGCTTCTACAGAGAACATTTTCTTGCTACTGCCTCGATAAATTCTCCAGAAGTGTCCCCTATCAATGAGCATCATAGCGCCAAGGCTGCTCTTTAGTGCTCCTTTGTTGCATCAATAAAATCACAGCAATGACGAGGAAGAAAGAAGGGTTCTGGAGTCAGAAAACACAGTAACTGTGTCCAGTCACAGCTGTGATGCAGTGGCTGCAGCAGATCCTTCCAGTCCGTGAGCTGTGCTCCACCAGGTACGGTCTGCTGCGCCGCACGTCCACGTCAAGAAAAGACACCAGGATGCTCCGTCCACCAGCTGAGCACATGCATCTGCTGGATGGAATAACTGTGTCTAAAGATGGCCAGTTATTTTCTCAGCTCTACTCTGGTCCTGGTTTGGATGACGCCCTGGGCTGACTGCCCCCCCCCACACACACACACAGACACAGACACACACATATTTTTTATGTATTTTGACTTTTTATTTCTCTTATAAATGCCGCCATCAGTGTGTGAATGTGTGTGAATGGGTGGATAGCAGGATCTGGTCATCTAGAGATGAGAATAAAAGCGTTATATAAGTGAACGCCGTTTACCTTTTATAAATGTCCAAATGTTCAATTTCATCACTAATTACTTAGGTTTTCTTGCGACTTTTTCCTGGCAAGTTTATTTATTTATTATTTTTTACTTTTGCCATATGTTTCAGTTTTTTCCTCATATTTTCATGATTTTTTACATTTGCACCAATTCTCTCACTGCTAGGTGCATCTCAATAAATTAGAATGTCATCAAAAATTGATTTGTTTCAGTAATTCAATTAAAAAGGTGAAACTAATATATTGTATAGAGTCATTACACACAGCGATATATTCCAAGTGTTTATTTCTTTTAATTTTGATGGTTATGGCTTATTGTTTATGAAAACCTCAAATTCAGTTTCTCAAAAAGATAGAATATTACATACATTTTTTTTTTTTAATTCAAAGTCAGTGCAGCCATCTACCGGGAAATTTTAGAGCACTTCATGCTTCCCTCTGCTGACAAGCTTTATAGAGATGCTGACTTGATTTTGCAGTGGGACATGGCACCCGCCCACACTGCCAAAGGAACCAAAACCTGGTTTGATGACTGTCAAAGCAGCCTGGACCTCCAGAACCCCTCAGCAGGACCACAGGCTGATCACCTCCATGACACGCCGCACTGATGCAGTGATTCATACCAAAGGAGCCCTGACTAAGTACTGAGTGGTACATGGACATACCTTTCAGTCCGCCTATATTTCTATTAAAAATCCATTTTTTAGAACTGATTTTATGTAACTTTATGAGCATTTTTTGAGAAACTGAATTTGGGGTTTTCATGAGCTATAAGTCATAATCATCAACATTAAAAGAAATAAACTCTTGAGACATATCACTCTGTGTGTAATGAATCTATACAGTAGAGTTTCATTTTTTTCAATAGAATTACTGAAAAAAATCAACTTCTCAGTGACAGGCTAATTTACTGAGATGCACCTGTGCTGCGTTGTCCTGGATAAACTGTCTTTGTGTCTTTGTGGGCATGGAAAGTTTCAGGTTAGCAGAGCAAATGTTTTTGGCTCATTTTGCTGGCAAGGCAAATGGCCTTTTTAATTTTTTGCAAAAATTTATTTATTTGAATGAAGTTTTAATAGTTTATTTAATGAAAGAAAAGTTTTTTTTCTGATTTTTGCAAAGATGTGTTTATTTTAAAGAGATAATCATTTTTCAGTGGAAGTTGACCATTTTTTTTATTTATTTATTTATTTATTGTCATTGACCTTTACAAAATTAATGATGAAGACGATGGTGTCTGTATGAGTTGATAATTTGTAAAATGTTGTGTGGTGTTATTATGTCCATGAGTGTATAGTTATTAAAGTAAAATAGATACCAACTAAAAAAAAACAAAAAAAAAACAAAAAACTAAGTAACATGTAAAGTTGACATATATTTTGAATTCCATGTGCCCTTTTTTTAATTAATTTGCACCTCTGCCCCTAAAATGAGCTTTGCCAGAGCCCTGAAATTAATTCATGTGGCCAGTAAACTGAAGCCAACTGCAACACATTGGGAAAAAAATGAATGAATGAATGAATGAATGAATGAATGAATTTTTTTTTGAATGAATGAATTTTTATTTATTTCGGATAATACAGTACAGGTTAAAAGAAACTGTATAATATAACAACAAGGTCAAATTAGACAAAGACTCCTCCTACTGTACAATTCCACGTGAGTTATCCGAAATGGGTGATGGCTGAAGCCGCAGCTTATATTGCCCACCCATATTCCATCCAAGAATTCAAAGAAAAAAGAGAAAACAAGACAAGAGCGATTACAATTTAGAACAAAGCTAAGACAAAGTGTGACTGAGAAAAAAAAAAGAAAAGAAAACTAAGCTAAGCTAAGTTAAGTGGTTACTATTCAAGACAAATCTAAGACAGAATGTCACAGAGAGGAAAAAAAAAAAAAAAAAACTAAGCTACAACACAACACAGGCTGGAAATGTCAATCCTTATGTGAGTTTACATGTCGTCTTGTAAATATGTTTGGAGTATTTCTTCCTTTAGTTTTTGTTTAAATTGTCCAAGCTTTGTACATGATTTTCATTCAGGTCCATAATCGTTCCATAATCTGACTCCTTGCACTGAAATACAGTGTTGCTTGGTGGTTGTTCTCACTGTAGGCTTTTGAAATATACATGTTCCTCTGAAGTGATATCGTTTCTCCCTTGTTTGGAACAACTTTTGGATATTTGCGGGCAGTGATAGATTCTTCACTTTGAACATTATTATTGCGGTTTTAAAGTCAACCAGATCTTTCAACTTGAGAGTTTTTTGTTTAAGAAAAAGTGGGTTTGTTGGTTCCCTGTAAGCTGCTTTGTTGATTATTCTAATAGCTCTCTTCTGAAGCATAAAGAGTGGATATATGTTTGTTTTATATGTATTTCCCCATACTTCATTACAATATGTCATGTATGGGAGTATTAATGAATGATACAAGGTGAATAGTGTGGGTTGATTCAGCAGATATTTCACTCTGTGTAATATTGCAATTGATTTGGAAACTTTACCTTTAATATAATTAATATGTGACTTCCAACACAGTTTGTTATCAATTATTACTCCAAGGAATTTAGTTTCAGATACCCTTTCAATCTCTACACCATTTACACTGAGTTTGGGTACTGGATTGTTGTGATGGTTGTTAAAGACTATAAATTTTGTCTTACTTAAATTGAGCGTTAATTTGTTTGAATCAAACCACAGTTTAAGCTTTCCTAATTCCTTCCCGAGTGTATCCAGAAGTTGTTCCAAATTGTTTCCACTGCATAGCAGATTAGTGTCATCGGCAAACAATATTAAGTCCATTTTTTCTGAGACTTTACATATATCGTTTATATACATATTGAATAATAATGGTCCCAAAACTGAACCCTGTGGGACTCCACAGGTGACCTTCAGCAACTCTGAGTTTTTGTTGCTAACACATACATACTGATATCTATTGTTTAAGTAACTACTTAACCAGGACAGTGCTACCCCTCTAATACCAGAATTTTGTAGTTTCTTTAATAATAAATTATGATCTACTGTATCAAATGCTTTTTTTAAGATCTAGGAATACTCCAACTGAATACTCTTTATTTTCAATGGCTGTTGATATTTTTTCTGTAAATTCCATTAGGGCAAATGCAGTTGTCCTCTTGTGTTGTGTCTGAACCCATATTGCTGCTCACATAATAAATCATTCTTCAGTATGAAGTTGTCAATTCTCTCATAGAATATTTTTTAAAGTATCTTGGAAAATTGCGGTAATAGTGAAATTGGTCTATAGTTTGAGAGTTCCCCTCTGTCACCAGTCTTGTAAATCGGAATTACTTTAGCTATTTTCATTGCATTGGGAAATGTACCTGATTGGAGAGACAGGTTGCAGATATACGTCAGTGGTTTTACTATGCATTCGATAACAGTTTTGACTAGTAGCATGTCGATACCATCACAGTCAGTAGATGTTTTACTTTTGAACGATTTAACAGTTTCAATGACCTCTCTTTCGTCTGTGTTCTTTATGAAGATGGAGTCTTTTACAGCAGTGTTATACATATTGTATCACCTGTTGGCACCGTAGTGGGTATTTCTCGGGCCAGTTTAGGTCCAATGTTAACAAAAAAATTATTAAATTCATCTGCAGGTGAAGCAATATTCACACTCTGAGTCGTTTTATTATTTTTTGGAATATTAGTTGGGTAGCTTGTATTTCTGCTTTTATTTCCAAGGATACTGTTGAGTATTGTCCATGTATTTTTAATATTGTCTCTGTTTTTCTCCAGTTCTTTACTGTAATAGTCTCTTTTACTACATCTTATTATATATGTTAACTTATTTTTGTATGTTTTATACCGCTGCTCTGCTTCTTCTGTTCTTTTCTTTAGGAAAGCTTTATATAAGAAGAGAAAGATCAGAGAAGGCAAGAAAAGCTTCAGGAAGAAGATGGAGGACAAGCTGCAACAGAGCGACATCAGCGGGGTCTGGAGAAACCTCAAAACCATCTCGGGGCTCCAGAATACCTCCCCCCAGGCCACGGGGGGCAGGGAGTGGGCGAACAACCTGAATCTGTTTTTCAATAGATTTGACCAACCGCCCTCCCCCCTGTCTCTAAGAAATCAAGTCCTGCTGCCCACTCCCCACTCCACCGACACCCCCCCCACTCCCAACACACAGCCCCCCATCCTGACCCTGACCAAGACCCAGGTGAGGACGGAGCTGAGGAAGATCAAGGCGAGGAAGGCGTCGGGACCGGACGGCATCAGCGCAAAGCTCCTCAAGTCCTGTGCAGACCAGCTGTGTGGGATTGTGACGTATATCTTCAACATGAGCCTGAAACTGGGGAGGGTACCACAGCTGTGGAAAACATCTTGTGTGGTACCTGTACCAAAAACTTCCCACCCCAAAGACCTGAACAGCTACAGACCGGTGGCCTTGACGTCCCACTTGATGAAGACCCTGGAGAGACTGCTCCTTGCTCATCTCCGCCCCCTGGTGGAACCAGCGATGGATCCACTCCAGTTCGCCTACCAGCATGGCATTGGGGTGGAGGATGCGGTGATCTTCCTCCTTCACCGTTCTCTGTCCCACCTGGAGAAGCCCGGGAATATGGTGAGGATCATGTTCTTTGACTTCTCCAGTGCTTTCAACACCATCCAACCGATGATCCTGAAGGACAAGCTGCTGCGCGCAGGGGTGGACCAGCACCTGTCATCATGGATCCTGGACTACCTCATGAACCGGCCTCAGTTTGTGAGAACCCGGGACTGTGTTTCCGACACGATCATCAGTAGCACGGGGGCCCCCCAGGGAACGGTGCTGGCTCCCTTCCTGTTCACTCTTTATACTGCGGACTTCTCATACAACACAACACATTGCCATCTACAGAAGTTCTCTGATGACTCTGCGATCGTTGGTCTCATCTCCAACGGAGATGAAGCTGAGTACAGAGGGCTTATCCAGGACTTCGTGGACTGGTGCCATCGGAACTGCCTCCAGATCAACGCGAGGAAAACTAAGGAGCTGGTGGTGGACTGCCGCAGGCATGGGCAGCCCCTCATAGCACCAGTAAATATACAGGGAACAGACATCGAGATGGTGACATCCTATAAGTACCTGGGTATTCATCTGAACAATAAACTAGACTGGTCACACAATACTGACGCACTCTACAAGAAGGGACAGCGCAGGCTGTTCCTGCTGAGGAGACTCAGGTCTTTTGGTGTACAAGGGGCGCTGCTGAAGTCATTCTATGACACGGTGGTGGCATCAGCCATCACTTTTGGAGTGGTCTGCTGGGGCAGTGGCATTACTGCAGCCGATAGGAAGAGACTGAACAAACTGATTAAGAAAGCTAGCTCTGTCCTGGGGCAACGCCTTGATCCGATGGAGGAGATAGGAGAGAGAAGGACGGTGGCTAAACTGTCATCTCTGCTGGAGTCCGAGTTCCACCCTATGCAGGACATACTGGATGCACTGAGGAGCTCATTTAGCAGCAGACTACATCATCCCAGGTGCACAACCGAGAGGTTTCGTAGGTCCTTCCTACCAACGGCTGTCAGACTGTACAACCTAAGCAGGGCTGCTCGCAGAGATAGCAAAAAGACGTAACAAACTAATAGGTTTTTTTTTTTTTTTTTTTGAATGCAAAAGATGCAATAGACTTACACAATGGTCCTCTCCGGCATACAACTAGGAACATACCGGTCGCTATGGAGGGTGAGAATATGTATGGGCACATAATCATACCATGTAGGATAACTAAGTAGACGGTTATGCTGTTTCATCCCACCTAGCAACAATGCTCTGCACTGTGTGTGTTTATATATTTACATATTTATTCCATCTAGCTACAATGCTCAGCACTGTGTTTTTATATATCTACATATTATTCCATCTAGCTACATTGCTCCGTACTGTGGGTGTTTATATATTTACATATTTATTCCATCCAGCTACAATGCTCTGCACTGTGTGTCTCTGTGTGTGTGTGTATATATATACGTATATATCTTATAGTAATATGTACATATGTATATTAGCTGCTCTTGCTTGCTTGTTTTTTTTTTTGTTGTTTTTTTTTCTTGCCTTCTGATTGTTGCTCTGAGTGTTGCTATCCCTGTGCTGTTGCAATCCTGGAATTTCCCCATTGTGGGACTAATAAAGGCTTATCTTATCTTATCTTATAATAAATTTTTCTTTTTACATGCCTTTTGTAGTCCTTTGGTTAACCATGGCTTATTAGCAAATTTGTGTTTAAGCTTTTTTATTACTAATGGGCAGTTTTTTTTCATAAAGAGTGGTTACAATGTTTATAAATGTGTCATAGGCTTCATTTACATCTGATACATAGACTTCTGTCCAGTCTTGCTTCAGCAAGTCCTCTTTAAAAGAACTGATTGCATTTGGTGATTTGTGTCTGAACGATTTTGAAGTTTTTTCTGCGTTGGGCCCCGTGTGGCCATGGATAAGTGCAAAGGTTGGCAAGTGGTCACTTATATCATTTATCAATAATCCACTTTCTATTTTCTTATCAATAACATTAACAAACAGGTTGTCAATAAGTGTAGCAGAGTGAACTGTGATTCTACTGGGATGTGTTATTGTGGGATATTGACTCATGCTGTACATAGAGTTCATGAACTCTGTAATTACATTTTGTTGATTTGGATTAAGTAGGTCAATATTGAAATCTCCACAAATTGCTACCATTTTCTTACTAGTAATATTATTGTACAGCTCGACTAATTTATCTCTGAATGTCTCAATGCAAGTTCCCGGCGTTCTATATATGCAGCTTATGATTAGATTTTTGGTTTTGTCTAGGTCAATCTCAACAGTAACACATTCCAAGATCCCTGGTAGTGCTGAGGACATTTCATTTACAAGCTTACACCTGTACAGGTCATCAATATACAGTGCAACACCACCACCCTTTTTTTGAGTTCTGTTAATATAAAACATCTGATATCCCTCTATTGCCATCAGGGGCGCCTGCTCTTCATTAAGCCAGGTTTCAGAGACTGCAATAGCTGTGAATTTTCTGTCTAGCTGTTTTAAATAGTCCTGAATCTGTGGAAAGTTTTTGTTAAGACTTCTGCTATTGAAGTGTATTATTGACAGTTTACCATCTAGTTGCATTTGACTTTTGAATTGTTTTTCAGTGTAATATTCACAGTGGTTATGAATATTATTGAAAAAGTGGTTATCAGGATCAATATCATTCTCCATCTCTTGTGGTTTATGTTCAGCATAATGGTATGTTTTCAGAGTTTGAGTTTCCTCATTCTGTGTCAAATGACTTCCTCCAACTGGGGATAATTGATGTCTACTTGAGTCGGTCATAAGTTTTTGTTTGTTTTGGTTATTTTTATTAAAGTACTTTGGCATGGTGTATCAAAAGAACTATTCTTATCATGTGTATGAATATGGATTATCATTGGCTCATAATTTTCTAATCAGTGTTCATCTGTATTTATCTAAGTCAGTAGCATCTCTGATTATTATACTCTTTGCTTGCTCAGGTGATCCATTTAGTTTAATCCAAATTCTACAATTTCTTGTCCAGGTTGCTTGTATCTTATCTTGTTTTTTTAGCATCCGTGCCTGCCGTGCTAATTCAGCGTTTTTTTTTTGTCAGGTGTTCATTTATGTAAACTTGAGTTTCCTTTAGCTTTTTGGCCTGCCTCAGTATGTCATTCTTTACCCTTCTGTTCACAAAGCGCATCACAATTGATTTCTTTGTTTTGTTATCTTTCTTCGGTAGAGCATAACAGGCTGAGATTGCATTGGCTTCTACCTTAATGTTTTTATCATTAAGGAACTGAAGCACTTGATTTTCTAATGACAATGATTCACTCATGGGTGCATCTTCACCACTCAGTCCTACTGTGGCATGGGCGTATGACTGATATCTGATGTCTAGTCCACTTATAACTAGGTCATCAATACGACAACCTTGTTCAAGATCCTCGACGCGTTGCTCCAAAAGACGCCCGTGTTGCTCCAGGTCCATAATTTTTTTGTCTTTTTCTTGAATTATTAAATTTAGGGCTTGAACCTGTTCTATTAGGCCGATTATTTTGTCCTGTTGGTTAGTCAATTTGGCCAATTCTTCTGACATAAAGCTCAGAGCTTTTTTGATTTCTTCCATTTCCTCTTTCTTTGGTGGCATCTTACTGACCTGTAGATAGAAGTAAACAGAGAATCCGGCTAGGCCTCAACTAGCCCGGCCACTGCTGAACTCGCCTCAACAGCTCCTACACAACTCCTCCGCCAAGTAGCGCTGCTCACCCCCGTCATTCGCCACCGCCTGCCGCCGTCTGCCTGGCCAGTTATGCCGCACACCGCCGGCGCAGCCGAACTTCACCGATCACCGCCGCCGCTCGCCGCCGTCTGGCTGGGTGGCACCTCCGCTAGGCCCCGTCACCGACCGCCGTCAGTCTGGTAGTTCCTCAGCTGGACCTCGCAACTGGGTTCCGACTCAGGCCACTGTCCTGTCCACTGTCCCATTACACAGCAAAAGCTGTAATAACCAAAAGTTGCCATTTTAGGGCTTAGTGTTTTAAAATTAAAACCACTAAAGCAAAAATAAACTTTAAACATTTTTCCTCCTTTGCTCCGCTTTGAATGTCCACCATACTGTAATTTGATCTGTGGAGTCTGCCAGCTGCAGCCAGAGGGCGCCCACGAGTCACAAATACACACCCAAGAGGGGAGGGAGCAGAGGGTGTGTTCCAACTTTAGGAGGATCATACTCCTCAGACTCCCTGGGAAGGTCTATGCCAGAATACTGGAGAGTCCAGCCGTTGGTAGAACTTTGAATCCAGGAGGAGCAGTGTGGTTTTCGTCCTGGCTGTGGCACATCGGAAAAACTCTTTACCCTCTTGAGAATCCTCAAGAGTTTGTGGGAGTGGGCCCAACCAGTCCACGTGTTTTGTGGACTTGGTGAAAGATCATGTCCCTCATGGTTTTTTGTGGGGGGTGCTGCAGGAGTATGGGGTATTGGGCTCGTTGTTACAAGCTATCTGGTCCCTATATGACCGTTACAAGAGTTTGGTCCATATTGCCAACACCCAGTCGGACTTGTTTCCAGTGAGAGTTGGACTCTGCAGGGCTGCCCTTTGCCACCAGTCCTGTTCATAATTTTTATGGACAGGATATCTAGGCGCCGTCAAGGAACGAAGGGTGTCCTGTTCGGTGACCACAGGATCTCATCTCTGCTGCTTGCAGATGATTTCATCCTGTTGGCTTCATCCAGCAATGACCTACAGGTCTTACTGGGACGGTTTGCTGCTGAGTGTGAAGCGGCTGGGATGAGAATCAGCACCTCCAAGTCCGAGTCCATGGTCCTCAGCCAGAAAAGGGTGGATTGTCCTCTCTGGATTGGTGACAGGCTCCTGCCCCAAGTGGAGGAGTTCAAGTATATCGGGGTCTCATTCACAAGTGAGAGGAGAATGGCGTAAGAGATTGACCGATGGATCGGAGCAGCCTCTGCAGTGATGCGGACGTTGTACTGGTCTGTCGTGGTGAAGAGGGAGCTGAGCTCTAAAGCAAAGCTGTCGATTTACCGGTCAATCTACGTTCCTATCCTCACCTACGCTCATGAGCTTTGAGTGATGACCGAAAGAATGAAATCGCAGGTACAAGTGGCTGAAATGATCTTTCTCTGTAGGATTGCTGGACTCACCCTTAGAGATAGTGTGAGGAGCTCAGTCATCCGGGAGAGGCTCAGAGTAGAACTGCTGCTCCTCAACACTGAAAGGAGCCACTTGAGGTGGTTTTGGGCATCTGATCAGGGTCTTCCTGGATACTTCTCCCATGAGGCATTTCAGGCACGTCCCACTGGAAGGAGACCCTGGGGCAGACCCAGGACACGCTGGGGAGACTATGTCTCCCAGTTGGTCTAGGAACGCCTTGGTATCCTCTCTGAAAAGCTGGAGCAGCTGATGGGGAAGTCTGGGCTTCTCTTCTTGGGTTGCTACCTCCTCGACCCAGAGCCCTGGAAAAGTGACAGAAGATGGATGGATGGACATGCTCAGCACAAAAAATTATGAGTCTTTTATTATTATTTTTATTTTTCCAATTGTCATGGTGGCCCCAAAAGAATGTTGCCTTGGGCCTCTGCCCACATCGTCCATGTCTGAAATTGCCGCTGCATGAACATAAGACCTGTGAAATACAGTCACTTCACACGCTGTTCATGCATTACACACGGTTACTAAAATTCATTTTTGCTAAGTTGGCTGTGTTTTTTCAACTGATTTAAGACAATTTTGCACTGCTGAATCCGAAAATGACAGCCGTTTCTCTCGATCAGGTGCTAAGTAAAAACCTGTACTTACTTAGTCCTTATAAATCCTTATATCCTTCCGGTTCCGCTGGACCGGTGGCGCCACACGAGTCGGCTGCCCGTTGCAACAGCCTTTTTTTTTAATCTTCCTTCTTCTTTCTACACCTTTCACTCTGTATATATGTCACGGACGCACGGATCGCCCCGGGGGTCTCCCAGGTCGGCGGACGGAGCCACGGTTTGCAGCGGGAGACGTTACAGCGGGGAGGAGCTAGTGCTAGCTAGCACTTGGCCGCCGCCCGGTGCTAATGGGAAACTCGACATACCGGGAGCTGTAGCGAAAACGACGCGGGTGCCGGGCTGGAGTTTAGGCGGCGTGCAAGAAATATAAGACAGAATAATAAAGAGCGATGGCAAGAACCAAGCAGACCGCCCGTAAAATCTACTGGAGGAAGAAGCCCCCCAGGAGACAGCTAGCCACCAGGGCTGCTCGGAGAGGCGCTCCAGCCACCGGCAGAGTGAAGAGGCCTCGCCGTCACAGGCCCGTGGCTCTGAGAGACATCCGTCGCTGCCAGAAATCCACGGAGCTGCTCATCCGTAAGCTGCCCGTCCAGCGCCTGGTGAGGGAGATCGCTCAGGACTTCAAGACCGACCTGTGTTTCCTGAGCTTCGCCGTCATGACTCTGCAGGAGACCAGCGAGGCCTACCTGGTGGTCTCTTCTTCGCTAAGGGGGTCACCATCATGCCCAAAGACTTCCAGCTGGCCCGCTGCATCCGCGGAGAGAGAGCTTAGACTTTCTGCTGCACATTCACCAACCAACCATAATGCTCTGCATTGTGTGTCTATATATATACATTTATAGTAATATGGACATATATTTACTAGATGTTGTTTTTTCTTGCCTTCTGATTGTTGCTCTGAGTGTTGCTATCCCTGTGCTGTTGCAATCCTGGAATTTCCCCGTTGTGGGACTAATAAAGGCTTATCTTATCTTATCTTATCTTATCTTATAAAGCGAAAATAGCCGTACATGTAAACAGAAACGTATAAAACAACATGTGGCCAGAATTCAAAAAGTTGACCTGATTGGGCAAAACCAATGAGATGTTTGGATTCAGCACATCAAAACTGTCCTAAATCTGCTAAAAAAACTCAGACAATAAATTTGGTGCTGACCAGAGTTATTAAAGCGCACGAGTCCAGATGAGTGGACAGCATGTCTTGCAGTTATCGATATCAAGTCTCATATTATTTCATGTCGCTCTCATGGGATCCCATCATGCAAACCTTGTTGTGACCGCGTTGCTTCAGAGCACAGATGCAGGCGGTGGGGGCTGCAGAAAGAGTCGAACTGCACTGCAGCCACTGCAGAACAAAGCAGCAGCACGTGAGGCTCCGCGTGCACGTCACCCACAGCTTCAGCTTCTGATGGACCTATTCACTAATCATCTTATGCTAATTATGACAAAGACTGAAAAATGCTTTTTTTTGTAAATTAATGTTAAGGCCTGCCTGCGGTCCCCCCGCAGCCCACTATGAGCCCTGGGCCACACTGTGGGAACCGCTGTCTTCTGAAGTGAGCAGGAGACGCAGGACTGCCTTCAATGATCAATTTTGCTTTTATTATGGAGTAGCAACAGGATATATTAGCTGCTGAAATAAAACCCGTCATTTAACAGAATAAGCCTGCCAAAACTGGTCTAGACGTTAATTATAATTATATTTTTTAAATGAGTAAGACATAATAATAAATAAGCAATAACAGGAGTGTGTGACAGTTCCTTTATAGGGTCAACCAACGGCCGTCTGCTTCAGATAGAATAATAATTAAACCCAACTGTAAAATGGTGAATAAATTTATTATAGGTCATATTTGATTCCATTTGTGGATTAATTTGACCGTGAATCCACATCCAAACAAAAACTATTAAAATGGCGCAGTTTTAGGAAGATAATTTTCCTTCGGAAGACTAAGAAAATTGTAGGAAAGTAAAACATAAATGTAAACTTGTGGTTCATCAGGTTTGACTGAAGGCAAATGAACGCCTAGAAAGTGACGTTTGCGCGCGTGAAACGAGCAGGGAAAGAGCGCCGCGTGCTGCTCTCTTCCTCCCGGCTGCTCTCCGGTTTCTGCGCCACATAAATCACACCTTAAAGGCCGCAGTTGGAAGTGGCGCACATCGAAGCGGCTCTGTCGGCCCTCGGTCGGATGCCTTAAATCCGCCGCCGACTCTGCTCAGCTTTCTGCGTGAAAATCCACAGCACACGTCTCCACTGCGGAAGAGCCCTGCAGACGCGCGGCCGAGGACGCGCACGGCTGCGGCCACGGTTTCAGCGGCACATGAGACGAAAAGGCGGGCAGACGCGCTGCAAAGTCCGCAGAACACCCGCAATCACGGCAGCTGCGGGTGGAGGAAGTGACCGAAAATCAGGGACAGGCGCAGACATTTGGAGAAGCTGCTGCGCCAAACTGCAAATGCGCAAAACTACAAGGAAAAAAAATGGAAGAAACATCTAAATTCATGCGAACACTCCCACATTTCTGAGGAAGTCCTATATGCAGAATAATGTGAGCGGAAATGTGTAAATGTATCAGCGGGATGTGCTGAAGTGAGGAGAGAAAAGACGCTAAAATGCAGGCGCAGAGAAAGCGCTGAAACATCTGCAGCAGGTCAGAAAATATGGATGAAAAAAGACGCCATTTATGACAGAACTGGGGGGGGGGGGTCTATAATCACAAGAAGAATGAAAAAGAAGCCAATTTAGGAGAAAATTCCCATAAGAAAAGTCCCATAAAAATTTACACATTTACAAGAAATTCGAATTTACGAAATCATGAACATTTTAGAGAAAAAAATTTCAGACTTGTGATTGAACAAATACCAAATATATGAATAAAGCTTAGAAGATGAATTAAAAAAACAGAGAATCAACTAAAAAAAATGCACTTTTACTAGAATAGAGTGACCCAAAATTTGACAAAGAAACTTGTAAACTAAAAGTATTTTAGGCCTAAAAGTTTGGTTATGTGGTCATTTACTTTGCACTAAAATCACCATCTTTGAAAAAAATTATTATAATTATGATTATGATTATATAATAATAATAATAATAATAATAATAATAATAATAATTATTATTATTATTATTATTATTATTATTATTATTTTGATATTATTATTATTATAACACTAATATATAAATAATATTATTATTATTATATCAATAATAATAATAATTATTATTATTGTATTATATAAATAATAATAATTATTATTTATATAATACAATAATAATAATAATAATAATTATTATTATTATTATTATTATTATTTTGATATTATTATTATAACACTAATATATAAATAATAATAATAATAATTATTATTATATCAATAATAATAATACTACTAATATATAAATAATAATGATAAATATTATTTATATAATACAACAATAATAATAATTATTATTATTATTTATATATTACTGTTGTTATTATTATTATTATTATTGATATAATAATGATAATAATATCAATTATTATTATATTGTTGTTATTATTATTATTATTGTCATTTATATTATTATTATTATTATTATTATTATTATTATTATTTCCTCTAGAGGTGCAGCTTAGACAAAAGTGGCAAGTAGGCTGCTGCCCAGGCAACAATAGTCCAAACCTGTGCATGTCCATGGCCATCAGTAAGGTAAAAAAGGCAGTTTTGTGCGTTGATTATGCGTCTTTGATCTTTTTTTATTCATCACAGGTTTAAAGCTATATGTTCTTACACAGATTCAAACTGTTTATTGTAATTAACATAACTTAATAGAGTTAAGGTTTTTTATGGAGTCACAAATAGCCACCCAGAGAAAATAAAACCCTGATCATACATGGTAAGGGTTTTATTGGTCAAGTTTGTTTCAGGAGACGCTAAACTTTCACATCGTGGACTAAAGTCCAACCCTACATTTGTGCGCTCCCAACAAACGTCTGGTGGACAGTCTACAAAAACTGGACCTAAATGTACCGTCCCAGATTCAGAAGAGCTGTTAAGCGATTACAGACTTAAGAAGATCAGCGTCACTGCCGTGTTTGATGCATGGAAAAATGGTCTTTTTATGTGTACATAATAACAATACGATAACATACATGACGGTACTAACTTTAGGCCGTGTGATATAGCATGAATAAATGAATAAAACAACAGCAGTGCCTGTCTGAACCAGTTTTGGACTCTGGATTAGTATCTGACTGATCTACAATCCCAATTACTGAGAAAAAAAAAAGAAAACCGATCTCCCTGAAAAATACATGAAGTGGAATAGAAATAGTACATTAGAGAAAAAGGCTGATTTAAAACAATGTTTGTGCTTTCAGATGCATTTCTTGTGCCAGTCAGAGGAGAGCTACTCTATTTCAGCTTTTAAAATAATCCTTCACAGCTTGTTCTGCACACATACTCTACATGCTTTATAATATTCAAGAAGAAAGGGTTAAAGGTTAAAAAGCTGTTCCACTTCTACACTGTAAAACCGTTCCAGTGCCACCAAGTCAGAAGAACTCCTGTCTTTTATTCAGTCAAACTGTGCAGGCCCATGATGAGCCGCAGCGGCGGCGCTTCCAGCCGTCGCAGCTGACGCGCTCACTCCTGACTGCATGTGAAGCTGAGCTGCACTTCATCTGAGGATAAAATTCAAGTTTTCCTCCATGGAAAAACAGCAGGTCAGCACAGAGTCTCCCTCTTCAACACAAATTAAGAATGCAGTCACTACCCGTTATTTTAGCGGTGTCACCCATCCTCGTCATTCACTTATCTGCACAGATTTAAAACAATACACAGAAATTCCAACCAGCACAAAACACCTCAGCGTGGGGGGGGGGGGGGGGGGGAGAAGCCCTCAGGGCTGATAAAGCCCAGCCTAGAACGGACCAACCAAAAGAACCATTGATAGAATAAACTTAGCGGAAAAGATGTGAAAAAGAAGCTTTTAAAGCAAAGTCGACACTGAATCTAAATATTCCTTCCATCAGTCATGGAATTAGAAAGAGAAAAAATATTTAGACAAATCCATGCAAGACCCAGAATAAACAGGATGCAGTTTCAGTACAACGGGTCGATGATTCCTAAAGGTCAGACGAGCGTCAGAATCAAGCGGTCGCATATTGTGACAGCAGACGCTGTTTTAGTCTCCTTTTGATAATGGGTAGAGAAGGCGACATTTGTATGGTGAATTAAAGAGGGGATGATTTACCATCAAAGTGTCATGTGAGGGGATGAGAGTTGGCACAGCGGCGGCGTGTGATTGGCTGCGGGGCCAGCAGCGCTGTGACATCAGGGCCAAATCCTCCACCACCGCCCTCACACACTAAAGGGTCAGAAAGGTGGCTGTTATGGCTGAAATAGTTTGATCTGAAATCCTTTACGTTGCTGCAGCAGCCTGGGGGCTCCTTCATTTAGCCCAACTATGACGCAAATGAAGGGGGCGTGTCTTACACCTGTCACTCACACATGGACAGATATGATTGGATGAGCCCACTTAGACAAATACAGTTTTTGTTTTAATTCTGGATTTTGGAGATTATAAAGGTTAAAAAAAAATCAAACCATATAATAAATGCAGGGGCGGCCCCAGGGGAAGAGGGGCCAAGGGCCACTGAGCCCCCCCCCCCCCCCCCGGTCCCTGCCACTGGACAGTCTAACTTGTTTTTGTGTCATATTTGACCTGCAGTAGAAGTTTCAGAATAACTGATGTGTGCTGGATATTATTGGCAAACCTGAGCAGGACGGATCACTGCCACGGAGTCTTCACACCAGCAGGCGAGCAGCCCGATTACATCTGAAATTGATTTTGACCCCCCCCCCCCCCCCACACCCATGAAGAATTTCTGGAGGTGCCCCTGAATAAATGTTTTGTGTACATTTTTTCTTCAGTTTATAATTGTGTCATCATTTTATATCTAAAGCACGGGTGGGAGCCTGTTGATACTAGAGCCCCCAGGTAGCTTTCAGTTGTAATATTCAAGGAAATCTTTCCCTTTAAGGCCATTATATTTGTATTCATTTTTGGTTTATGTTTGTTTTCTGATGTTTTTATTTTCATAAACACATTTAATGTAAAAATGCAGTGGTCAGGGCAGTGAGCAGATTTATGGGAGTTAATTGATGGCTTTGCCCCGCTGGATGATGTGAAGGTGAGGAGATCAAACGGTGACCTTGGCGGTCCTGCGGGAGCAGCACGGCTCCCTCTCCCTCTCTGAGTGGCAGTCGAGCCACTAATTAAAGGAGCTCCTTTACAGCCACATGTGGCCCGAGCACCGTAAAAGCCTGGCGGAGCCTCACTGGCTGCAGTCTGAAGAGGAGGAAGAGAGCCGGGAGGCAGCGGGAGCCGACCGTGGAACATGCCGCCCGGCACACGCTTCCACGGCCGCTCTCAAGCCGCCACCGACCAGCAGCCAGCGTGTCCATGTGGGCCCCACCCACGGTGAAGACGGGCCTGTCTGATGGCTCCATGTGGGTTCCATGCTGGCCCACATGGAATTCATCTGTTTCCTCATAAATTTGCTCTTTCCTTCTAAATTTGTGACTTTCCCCCCAATTTGATATTTTCCAGAAAATTTAAGCTTTCTCATAAATCTGCAACTTTTTCCCATAAATTTTTGATTTTTTTTTTGCATATTTGCTTTTTCCTGTAATTTTGGAACTTTCTCATAAATTTGTTACTTTCTTCCTTATAAATTGCCATTTTAATGTAAATTTGTGACTTTTTCCCATAAATTTTAGACTTTTTTCTTGTAAATTTGTAACTTTTTTCTCATAAATTTTCAGTTTATTTAATCATAGTTGCTACTTGTTCTGTTAATTTGCAACTTATTTTTTCTTCATAAATTTGTTGCTTTTTTCTTGTAAATTTGCTTAATTTTTCTTCTTTGTAACTCTTTTCAAGTAATTTTACCATTTTTTTTCTTATAAATTTGCCACATTTTGTTCTCATGAATTTGTGACAGTTTTCCTCGTAATGTTCCCGATGGCACCAGCGTCACTGACAGCTGCTCACCCACATTAAAGCCATTGGGGTCCAGATGGGTTTAATGTGGATTAACAAATTACTTATCACAGGTCAAGTCCATGTGGGAAAACCCAGCTGGGGCCAATATGGAACCCACAGACAAACCCAGGTGGGACCCAAACGCCAGCTCAGACTTAACCTTTGGTGGGAGCGAATACTGCACCACACTAATCATCATCCCACATGAATCTCCTCTAAATAACTTCACATGCTTAAAAGCGTACACACTAATAAATCAGAGTTTTGTCAGCTTTGCATAGACTTCTATGACATTTTCCACTGACATTAGACTATGGCGGATAAGGTCCACAATCAGTGAGTGCCTGTGGATTTGATATTAGTCTTTTATAAAGGGAGGAAGAATAAAGTTGTAAAACAAGGAAAAAGTCAAACTGACACAAATCAATTGTAAATTTGAGAAAAGGCTGCACATTTAAGAGATTTAAAAAATCACAGTCATAACAATTTTCACATTTTTCTTTCCAACTGCAAATTTAATTGAAAACACATTTGCACAAAAAAGTTGCAAATTATGAGAAAAAAGTCAGATTTATGAGGGGAACAACAGGACTTTTGCAGGAATGATTCCCCAACTCTGTGCACATTTAGAGGAAAACACCATTTTTGAGAGCAATCCTAGAGAAAACTTGTTCATTTGGATTTTTTTTGATCATGTAAATCTGTAACTTTATTTTAAAAAAACTGAGAATCTTATTGCAAATTTAAGACTTTTCCCACTAAATCAGCAATTATTTCCAGGTAAACTTTTCTTCCCTAAATTTGAAGCTTTACTCATAAATTTAGAACTTTTTTGTCTCATAAATCTGAATTCTTTTATTTATTCATGAAAATTTGTGTCTTTTTGTTAAATTTTGAGATTTTATCATCAAGTTGCTACTGTGTTGTTGTTGTTGTTTTAATTTCAGAGATTTATCTCCAAAATTTGAAGGGGATTTTCTTTTTTGTAAATTTGTAGAAGGGAAATGTGTAATTCCAACCAAATGTGAAAACCCAACATTAGTGTAATGAAGGAATATCTAGATAATGGAATGTTTTGGGTACAGAGCTAGAAAAAAAAATACTCCCCTATTATTAATGTTCATGTTATAAACTGGCCAGTTTACCCTTATTTCAGGGTTCAGATTTATTTGGCAGCTCCAGGCTCTTGGTCTTGCTGTCGACCCTTGCAGCAGTCCCGTCTGTGACACTGCTGTGTGTGCAGACAGTCTGTGTCCACCAGCACAGATCATCTTACCGCTCAGCAGGCCCACAGCTCCTCGGCTGCACCGATAACACGACGCTTAGCTGTGAGAAAGACAAGCCCAGTCCAGGCCATATGCTGCACCGGTCAGGACTTCTATGTTTGGAGTGGTACCCTGTCCACACAGAGAGGAGCTGTTCCAGCAAGTAAACAGGCCCATTGTTTCCATTCTGGTTACAACAGAGAGAACAATCAAAACCAGTCATCTTTGTGAATACACCCTTTTGGATCTGGGAGATAATTCCCATGTGATGTAAAGCCACATGTTTGGAAGAAGGCCTCTGTTTTCTGGAGCACACACAGACAAGAAGAAAGCAGCCAACCGAAGATAATGGCTGCAAGACATCAAGCAGCTGGACGTGGATGGGACTGATCCTGCAGGTGAACCGGGGGATGGGCTCACTGCTCAGGCCGCTAAACATCTCGTTTCTCTAACAAAGCAGCATTTTTTTTAAAACCACCTTTTCTGAAAATAACTCAAAGATCCCAGTTTCACATTATCACAGTGAACCTCAGTCAGAAGGAAGTCTAGATTCTTTGATGAAGACTCTCAGTCATCCAGATGGGTAAGTTACAGTTATCCAGCCTGGAGTCTGCTAAGCAGGCGAATGCATGATTTTCAGAGCCCAGCTCGTACGACAGGCTTGAATTTGACAGTCTCACTGTCGGTGGCTCAACTGGCTCTAGTTCCCCATCTAAAGCGACCAGCCTCCTGGACGAGTGTTTCCTCGAGTGTCCAAAGTGTCGAGCACCCTATCCCACCAGTCGTCACAGGGAGCTCCTGACTCACAGTCACTAGTGCTTCGCTTCAATTAGCAAAGCAGATTAGACGAGTGCTTCCCAGCCCTCAGCTGGGTTTCCTGCTTCAGTTTGTCTTCAGACTCTCCGAAGAGCAGCTCTTTGTTGGACTCGCACATAGTGATATCTCCAGAGGAGCAAACAGAACCAGAGAAGTCACCATTAATCCTCAACCTCAAATGAAAGCTCAGACAAGTCAACTGGATTCAAGTATTTTTACTTTAGAAACATTTCACTATTCACCCAAATGACTGTCAGTCAGGAATAAATGTACAGAAGGATGTTAACAGACCTATACTGATGAACGGTGAAACATTTCTGAAGTAAAAAAAATGCTTAAATCCAGTTAACTTGACCGGGTTTTCATAAAGTGTAAGTCGAGACTATTTTCTAGTGATGCACCAATAATAATAATAAAAAAAATCAACATTGGCACCAATAGGACTAAAATTACTGGATTGATATGGGAAACTGAAAAGCATCTGATCTATTCACATTCAGTTCTGCTTCCTTCTGCTAACAGTGCTAAAGCTTAACCAATATCGTTAGTCAATGGGCTTCATGTAAGAACCACTTTCACTAATGGACGTGTTTTCACACCCAAGAAGTCTGCACTAAGGTTCATATTTTTGTCCCATTGTCTACAGTTGGTCCAGTTAGGTCTGGTCTCACCTGCTCTTTTTTCCAAGCGAACTCCTTCTCACGTCATGACGTTTGTGCTGCTATCTCAGACAGGTATTTAGCAAACACGCTACTCCCCCTCCAAGGTGTTTTCTGCACCTCTGGACACATCAGTAACCACACTAAGTATAAACTGGTTTAGACTCCATCACATTAGTCAGTGATGATACATCATGGTTTTCATAAACTCTGTCACATCCTCTTTGAAAATATTTGCTAAATTTCTGCCTTTTTATGATTTTTTGAAAGCAGCTATTTATGCCGCTAACAGTCATATTTCCTCTCTCCGAGTGCTACCGCAGCTCATTTCCCCTCCTATTGACTGCCTTAACGTCCTGTGTTTGGTCCTAAAGTCATAATCTTTCTGAGAAGTCAGACCAAGGTTAAGTTTGATCTGGACAGAGACCACCTATTTTTGCCAAACCAAAATTTTGGCCCATTCTGTGGTTTGGGGGAGGTTTCACACCTAAAGTTTTGTTCCAAATCAAATTGAAAAGTCTGAAAGTCTGCATGAAATAGGTGTGGTGTGAAAGCATCCTAAGAAAAATTGTGGCATTCACCAACCTTTTAGTATCTAGAAATTTTGTACAGGTACTAACAAAATTTATGAGTGGCTGAGACCAGTTGTAAGAGTCATGTGTAAACAGTTTGATGTTATTCTAACCATAGTTTTCACTAAATGGCTCTAGATTTCATTCACATTATCGTGGTGGAGGAGTTTCAGTGCCCACATGATCCCAGGAGCTATGCTGTTGGGGGCAACTTGCCCCTGGTAGGGTCTCCCAAGGCAAACTGGTCCTGGGTGAAGGGCTACCTCCATGAAAAACGCTACATCAAGGATCCAGTGTACATGGGTTTGCCCTCCAGTGGGCTCACCACCTGCAGCAGGGATCATGGTGCTATGTGAACCGTGCGGAAGTCTGGGCTACTCTGCCTGGTCTGATGTCCCTGCGACCTGGATCCTCAGATTAGCAGTAGAAGATGGATGGAGACGAGAACAGACTTTATTGTCATTGTACAGTTGTACAGTACAACGAAATTGTGGGCAGTATGTTGTAGGAAGATCCCAAGGTACCCTTATGAAGAACGTAAGAACTTTATCATCATCATACGACAGAAAAGCACCTCATTTCTCAAGAATGGCTCAAGTTGCTTTTGCAAATTGAACGGCAGCCGTAAGAAACTATGCCCCCCTCCATGAATGTCTGCAAACTCCAGAATTCATAGGAACTGGGAGATTCTTATGAACCCATCGTTTGTAAGAATCTTTGTGACTGTAGCTTAAGCTTACATTTATTGTTGATTCCAGTGGGTCAGAATAAATTTTCTTTCTGACCTCCACCTCCGTTATCAACACCTCAGTGTCACACTCAGTGAAGTTATTGTTTTTAACGTTGTGCTTTCCCGCAGGATTGATGATCATTGTTTGACAGAAGGGGCATTTTAAGTCATTTACATAGCCATTAGAGGGAAGAACTGAGGCGGAGTAAAGAGACTGCGCACATGCGCTGGTTTTCATGGTGAAGTGGGATGTATAAAGAAAAAGAGCGGAGAATCTGGTGTGTGCAGAACATTTCTGTGCGCATGTACTTTTGAGATTTGAGAGCACACCGAATCTGCACAGCTGGAAGTTCTGTGCTGAAAATTTGTATTTATGGGTCTAATATTAAGCTCCATAAGCCCTGTAAATTTCATCCTCCCTCAATATGTGTAAATATAGGAGGGGAAATCTTTAATGAGCGCCCTTCAGAATTTCTCTTTCAGTACAAAGGCTGTGCAATCCTTTATACATGAGGCACCAGGTGAATGTCAGGCAAATCGTGGACCAAACCCAAATAAAAAGGGTGAGCAAACCTGTTATATCTGAATAACATAAGACCAGAGCCATGTTGAACTGAACACTGAACTATTATAGAACACAGGCACAATATAACCACTGGTCATAGCCCACCTGACGTCACCACCCCGACCCCCTGGCACAGGCTACGGCAAGCCCCATGGGCCAGATCCCCACACAACACCCCCCCCCCCCCCCCACACACACACACAAAACATGGAAACCCTATAAATAACTCACATATATCTAAGATGGACCCTGTAGAAGACATGCCATAAAGACAATCTTTCTTTTTTGAACACACAGAACAACAAAACTAATTAACTAAATGGGTACCTGGGTAGAATACCAGGACACCCTCCCTCCGTGTTGGGATGGATTATTCTGCCACCCATTCCCAACACGCATTGGCCAAAGATACTTTCAGGACATAGTCATCCAGGTATTTGGGCCTCTGACACGTCCTAACCGAGCACCCCACAGAAGGGGAACCTGCTCCAGGCTCCATCGGCCGCACCTGCAAGTCCCTAACACCCACATCAGATGAGTCTCAACCCACACCAGTCCGCTCTGCCACAGTCCTCGAACTTTGTGCAGGCAACAATTTCCTGAGTCGGCTGGAGTGCCACCGTGACCCGTTCAAGAGCTTGAATGTGTCCCGGCCTTGCCACCTCATGATCTGTAGAGGCCCTGTCCAGAAAGGCTGCAGTTTATGAGTGCAGTTGGGATGTTTAATCCAGACCCGGTCCAACACCTCGAGTCCATGGGCCTTTGCCCTGTGCTTCCTGTCAAAGCGTTGTTTCATCTTCTGCTGTTGGGCAATGACCCGGTCTCGTGGAGGGTCTGTGTCCCCCGGAGAAGAGGTCGTAGGGGGCCTCAATCAGTCCAGGAGCAGGTGGAGTTCACGCCCCAGTATGAGTTTCACCAGGGAGCACCCTGTTGTGGCGTGGGCCAATGCCCTGTAGTGGAGAAGTGTGCTCTGGAGGGCGTCAAGGAATGTGAAGCCGGCTGCCAAATGAGCTCTCAGCCCGTTTTTCAGAGACTTGTTGAAATGCTCTATGCCCCCATTGGCTTGGGGGTGATAGAACACAGTTTTGATGTGTTCCACACCACTAGCGCCCCAAAACTCCTCAAACTCCCCAGAGGTGAACTGTGGGCCATTGTCTGTAGTGATGGCATCCGGGACCCCTCAGAATCAGAATCAGATTTATTGCCATTGTTCATGTAGTACACAAACTAGGAATTTGTCTCGGTGCCATGCTGCAACATTAAAAACATGATGAGAAAAAGAGATAAACTAAAAAACTAAAGGACTGAAAACGTGCAATAAGTGTAGAAAAATAAGTAATAATAAGTAATAATGATAATAATAATAATAATAACAATACTAGTAATAATGAGTAGTACTAGTCAAGGCAGTTTTAAAAAATTAGCAAGTAGCAGATAATGTGAAGTACCACATAGTGCAGTCGATAATGCAACAGATAATGCAACTCATCTGACGAACCGTGACAAGAGAAAACCTGTAACCACATCCGTCATGACTGAATTAGTGGGCAACACCTCCGGCCATTTGGAGAACAGATCATACACCACAAGCAAAAACTGGCTGCTTGGAGGTGCCATATGCAGTTCGCCAAAGATGTATAACTGGATGTGCTTCCAAGGGCCCTCTGGGAACGGTAATGGTTGCAGGGGTGGGGAAGGGTGGTCTGCCGGTCTTTCCACTCTCCAAGCACGGGACACATTTCTTTACCATGGTTTCAATGTCGTTATCAATACCAGGCCACCAATCTGAATCCCTGCAATGCTGCTTCACCTGGCCACACCCAGGTGACCCTCATGGAGCATTGCCAGAACTCAGAATCAGAATCAGAATCAGAAAAAGATTTATTGCCAAGTACATTAACAGATCACTGATAACATACGAGAGAATTTGACTTGACACAGAAAATGAACCTGCATTTCCAGTGACACGACTGCATCGGGAACGCGCCTGCCAACAGGATGGTACAGATAAGAAATCATACAATAGGAAGGAGCAAAAAAATCATTGAATTCAGAATATTGACCATAAGTAATCAATATTATGATTACAAAGACAAAAAAAGCCCACGATGCACATTCAAGACCAGAGTTCACAGGACACAAGGAGAGCAGTGAATGTTATCTTGTTGTCAGTTTCTGGGTCAGTGTGGATGTAGTGTTGAAGCAATGTTGTATCAATATGAGCACAAGGACACTTTGGCAGAAGATGTTTTGTCTGGCTGCAGCAATTGTCCTTGGCAATTGTCCCAAGCAGCTACTGTCCAGAGGCCGTGTGCTCAGTGTTTTGAAAAACAAAAACTGGGGATTATCAGGAGGATTTTTGTAAGGGAAATTGAGCCAAATAGACTGAACACAGAGAAAGAACTTTATTTTCTTCTGCAGATTCAGTGCTTAATCCTTCATTGCGGGGCTTTGAGTCCGTCGTGGATAGACTTAAGCGTAACCATGATGTAATCCACCTTCCGAGACAGTTCTCCATTTGTCGCTATCAAAGTCTCCTCCATTTTTCCAATTTGATGGATGCACCTCGCGTGGCCAGCATTTTGATAGGTTGTATCCATCTTCAGCAATTTGCGGTACACCAGGACAATCCCAGTTCCAATCAGAACGATCCCAGTCACCATTATTACGAAGATATACAAATCTTCAATATCTTCGATAGAGAGATTACTCAGGCACAAGATCCTCCAAACACTTGTCACCCGTAAATAGCCCGCTGGAGCCGTCCCTGCGGGGCAAACAGCTTCCCCCGGAGCACTATTCCTTGTTGAAAAAATAGTGTCAATTGCGTTCAAAGCCCAGCTTATCAATTCCATAATTTCTTTCGATAATCAGCAGTAGACGCAGACAGACAACAGCAAGCTGGGATCCAGTTAGTTAGGGAAGTGGGGAGCTAGAGCAGAGAGAAAAGAGAGAAGCGTCTACTCTCCTTGAAGAGCGGAAGTGAACTCGTGATCTCAGAGACACTGGGATCAACATGCAGTGCCCCCTCGCCACACACACACCCCGTTCCAACAGCTCAGTTCGTCCCTAAACCAGTGGGAAGGTGCCAGCTCGCCCTGTGCTTTCGTGGGCCAACCCTCCCTGATGACTGAGCACAGTTGTAAAAATGTAGGGTCCCGTTCCGACTCTGTCCGGAGCTCCTGGAGGGATTCCATATCTTGCAGGGGTCTGTGCAGTGTGTTGAGCAGGTCCGGCTCCGTGGGGTCGTCGTCATTATCGTTATCCAGTTGTGTGGTGTTGGCCGTGGCATGGGACAGGAGGTCCGTCTTTTCCCGGAGTGAACTAGATAGTAAAGTTGTAGGCCCTCAGCCACTCCGTCCACCTGTGGATCCGTAGGGGTCCGTGTCCCGAGCCTGCCATCTCCAGCAGTGTTGTCAGCGCCCGGTGGTCCGTTCGCAGGGTGAAGTGGTGCCTGTAGAGATAGATGTGCCACCGTTCACATGCCCAGACACAGGCGAGCGCCTCTCTCTCACCCACGGCATATTTCTGTTCAGCCGCTGAAAGAGATCTCGATGCGAACGCCACTGGGCGCTTGGTACCGTCTTGCACCTGAGAAATACAGTAACCGCCCCCACTGCCGAACCAGACATGTCACAGGTCACAAAAGCCAGCCATTTTGGATCAAAGTGGGCCAATACTGGAGGGGAAGTGAGTTGGGACTTCAGCCTAGTGACCACCGCTGAGCAGGCTGGGGTCCACTGCCACAGTGCATCCTGTTTCAGAAGAGTCCGGAGTGGTTAGATTGTCTCTGAATAATGGGGAATAAAACGTCCGTAAAAGTTCATCATACCCAAGAACAAGGAAATTTGTGTGGGTGTCATGGGATCTGGGAGACGCAGGACCACCTCCATGTTCAAGTGCAGGGGCCTCAGACCCTTGGCCGTCAGCTGGAATCCCACAAACTCAATGAAGTCTGCCGCAAAAGTGCACTTTTCCCCATTCAATGTGACTCCGTGCTCCTGTAGCATATCCATCGCCTGTCCCAAATGACCATTGTGCTCTTCCCATGATGTGCCGTGGACCACAATGTCATCCAGGTACACCACTACACCCTTGAGGCCAGCCAGAATCACGGACATCATCTTCTGAAAACAGCTAGGTGCTGAGCTCAGACCTAAAGGCATGCAGATGTACCTGAAAACACCCATGTGGGTCACAAAAGCTGTCAGGTTCCTGCTGGCTGGCTGAAGAGGCACCTGTAGGTAACCCTGGCGGACATCCAGCTCTGTGAACACCCTTGAGCCGCTGAATGTTGCGGTAAGTTCTTCCATCGTGGGGAGCAGATATTTGTCTGGAACAATCGCCTTATTAACCATCTTAAGGTCAATACATGGCCGGATGTCGCCCATCTTCTTTCTGGCCACCACGACGTTTGATATCCAGGGTGGAGAGTCCACCCTCTCGTTCAGTTCCGCTGTAACACTGTCCCGCAGAGCAAGGGGAAGCCATCGTAATGGTTGGATTTTTGGTGTCACGCTTGGGTCGATGAGCAGGCTGTGGTAGAATGCCTTAATGCATCCCTGGCCCATGAACAACACCGGCCAGCGGACATGCCATTCGGGGAACACCGTCAGCACTGTTGAGCCCTCTGGGCCCGTGATAGAGAATCCCAGTTCACCCAGCAGATCGATTCCAAGCAAGTCGGCCCCCTGGTGCGAAACCTGAAAGGTGAACACGGGAACAGTCTCTAACCCACATTTCACCGAGAAGCTGATCGTGCCCGCCATTTCAATTTCATTGTGACCATACCCAAACATTTTCACTGACCCTGCATTGATGGTTTTGCCCGGGAAAAGTCTTTTCAATGTAGCCATACTTAGTATGGACTTACCAGCTCCTGAGTACACCATAAGCGGCACATCAACTCCGACTAGCTGCAGGACACACTACTTTAATGGTCCTTTCTTACCACCCGCTACACACACCTGTGCCACGCTTTTGGGCTCCGCCGCCAATGGTTTTATAGTGGTGGTGCAGGCCCTGGCCCAGTGATTAGAACGGCAACAGTTAATCCTGTTTTCCACTAGTATCTATATAGTCCAACTTGCCTCGACACGGCTTTACTCAACTCAGCTCCCTTTTGTTTCCATCACCGCTGAGTACCACTTGGGGTGGGTGGGATTTGTTTACAACAAGGCGGCGCCACACTCCCTTGACGCAAAACACACGACACAAGCAAAACACAACAAGGCGGCTTACAAGGTGACTGCTTGGTGTCTGGCTTTTTGTCAGAGTAAGGGCAAAAAAGGACAGCGAGACAAGGGTACAGGTAGCGAGACGAAACACTCTGGAAAAGTACTGGAGTGTTTAGGAAACCATAGAGCTGAAGACGTGAGGATACAAACTAGGTCACATATGAAGGTAAGCTAGTGATTGCTAATGCTAGCTTGCTTTAAGTCAGCCGTACTACATTGTAATGTCTGCAAGTTATTGCTATTAGGTACTAAAATATGTATGTTGTGGGTGTGTTACAGATGGCTCTCTTGTGGCAAAATTACCGCTTCAAACCGTGGGTCTGGACGTTCAACACAGCCTCTCACTGATGTCACCCCAGCTTTTACAAATGTTCAGTGGCTACAGAACTTAAGAATGTCTTTAGAAACATGTACAGTAGCTTCCTGTGCAACAAACTGCTCTGATCTGTGTGAAAATCATGGAGAGACTGTTGACAAATCATGGGATGTACCTGCTCCAGCAGCAATGAGTCTGTGGTGGTGTCATGACAAAAACTGTTCAGCTGCCAAAACTTGATCACCAGGATGTAGTTATGGGGTTATATTAGCCATAAAATATATATTTCAACAGGTAAATAGTACTGAGTTAGGTATAATAAGATATATTTAACAATTATGATGCATTTTAGGCCAAAACAAACTTGAACAAGGATTAAAAACAATGAAATAATGCAGTCACAAGGTTACATGGAAAATACTTTTACTGGATAGATACATGTAGATACTGTAAAATATATATTCTCTGCATCAACAATGTACTATACATGTATTCATTTAGCATTGCACTGGAAATTTTGACAATAAACCTTTGTACTTTTAGCAGATCTGTCTCCACTTTTGTTTTATGTGTGAAGGTTACCACCAAGTGACATAAATTAACTACTAAAAGATTGGAAAAGCTGTCTAAGAACAATCCAGCAGTTTGAGAAATCACTTTTGGTTTGGTGTAAGTCTGTCAACAGAATTATGAACCATAAAGCAGTTTGTGTTAAAATGCTAAATCCCATTAAACCCTAACCCAGGGGTGTCCAATCATGTGCCATGGAGGGCCAAGATCCTGCAGGCTCTCTCCTCTACCCAGTCTCTTCAGCAGGTGTTTTCACTGATCAGCAGTCAGTGGAAGAAATGCAGTGGAATCTGCTGTTGAACACACTGGTTGGAGGTAAAGCCTGCAGGGTCTTGGCCCTCCATGGCACATGATTGGACACCCCTGCCCTAACCCATTATTAGAAAATACAGATGCTAATATGGCACAGAATTCCTCCATATACTGGTACTATCTTCAGTAAAAAAAAATAAATTGTTTTTGGTTACTTTTTTCTTAAAAATGGGCCATTATTTTCAACATCACTGATAAATGGTTTGTACTGTTGACTCTTTTCACTTCTTCTTCTTGGTTGTCCATTGATCCGATGATGACCGTCCCTCATGTGTTAAGTCCTCTTCTTGCATGCGCACAGAGATGGCTGTTTAGGCCGATCCTTGATCGGCAGACACGGCTGCAGTAGGGGCAAGGAAACTGCCCAGGTAATGATGCCTTTCTTTGTGCCCGTGCTTCAGCTGCATCTATTCGCCTCTTCTTTTCAAAGTAGTCTTGCGCCTGGGTAGTGAGGGTGCGCCAGCCTGGCTTGTCCCAAGCCCACAGCTCTAGTTGTTTGGGAAGGATGCCAGTGTATCTGATGTTGAGCTTCACGCAGTCTTTGAATCTTTTGCGTGGTCTGCCTTGGTTCCGCTTCCCAGAGCAGAGTTCGCTGTACATGAGCTGCTTGGGCAGCCCATGGCCATCCATCCGGATCACATGACCAACCCATCAGAGCTGGGCTTTCAGAGTCATGGCCTTGATGCTGGTCATCTCAGCTATGTCAAGGACCTCAAGGTTTGTGGCCCGGTCTTGCCAGTAAATGTTCATGATTATCTGTAGGCTTCTCATGTAGAACTTCTCCATCTGCTTCAGGTGTTTTTTGTACACGGCCCACATCTCACATCCATAGAGAAGGCTGGTGAGGACAACAGCCTTATACACTTTGAGCTTCGTGGACAGCTGGATGTTGTGCTGATTCAGAACACGAGCTCGGAGACGACCGGGAGCTTGACTGGCCTTGCAGATTCTGGTGTTGAGCTCCTTATCCAGGCTGCCATCGTTGCTGATGGTGCTGCCGAGGTACTTAAAGTCGTCTACAGTCTTCAGTTGGGTACCCTCAATGGAGATGGAGGGGGGAGGGACGGTGGAGGCGGGTGCTGGTTGGGACAGTACCTCTGTCTTGCCGAGGCTGATGGTAAGACCAAAAAGGTGGGAGGCTTCTGCAAACTTATTCACAATGATCTGGAGGTCAAACTCCGTGTGGGCCATGAGGGCACAGTCATCAGCGAAAAGCGCTTCCAGGACAATCTTTTCTGCAACCTTGGTCTTAGCCTTCATTCAGTGAATGTCGAACAGTGAGCCATCAAGTCTGTATCACAGGTATACCCCAAGGTCCCAGTCCCTGATGGCATGGTTGAGGACGCAAGAGAAAAATTGAGGTTGAAGAGGACTGGTGCCAGAATGCACCCCTGCTTGACGCTATTGTTGATGTTGAATGGCTCCGATACCTCTCCACCTGAGAGAACCTACCCAGTCATGTTGTCGTGAAACTGGCATATGAGATTTACAAACTTGTCTGGGCATCCAAGCTTAGATAGGATGATCCAGAGGGCCTCCTTGCTCACCGTGTCGAAGGCCTTAGTCAAGTCGATAAAGACAGCATATACAGTGGGACAAAAAAGTATTTAGTCAGCCACCAATTGTGCAAGTTCTCCCACTTAAAAGATGAGAGAGGTCTTCAATTTTCATCATAGGTATATCTCAACTATGAGAGACAAAATGAGAAAAAAAAATCCAGAAAATCACAATGAAGGATTTTTAATGAATTAATTGGTAAATTCCTTGGTAAAATAAGTATTTGGTCACCTACAAACAAGCAAGATTTCTGGCTCTCACAGACCTGTAACAACTTCTTTAAGAGGCTCCTCTGTCCTCCACTCGTTACCTGTATTAATGGCACCTGTTTGAACTCATTATCAGTATAAAAGACACCTGTCCACAACCTCAAACAGTCAGACTCCAAACTCCACTATGGCCAAGACCAAAGAGCTGTCAAAGGACACCAGAAACAAAATTGTAGGCCTGCACCAGGCTGGGAAGACTGAATCTGCAATAGGTAAGCAGCTTGGTGTGAAGAAATCAACTGTGGGAGCAATTATAAGAAAATGGAAGACATACAAGACCACTGATAATCTCCCTTGATCTGGGGCTCCACGCAAGATCTCACCCTGTAGGGTCAAAATGATCACGAGAACGGTGAGCAAAAATCCCAGAACCACACGGGGGGACCTAGTGAATGACCTGCAGAGAGCTGGGACCAAAGTAACAAAGGCTACATCAGTAACACACTACGCCGCCAGGGACTCAAATCCTGTAGTGCCAGACGTGTCCCCCTGCTTAAGCCAGTACACGTCCAGGCCCGTCTGAAGTTTGCTAGAGAGCATTTGGATGATCCAGAAGAGGATTGGGAGAATGTCATATGGCCAGATGAAACCAAAATAGAACTTTTTGGTAAAAACTCAACTTGTCGTGTTTGGAGGAGAGAGAATGCTGAGTTACATCCAAAGAACACCATACCTACTGTGAACATAGGGGTGGAAACATCATGCTTTGGGGCTGTTTTTCTGCAAAGGGACCAAGACGACTGATCCGTGTAAAGGAAAGAATGAATGGGGCCATGTATCGTGAGATTTTGAATGAAAACCTCCTTCCATCAGCAAGGGCATTGAAGATGAAACGTGGCTGGGTCTTTCAGCATGACAATGATCCCAAACACACCGCCCGGGCAATGAAGGAGTGGCTTTGTAAGAAGCATTTCAAGGTCCTGGAGTGGCCTAGCCAGTCTCCAGATCTCAACCCGATAGAAAATCTTTGGAGGGAGTTGAAAGTCTGTGTTGCCTAGCGATAGCCCCAAAACATCACTGCTCTAGAGGAGATCTGCATGGAGGAATGGGCCAAAATACCAGCAACAGTGTGTGAAAACCTTGTGAAGACTTACAGAAAACGTTTGACCTCTGTCATTGCCAACAAAGGGTATATAACAAAGTATTGAGATGAACTTTTGTTATTGACCAAATACTTATTTTACCGAGGAATTTACCAATTAATTAATTAAAAATCCTTCATTGTGATTTTCTGGACTTTTTTTTCTCATTTTGTCTCTCATAGTTGAGGTATACCTATGATGAAAATTGGAGACCTCCTTCATCTTTTAAGTAGGAGAACTTGCACAATTGGTGGCTGACTAAATACTTTTTTGCCCCACTGTAAGTCCATGTTTTGTTCTAGACATTTCTCCTGCACTTGGCGGACGGAGAAGATCATGTCCACGGTGCTGCGGTTTGGGCAGAATCCACACTGTGTTTCTGGCAGATTCCCTTCAGAGATGTTATTGACAGTCGGTTGAGGAGGACCCGGGCCAGTATTTTTCTGGCAATAGATAGAAGGGAAATACCTTGGTAATTGCCACAGTCAGACTTGCTACATTTATTCTTGAACGGGGAGATGACAGTGGCATCCCTGAAGTCTTTGGGCAGTTGTTCTTCGTCCCAAATGCTGGTGAGGAGGGAATGGAAGGTTTCAAGTGCCACAGGACCGGCTGATTTGAATATGTCCGCCGGGATTCCATCCATCCCAGGTGCTTTGCCTGAATTGGTCTGCCTAATCACATTCAAGACTTCATCCATTGTAGGGGGGAGGTCGAAGCAGCGGACAGTGGGTTTTTGTGGGATCAGATCGAGGGCGTGGGGGTCTACAGCGGAGGGCCTGTTGAATAAGTAGTTGAAGTGCTCTCTCCATCGCGCACTGATGCTGCTCTTCTCCTTCAGCAGAGTTGAGCCATCTGCCGACAGAAGTGGGGTAGTACATGACTTGGCAGGTCCATATACTTCCTTGATGACGCTGAAGAACATCTTGGAATTCTGCGTGTCGGCGTATCTCTGCACCTCATCTGCCTTCTTCTCCCACCATTCATTCTGCCTCTTTCACAGCACTGCTTGCCTGTCTCCGAAGGTGCTTGAAGCAGTCATGCTTGGAAATGGAAGCAGGGTCATTCTGCCACTCAACAAAGGCCTTCTGCTTGTCATCCAGGAGTGTCTTGATGTTCTTGTCATTCTCGTCAAACCAGTCCTGGTGCACTCATTTCCTGGGGTCAATGGTGGTTTTTGCTGACTCCTTCACCAGTGCTCTAAACTGTTCCCACCTTTGTGTTGGACAGCCAGTCAGGGGTCCATGGGCAATCAATCGGCCATCCAAATATTCTGCAAATTCACAAGTTTGGCGATGTTGAATGCTGGCCTGATGACTTTCGGCGTATTGTGGTGTGTTGGAGCAATGTGCAGGGATAGGATGGATCTGACTAGACGGTGGTCCGTCCAACACTCTGCTCCGTGCATGGCCCTGGTGATCCTGACGTCACGGATGTCTCTTTGACGGCAAATGGCAAAGCCTATCAGATGTCACTGCTTGGATCTTGGGTGCATCCACCGGTGTCTTAACAGACAAAATAGAAAATCATGATGCAAATACAAACTTTTTTCCCCCACTTTTTCTTAACCCCTTAGCATCACTGCCAATTTTCCAAGGTGGAAAAGTAGAATTTTTGTTCAGAAAAATCTTTCATTATTTACCATTACACACAGATAACATGGAAACATAGCATGGCTGGATTACCAAAATGTGTCTAAATATTTTTTTTAACTACAATGTCATGATTCACTGCATCACAAGATTTTGTTGGTCCAAAACTGCTCTCACAACCTACAAACTGACCTTGATCTATAGACTTTTATAGGATGTTTAAGTAATTAGACTCCATAATATACTCCAATAAAATTGTCTAGCAACCCTTTTTTCTAAAACTTTGGAGAAAGTTGGCAATGTACTACAGACACATAACCTGATTTACAGCTGAACTTGGTCAGAAGAGAGGATGTGTATGTAATTATTGACTCTTTTCTCACCAGTATCATAACAGACAAAACACAGTCATGATGCAAACACAGTCACTGGTTTATTACAAGTATCAGCACAATTAAAGACCGTTTTGTTTTGTATGTACACAAGCTAAAAAAACACTGGGGATGGGGAGCCGGCAACTCATCGCGTTCACAAGCTTGCCCAGTTCACCCAGAAAAGCTTGATTGAAGGCAGCAGTTTGTGTCATCCCCTCCCTTCGGAAGGTGACTTCTTGCTCCCTTGCGTCACGTGTGTCATCGGCAAGCCGGTTGATGGCCTGCATGTGGTGGGCAAGTGCTTCACAGTGCTGTTCAAGCTGCCGTTCATGGCGCAGCACCTCGTCACCATGCATCTGGGCAAACACAGTGGCAAGGTCCGTTGTGGGGTGGCTCCTTTTCCTCTTGCCTAGACAAAAAGCAGAAATGGATGGTGGTTAGTTAAAGCAAGTTCAAAACATATACCAGGGAAATACACTTGTGAAAGCCAATGGTGGGATGTGAAAAAAATGCTTTGTTGCTGTGCCTCAGTAGAGCAGATTTTGCAGGCACCAGGTTATCTATCCATCCATCCATCTTCTACCACTTCTCCTGAGGTCCGGGTCACGGAGGTAACGTGGCGCACCAGGTTATGTTTAAAATAATTTGTGTTTATTGTGGCCTCAGAAATCTGAAGGAGTTAATACAGTCAGCTGACTTAAATCATTTCAATCAAGCATGTTGACTGCAAGTACATTCGAAAGTGAGTTCATGTGCTACATCAGTTTTTCAAAAACAAGAATTATATCAGTACTTCCTCCACCACCACTAAAAATGGAACCAGGTTGTGGACCCCTGACAAGTGAGCACCCCAGGATCCACTCTGTACATGTACAAGTAAATTTTCAATCCAGGGCTTTAAGGTGAAAAAAAAAACAAAAACAGCACGACACTGTTCCAACACTGTTTTTGAAAAATCCACAGAATAGGTATGTGGGTCTATTATGAGGCTTTAAGAAATTTTATGAATCACTTTATAAATCACTGGTTTGAAAATGAACTTGTATATGTTGAGATTTTGGATCCTGGGGTCCACTTAACCTGTATCCATATAAACAAAACATGCTGAGGGAGGCAGACCCCTGGCATGTGGAAACAGATTCTAGAAAGAAAATACACACAGCTTAGTGCACAGCACCAAAGTGCAACACGCGCACAAACCAGGATTTTAACCAGGATTAACATATTTCATCGTTTTGCTCTCACAAGGGATTACTTCAGACAAAGCAAGTGCAAATCAGCAGAGTTGGCTACTAGCGAGTGTTCCTCGCCAACACTCGTTAGAATCAGAATCAGAATCAGATTTATTGCCATTGTTCATGTAGTACACAAACTAGGAATTTGTCTTGGTGCAATGCTGCAACATTAAACATGATAAAATAAAAGAAATAAACTATACATGCAATAAAGTGTAGAATAAGAGTAAGTAATACTGGTCAGCAGTTAAAATATATTAGCGAGCAGCAGATAATGTGGAGAACCATATAGTGCAGTCGGTAATGCAGGAAGAAAACAGTGATGATTGACATGAGTCTGGTTGAGCTGCTGTACATAGTGCACGAGAGTCAATAAGTCACTTAGTGTTCAGCAGTCTGATGGCAGAGGGGAAGAAGCTGTTCATGTGACGGGAGGTTTTAGTCTGGATGGACCGAAGTCTTCTACCTGAGGGGAGGGGGGCAAACAGTACGTGACCAGGGGGTGAGGGATCGGCTATGATCCGGCCAGCACGCCTCCGGGTCCTGGAGATGTACAGATCCTGGAGAGATGGGAGCTTGCAGCCGATCACCTTCTCAGCAGTGCACACGACGCGCTGCAGCCTTAGTCTGTCCCTGGCAGTGGCTCCTGCGTACCACACGGTTATGGAGGTGGTGAGGATGGACTCGATGATGGCTGTGTAGAACTGCACTAACATCCTGGTGGGTAGCTTGAGCTTCCTCAGCTGCCGCAGGAAGAACATCCTCTGCTGGGCCTTTTTGATGAGGGAGCTGATGGTCGGCTCCCACTTGAGGTCCCTAGTGATGGTGGTGCCTAAGAAGCGGAAGGAATCAGCAGTGGTGATGGGAGAGCCTGTGAGGGTGAGGGGGGGCAGAGGGGTTGTGACTTTCCTGAAGTCCACAATCATCTCCACTGTCTTCAGAGCGTTCAGCTGCAGGTTGTTGTTGTTGCACCAGGACGCCAGCTGGGCCACCTCTCTCCTGTAGGCGGACTCGTCACCGTTGGAGATGAGCCCGATGAGGGTGGTGTCGTCCGCAAACTTGATCAACTTGACAGACTGGTGGCTGGAGGTGCAGGAGTTGGTATAAAGGGAGAAGAGTAGGGGGGAAAGTACACAGCCCTGGGTTGATCCGGTGCTGATGCTAGCAGAGTCTGAGACAGTCTTTCCCAGCCGCACATGCTGCCTCCGGTCCATCAGGAAGTCGGTGATCCACCTGCAGAGGGAGTCAGGCACGTTGAGCAGGGACAGCTTGTCCCGGAGCAGAGCGAGGCGGATGGTGTTGAATGCGGAGCTGAAGTCCACAAAAGCCAGGAGATAAGCCAGGAGATAACGGCGTTGTTATTGCTCAAAAAAGGTGAGCTTGCCACCAATAGCATAAATAAGCGAAAAGATGTACAATATCACAAAACATTCACCATCCATGGTTCTCTCACCTTCACCTTCAGCTTCTCCCTACATTGTTTTAATGTCTGGTTGGATCCTGGGCTGCCATCTGTTTCGTTGGCATCTTTCGTTGCGCCATCTCGCTCTGGATGGAGCGAGATGGAGCCAGCGCATGACTACGCATGCGCTGGAGTCTGTTGGTGCTTCGTCGCGTCAGAGTGCTATTTTGTCCGCTTTTGTTTGCTTTTATTGATTTCATTTTTAATTTTTTATCTCTGTTTGCTGATATTAGTTTTTGTTTGGTGCTAGCTTGGTATTGGCCTCACTGAAAAGCCCGATCAGACACGCGGGTGGGTCGGACCCCGGCTGGGCTGTTTTTACCAGGCTAGGCTACCTGCTAACCTGTTTTTAGCCTTTATAGCTGTTTTTAGCTAACTTGTTTTTTTTAGCTGTTTTAGCTGTTTTTGGCTGGCTCGCTGGCTATCCACCTCATCACCTGGAATGCCATGGCTCCATCCCTGATGGATACTCTGCTGTGTATCCCTCCTTAGTAAGGTTTCTGAGCTGGAAGTAAGACTCTCCAACCTCTACAAGATTCGGGAGGCTGAGGAACATCTCAATACCATTATACTCGGGTGAACAACGGCTCCGGCAACCGATTTGCAGCTGGCAGAGATGGCTACCTACCTGGGGGAGTTCAGCGCATCTCTGCCCACTTCCACCCCTGCTCCGGCTCCGGCTTCTTCAGATGTCCAGGATCACAGCAATTGGCACTGGCTTCATCTCGGGGCTAAACCCAAAGCCCCGGTTGGTACTTCTCACACTCAATGCGCGCCCTGGACCTTGGTTGGACCAGCTGGCAATCATCGTCAGTCTGCCAGACAGGGTTGCGCCTCTTCTCTTCCCCTGCTCCTGGAAAATAGATTCGACATCCTTTCTTTGGAGGATTTCCCCCACCTGGACGCTGGCCGTCTGCCCGTGGCCGCCCCTCCTCCTCCTTCCTCTCCTTCAGCGGCGGCTCAGGTCAGCAAACCCCGGACTAAGACTGCTCTAGGTGTGCCAAATTACACACCAGCTCCAAATAGAAGAGAGCGCATCACCCTGCCTTCACAACAACAACACCCTCGACAAAATTATTCTCCACGTCAGAATCCACCGACAAAACTCCCCCAGACGATACTGGTAATAGGTGACTCGATTATGAGGAACATCAGAAGCAGGTAGTGTACCACTAGATTTTTTCCTGGAGCTAGAGTCTCTGACATTGAGGCTCTTATCCCTGACCTGCTAAATGAATTCCCCCACGTTCAAACTGTCATAGTACATGTTGGATGCAATAACATCCCAGATGAAGCGTTGGAGATTTTAAAGAGTAACTTCAGGAGCCTTCTGTCCACTCTTATGAACTGTGGCAGACGTGTGTTTACACACGTGGACAACATTGTTGGTACCCCTCTGTTAATGAAAGAAAAACCCACAATGGTCACAGAAATAACTTGAATCTGACAAAAGTGGTAATAAATAAAAATTCTATGAAAATTAACCAATGAAAATCAGACAATGCTTTTGAATTGTGGTCCAACAGAATTATTTTAAAAAACAAACTCATGAAACAGGCCTGGACAAAAACGATGGTACCCTTAACCTAATATTTTGTTGCACAACCTTTTGAGGCAATCACTGCAATCAAACGATTTCTGTAACTGTCAATGAGACTTCTGCACCTCTCAGCAGGTATTTTGGCCCACTCCTCATGACCAAACTGCTCCAGTTGTCTCAGGTTTGAAGGGTGCCTTCTCCAGACGGCATGTTTCAGCTCCTTCCACAGATGTTCAATAGGATTTAGATCAGGGCTCATAGAAGGCCTCTTTAGAATAGTCCAATGTTTCACTCTTAGCCATTCTTGGGTGTTTTTAGCTGTGTGTTTTGGGTCATTATCCTGTTGCAAGACCCATGGCCTGTGACTGAGACCAAGCTGTCTGACACTGGGCAGCACATTTCTCTCTAGAATACCTAGAGAGAAATGTCTTGAGATTTCATTGTACTCTGCACAGATTCAAGACACCCTGTGCCAGATGCAGCAAAGCAGCCCCAGAACATAACAGAACCTCCTCCATGTTTCACAGTAGGGACAGTGTTCTTTTCTTGGTATGCTTCATTGTTGCGTCTGTGAACAAAGAGCCCAACAGACTCTCATGATAAAGTCTAGATCAAGGATTCAGTGTACCCCGCCCGGTATGGGGTTACCGGGGCCCCACCCTGGAGCCAGGCATGGGGGAGGGGCTCGATGGCTAGCATCTGGTGGCCGGGTTTCCACCCATGGGACCCGGCCGGGCTCAGCCCGAAGGAGTTACATGGGTCCGCCCTCCAGTGGGCTCACCACCTGCAGGAGGGATCATGGGGGTCCGGTGCTATGTGGATTAGGTGGCGGTCAAAGGTGGTGACCTTGGCGAACTGATCCCAAGCTTTCTAAACTGGCTTTTGGTACTTGGAATGTCACCTCTCTGGTGGGGAAGGAGCCTGAGCTGGTGTACAAGGTTGAGAGATACCGGCTAGATATAGTCGGCCTCACCTCAACACACAGCTCCGGTTCCGGAACCAGTCTCCTGGAGAGGGGCTGGAGCTTGGCCTTTTCTGGAGTTGCCCCGGGCGAGAGGCGACGAGCCGGGGTGGGTATTCTTGTATCCCCCCACCTTGCTGCCTCTATATTGGAGTTTTCCCCAATGGACGAAAGGGTCGTTTCCCTGCACCTTCGGGTTGGGAAACGGGTCCTGACCATCATTTGTGCCTATGCACCAAATGATGTTTCAGAGTACCCACCCTTTTTGGAGTCTGTGACTGGGGTGCTGGAGGGTGCTCCTCTTGGAGACTCCATTGTCCTACTGGGGGACTTCAATGCGCACGTGGGCAATGACAATGAAACCTGGAGGGGGGTGATTGGGAGGAACGGCCTGCCCGATCTGAACCCAAGTGGTGTTCAGTTATTGGACTTCTGTGCTAACCACAGTTTGTCCATAACGAACACCATGTTCAAGCATAAGGGTGTCCATATGTGCACCTGGCACCAGGACACCCTAGGTCGCAGGTCGATGATCGATTTTGTTATCGTGTCATCAGACCTGCAACCGTATGTCTTGGACATTCGGATAAAGAGAGGTGCAGAGCTGTCAACTGATCACCACCTGGTGGTGAGTTGGATCCGATGGCAGGGGAGGAAGCCATTCAGACCTGGTAGACCCAAACGTATAGTGAGGGTGTGCTGGGAATGGCTGGCTGAGGCCCCTGTCCGGGAGGTCTTCAACTCCCACCTCCGGGAGAACTTCAACCACATTCCGAGGGAGTCTGGAGACATGGAGTCTGAATGGGCCATGTTCTCCACCTCTGTTGTTGAAGCGGCGGCCCAGAGCTGCGGCCGCAAGGTGGTCGGTGCATCTCGTGGTGGCAACCCCCGAACCAAGTGGTGGACACCAGTGGTGAGGGGGGCCATTAAGCTGAAGAAGGAGTCCTATCAAGCTTGGTTGGCTTGTGGGACTCCCGAAGCAGCTGAGGTGTACCGGCAGGCCAAGCAGAGTGCAGCTCGGGTGGTTGCTGAAGCAAAAACCCGGTATGGGAGCAGTTTGGTGAGACCATGGAACAAGACTTTCGGTTGGCCTCGAAGAGATTCTGGCAAACTGTCCAGCGGCTCAGGAGGGGAAAGCAGCTTCCTGTCCACACTGTGTATGGTGCAGATGGGGCGTTGTTGACTTCGACTGGGGATATCGTCAGGCAGTGGAAGGAATACTTCGAGGATCTCCTCAATCCTACTGATATGCCTTCCACAGAGGAAGCAGGGTTTGTGGACGAGGGGGATGACTCGCCTATCACAGAGGCTGAGGTTGCCAAGGTGGTTAAAAATCTCCTTGGTGGCCGGGCCCCGGGGGTGGATGAGATTCGCCCTGAGTACCTCAAGGCCCTGGATGTTGTAGGGCTGTCATGGTTGACACTCCTCTGCAACATTGCGTGAAGGTCGGGGGCAGTGCCTGTGGCATGGCAAACTGGGGTGGTGGTTCCTCTTTTCAAAAAGGGGACCGGAGGGTGTGCTCCAACTTTAGAGGGATCACACTCCTTAGCCTCCCTGGGAAGGTCTATGTCAAGGTACTGGAGAAGAGAGTCTGGCCGTTGGTCGAACCTCGGATTCAGGAGGAGCAATGTGGTTTTTGTCCTGGCCGTGGCACATCGGATCAGCTCTTTACCCTCTCGAGAATTCTCAAGGGTTCGTGGGAGTTTTCCCAACCAGTTTACATGTGTTTTGTGGACTTGGAGAAGGCATTTGACCGCATCCCTCGTGGTTTTTTGTGGGGGGTGCTTCGGGAGTATGGGGTATCGAGCTTGTTGTTACAAGCTATTCGGTCTCTGTACGACCGTTGTGAGAGTTTGGTTCGTATTGCCAACACTCGGTCGGACTCATTCCCAGTGAGAGTTGGACTCCGCCAGGGCTGCCCTTTGTCACCGATCCTTTTCATAATTTTTATGGACAGGATTTCTAGGCACAGCCAGGGAATGGAGGGTGACATGCTTGGTGACCACAGGATCTCATCTCTGTTGTTTGCAGATTATGTTGTCCTGTTGGCTTCATCCAGCAATGACCTACAGCTCTTGATGGGATGGTTTACCGCTGAGTGTGAAGCGGCTGGGATGAGAATCAGCACCTCCAAGTCCGAGTCCATGGTCCTCAGCCGGAAAAAGGTGGATTGTCCTCTCTGGGTTGGGAACAGGCTCCTGCCCCATGTGGAGGAGTTAAAGTATCTTGGGGTCTTATTCACGAGTGAGGGGAAAATGGAGCGAAAGATTGACAGACGGATCGGAGCAGCATCTGCAGTGATGCAGACGTTGTACCGGTCTGTTGTGGTGAAGAGGGAGCTGAGTTCTAAGGCAAAGCTGTGGATTTACCAGTCAATCTACGCTCCTACTCTCACCTATGGTCACGAGCTTTGGGTAATGACCTGTAGGAAAATATGGATTAATAATTATGATCAGGTATAAAAATTATTTAATTTATATTGATGTATTGGAATCTGAGATCAAATCTCATTTCATATACACCAGAAAAGCTAATAACACTCGTGGGGCACCAGCTTCTATCTTCAAGAAGCAATTTTAATTTTAATTTCACTTTATACCTGTTTAATCACTCAATAATTTAATTAATAATCAGTCTCAAAAATTTCCGTGAATTCGATACTGGGGGCTTGAACCAGACTCAGAATGAAATAAATTCTCAACAACTTCTCTCATTTTCACATATTTATTAAACGAAATGGTTAACAGATATTGCAGTAATTTCATTAATCATAAAATCAATCTTGTAAATGATAGATTAACAATGTCAATATTTTTGGAATCAGGGTTAAACTGAGAAACAAATTTCGATCAGTTTGAGTCAACAGATTATGGAAACAACAAATTTATGGAGAAAGTTTACTAATTATATGAAAAGTTCTGGATTAATCTTAAGAAAATAAAAATGGAATTTTAATGAAAAGAGGAGTTATGTTAATGGCTTCTTAATTTGCATCTGATTAGATATCAAATTATTATCGAACCTCAGATGTTTGATTCAGCAGATGGAGAAGAGAGGTACAGCTCACGTGTTTTCTTGAAGGTTTGAAGTTGCGTTCTTTCGTCGTCCTCATGACGCTTTCGATGTGTTGATCAGGGCCAAAACCCAGAATATTTGTCCAGCAAATATTCTTTGACGATGGATGAGATCGGTATGTTTGATCGCAATGGCTGAAATCCTGCAGAAGCACACTGATTCCTTCAGCTGCGCGTGATCGTGGGAGCTGTGTCTTCTCAGAGGCCTTCGATAATAATTAAATATATCTAATCCAATCTCAAATTAAGAGTTTCGGACTTTAGATAAAAATAGCTTCTGGTATGGGATTGGTCAATTAAAAAAAATATAAAAATAAAGTCAAGATTAAAGCTTACATTAAAATTAAAATGGTGGTTTTACAGAAGGTTTAACAAGGAAAAAGTGATGGGTAAGAATTGGAGTTTCACTCCGGATTAAGAATTTTGAGCTCAAAAGAATAAAGAATCAATTCCCAGACGTTTAAGAGAAAAGATAAAAAAAAAAAAAAACAATTAAAATACAAAGTTATAGAACACCAAAATTACGAGTTATCTGCTCTGTGATCGTCAAAAGAAACACGTGGGAGAAGGCTCCTTTGTTCGGACAATCCTTTGTTCTCCCGAAAGTTCTCTCGGCTGTGGACAATGGACGAAGTGTCAAAGAGAAAGGAAAAAGAGAAGAGGGAAGAGGGGGAAGCGAGTGTGTCGCTTCCTTTTATAACTTCAGACGAGCTTTCGCGGGTTTCCGGATTGACAGGAACTCCAGCCAATAAGCTTCCTTCGTGGGTGGGCTTGATGAATTTTAGTCCAATAAACCAACAGTCTTTTCTGGAGCAAATACAGAGCTGTTGCCATGCAGAGATTGGCTGCTGGCAGTCACATGATTTGAGTGGCGCTTTGGGCGAACCTGATACACATTTTAATACTGGAATATTCCTCTATACACTTATGTATATTCTCTAAGCTAACCTTAGTGATTAATGTAACTTATACCCAGTGCTTCTAAATTAACATGCAGGAGTAAACATTCATTTAAACATTTTTTACATGCATATATATAAAATCGCAGATTGCTACATTTCAAACATATTATTGATTTTCCACATTAAAACCTCAGACTCCATTTGCTTTTCATGGTCCTGGAAAAGAAGAGAAGGTTTAGAATTGAGTTAACACAGATGTGATGAAAAGCTGCACTGGTTAGATCTGCATGTCCCAGAGTTGGCAGAAGGGGCAATATTGAGCTGTGGATCTTTGTAGTGATGAGGGGCTCCTTGGGCCTGTTCCATGTCTCCATGTTTATGGGGGCAATAAAAGTCAAAGCAGGAAGTGCATTAGGGTGAAAATTCCTTAGACTGGTCTTTAACAAAGGAATGGCGAGTTCAGTTGTGGCCTGGGGTAAAAGATCAGTTCTTAACTGTCCTTCTCCTGGGTGAAACAAAATGTCTTTAAGCAGAAGAATAATTATTGCTGAGCCAAAATCGCGGATACAAGCGGCTGAAATGAGCTTTCTCTGTAGGATTGCTGGACTCACCCTCAGAGATAGGGTGAGGTGCTCAGTCATCCGGGAGAGGCTCAGAGTAGAACCGCTGCTCCTCCACATTGAAAGGAGTCAGTTGAGGTGGTATGGGCATCTGATTAGGATGCCTCCTGGACGCCTCCCACTTGAGGTGTTTCGGGCCCATCCCACTGGGATTTGACCCCGGGGCAGACCCAGGACTCGGTGGACAGACTATGTCTCCCAGCTGGTCTGGGAACGACTTGGTATCCTCTCTGAAGAGCTGGAACAGGTGGCGGGGGAGAGGGAAGTCTGGGCTTCTCTGCTTGAACTGCTGCCTCCACGACCCGGACCTCCAGAAAAGCAGTAGAAGATGGATGGATGGATGAACAAAGAGCTGATGTGCCTTGCCAAAAAGTTCCAGTTTTATCTCATCTGTCCATAGGACATTCTCCCAGAAGCTTTGTGGCTTGTCAACATGCAGCTTGGCAAATTCCAGTCTGGCTTTTTTATGATTTGTTTTCAGCAGTGGTGTCCTCCTTGGTCGTCTCCCATGAAGTCCACTTTGGCTCAAAAAACAACAGATGGTGTGATCTGACACTGATGTACCTTGACCTTGGAGTTCACCATGAATGTGTTTAGAGGTTGTTCTGGGCTCTTTTGTTACCATTCGTATTATCCGTCTCCTCCTGCAGCCACGTCCAGGGAGGTTGGCTACAGTCCCGTTGATCTTAAATTTCTGAATAATATGTGCAGCTGTAGTCACAGGAACATCAAGCTGCTTGGAGATGGTCTTATAGCCTTTACCTTTAACATGCTTGTGTATAATTTTCTTTCTAATCTCCTGAGACAACTCTCTCCTTTGCTTCCTCTGGTCCATGTTTAGTGTGGTACACACCAAGTCACCTAACAGCACAGTGACTACTTGTCACCCTTTAAATAGGCCGACTGACTGATTACAAGTTTGTAGACACCTGTGATGTTAATTAGAGGACACATCTTGGTTGAACATGTCCCTATGGTCACATTATTTTCAATCTTTTCTAGGGGTACCATTCCACCTAGCTGCAATGCTCCGTACTGTGGGTGTTTATATATTTACATATTTATTCCATCTAGCTACAATGCTCTGCACTGTGTGTTTATATATTCATATATTTATTCCATCCAGCTACAATGCTCTGCACTGTGTGTGTGTATATATATATATATATTTTATAGTAATATGTACATATGTATATTAGCTGCTCTTGCTTGCTTGTTTTGTTTTTTTTTCTTGCCTTCTGATTGTTGCTCTGAGTGTTGCTATCCCTGTGCTGTTGCAATCCTGGAATTTCCCCGTTGTGGGACTAATAAAGGCTTATCTTATCTTATTTTTGTCCAGGCCTGTTTCATGAGTTTGTTTTTTAAAGTAATTCTGTTGAACCACAATTCAAAAGCATTCTCTGATTTTCACTGGTTAATTTTCATAGAATTTTTATTTATTACCACTTTTGTCAGATTCAAGTTATTTTTGTGACCATTGTGGGTTTTTCTTTCATTAACAGAGGGGTACCAACAATTTTGTCCACGGCTGTATCTCTGGGCCTTTGGCACCTCTCAGACGAGGCTGCAATTATTTTAGCAGAACTCTTAGTCTTAATACTTGGTTGTGTTTTACTTGTCCTATTTTTAACATTGGTTTTGTAGAAAATTTTAACTTGTTTTGGAACCGCCAATCACTTATGAGGCCTGATGGCATTCACCCAAATAGACTTGGTGTACGTGTTTTAAGAGACAATCTGTTCTATTCCATTCAGTGTTTTTTGGTACAGTGACTGAAACTTGGTGTGTTTACTCACTCTGAAGCTCCTGGGTCTGCCAATCAGCCCTTTTTTGGCTCTGTTTCCACTTCTCATATTAATCCAAATAATCTTCACTGTTTGGATCAGTCTTCGATTTATAACCCTACAGAGATTGTGTCTGTCTCCTGTTACCCAAAATATTATAAGTCAAGACAAATACAACACAGCTTGATAAATACACATCTTTCTGCAGCTCCTCCTCATCCACCACCCCCCAACTTTGCCCCTGTCTTCTCCCTTAGAGAACCTTTATCTGCTCCCCCAAAGTTAATAAAAAAGTTAATAAAAATAGAATGCATAAACATCCCAAAGTGATTAAACAAAATGTTGGTAAAATTCAAATCAAACCTCAAGTCTCTAAATTTAATAATTTGGCCTCTGTTCCTCCCCAAAATTTAAAAATTAAATGTGGTTTATTAAATACTAGGTCTCTAACTCCCAAGTCTCTGCTAGTCCATGATCTATTAATCGATCATCAGATCGATTTATTATCCGTCACAGATACTTGGCTTGGGCAAAATGATTATGTTGGTTTGAATGAATCAACTCCCTCTGGTTATTTAAACTGTCATAACCCCAGAGGTTCTGGTCGTGGAGGTGGAGTGGCAGCAATTTTCCGTTCTAAATTACTAGTTAATGTCAAGCAAAATCATGTTTTAATTCCTTTGAGGGCCTGGTCCTCAGTGTGGGGCATGTTGGCTATCTTGACTTGAACCCAATTCTCTTTGCCATAGTTTATCGTCCTCCCTCAGCCTACTCAGAGTTTCTATCCGAATTTGCTGAATTTTTAGCTGATTTAGTGCTGAAATCAGATAGAATAAAATATTGTAGGGGACTTTAATATACATGTTGATGTAGAGAGTGACTATCTTAATGAGGCATTCAATTCAATTTTGGACTCAATGGGGTTTTCCCAGAAAGTAGAAAATTCTACCCATTATCTCCACCATATATTGGACCTTGTTTTGACTTATGGTATAGATATAGAAAATCTGGTAGTGTCTCCTCATAATCCTGTACTGTCAGACCATTGTCTGTTAACCTTTGATTTCACTATTTCTGATTATTTGACTCCTAAAGAAAAATACTACTACAGCAGATGTCTTTCAGATGACACTGTTACCAAATTTTTGCAGATTGTCTCCTCTATACCATGGGTCAACACAATGGAAATAAAAGACGGAGAGCCTGCTCCTTTTGTAATTCATAGCATGGTAGATATTGTTACAGCCTCTCTGCATCGGACTCTAGATTTGGTAGCCCCTTTAAAAAAGAAAAAGTCTAACCAGAGATTTCTAACCCCTTGGTTTAACTCAGAAACTCGTAGCTTAAAACAGAAGAATCGTCAATTGGAAAGGAAATGGCATTCTACTAATTTAGATGAATTCTATTTAGCATGGAGAAATCATCTCTGAATTTATAAAAAATCTCTTAGAAAAGCTAGATCAAGTTATTATTCTGCATTAATAGAAGCAAATAAGAATAACCCCAGGTTTCTTTTCAACACTATAGGCAGGCTGACAAAGAGTCAGGACTTGGTCATTCCTCACATCCCCCCTGAGCTTTCTAGTCAGGACTTTCTGAACTTTTTCAATCATAAAATTTTATCTATTACAGATAAAATCAGTCAGATTCTTCCTACCGTAAACTCAAGTACATTAACTACTACAACTCCCTCAATTGATATCTGTTTAGATAAGTTTACTCCAATCGACCTCTTAAGAGTTGGATAAAATAATTTCCTCATCTAAGCCTTCATCTTGCCTTTTGGACCCTATTCCTACCACATTATTTAAAATCGTCTTCCCAATTATTGGTAGCTGTACTCTTCATATAATTAATTCTTCTTCTAATTTATTCTTCTTCTTCATATAATTAATTCATTCTTACTTCCGCCCTCCAAAGAGAGCAGTCGCATTTTTTCTCTGCTCCCGCTCCCTGTCTCTCCCTCCCTAACTGACTGGATCCCAGCTTGCTATTGTCTGTGTCTGCGTGTCTCTCTACTGCTGATTCATCCAACGAAATTATGGATTTAATAAGCTGGGCTTTGAATGCAATCGACACTGTGTTTTCAACGAGGAAATCAGGTCCGGGGGAGCCTATTTGTCCCGCAGGGACTGCTGCTGCGGGTTACATTAAGGATACAAGCAATTGGAAACTCTTGTGTCTGTGTGATCTTTCTATTGAAGATATTGAAGATTTATATCTATTCGGAGCAATGGTCACCGGAATTCTACTGATCGGCCTTGGGATTGTTCTGGTGCACCGCAAATTGAAGAAGATGGACAGAGCTTATCAAAAAGCGGACCCGGCGAAGCTCTCTCATCAATTCGACCAACTGGGCAGGACTCTGACAGCGGCCAATGGAGAACTGTACAGGAAGATGGAATACATCACGATCACGCTGAGAGCTGTTCACGACTCGATTTCAAAGCCTGGCATTGATGGATCTGGAGCACTGAATCCGTAAGAGAATGGAAAGTTTTTTTTCTCTGAAGTCAGTGCTATTCGACCTGTTTTTCGGCACCCTCAGCACTCAGTCCTCCTGATGATCAACAGTATAATTGTTTTCATAACATTGGCGGACAGTATCTGACTCTCAAGGACAGCTGTCTGGCTCAGACTATTCCATCTGCCGTGCTCAAGGACACGTGCCTTTGCCTTAGACACTAGTCATAACATCTGCTGAGAGAGAGACTATTGCTGTTCACCCACTGACTGCCACTGATTGCATCCAACACACACACATACTGACCCATTTATACTGACGAAGACATATTCATTCGCTGCTCTCTCTGTGTCATTGTGTGGATTCTATTGTCTGCTAATTGTGCATTGAGAGTTTTTTTCTTGTAATCACAATATTGGTCATATAAATGAACTTTATTTTGATCAACAATGCTTTTTTCTCTCTCCTATTGTGTCCCCTCCCCCCTCCCCCCCACCTTCTATTCCCCTCCTGCTGACAGGCGCCTCCATGGCTTGCCGCGTCATTGGGAATGTCATCTATGACGTTTCCAATGTCAAGTCAAATTCCTCGTATATTTACCTGTTTATTTACTTGTAAATGTGCTTGACAATAAACTTATTCTGATTCTTCTTTAACTCTGGGTTATGTACCACTGGCTTTTAAAATTGCTGTAATTAAATCCTTACTCAAAAAGCTGACGCTCGATCCAGGAGTTTTGGCTAACTATTGACCAATCTCTAATCTGCCTTTCATTTCAAAAATCTTAGAAAGAGTTGTTGCCGTGCAATTGTTTGACCACTTACAGGGAGTTGGTTTGTTTCAGGTGTTTCAATCTGGGTTCAGAGTTCATCACAGCACTGAAACTGCCTTAGTGAAGGTCACTAATGACCTCCTTATCGCATCTGATAATGGATGTTTCTGTTCTTGTCCTTTTAAATCTAAGTGCAATTCAATTCAACTTTATTTATATAACGCCATTTCACAACAACAGTCATCTCATAGCACTTTCAACTGTAGGGGAAACCCCCACAATTGCAGAAAGACCCCAGCAATCAGGTGATCCCCTATGAGCAAGCGCTTGGCGACGGTGGAGAGGAAAAACTCCCTTTTAACAGGAAGAAACCTCCAGCAGAACCAGGCTCAGGGAGGGGCAGTCATCTTCTGCGACTGACTGGGGGGGGGGGGGGTGAGGAGATAGAGAAGATGAAAAGAACAGACATACTGTATATGAAAAGAACAGACATATAAGTGCAGCCTTTGACACTATCGATCATGCCATTCTACTTGACAGATTAGAACACTATGTTGGACTAAATGGAACGCCGCTGCAGTGGTTTAGATCTTATTTGTCCGATAGATTTCAGTTTGTTCTCATCAATGATGAATTTTCTTCCAACTCTAAGCTCAGTCATGGAGTTCCACAGGGATCTGTGTTAGGCCCTACTCTTTTTAGTTTATATATGCTTCCGTTAGTTAATTCTGCAGCTGGCCTCTTTCCTGAATCCTGGCCCTCGGGTGTGCCCGGAGTGAGGCCATCATTTCTCCGGCCTGTTTTCCCTGTTCTACCACGTCAACCGGCCTTCTCCCTGCTCCGAGCCAGCAAATCCCCCGCAGGTAGCAGGTGCCTACGTCAACTTTCATCGGCCCCCATTCCTGGCGAGACTGCTGCTGTTACAGAGCCCATCCAGCTGGCGTTGCTTAATGCACGTTCCATCTCAAATAAATCATTCTTTTTGAACGATTTATTCATTACTGCAGGGCAGGACTTTTTATTTTTTGTTGAGACTTGGCAGAGAAGTGAGGAATTTACCTCCTTAATTGAACTTTGTCCACTGGATTGTACCTTCTCCTGTGCTCCGAGATTGACAGGCCGCGGCGGTGGTCTGGCCATCGTGAACAGGCACCGCTTCATTACAAGGACGGTGAGCCATGGAACTTTTTCATCATTTGAACTGATGATTTTAAAAATTGGCTCCTCAAACCCATTTTATTGTGTTTTAATTTACCGCCCTCCAGGAGTTTATGCCTCTTTTTTATCTGAATTTAGTGATTTTTTAACTTCTATTATTAAATTTGAGCAGATTTTATTACTTTGAGATTTTAATTTGCATATTAACGATCCCAATTTCACCTCGCTGGGGCACGCATTTTTTCCAAAATAGACCTGGTCCGCGGTTACCACCAAGTCCCAGTGCGCGCTGAGGACGTACCCAAAACAGCGGTAATAACTCCGTTCGGTCTATTTGAGTTTCTGCGCATGCCATTCGGGTTAAAAGGAGCGGCACAGACGTTCCAGCGCATGATGGATGCAGTGCTGCGCGATCTCCCGCTCGTGTTCGTCTACCTGGACGATATCCTGGTAGCCAGCGCGTCCGAAGACGAACACGAAACCCACCTCACGACGGTTTTCTGGAGGTTGGAGGAGCATGGGTTAATAATCAACCCAGCGAAATGCCAGTTCGGCGTAACGGAGATTGATTTTTTGGGGCACCGCGTCTCTCCAGAAGGAGCGATCCCGCTGCCCGACAAAGTGTGCACCGTAGCGGATTTTCCCCGGCCTCAGACGGTCAGGGCGCTGCAGGAATTTTTGGGAATGGTGAACTTTTATAACCATTTCCTTCCCCGCGCGGCGCAGCTCATGCAACCATTGTACGCCGCGCTCAAGAAACAGAAACCCGCGGATAGGGTCGAATGGACCCTGGAGCGAGGGCGGGCGTTCTCGGAAGTTAAAGCAGCTCTGGCAAACGCCGCACTGCTGGCACATCCAAACCCGACAGCCCGTATAGCGCTCACCATCGACGCTTCAGACGTGGCCATAGGGGCTGTCGTGGAGCAGCGCGTCGCCGGGGCTTGGCAGCCACTCGCTTTTTTCAGCAGAACTTTGCGCGACAGCGAACGTAAATACAGCGCGTTCGACAGAGAGTTGCTGGCTCTCCACCTGGCCATTCGCCACTTCCAGTTCTGGCTGGAAGGGCGCAGCTTCACCGCGTTCGTAGACCACAAGCTATCTCAGAGTTTACTACCGATATTCAGCATGTGTTGGGTAAACTGAATGTAGTGGCGGACTGCCTCTCGCGCGCCGTGGTGGCCCCAGTCTGCGTGGGCATAGATTACGCAGCTATGGCCGCGGAGCAGATTAGCGATGCAGACGTGCGCGCGCTCCAGTTTGGACCAACAGGGTTAAGGCTGGACAGCAGGGTGCTGCAAGACGGCATGCTCCCCCTAATCTGCGATGTCTCCACGGGTCACCCGCGTCCCGTGGTCCCGGCCGCGTGGCGCCGCCGCATGTTTGAGTCGGTTCACACTCTGGCGCACCCAGGAGTGCGCGCGTCGGTCAAAATGGTGGGAGAGAAGTTTGTGTGGCCGAGCTTACACAAACAAGTTAAAGAGCGGGCTGCAGCCTGTGTGGCGTGCCAACGAGCCAAGGTACACAGACACACGAAGGCTCCCTTGGAGCCGTTTCGTATTCCGGCTAAGAGGTTCGACCATGTTCACGTGGACCTCGTGGGCCCCCTCCCGCCATCACAGGGGTGCACGCACCTCCTGACAATGGTGGACCGCACTATGCGCTGGCCAGAAGCGATTCCGCTGGCGGCAATCATGTCCGCAGATGTGACGCGCGCTTTTTTAACAGCATGGGTGGCACGTTTTGGAGTCCTGTCGGACATTACGTCCGACAGGGGCCCTCAATTTATTTCTGAACTCTGGTCCGCGATGGCCCGCAGCCTGGGTGTTACAATTCACCGCACAACCGCGTACAACCCACAGGCCAATGGGTTATGCGAGCATTTTCATAGATCACTGAAAGCAGCACTCAGGGCTTCATTGACGGATGCAAATTGGGTAGACAAGTTACCGTGGGTTTTATTGGGGTTGCGCTCCGTGCCGAAAGAGGATCTGGAAACTTCCCCGGCAGAGCTCGTTTTTGCGCAGCCACTACGGCTGCCCAGCCCGGCAGCAACCCTTCTCAGCTTTTACAGTGTAGCGCAAACACAGGCACGCTGCCGGGACCTGCCCACCACAGTCTTCCGCGTGTTTTTGTGCCTAAAACTTTGAAGAACGCAGAGTTCGTGTTTGTCAGACACGACGCCCACCGCCCTCCATTGCGCCCACCCTATGATGGACCGTTCAGAGTGCTGGAAACAGGGGATAAGCATTTTTTGCTAGACTTGGGGGGTAGGAGGGAAAAAATTGGCATAGACAGACTCAAACCCGCTTTCGTTGTGGCGGACGAGCAAGTGCTGTTGGCTAAGGCCCCTCGGCGTGGAAGACCCCCACGGAGAGCTCCCCAGGGAAACGATTCATCAAAGCAGCCACACGGGCAGAGTGAACCCCCCCCCCCCCTTCCCCTCTCCACGGCTCACCTGCAGTCAGACACACTTCCAGCAGCCCCCCACCGGCACAGCAGTGCCACGGAGGTGGTAAAACCCAGTTGCAGCAGATATGGGAGGAGGCTGAAGCCGAAACAGTGTGTGGACTGATGTGCTATTGTTCTATCTAAGCTGCTGGGGGGGGGGGGCAGTGTGGGCCTCAGGCCTCAGGTTATTTCACACCTTAGACAGAGACAATGAATACACATGGGAGAACAGTGGGAGTGGGGGTTGAATGAAGCGAGGTGTAGATGTCCTGCTGTTATTAGGAAGTGTCTTGAATCCTGTGAAGTGTAACTTGATGTAGAGAGAAGGATGTTTAATGTGACGAGTCATTCTGTTCAGTGCTCGTGAGATGTGAGTGTGCAATAAATCATTTGAAATGAATCTGCCTGTAATTTTACACACTCCACAATAGAGCCTTTGCTGCTGTTGCTCCCAAACTGTGGAACTCCTTACCTTTTGAACTTAGATCTACACCTTCCATTGGTGTTTTTAAGAAGCAACTAAAGACCCACCTTTTTAGCCTGGCTTTTTAATTACCTCCGCCAGGCCGCAGGCCAGGAGGAGGTTATGTTTTTGCCGGGGTTTGTCTGTTTGTCTGTCTGTTGGTTAGCAAGATAACTCAAAAAGTTTTGGACGGATTTCGATGAAACTTTCAGGTGTTGTTGGAAATGGTACAAGGAAGAACTGATTAAATTTTGGGGATGATCCGGATCACCGTCTGGATCCAGGAATTTTTTAAAGGATTCTTTAACATTGTGAGATAGGGCCATTTTCAACACAGAGGATGCGGAGAATCACCATGCTGCAGCGACAGAAGAAATGCAGTGACTCAGGCAACGGCTATCCCCACATGCTATTGAAGCTCATCAAGCTTACTTTTATTTTTTTTTTAATTGATTTTTTTTCTTATTACCTCCACCAGGAGGTTATGTTTTTTTTTTTTGTTTTTTTTTATAAAAGAAGATCTGCTCGATGTTGCCAGTCATGCCTCGTTCATAGTCTAAAAGTGTGAAACACAAAAGGCAACAGAGTGCAGAGTGCATGAGAAAGAAAAAAGGCAGGGAGATAACACAGAGGATGCGGAGAATCACCGTGCTATTGCTAGTCATATGTTTTCATGGTCAAGGAATCTGAAAACGTGCACACAAACACTGTATGGGCGGAACTGTGCCGCTTGGCGGAGGTCTGCGCTCTCCGAGTGCTTTTCTAGTTAACTATGTGTTGATTGTATTTTTATGTCCTCTTACTGTCTACTTTGTTTTTTTTTTACTGTTTTATGTGCCTGTGTTTTTTTGTTTTTTACCATGTTAAGCACTTTGTGACTCTGTCTGTGAAAAGTCCTCTATAAATAAACTTATTATTATTATTATTATTAACATTAACCTTTTGACTCCAAACCCATAGTCTGAGGTCAGGATCTAAGCCGTCCAAGATTTTCCTTAGATATGATGAAATAAATTTGAAAAGGCTACATAATTTCTTTCTGTAGTTATCTAGTTTACAACATTTAGGGAAGGTCAGAGGTCAGAGGTCACCCAAATTTGAAGTCTTCCAAGATTTTTCATAGATACAACTATGGTATTGATTTGAAAAGCATACGTCATTTCTTTCTCTAGTTATTGTGTTCACAAGGTAGGTGCTGACACCGCTGTCGCCCATGTGCCCAGCAGGGTGACATTACCTCTTAAGCCTTTTAGAGGCTGAGGGGTTAAAAAAAAGATGGTCAGCGCGTGTTAGAATGCAGAGGAAAGATGAACAACAGTCACTTCTTTTGAAGAAGTTTGAAAAAAGTTTACCAGTTGAACAAACCTGAGTAACTGGAACGTCAGCTGAAAACTCCCACCAAATGTATGTGTGTTTATATTACTCAAGATTTAAAAAAGTGTTTGGGATCACAAACTGCAAATTCTGTTGCTGAGCCAACAACAGTGTTGTTTAAACACTGTCCACTACACTGGCCAACTTGAAACTACTCCAGATTTTTTTGTTCTAACCCCGTTCTAACAATGTTTAGAGTATATAAAAGGTAACAGCCCTGCTTGTGGTGTTTTGCTTTGTTTGGTCCAGACCTTTTTAGTGAGGAAATGTGTAAAGTTTTATTAAGGAAAACTGTTTTAAAGAATGATTTGTGTTCAATTTACCCAACCAACCCCATGGTTCCGCCTGAACATCTGTTTGTGACCTCTGGACAGCTGTTTTCAGTCAACACAATGTGGGAACAATCAGCAGTGTCATTTTTAACAGCAGGTGGAGTGTGGATACCAACATACAGGACCTTACCTAGCAGCCACCCAAGTAATCAAGCATTTATTAAGCAATCTGATATTGGAATTAGTGTTTTTAGGTTGCTTCAGACAGCTGACAAATTAAAGGAAAAGTATGAAACGTGGCCCCTTCAGTGTGAAGAACCGGTGACCAAGGCCGCCTTAATGAATGGACCAGGCTGGGCTGCACGGCAGGGGCCTACGAAGATCAGGGCCCATCACGAGCCAGTGAAAAAGATCACATTGTTGTTAATTGGTCAAATTCTATGTCCAGCCACTTGATATTCGTGTGTGGCTGCTGATTGGTCTAATTTACAAGTGCCCCACGTGGGTACCACATAACAACAGCCTGTCAGAGGAACTGTTCTGACATGTGACTATGCAAGCACCAGTGAAAAGTGAGAAGTAATTAGCTTGGTCAAACTGTCTGGAAAAAAGTTTGCGTGGCGCTCATAAAATTATTAAGAAGAAAAGAGATTAGGGAAAATGAATTGCTCAGAAAATCCCGAAGCATGAAGGATTTTTCTAAGCTGGAGCATCAAGTGGAGGTGGAGCTGCTAATTACTGCACCAAGGAGACAGGTGGGCCATTAAAGCAAGACCACCGGATCCCGCCGAAAGAAAGCAGGCCAGTGGAGAAGACAAGCTGAGAGATGGGAGACAGCACCAGAAGAGGCCATGATTGCTTACATCAGATAGCTGTGCATGGGACAGTGGACTTGGAGCTTGGTAAAAAGTAGACTGGATCAAGCATGCTAGTGTGTAACCTCACAGTGCTGTTCAGAGTATTACGATAGTTGGACTTAAAGGATGTAATGAAAGATTTTTCAACGAAGGCCAGAAGAAAGCACCTCTGTAAAGGTGACACATGCTCTTTGCAGTGCTCTCCAGTCAGCTGTGCAGGTCTGTGATTGCTGCTGTTGTGCATTGTTTGAATGGGGGAATACTTCACTGATATAACTGTGTTCTTCTGTCATCATTAGACTGTAACTGTGGATCAGTGTCATCCTCCGACACCTGGCATTTAGGCCACGGTGCTGTGTGTGTATGAGAGAGATACTAGACCAACGTGTTCATGCTGAAGGCAGCAGTATCTGTCACACTGGAAAAATATAAACCTTAGTAAGATAAAATATCTTAAATCAAGGCTTTATGCTTGTTTTTCTCGCACGATAATTTTGACATGAATTTCTTTTTGTTGTGCAATTTTCTGTAAGATTTTATTTGCTTTAACACAGTTTTTTTTGGTTGTTGTTTTAAGCAATTTAATCTTACTTTGTTGGCAATTTTTTTCCATAATTTTAACTAACATTATCTATGGTCAGAATGTTTTTGCTTTAACTAAAATTATCTGCCAAGAGAGCAAGAAAATTTGACTTATCAAATTGCTTAAAACAAGTTAAAACTATCTGAAAGCATGTAAAAAAATTTTTACACATAAACTGCACAGCAAGAATAAATATCTTGTCAGACAAAAAACAGGGCGGTACAGTGGTGCAGTGGTTAGCACTGTGGCAGCACAGTAAGACGATCACGGGATCGGTTCCACCCCTGACCATCAGCGACCCTTCTGTGTGGAGTTTGCATGTTCTCCCCGTGTCTGCGTGGGTTTACCCCGGGTACTCTGGTTTCCTCCCACAGGCCAAAAACATGCAGGTTAGGTTGACTGGCATCAGCTGGGGATTCTAACTTGTCCTTAGGTGTGACTGTGAGACTGAATGGTTGTCTGTCTCTCTGTGTTGGCCCTGTGATGGACTGGCCATCTGTCCAGGGTGGACCCTGCCTCTCGCCCAAAAGATGCTGAGATAGGCTCCAGCCCCCCGTGACCCAAAAAGGATTAAGCGGAAGAAAAAATGGACGGACAAGAAAAAAGCAGCCTTATTTCATTTTACTTATATTTGACTTTTCACAGTGTAGCTGTGTGTTCTAGCTCAAAGTTGCATCATTTCTCCAAGAGAAACAAAAATGAGGCTGTAGTGGCTCAGGAGGTAGAGCAGGTCACCCAATAACCAGTTTGAACCCCACCTTGCTGTTGTGTCCTTGGGCAAGGCACTTTCCCCACCTTGCCTCCAGTGCATTCGTGGTTCATGACACTGATGTATGAATGTGAATAAATGTTGGGTGGTGGTGGAGAGGCCGTTGGCATGGGTTGGCAGCCATGTTTCCGTCAGTCTGCCCCAGGGAAGCTGTGGCTACAGAGGTAGCTTACCACTATCATTGTCTGTCAAGTGAATGAATAATGGAGTCATTGTCAAGTGTCTTTAGGTGTCATGAAAAGTGCTCTATAAATGCAATCCATTATTAAAAACATACCTATCACACATTTTTAAACTCAGATTCTGTTGGGGGGGGGGGGCTACAAATCCTCTTATGCCTGGAGCCCAACGGCAAGTTAAGGTGGCCCTGCTGGTGACTCTGTCACGGTGCCATGGTTTATAAGAGTTAGTGCAACGTGATTCTGTTTTCAGTGATCTCGTCTATCCTACAGTGATTCCTATGATAAAACATTACAGTCCAGGTCTCCTCCAACATGACAAGACTCCCATAAAGGAATGTGCCTTTTGCTATGTCCATCAAGTGGCCAGCTTTAGACTACACAGTTTTTTTGTCTTTCATGATGTCACGACAGCAATAGCGAGAACTTTAAAGTAAAGGAAATGACCTTAGATGTAACTGTGATGCAGCTGCATTGTTAGCTAGCCGGATAACACGACCCCGTTTGCTGTATGTAAACGGACGGTCACCAGCTGAGGAACAAAGGATCAGCTTTTGGGCACAGTATAATATTAAAGTAATGACTGGCATGGTGACGTCGACTTGTGTTTACTGCCGTCACTCTGATGGCCAGTATCAGGAACATGTCACTGACCATCACCAAGGACGGTTGGTTTGGTTTCCTTTCACACACAGTAATCCAAGTTCACCAAAATGCATCACTTCACACTATGCAAGAGTCTGAAGACCGCCTAAGTCCCGCCCCCTCTACTTTTGCATATGGGGCCTTAAATCGGAAAAATTCTCCACAGAAATGAATGGCAAGAGTGAAATTATCTTTCGATCCCAATCAAATTCTGCCACGAGTTACACCTATGATGTTTGTCAATTCAAAAGATAATTTTCCATGGATTTAAAGTTGTCGGCTGTCGTATAATAACAGAGTGAAAATGATTAGTGGGCTACACCTCTCATCATCCCACGTCACCAAACACGATCATGGAGGTTTCCCGCGCAAAACTCACCTCCTGTTTTCTGGCCGATGAAAGAAGGATCCAAAGAGGAGAAAAAGATTTGGACTTTGAGAGCTGGAGCTGATCCAGAGGACGGTCCGTTACTTCACCCTGGGTGCGCTTTGAAAATGTGACATAAGGTACGTGACTCTCTTTGTAGTCTTTTCATTTATGTATTTTCACAACCTTATACCTTAACAGTTAGACAACAACCTACACTGTTAATTACATGGAAAATTATCTTTCAAACTGACAAGCATCATTATGTGTAACTCGTGGCAAAATTCGATGGGGATGAAAAGATAATTTTGCTCTTGCCATTCATTTCAATGGAGACTTTTTCCCAATTTAAGGTCCCATGTGTGGAAGTGGAGAAGGTGTGACTGAGGCTCTCTGTTGGCCAGATGGACACCATCACAACAAGAAATGTAGACACAGGAAGTAGATCCTGTGTTGCTGTGACAGGGAGAGAAGACAGAAGCTAACATGCGTGAGTTTCTTCTCCCCCTGGTAATTATTTTTTTTTTTTTTATTTCATTACTTGCATTTACCATTTAAAGTAAATAAAACGGTTTGAAAATGATGCAAAGCTACAGATTCAACACAACATGTTGATGCAATGGATTTTCCCAACGTGCATATGGAGACAACACATGAAGCAGCGTGCAATAATCCTCCTGAACTGCAACCTGCTCATCATCCAGAAATATTTCCAAGTACCAATCGGGTATATAATTCAGAGCTTGTGGTATCATTTTAATTTGGCGTGCTTTCACACCTGAAGAGCTGCACCACAGTTCACCAGATGATGTGAATCAAGACCCGTCTGTTTGGTGGGTCTTCGTCTAGCTTACTTGGAATGTAAATGTGATGACTGTATCCTCACTAGATGAAACCAAGCACACTAAAAGGGAAAGAAGACAGTTGAATTCATATATACTAGCATCTGTAGGTGAGAAAGCAGCCCGAAACACAAAGGGAAATGCTTTTTAGAGGAAAGGAGCTCATTTCTCCAGAAGAGTCAGGGAGACCTGATGGATCCGTGTCAAGGAAACATGGACTACAGCAGAGTAAGACCTTACACCTGTGTTTTTGTTTCTGCCTTTCAGTTGTCACCTGACATGACTAGATCCCTCACAGAACAGACAGATGATAAATGAAAAGTACCGTTTCTCCTCCGAGTATCAGAAGGTCAAAGTTTCAGCCTGAAGACAGTTTTCTAGTGTTTTATGGTCTTTTTCAGTCACAGGTTTGTCCTCCTGCTGTTCAGAACCTCCCCTCTCCTCCTTGGTGGATTGCACCATCTCCCCCTGATTATCCACTGGGCCATTTTCGTCGTTACTGTCCCTCTGTGTCTCCACACCGTTTCTCCTCGTCTCCTCCCTCTCCACCTTTTGCCTCTCCAGCTCCTCCTCAGTGGCCTGCAGCTGCAGCTGCTGCATCAGCTCCTCCAGCTTGTGAGCCTTGCGCAGCTCATTCTGCTGGATGATGGCACAGAGGTGCTCCGTCAGCTGCTCCTTCACCTCAGTCTTCTTGTGCAGATCCACCTTGGCCGTCACGTATTCCACCTCGGCCTTCTCGTAGCGCTTTCTGAGTGAGAATCAGTGGAGAAAATATACTGGTTAAAACACGAAGACAAACAACAGACCCTGAGGATTTATATGCTGTGTTTTATGGCTCCATTTCCTTGATGCATAACTGTAACGCTTTGACAGCAGTGTTTCATTTCAGCTGCAGTTTGTGTTGTACTGGGTCCAAATACGGCTGCTTTATGACAATTAATACACCCCATGACCAAATATGCCAGGGGTCTATTATAGAACATATTCATCTTTTCTTGCCTGCTTTTTGTCAGAAAATTAACTATTTATGAGCAGAAATGAAGTCAGAGCTGAAAGTGGAAAACTTTTTTCTCAAGACAGAAATAATCCTAGAAAACTATGAATGATATGGAACATTATGACAATGAGGCTAATTAATATAATCCATAAAGGCCAAAAGAAACATTTGTAAATTGGACAAAAAGATTTAGGAGTTAGGTGTAAAATATTGGTGGTGGAATCACTCAGAATTAAAGGGGATTTCCTCATGACAATTTCCACATTTCTACTCCTAGTTTATTACTAGAGGAGCTCAGCCTCAGCTCAAAATAATCTCATTTATCTTATATTAAACTACGGTCACAAAGATTCTTACAAACGATGGGTTCGTAAGAATCTCCCAGTTCCTACAACTTCTGGACTTCGCAGACATGCATGGAGGGGGGCATAGTTTCTTACAGCTGCCGTTCAATTCATAAGAGCAACTTGGGGCATTCTTGAGAAATGAGGTCCTTTTCTGTTGTACGATGGTCCTAGAGTTCTTACATTCTTCGTAAGGGTGCCTTGGGATCTTCCTAGGGCATACTTACTGCCATCTTATGAACAAATCTTGAACAAGACCACTGACCTGCCCACAAACTTAGTTTACAAACGCTGGATTCTCCAGCAGTTGAGAAGGCAGAGAGCTAGCTAGATCGACAGATGTACTTTATTGATCCCAAACTGGGAAATTACAGTGTAACAGCAGCATGACAGTAGACAACCAAATGACAGAAACACACACAGCATAACAGACAAAAGGATCACCCATGGAAAGTAAAACTGATAAAAAAAAAGAAGCTTATATACATCATAGATGAATAGATGGTGACCCGTATAGATACATGAATCATACCCGGTGTAACAATGCAGGACTATCAGGTAGAGTGAAATGTGAGGCACCAATTAGTCTGTAAGGTGCAGTATGGCAGCACAGTTAAGACCAGAATTCAACATCAGAGTGAGTTATTGCACAGTGAAATGGCATGAGGCAGGAAAGATTTCCTCTATCTGACCATTCGTCAGTGAAGCTGTAGCAGTCTGCTGGAGAAAGTGCTCCGCTGTCTGTCCAGTGTGTGGTGGAGGGGGTGATCAGGAATGTCCATGATGGATAACAGTTAGTTCAGTGTTCTCCTCTCCACCACAGTCTCAAAGGTCTCTGGCCTGAGACCAATCACAGAGCCAGCCCTCTTGATGATCTTGTCTAGTCTGTTGGTGTCGCTGGCTCTGATACTGCTACCCCAACAGACAGCAGCAAAGAAGATGGTGCTGGTGACAACAGCCTGTAGAAAAGCTCCAGCATCCTGTTTCACACACTGAAGGATCTCAGCTTCCTCAGGAAGTAGAGTCTGCTCTGCTTTGTATGTGTTCACAGCCATTCATAAGAGTATTTGTGACTGTAGCTTTACTCCAGTGATTTACTTCAGTTTCACTCTTCACTTTTTTCAAGCAGCTGCCAGAGCATCATTGTGTATTGTTTCACCACCTAACAGCAATTTTAATGACTGTACTTACAGAGTGGGGTGGGGCAAAACATCAATTCGGCGAGCCAAGAAGACAACACAAACTATCTATAAATGCATGAAATCTCTGTCTGTGTGTCTGTCTGTCTGTTCCACGTATGTGCTCACCTACTGTCTGGGTGTGTGGTACACCAGCTCCATGGCCGAGAACAGGAAGGCTGTGCAGACGATCATCAACACCGCCCAAAAAATTATCGGCAGCCCTCTGCCCTCCTTGGAAGACATCTCCAGAGCCTCCTGTCTCAGAAGGATCAAGGCCATCACAGAAGACCCCTCACATCCCACCCACCACCTGTTTGACCTGCATCCCTCTGGATGACGGTTCAGATCGATCAGGTCCCACACCTCCAGACTGACGAACAGTTTCTTCCCTTGGGTCATCCGAACTGCAAACAGTCAGTGGCCCCACCCCCTCCCTCTGAACGCTCACATGCACAGAACTGAGAACCTTTTAATTATCACAGTAACTCACCTATCTTTGTACTCCTCACTTTCATGTATATTGACTCATCCATGAAATCACTACTGCACATACTTTCCATAATCCTTGGGCCCTTTTACTCCATTATGTGTTCTGTACTCCACACTCCTATGTACATAGCTCTACCCGCAAAGCCACTACCGTTCCTGTGTATATACCGATGGGCAATTTGCTATTTTTAGAAACAAAGATAGGCGCCGCCCCTATACACCATATGGTGTCCCACATGCTGTGAAAGGGAATTAACCATTTGTTATTTTTACTTTTACCTTTACCTTAGTCGTACGGTTAATCATGTGTTCTGTAACTGTTTTATTTCAAATTCTTCTCACTTACTTTATTGCACAGTAGCCTGGTTGAGCCCCCACCAAGCTACTGCATCACTAGTCATCACTAACTTGACACTTTTCATAATACGTGTTTTCACACCAATTTAAGTCCACACTAAGGTTCATGGTTTTGTTTCATTGTCCACATTGGGTCAAGTTAGGTTTGGTTTCACACTACTCCTTATCCAAATGAACGAAACAACTTTATGAGACATTGTGGAGGACCCACTCAGTATGTCAGTGTTTCCATTGAGACGGAAGGACAAGGGGAATCGTCATGGGGGGTTTGTGTGTTGATGCAAACAGTGACAAAGAGAATGGGAATTGCAAAGTCTTTCATGTTACTGCAGCACCACAGGTGACTGAGTGGGTCGTAGGCTATAAAAGGAGAGGTGCCTGTGACCTGTGCCTTTTTTCTGATGCTTGTGATTCTGGAGATGTGAGAGAGAGAAATTAATAAAGCCTGCTTTGTTCTGGACCGCTCTGCCTGGTTATACCTCTCACCACACTGGTGACCCTTGACGCACAATGGAACTCGAGGTGAACACCCCGGAGACGACCCGGACTGGAGGTGCCCGCAACGTGTGCGCCGTTTTGGTCAAACTCCCAGACTTTTGGCTACACGACCCGAAGTCTTGGTTCCTCCACACCAAGGCCCAGTTCACTCTCTGGGGAATAACGGCAGATGACACCAGATACTACTACGTGGCTGCAGCACTGGACGCATGCACAACTCAGCAGGTGGTGAGCCTGCTCCAACGGCCCCCAGCCCACGACAAATACGAGGCTCTCAAAACCGCGCTGACCCGGTGCTATACGCTCTCAGACTGCAAGAGAACGGAAAGGCTCCTGATGCGCTCCAAGTTGGGAGACGGGTCCGCGGTCAAGTTAAAGGGGAAGATGTTGGCGCTGATGGGCACAGATGACGGGCATTTCCTCTTTGTCCACTTTTTCCTCCGGAACCTCCCGACGGCAGCCAGGGCGGTCCTTGCCAATTCGCCGCTGCTGGACACACGCAACTACCAGGTGCTAGCGCAAGAGGCAGATCGGATTATCCTCACCACCAGAGCCCTCGCAGTGAACGCAGCAGCGTCAGAACCCAGCGAGTCGGCCAGCAGAGGCGAGGAGCCAACGATGGTGGCTGCAGCGGAAGCCAAGAAGCACTGGAGAGACACACTCTGTGTCTACCATCGCAGTTTTGGAGAGGACGCATGCCGATGCATGACACCGCGCCAATTCAAGCGCTCAGGAAACGCCAGGGCCGGCAGTGGGTAGCAACTGCGACTGCCGGTGAAGCGAGCAAGCTGCTCTATGTGACAGACTCGCGCTCGGGGAGACGGTTCCTCTTGGACTCCGGCTCCCAAAAGAGTCTCATCCTACCGTCCTACGCAGACTGGCTGGCGGGAACTAGCAGCCCCGAGCTGACGGCCGCAAATGGCTCAGAAATTAAGGCTTTTGGTGAGAGGACACTGACTGTATCCTTGCACGGCCATACATACCAATGGACACTCGTCATAGTGGCATGCAGCTTCCCCATTTTGGGCGCTGATTTTTTGTGTGCACACGGTCTACTAGTCGATGTGGCTAACAGATGTCTGATTAACGCAATGTCTTTTGATTCTCTCCCCTGTACAGCTAGAGGAGCTGGGCCCACAATGATAGCCAACGTCACAGCTCCGGGGGGTTAAGTTCCACACAGTACTCACCCAGTTCCCAGCACTCACGGTCCCAACTTTTTCGGCAACCGTCACTAAACACGGGGTGGAGCACTTCATTACCACCACAGGGCCGCCCGTTTTTGCACAACCTCAGCGCCTGGACGTAGCTAAACTGGTCCTAGTGCGCGAGGAGTTTGCCAACTTGGAAACGTTGGGCATCATCAGACGCTCAAACAGCCCATGGGCATCCCCGCTACATACGGTTCCTAAAGCTGAGGGATTGTGGCGACCATGCGGCGATTTCCACAGATTGAACAACGCCACAGCACACGACCGTTACCCGATCCCCCATATTAAGGATTTTTCCGTTCACCTCACCGGGGCACACATTTTTTCCAAGATAGACCTGATCTGCGGTTACCACCAGGTCCTGGTGCGTGCTGAGGACATACCTAAGACAGCAGTAATAACCCCGTTTGGTCTTTTTTTTGAGTTTTTACGCATGCCTTTTGGGTTAAAAGGTGCAGCGCAGACATTCCAATGCATGATGGATGCAGTGTTGCGCGGTCTGCTGTTTGTGCTCGTCTACCTGGACGACATCCTGGTGGCCAACGCATCCGAAGACAAACACGTAGCTCACCTCAGGACAGTTTTCCAGAGGTTGGAGCAGCACGGATTAATAATCAACCTGGCGAAGTGCCAGTTCAGGGTGACGGGAATCGATTTTTTGGGACACCGCATCTCACCGGAGGGCGCGATACCCTTACCGGACAAAGTGCGCACAGTAGCAGATTTTCCCCAGCCTCAGATGGTCAGGGCATACAGGGGTTTTTGGGGATGGTTAACTTTCACAACCGTTTCCTCCTCCGCGCAGCCCTGCTCATGCAGCCGTTGTACACCATGCTTAAGAAACGGAAACCGGCGGACAGAGTTGACTGGACTCCTGAGCGAGAGCAGGCGTTTTCCGAGGTTAAAACAGCCCTGGCGAACGCCACACTGCTGGTGCACCCGAACCCGGCGGCTCGGATAGCGCTCACTACCGACGCGTCGGACGTGGACATAGGGGCCATCATGGAGCAGCGTGTCGCAGGTTCTTAGCAGCCGCTTGCTTTTTTTTTAGCAGGTCTTTGCGCGACAGTGAGCGTAAATACAGTGCGTTCGACAGGGAGTTACTGGCTCTCCACCTGGCCATACGCCACTTCCAGTTCTGGCTGGAAGGGCGCACCTTCACTGCGTTCATGGACCACAAGCCGCTAACGTACGCTATGGCCAAGGTTTCAGGACCATGGTCGGGCCAGCAGCAGAGACGGCTGGCTGCAATCTCGGAGTTTACGACCAACATTCAGCATGTGGCCGGTAAACTCAGCGAGGTGGCGGACTGCCTCTCGCACGCATTAGTGGCCCCAGTCTACGTGGGGACAGATTACATGGCCATGGCCGCTGAGCAGATCGGCAATGCGGACATTTGCGCGCTCCAGTCTGGACCTACAGGGTTAAGGCTGGAGAGCAGAGTACTGCAAGACAACCCCCCCCCAAATCTGTGATGTCTCCACGGGCTGCCCACGCCTGGTGGTCCCACGCGCATGGCGCCGCCGCGTTTTTGAGTCGGTTCACTCCCTGGCGCACCCAGGAGTGCGTGCGTCAGTCAAAATGGTGGGAGCAAAATTCGTCTGGCCGAGCCTGTGCAAACAAGTGAAAGAGTGGGCTGCAGCCTGCATAACGTGCCAGCGAGCCAAAGTGTGCACTGGCACACAAAGGCCCCTTTGAAGCCGTTCCATATCCCAGCTAAGAGGTTCGACCGCGTTCACGTGGACCTCGTGGGCCCCCTCCCGCCATCGCAGGGGTTCACGCACCTCCTGACAGTGGTGGAACGCACCACGCGCTGGCCCAAAGCAGTCCCGCTAGCTTCCACTGCGTCCGTAGACGTTGCACACGCTTTTTTGACGATATGAGTGGCATGTTTCGGTGCCCCTTCGGATATCACGTCCGACCGGGGCCCGCAGTTTGTTTCCGACCTCTGGTCCACCATGGCCCGGAGCCTGGGCATCACGCTTCATCGCACGACCGCATACAGCCCCCAGGCCAATGGGCTATGCGAGCGTTTCCAAAGATCACTTAAAGCAGTGCTCAGGGCTTCGCTTACGGATGCAAATTGGGTGGACCGGTTACCGTGGGTTCTATTAGGGTTGCGTTCAGCACCGAAGAAGGATTTGGCAGCCTCCCCAGCAGAGCTGTTTTTTTCCCAGCCACTGTGGCTCCCAGGGGAATTTTTGCCGGACAGCCCCACGCCGAACACCGACCCATCCCCGCTTTCACTGCATAGCGCAGTGGTTGGCCACCTCCCTCCAGGAGGGTGGTCGCCAACCTCCTGTAGGATGCTTCGTCATCACCAGTGATGCGTCCTATCACTGATGTGTCATCCACAAACTTTAGGATGATATTGTCCTTGTGGGAGGCAACACAGTCATGGGTGAAGAGGCTGTAGAGGATGGGGCTGCGAACACAACCCTGTGGGACACCTGTGTTTGTGATGATGCTGGCTGAGGTCCTGTTACCCATTCTGACAGACTGGGGCCTGCCAGTTAGAAAGTCCAGTAGCCAGTTGCAGATGGTGGGGTGCAGGCCAAGTGAAGACAGTTTGTCGGTGAGTTTGTGGGGGATGACTGTGTTGCAAGGGGAGCTGTAGTTGACAAAGAGCATCTTAATGTAGGAGTCTTTATCTCCCAGGTGGGAGAGAGAATAATGGAGTGCTGCAGCGATGGCATGACCTGTTGGGCCGGTAGGCGTACTGCAGGGGGTCCAGGGTGCCCGGTATGCTGTCCTGAATCAGGGGCAGCAACACTCTCTCGAAGTACTTTATGATGATTGGAGTGAGTGCTACAGGTCTGTAATCATTCAGACAGGTCGGCGGACTCCTTTTGGGGAAGGGGATGATGGTTGTCATTTTGAAGCAGGAGGGGACTGTGTTCTGGTTGAGGCAGAGGTTGACGATTGCTGTGAGAACGCCAGTCAGCTCTGCAGCGCAAGCTCTGACGGCCCGCCCAGGTATGTTGTCTGGTACTGATACTTTGTGGGGGGTTGATATTCCTCAGTGCTTTGTTTACCTGGCCTTGTGAGACTCTTAGTGGAGGGGGTTGGGGGGGTGCGTGAGTGTGTGTGTCTCTTCTCTTCTCTGTGCTGTGGCTGGTGGTCTCCAAGCGGGTGTAAAAGATGTTGAGATCGTCCGGCAGGCTGTTTGTAGAGCTAGTGGTGCTGCTGTTGGTCCTCTTGTAGTCTGTGATGTGTCGCAGGCCTTGCCACATGTGCCCTGCTTTGATTGATTGATTGATAAATCCTAGAAGTTAGTCAGCTAATGGTTAACTGACGTAAGAGGGAGAGCAGAGTTGGATAGATGAAGAATGTTTCTTAAAGTGACAGGCTTTATATCAGAGCATTTCAAGAAAGCTACGAAAAATACAAAACAAATTTGCTTCAATAATTAACAAGAGCACTCTGAGGCGAGTGCCATATCCTCCCCACCTCAGTTTTCTTTGAAGATCCCAATACTTACTGATGGATCAGTTTTCAACTTTTCAATATAACTATTGTGGCAGAACCAAATTATGATAAGCCCATCATCTACAAATGTACAACAAAGTATACAACCCATAGCTGTAGGTGAGGATCCTGAGGTGAACCTGTGTAGCAAGTATGATGACCCTAGAGAGCTTTACACATTCTATACTTAGAGATCATAGGGAGTGTCAACCTTGACCACCTTTTGATCCCAAACCTGTAGTCAGAAGTCATAGTGTCAGAGTGAACTTGTGTAACAGGTTTGGTGGCCCTAGCTTTCTTTGTTGTTGAAATATACTTTATAAGCACCTTGGTGCACCTATAATTTTGCTCTGGATCAAAATTAAAAGTCCAAAACACATTAGGGCAGTTTTACCAAGTCAGCGCAAATTAGCAAGTGTGTAATTGGTATGGCTTACGGCCATACCACCCTGAACACGCCTGAGCTCGTCTGATCTCGGAAGATAAGCAGGGTCGGGCCTGCTTAGTACTTGGATGGAGACCGCCATAAGCTTACAGGTGCTGTAAGCTTAAGGTCCATTGTTCCAGCTGAACTCGGACCTACATGGGTCTTTGACTTTGTAAAACTTTTGCACATTTCCTCGACGCATGAGCTCCCTTCATCACCCTGACTCCGTCGGTCAAGAGGAGACATGGAGATATTACCAACAGACCAGCAGCTCAGAGAGAGATGCAATTTAGACAGAGTGCCTAAAGGGAGTGGCCAATTTGACCTGCTATGATGTATGGTTTGGAGACAGTGGCGCTGACAAAAAACAGGAGGTAGAGCTGGAGGTGGGAGAGTTGAAGATGCTAAGATTTCCCATTGGGAGTGACTAGGAGAGACAGGATTAGAAATGAGTTATCAGAGGGACACAATTCAGATTGAGCGGTTTGGAGACAAAGTAAGGGAGGCAAGACTGAGATGGTTTGGACATGTGCAGAGAAGGGATAGTGGAGGTAGTGGACAAAGGATGCTGAAGATGGAGCTGCAAGGCAGGAGGAAAAGAGGAAGACCACAGAGAAGATTGATGGATGTAGAGAAGGAGGACATGGAGAGGGTTGGTGTTACAGAGGAAGATGAAGGGATGGGGTGAGATGGAGGCACATGATCTGCTGTGGAGACCCCTGAAGGGAGGAGCCGGAAGAAAAAGAAGAAGAAGACAACTGTTGTCAAGGGAGTACAAATAAAATTTAAGAACTTAGATAAAATATGAAAAAGAACGAAGATCCAAAAGAACTCTCGTTCTCCAAAAGAACGAGATCGCGGATACAAGCGGCTGAAATGAGCTTTCTCCGTAGGATTGCTGGACTCACCCTCAGAGATAGGGTGAGGAGCTCAGTCATCCGGGAGAGGCTCAGAGTAGAACCGCTGCTCCTCCACATTGAAAGGAGTCAGTTGAGGTGGTATGGGCATCTGATTAGGATGCCTCCTGGACGCCTCCCACTTGAGGTGTTTCAGGCACGTCCCACTGGGAGGAGACCCCGGGGCAGACCCAGGACTCGGTGGAGAGACTATGTCTCCCAGCTAGTCTGGGAACACCTTGGTATCCCCTCTGAAGAGCTGGAGCAGGTGGCTGGGGAGAGGGAAGTCTGGGCTTCTCTGCTTGAACTGCTGCCTCCGCGACCCGGACCTCCGGAAAAGCGGTAGAAGATGGATGGATGGATGGATGGATGGATGGATAAAATATGAAACATTATTTCCTAAAGTGTAGCTGCTTCTTCATGGTGTGTTAAAACCACGGTATCATATTGGCACAGAACATTCTTCTATTTCCATTCAAGCCCTAATGAGTAGGTCCACTTGCTCCAACAACTTCCCAATAGACAAACACTGTTCTAACTGTGAGGAGGAGAATGGCACATGTTGTCTGGAAACACTGTTACCAAACCAGACCATGTCAAACATGTTCAAAAGTCAAATTTCACCAATGGGTTTTAGGTTGCATCGCACCAACTGATTAAATCAATGTAATCATAACATAATCCAGCACAGAGTGTGTGAAGGTCAGCATTTCTTCCTGTTATAAAAACATTGATAAAGAGCTGTAATCACATGTTGAACAGAGAAACCACAGCTGCATCCACAAGGTCAAATACACAGTAACCGCAACTGTGTCTGAGTGCTACACTACACTTCAGTATATAGCAGGAGCAGGGACATACACTCTCTAGATCACTGCTGGAAGTTTACAGTTAAGATAAAAATGGAATTTTATTCAAAATACAAAAACATGCATTTTATGATCTATCACGGTGGTCCACAATCTGTGGGTCGCAACCCATTGGTGGGTCACAGACAGAGGTTGCACTAGAATTATTGCCATCCTTCATCTTGAAGGACAGGGTGGTCAAGATTCCATCATGATCTATTCTAATCCGTCATTACTGGGGCTGTCACGGTGGTGGAATTTTCCATGCGGTGATGGTGGGTATCTCAATAGAGCAATATACCTGCCGCTACTTGGCCCAGGCAGTGCTGACTCAACTTTAATATACTGCTTTATGGAAATAATCAGGGCTTTTTTTTAAAGTGAAACAGCAGCTCACTTTGCCAGCCAGATTGTCTGTGATGAGGGAATCCTGCACACAAGCCAGTGCACTCCTAGTGCCGGTCCCAAGCCTGGGTAAATGGGGAGGGTTGTGTCAGGAAGGGCATCCGACGTAAAACCTTTGTCAAATGAAACATGCGGATCATGGACGAATGAGACTTTCATACTGGATCGGTCGAGGCCCGGGTTAACAACGACCACCACCAGTGCTGTTAACCAACAGCGGTGGAAATTGGGCTACTGTTGGTCGGTGATTGAAGAGGAGGAGGAGAAGGGGAAGGCGTGTTAGGAGGGAGAGAGAGAAAAGGAAAGGTAGAAGTGTGGAGGTGAGAGTAGGGACGTTAAATGTAAGGACTATGACTGGTAAAGGCAGAGAGTTGGCTGATATGATGGAGAGAAGAAAGGCAGATATACTGTGTGTTCAAGAAACCAGATGAAAGGGAAGCAAGGCTAGAAGAGGCTAGATTAAAGTTTAACTCCACCTCCAATGCTAGGAGCATTGGAGGTGGAGTTAAACTGTTCTACCATGGTGTAGATAGGAAGAGAAATGGAGTAGGAGTAATTTTGAAGGAAGAGTATGTAAAGAGTGTTCAGGAGGCATAGAGGGAGTCAGACAGAATCCTGAGTTTAAAGCTAGAAGTCAAAGGTGTGGTGTTGAACGTTGTCAGTGTGTATGCCCCACAAGTTGGATGTCAGGTAGAAGAGAGAGAGAAATTCTGGAGTAAGTGGATGAAGCGGTAGGGAGTGTTCCCAGGGGAGAGAGAGTGGTGATTGGAGTGGACTTTAATGGACATGTAGGTGAAGGGAGCAGAGGTGTTGAGGAGGTTCTGGGTAGGTCTGGTCTTAAGGAGAGAAATGTGGAAGGACAAATGGTTGTGGATTTTGCTAAAAGGATGGAAATGGCTGTGGTGAACACAGACTTCAAGAAGACAGAGGAACATGGGGTGACTTACAAGAGTGGAGGAAGGTGCACACAGGTGGACTACATCTATGCAGAAGGAGAAATCTGAAAGAGATAGGAGACTGCAAGGTGGTGGCAGGGGAGAATGTAGCTAGACAGCATTGGATGGTAGTCTGTAGGATGACTTTGGGAAGCAAGAAGAGGAAGAGAGTGAAGGCAGAGCCAAAGATGAAGTGGGGGAAGTTACAGAAGGAAGAAGGTCACACAGAGTTCAGGAAGGAGACTTCTTCTCCTTCTTCTTTTAGGTTTGTTTGGCAGTTGGCAACCAGCTTACAGGCGCATTACCACCACTGACTTGATTATCATCACTCTATATCTTTGTATAAGGAGTTCTTATAAGGCTTATGTGTGAAAAAATGATCTGTCCTCGGACTATTCAACAAGCCTGCTTCCACTTGGTGAGGTGTGGTATTCAGCAAGAAGTCGATACAGGCTCTGGGTGGTAGAGAAGAATTACCAGATGATTGGGAAAGTACAGCAAAAGTATTGGGGGAAATGGGTTGAAAGGTACAGTCATGAGAAAAAATTAGGACACCCTGTATAAGCCCGTTTTGTTTTTTTTGTTTTTTTACATATTTGGACATATGGATATTGAATATCAATGTTAAAAGTACTGGGAGATTCAGGTAATACAACTGAACATTTAAAAATGAATTCAAGATTTTTTTCAAATTTTCTGTAAAATGTATTTCTAAACAAATACTGAGAAATAAATTAGAACACCCCCATCTTTTTTTTTTTAGGACATCCCCACATTCATTCCCACTTAAAATGGCTAAAATAAATTTTAAAAATGCAAATAAAAACAAAAACAAGGTTAGACATAGATATGCAAACATTTTTTAAGAAAGAACTAAATATTTAAAGGGGTGTCCTCATTTTTTCACGACTGTATGTAGTGTGGGTGGCGCGGTGATGGAGTGGTTAGCACTGCGGCAGCACAGCAACCCACCCTTGGCCTGGGGATCCTGGGTTCAATCCCAGCCTCCGACCAACAGTGATCTGTGTGGAGTTTGCATGTTCTCCTCGTGTCTGCATGGGTTTACTCCGGGATTTCTCCAGTTTCCTCCCACATGCCAAAAACATGCAAGTTAGGTTAACTGGCATCAAACTGGGGATTCTAAATTGTCCTTAAGTGTGACTGTGAGAGTGAATGGTTGTCTGTCTCTCTGTGTTGCCCTGTGATGGACTGGTGATCTGTCCAGGGTGGACCCTGCCTCTCACCCAAAGATGCTGGGATAGGCTCCAACCCCCCCGCGACCCGAAAAAAGATTAAGTGGAAGAAGATGGATAAATGAATGAATGTATGTGGTGTAACCAGTGGACAGAGGAAGGAAGACAAGGAGACTTGGTGGTGGAATGAGGAGGTACAGGAAAGTATCCAAAGGAAGAGGTTAGCAAAGAGAAAGTGGGATAGTCAGAGAGATGAAGAAAGTAGGCAGGAGTATTTGGAATCTAGGTGCATGGCAAAGAGAGAGGTGGCAAAGGCAAAGGAAATGGCATATGGTGAGTTGTACGAGAGGCTGGACACTAAGGAAGGAGAAAAGGACTTGTATCGACTGGCTAGACAGAGAGATGGAGCTGGAAAGGATGGGCAGCAGGTCAGGTTGATTAAGGACAGAAATGCTAATGTACTAACAAATGAAGAGAGTGACTTGAGAAGGTGGAAGGAGAACTTTGAAGAGCTGGTGAATAAAGAAAAAGAGAGAGGAGGACGGATGAAGGAAAGATGGAGAACAAGGAAGTCCCGAGGATTAGCAAGGTGGAAGTGAGGGCAGCTTTGAAGAGGATGAAGAATGGAAAGGCGGTTGGTCCAGATGACATACCTGTGGAGGTATGGAGATGTTTAGGAGAGATGGCAGTGGACTTTTAACCTGATTGTTTAACACAATCTTGGAGAGTGAGAGGATGCCTGAGGAGTGGAGAAGAAGTGTTTTGGTACCAGTTTCCAAGAACAAAGGTGATGCTCAGAGGTGAAGCAACTACAAACTTTGTATAAATGCATGTAGGGTAGTTCCCAACATTTGGGATTTGGTCATGCCTAACTGATTATCATGAGTACTCCTGTATCCCAATACACATTTTGGGGAAGAATTCACAATACCTGTATGGTATGCATGGTGCTTGTGTTTCTTGGCATTTTTTTTTGTTTGTTTTGTCACTGATTAACTTAGGATATTCAATTAAAAGTAATGAGAAGTAATATGCGAGTGGTCATTTACATACAACACAAACGTCTTCTGGCTGCTCCCTTCAGGGGTCTCCACAGTGGATCATCTGCCTCCATCTCACCCTATTCCTTCATCTTCCTCTGGAACACCAACCCTCTCCATGTCCTCCTTCACTACATCCATGCATCTTCTCTGTGGTCTTCCTCTTTTCCTCCTGCCTGGCAGCTCCATCTTCAACATCCTTTGTCCAATATCTCCACAATCCCTCCTCTGCTCATGTCCAAACCATCTCAGTCTCAACTCTCTTAGTTTGTCTCCAGACCACTCAACCTGAGCTGTCCCTCTGATATACTCATTTCTAATCTTGTCCCTCCTAGTCACTCCCAATGAAAATCTTAGCATCTACAACTCTGCCACCTCCAGCGCCGCCTCCTGTCTTTTTGTCAGTGCCACGTCTCCAAACCATACATCATAGCAGGTCTCACTACCATCTTGTAAATCTTCCCTTTCACTTTTGCTGCTACCTTTCTGTCACAAATGACCCCTGACACTCGCCTCTACACACTCCACCCTGCCTGTACTCTCTTCTTCACCTGTTTTGTGCGTTTTCCATTGCTTTGGATGGTTGACCCCAGGTATTTAAACTCATCTATTTTCACTACCGCTACTCCTTCCATCTTCACCGTTACACCTGCCTCCCTCTCATTCACACGCATGTCTTCTGTCTTGCTTCTACTGACTTTATTCCTCTTCTCTCCAGAGCATACCTCCACCTCTCCAAGTTCTCTTCCACCTGCTCCCTACTCTCACTACAGATCACAATGTTGTCTGCAAACATCAGGGTCCATGGAGACTCCTGTCTGACCTCGTCTGTCAGCCTGTCCATCACCATGGCAAACAAGAAGGGGCTCAGAGCTGATCCCTGATGTAATCCCACCCCCATCTTGAACCCATCTGTCTCTCCTACAGTGCACCTCACCACCGTCTCGCTGTCCTCATTCATGTCCTGCACCACCCACTCCACCCTGCCTGCACTCTCTTCTTCACTTCTACTACCACTACTACTACAGTACAGATATATAAATACAGTAATGAAACTGAAAAAAACCCTACAGCTCAACTGCAACAGTAAAAAATAGTTAGAAACTACATCCAGTTTTATTCACTCCATCAAACAACTAGTCTTTTTTACTTCTTCATAAATCTGTTTTAATATTGGTTGCAGTAACATAAATATGGATAAAACATTTATAATTATTAATTGCAGCCTCTTTGGTCTTTAAAGTAAATCATCAAATCACTCATGTAAATATACCACAAGGCAAAGATATATCGTGAAAGGTTGTACTGCTCATTATAATTTGATATGATGAAATAATTCTCCTACAAAGCAGGTTTCTCTGCTGCACGTGAGTCTTGAAAATTTGCGTACCCCAGCTCAGAGCTGATGTGTGGTTTGAGTGCACCGTGTGATCACATTCAGATTGATAAATACCGATCTGAGCGTTGAAATGATCATACAACCACTTTTCTGTCTTACACATGTTTGATAAATGAGGGCCTGTGTCTTTGTGGATCTAGAGAAAACATATGATAAGGTGCCAAGGGAGGAAGTGTGGTACTGTATGAGGAAGTCAGGAGTGGCAGGGAAGTATGTGAGGTTGGTGCAGAGCATGTGTGAGAACAGTGAGACGGTGGTGAGGTGTGCTGCAGGAGTGACTGATGTATTTAAGGTGGGAGTGGGGTTACATCAGGGTTCAGCTCTGTAGCCCTTCTTGCCACGGTGGTGGACAGGCTGACAGACGGGGTCAGGCAGGATTCTCTCTGGACTATGATGGTTGCAGACAATATTGTGATCTGTAGTGACAGTAGGGAGCACGTGGAAGATAATTTGGGAGAGATAGAGGTATGCAGTCAGCAGAAGCAAGACGGAAAAATCTGGAATCTGTCATTTTGACACATTACACTGAGGGTAATCAAAATAAATTAAAATGACAGGTCATAAGGATGATGATTATTTTTGCAACCCTGTCAACCCAAAATGACAGATAAAAAGTCTAGCACAACCTCTGGTCTGGACCTACTACTCTGGGTGCTTCATAGGTGCTCTTAAAGGTCTCAGCCCTGTATCCTGTCACTCAGAGCTTGACATCGGCATTTCACACATTTTGCACTGAAACTCACTATTAACATGGTGACATCCTACAAGTACCTGGGAGTTCATCTGAACAATAAACTAGACTGGACACACAATACCGACACACTCTACAAGAAGGGACAGCACAGGCTGTTCCTACTGAGGAGACTCAGGTCTTTTGGTGTACAAGGGACACTGCTGAAGACATTCTACGACACGGTGGTGGCATCAGCCATCACTTTTGGAGTGGTCTGCTGGGGCAGTGGCATTACTGCAGCCGATAGGAAGAGACTGAACAAACTGATCAAGAAAGCTAGCTCTGTCCTGGGGCAGCGCCTTGATCCGGTGGAGGAGATAGGAGAGAGAAGGATGGTGGCTAAACTGTCATCTCTGCTGGAGTCCGAGTTCCACCCTATGCAGGACATACTGAATGCACTGAGGAGCTCATTTAGCAGCAGACTACATCATCCTAGGTGCGCAACCGAGAGGTTTCGCAGGTCCTTCCTACCTACGGTTATCAGACTTTATAACCTAAGCAGGGCTGCTCGCAGAGATAGCAAAAAGACGTGACAACCTAATAGTATTGAATGCAAAAGACGCAATAGACTTACACAATGGTCCCCTCCAGTATACAACTAGGACAATATCGGTCACTACAGAGGGTAACAATACGTATGGGTACATATTCATACTATGTAGACTTAGACTTAACTTTATTAATCCCTTTGGGATGACTCCCTCTGGGAAATTTAAAATTTCCAGCAGCACATAAAAGGAGCATACAGAGCAGAAAAGCAAAAAAGAAAAAAATAAACACTTAACATAATATACACAATATAAATACAGGGCTGAATATGGCTTGTACAAGTATGGTTAAGTTAAGTTAAAGTTATTACACTATGAATGCCCTACTGTCCTCTGTACTCTGTCTATGTACGATAACTAAGTAGACGGTTATGCTGTTTATTCCATCTAGCTACAATGCTCCACACTGTGTATATATAGTTATATATTTATGTGCACTGCTCTTATTTTAATTTTTCTTATCTTCTAAATTATTGCTCTGAGTGTTGCTATCCCTGTGCTGTTGCAATCCTGGAATTTCCCCCATTGTGGGACTAATAAAGGCTTATCTGATCTTATCTTAACTACACTAATTCACATGTGACTTGTAAGAAAACACACATCCCTTAAAGTGCTGATGACACGTTTTTGACATTTTTTAGGATGTTGTGTAAACCCAAAAGTCATTGTCTATGATCAATGTAATATTTACAACAGCGCCTGCATAAACTAGTTAAACTTGGTTTTGGTGCCACCCACCAAATTAAGGGTGGCACCCCAATGACGTAATCAACAGAATGGACTCCGGTGTTGTTCACTAGAATGACAGCAGCTTTGTAGCTCACAGTTTCTCTGGTTTCTTGTTTTAATTTTACAGCTATGCCTTTGCATTGTGTGGCAGGCTTAGATAAACAGCAGACCATGAAAGACCACATCACACGCTTCAGCTCCAACTGTCATAAGCCTCCTTGTGCGCTTCTCGTGCACTTTTAGGCAAGAGGAGTGCAAGAGGAGGGGAAGGATAAATGGATTTACACGCAGCTTTGACCTACTTTCAGTGATCCCATGCTGACATCTCACTGGTCCGGCCACGTCCCCTCTCCCATTATCACCAGCTGATTCAAAGTCCCGCTGATCATGTTTCCCGGTCCTCACCCAGGTGTTTCTCATCACACCATCACCAGCAGTGCGTGTACCTATTAGTGACTGTTTGCCAGTAACGCACTGCTGGTCAATAGTATTGTCATCTGTGCTTTTAGTCTGCCAGTATTTTCAGCACTCTCACAACGTTAGTCACTCCATGTTCGCCGTGGTTCTTGTGCGTCCTTGAAGCGATGTCACCTCTGGGGTGCACCTGTGGCTAACGCGTCTCCTCTCATTTGTTCTCTGGGCGATGCCGGCCCCCAAACGCCATCAGTAAGTGTGTTTATGTTTTTTGTACGTCTTCACCTTTTTTGGGAATTGTCTGTTTTTCTGTATTAAATGTGCTGTGGTGAACCCTGCACGAAAATCCTCATTATTTCATGCTCCCTCTCCATGCCCTGCGTAACAGCGCATGGAGAGGGAGGATTTACACATAAATAATGAGGATTTACACGTAGGATTCACCACAGCACATGTATTGAACATGAAGACTGATCCCAAAAGGTGAAGACTTACAAAAATACACAGAAACACAAACAGTAGGCATTCGGGGCCGACATCGCCCAGCGAACATGGAGAGGAAACGTGTTAACCACGGTTGTGCTCCAGAGCCGACATCGCTACAAGGGCACAACAGAGCCACAGCTGTGTGGAGTAGCTAACACGTCGTGATAGTGTTGGCAGTATTGGCTGGCTGACAACACGACAGATGATGCACACAAAGCATGAACAGCTGACTGTCACTGAGTCTGACTCACTAGGCATGCTGCCTGCTTGGCACGGCTCAAACCTATACGGTTTGATGCCCCCAGACTGTTCACGGTCATCCCATTCTTCAGAACTATAATCGTCTGAAGATTGGACAACACAAACCCATTCCAGACTACATGTGCCGGAACCATCATTGATGTTTTCAACCGCGTCCATCCTGTGTGTACAAAGGGAAGCCAAGCGCTCCGTTCCGTCGATGATGTAACAACATGGCCAGGGGGGTTTCCAGCCACTGATGTAATGGGTGACGTGGCGCTCATGAAATCGTCGGATATTCGCGTGAAAAAAAGCCTGTTTGACTTAGAACTGCACAGACCAACCTATTTCGTCATATTGTATTATGTGTTGAAAAATTGGAGGAAGTCAAGAACGTGTCATCAGACCTTGTTAAATAGTGATTATGGTATCGTTTTAGCCTATTTCAGATAAGCTGCTTAGAGAGGTGTACTGCTGCTATGTTGAAACTTTTTCAACTTTAAGCGCTGTGGGCACAGTGACAAAACCCCTCACCGCTGAAAGCATTTTGCACTGAGGGCAATGAGCCCATTAAACGCTGGACTACATAGAAAATGAACAGAAAATAGAGGCTCCCAGAAGAAAAAAAATGCTCTCTGTGGACACAAAGGCTGAGACTTCTAACACTCTCCTGTTTTGCACAACAAATAACACAATCCTTTAGTCAAAAATACGGAGAATTTCTAGCATATAAATACTAGACTTCTCATGAAAATTAGAAGCAACCGCACCGGCTGTTTTTGTTCTGCCATCACGTGTCTGTAGATGCAATGCTATATCTTCAAATGAATTTTTGTCTGCTTGAAATTCAGCACTCTAATGGTGCTTCTGCGTACCTTGCAGCAGTGTAGTCCCAGCTGGCCTGCTCTATCTTCCCTCTCAGGATGCCGATATCGTTAGACACCATGTCATCCAGCGCCTGCAGCTCCTTCTGGATCCTCTTCAGTTTCACGGCCTCTGCCTGAGTTTGTTTGGATCTGAGGAAGACAACAAGCCTTCAGCTCTCTCCGCCAACATTAGGAGATCACTGCCATGTGTCATGTTGACATTTTTATTCAAAACAGCACCAAGCAATTTTGTACTTACTTCTCAGCAATAGTTTTTGCCAGCAGAGCTTTCTTTCGTTTGTTCCTCTCCTCGATTATTTTTTGCTCTTGCTGCAGCTGCTCCAGGCGCGTTTTCTCCCGCCTGTGATCAAAATACAAGAACAGATTGTCTCCCTGCCTTCCATGAGACTGATGCTTAAAACAGTGCCAAAGAATTTCTTTATTTCATCTCACAGTTCTTAATCATCAGTTTTACTTTTCTGTCAGAACTGATTTATCTTTTTTTTTTTTTTTAACCCTGTCCTGTCCAGCTTGGCCAGCAGAACAGATACCTGCTTCCTTTATTGTTCCAATCAGATTTACTTTGCCAAAAGGAGCTCTGCTCGTACTTGATATGCTGCATATAAACAGTATTTATAGACTTTTCTTGCTAGGTCATAACTTTAATACTTTAATTTGTTTAAATTACTTATGATGGACCTGACGGGGGAAGTAGGGGAGGGAATTAAAAAGATTTAAAGTGGTCAGAAGGGGTGAGAGGTGAGGGGGTGGGGAGAGGAAGAGAAAGCGAGAGGAACAAACAGAAAAAAACACTTTCTGCTGCTTCAGTTTTTGAGTTCTCATCACAAGCCTGATGTCTGCACCTGTAAGAGAACAGACACACATCTGTGTATACCATGTGTGTGTGTGTGCACATGCGTGTGTGAAAGCGTGCACAGGAGATGGTGTGTGAGTGTGTGGGGTTTGCCAGAAAACAGAGGGCAGCCGGCCACAGCAACACCCCTCTAGAACTGCGAGCAAGCAAGGCCATGCAACCAACTTGGTGGGGGGGGGGGGGGCAGTCCAAGAGCACAAATGCCCCGAAGCCACCAAGCCCCAGGACAGCCAGGCATCCACCCCAGGACGGAGAGCTAGAGGAGATCGGACCACTGAGCAGCCACCCCCTGGATACACCCAAACCCAGCAGACACATGCCCCAGGAGCCCCCGGGCACCCACACCCAAGGGAGGCAGTAGCAAGGAGCGGGGAGCCACAGAGGAAGCCCCACCCCCCTTAACGTTGAAGGCGGCCCACATGGCCAGGAGGTACCACCCCTATCAGTCCAGCAACCCCCCAACCAGTGCACACACTCATGCTGACACTCAAACTCATTCTCAGTCACTCACTCTCCTATTAACAATAATGCATCACATTTATATAGCACTTTTAATGGACACTCAAAGACACTTTACAATGGATACATTATTGATTCACTCACAGACAATAATAGTGGTAAGCTACTGCTGTAGCCACAGCTGCCCTGGGGGCAGACTGATGGAAACGTGGCTGCCAATCCATGCCAACGGCCTTTCTGACCACCACTGAACATTCATACCCAGTGTCATGGACACTGGAGGCAAGGTGGGTAAGGCAACACAACGGCAGGATGGCTGGGGAGAGCAGGATTCGAACCATCAACCCTCCGGTTATTAGACCACCCGCTCTACCTCCTAAGCCACTGCTGCCCACATTTCCCTCCGTTCCATTTTTTCTGAGCACCAAGCTGAATGGTAGGAAGTTCCATTTTTATATGGTCTTTGGGATGACCCGGCTGGGACCTGAGCCCCAACCTCCTGGTTGTGGGGCGGATGCTGTACCTCCAAAGCTGGATTTATGCACCCGCATCACAGAAACGCCATTACTGGCATCCATCGCAGATGCAGTGATCTGCAATTTGTTCTTGTGTGTTGGGTGAAATGCTTTGTTCCATTACCAAAACGGGTTTCAGCCATGTGTGTAGTGATTTGTGTTGGTCGTGTGTTTTACTGGGGTGATGACGAGCCACAAAATGTTCTGTATGTGCTTCCTTCCTCAACATTCTTTTATAATAATAATAATAAGTTTATTTATAGAGCACCTTTCACAGACAGAGTCACAAAGTGCTTAACAAGGTAAAAAACAAAATAAAAACACAGGCACATAAAACAGTAAAACAAAGTAGACAATAAAAGCACATAAAAATACAATCGGCACATAGTTAAAAAGCCAGGCTAAAAAGGTGGGTCTTTAGTTGCTTCTTAAAAACACCAATGGAAGGTGCAGATCTAAGTTCAAAAGGCAAGGAGTTCCACAGTCTGGGAGCAACAGCAGCAAAGGCTCTATCGCCTTTGGTTTTGAGCCTAGTACTAGGAACTACCAATAGATTCTGATGAGAAGACCTGAGAGACCTGCTGGGCTGGTGTAGAGAGAGCAGGTCACTAATATAAAAAGGTGCCTCTTCATGAATGGCTTTGTAAGTAAGAACAAGAACTTTAAAATCAATTCTATAAATTACAGGAAGCCAATGCAAGGAGGCCAAAACAGGAGTGATATGACAGAATCTACTGGACCTAGTTAGCAATCTTGCAGCAGCGTTCTGGACTAACTGTAGACGGTGTAAAGAGGATTTACTAAGACATGTAAAAAGAGCATTACAATAGTCCAAACGTGAAAAAACAAAGGCATGAATAATGATTTCTAATTGAGTGTAGGAAACCAATGACCTAATTTTGGATATATTCCTAAGGTGGAAAAAACAACTCCGGGTCAGAGATTTGACATGCTGATCAAAACTCATCGATTGATCAAAAATGACACCAAGATTTTTTTAGATTAGACCGTATGTTAGAGCTTAATGAACCAATGCTATTAATCAACTTAGGAATTAGATTATCAGGTGCTACAATAAGGACTTCAGTTTTATCAGCATTAAGTTGCAAAAAGTTACTAGACATCCAGTCCTTGATTGCAGACAGACAATCATGAATAATTTTTAAATTGTCAACATGGTCAGGCTTAAAAGAGAAAAGTAGCAGTAAATCATCAGCGTAGCAGTGATAAGACACACCTTTAAATTTGCTGATAATAGAACCAAGTGGCAGCATATATAGGGCAAATAAAAGTGGACCCAGAATAGAACCCTGAGGCACCCCACAGGTTAAAGGAGCAGAGTCAGATGAATAAGAGCCAACAGCCACGGAAAAGCTCCTACCAGAAAGGTAGGAGAAAAACCAATCCAAAGCTTTTCCAGAAATACCTACCCAATCTCTAAGCCTTTGTAACAAAATAAAATGATCAATAGTATCAAATGCTGCAGTAAGATCTAATAACACTAAAACAGAGCATTTGCCAGAGTCTGATGACATTAAAATATCATTTGACACCCTCAGAAGAGCGGTCTCTGTCGAGTGTTTCTGACGAAAGCCTGACTGAAATTTGTCAAAAATATTATGTTCAATCAGAAAGTCAGTGAGCTGCTTGGCAACAACTTTTTCTAACAGCTTAGAAATAAAAGGAAGCTTAGAAATTGGCCTGAAGTTTTTAAAAACAGATGGATCAAGGTTAGATTTTTTAAAAAGTGGCTGCACAACTGCATGTTTAAAATACGAGGGTACATAACCAGATTCAAGTGAACTATTAATGATATAAACCAAAGACGTACCCACTGAGCCAATTACCTCTTTTAACATTGAGGAAGGCAAAATATCTAAGATGCAGGAGGAGGATTTCATGGAACTCACCAACACTAACAAATCCTCAAAAGAAATTGGGGTAAAATCACTTAAAAAGGCCTGTCTGTTAGAACAATCAAGGATTAGGGGAAAGGGATTAGTAAAACCAGCCCTAACAGCAGTGACCTTGTCAACAAAAAAGGAAAGAAACTTGTTACAGTCATTACATGAATAAACAGGGGGAGCAGAACTGACAGGATTAACTATACTGTCTATTGTACTGAAGATGATCTTTGAATTGTTACTGTTGGAGGAGATGATGTTGGAAAAATAAGAAGTTCTTGCCATTTTTATCATATTGTTAAATTCAATTAACAGCTCCTTAAGGTACAATCGATGCACCTCAAGTTTAGTGGACTTCCACAGTCTTTCCACCCTCCGACATTTACGTCTAAAACAACGGAGATCATCATTGAACCAGGGGGATAAATTAACAACACGGACAGTCCTGGTTTTAAAGGGAGCAACTACATCTAAGATGCTTGAACAGTGTGAGTTAAAAGAGCAGACCAAGCTCTCAGTGTCGTCATCAGAGGATAAAGCCACACTGCTGTCAAAGGCAGCAGAAAATGTCACAGCTGAAAACTGGTCAATGACACGAGAGCATTTTACCCGCTTGCCAGTGTAACAGACTGATTTAACTGATAAATTAAAAAGAACACAAAAATGGTCTGACACAAGAAGCTCCTTAGTCTGAACATTGTTCACATTAAGACCAAGTGTAAAAACAAGATCAAGTGTATTTCCTTTGATATGCGTAGGGCCAGATAGACACAAAACAAAATTAAATGATTCAATAATACCCAGGAAATTCACAGCAAAACTATCATTGGGATTGTTAATATGCAAATTAAAATCTCCAAGTAATAAAATCCGCTCAAATTTAATAATAGAAGTTAAAAAATCACTAAACTCAGATAAAAAAGAGGCATTAACTCCTGGAGGGCGGTAAATTAAAACATAATAAAATGGGTTTTTCTTTTAAATTTGGTTGGTTAACCGACTCACTTTGAAAGTGGTGCCTCAGTGAACAATCACTGAGGAGCAGTGGTGACAACCAGGAAATGTGAAGGAGGAGACAAATGCCGTTTTTCCACTAGCCCAGTTCAGCTCGCCTCGTTTCGTTACTACTCGGTTCGGCCGTGGTTGTGTCTCCATAGCAGCTGGGTAAAGCGGGGTTAAGCTGTGGTGGGCAGGATTTTTTTTTTTACAGCAAGGCGGCGCCACACTCCCGTGACGTAAAACACACGACCCAAGCCAAACACAACATGGCGGCTTTACAAGGCGACTCCTCGGTCTGTGGCTTTTTTCACTGTAAATGCCAAAAAGGACCGCCAGACAAGGGTACAGGCAGTGAGACGAAACACTCTGGAATAGTTCTGCAGCTTCTGGGAGAGCCGTAGATGTGAGGATACAAACTAGGTCATATGTGACGGTAAGCTAATGTTGCTAATGCTAGTTTGCTATAAGTACGTCATACTACACTGTAATCTCTGCAAGTTATCACTGTTAGGTACTAAAATATGTACGCTGTGTGTGTTTCAGATGGCTCTGTTGTGGGAAAATTACTGCTTCAAACGGTCAGTCTGGCGTTCAGCACAGCCTGTCACTGATGTCAGCACAGCTTCACAAACGATCAGTGGTTGTAGAGCTTAAGAATGTCTGGTTTATTTCCTGTGCAAAAAATTGCTCTGATCTAAGTAAAGGAACCCTATTTCACCGTTTATGGGAATGTAGAAAAATCAGAATGTTTTGGGAAGAGGTGAGGGTAACAATTGAAAAAATAATTTCAAAACAAATCACATTGAACCCTAAAGTGTTTTTGTTGGGTCTGTATCCAGAAAAGCATAACTTTAATAAGAGTGAAAGAACATTCATAGACCTCAGTTTGCTTAATGCCAAAAAATGTATTGCACTACTGTGGAAAAACTCATAGACCAGATGTGACTCAGTGGTTAAGACAGATGTTACCAACCTTCCACTAGAAAGAATAACATACATACTGAAATCAAAGGAAAATGTGTTTGAGAATATATGGAGACCTTTCATTGATTATGTAAAGAAATTAAACATAACTTCTGAAGAAGAAGGTGAATGATATGTGTGGACCTTGCAAATTCCAAGCTGGTGAATGTATATTATGTATTCTTATGTAATAGATTACCTAGACTAAACAGAGGAGCATTGTTGTTGACTTGTTTTTGTTAATGGCTGTTGTTGTTTTTATTACCCTTTTTTGTTATTGTGTTATTGTTCTTTTTAGTTTTTAAATTACTTTTGTGTTAGTGTCTGACTGTGTGTGCTATGTATGTGAAAAAAAAAGGTTCAATAAAAATACTGTGGGAAAAAAAATTGCTCTGATCTGCGTGAAAATCATGGAGAGACTGTTGAGACATCATGGACGTACCTGCTCCAGCTGCACTGAGTCTGAGATGGTGTCATAGCAAAAAACTTGATCACCATGTTAACAACTATATTAGACACAAAATATACTGTATATTCAAAAAGTAAACAGTACTGAGTTAGGTATAATAAGATATATTTGACAGTTATGATGCATTTTAGGCCAAAACAAACTTGATCTAGGATTAAAAGCAATTAAAATAATGCAGTCACGAGGTTACATGGAAAATGCTTGATTTACTAGATACATATACTGTAGAAATATATATTCTCTGCATCAATGTACTATACATGCATTCATGTAGTATTGTACTGACAATAAACCTCTGAAGTTTTTGCAGATGTCTCTTTTTTATATGTGAAGGTTACCACCATGTGACATAAATTTAATACCGACAGATTGGAAAAGCTGTCTAAGAACAATCCAGCAGTTTGAGAAATCACTTTTGGTTTGGTGTAAGTCTGTCAACAGGATTATGAACCATAAAGCAGTTTATGTTAAAATGTTAAATCCCATTAAACTCTAACCCACAGGTGTCCAATCACGTGTCATGGAGGGCCAAGACCCTGCAGGTTCTCTTCTACCCAGTCTCTTTGAAGCCACCGCCTGGAAGCAGCTCTGCGATCCACATGGTGAGGACATCGATGGCCTCATTCACACCTTCACGGGCTACCTCAGCTTCTGTGTGGACAAATCCGTTCCCACCAAGACCATACGGCGTCACTCAAACAACAAACCCTGGATCAACCCTGAGATTAAAACACTTCTGAGAGAGAAGAAGAGGATCTTCAGGTCAGGGAACAGGGAGATGCTGAAGTCCGTACAGAGGGAGCTGAGGAGAAAGATCAGAGAAGGCAAGGACAGCTTCAGGAAGAAGATGGAGGACAAGCTGCAACAGAGCGACATCAGCGGGGTCTGGAGAAACCTCAAAACCATCTCGGGGCTCCAGAATACCTCCCCCCAGGCCACAGGGGGCAGGGAGTGGGCGAACAACCTGAATCTGTTTTTCAATAGATTTGACCAACCGCCCTCCCCCCTGACTGCACAACAACCACTGCTGCCTCTAAAGAAATCAAGTCCTGCTGCCCACTCCCCACTCTACCAACACCCCCCCACTCCCAACACACAGCCCCCCATCCTGACCCTGACCAGGACCCAGGTGAGGACGGAGCTGAGGAAGATCAAGGCGAGGACGGCGCCGGGACCGGACGGCATCAGCGCAAAGCTCCTCAAGTCCTGTGCAGACCAGCTGTGTGGGATTGTGACGTATATCTTCAACATGAGCCTGAAACTGGGGAGGGTACCACAGCTGTGGAAAACATCTTGTGTGGTACCTGTACCAAAAACTTCCCACCCCAAAGACCTGAACAGCTACAGACCGGTGGCCTTGACGTCCCACTTGATGAAGACCCTGGAGAGACTGCTCCTTGCTCACCTCCGCCCCCTGGTGGAACCAGCGATGGATCCACTCCAGTTCGCCTACCAGCATGGCATTGGGGTGGAGGATGCGGTGATCTTCCTCCTTCACCGTTCTCTGTCCCACCTGGAGAAGCCCGGGAATATGGTGAGGATCATGTTCTTTGACTTCTCCAGTGCTTTCAACACCATCCAACCGATGATCCTGAAGGACAAGCTGCTGCGCGCAGGGGTGGACCAGCACCTGTCATCATGGATCCTGGACTACCTCACGAACCGGCCTCAGTTTGTGAGAACCCGGGACTGTGTGTCCGACACGATCATCAGTAGCACGGGGGCCCCCCAGGGAACGGTGCTGGCTCCCTTCCTGTTCACTCTTTATACTGCGGACTTCTCACACAACACAACACACTGCCATCTACAGAAGTTCTCTGATGACTCTGCGATCGTTGGCCTCATCTCCAATGGAGATGAAGCTGAGTACAGAGGGCTTATCCAGGACTTCGTGGACTGGTGCCATCGGAACTGCCTCCAGATCAACGCGAGGAAAACTAAGGAGCTGGTGGTGGACTGCCGCAGGCATGGGCAGCCCCTCACAGTACCAGTAAATATACAGGGAACAGACATCGAGATGGTGACATCCTATAAGTACCTGGGTATTCATCTGAACAATAAACTAGACTGGTCACACAATACTGATGCACTCTACAAGAAGGGACAGCGCAGGCTGTTCCTGCTGAGGAGACTCAGGTCTTTTGGTGTACAAGGGGCGCTGCTGAAGTCATTCTATGACACGGTGGTGGCATCAGCCATCACTTTTGGAGTGGTCTGCTGGGGCAGTGGCATTACTGCAGCCGATAGGAAGAGACTGAACAAACTGATTAAGAAAGCTAGCTCTGTCCTGGGGCAGCGCCTTGATCCGATGGAGGAGATAGGAGAGAGAAGGACGGTGGCTAAACTGTCATCTCTGCTGGAGTCCGAGTTCCACCCTATGCAGGACATACTGAATGCACTGAGGAGCTCATTTAGCAGCAGACTACATCATCCCAGGTGCACAACCGAGAGGTTTCGTAGGTCCTTCCTACCAACGGCTGTCAGACTGTACAACCTAAGCAGGGCTGCTCGCAGAGATAGCAAAAAAGACGTAACAAACTAATAGTTTTTTGAATGCAGAAGATGCAATAGACTTACACAGTGGTCCTCTCCGGCATACAACTAGGAGCATGCCGGTCGCTATGGAGGGTGAGAGTGTGTATGGGCACATAATCATACCATGCAGGATAGCTGGGTAGACGGTTATGCTGTTTCATTCCATCTAGCGGCAATGCTCTGCACTGTGTGTGTTTATATATTTGCATATTTGTTCCGTCTAGCTGCAATGCTCCGTACTGTGGGTGTTTATATATTTATATATCTACATGTTATTCCATCTAGCTACATTGCTCCGCACTGTGTGTGTTTATATACTTGCATATTTATTCCACCTAGCTGCAATGCTCCGTACTGTGGGTGTTTATATATTTACATATTTATTCCATCTAGCTACAATGCTCTGCACTGTGTGTTCATATATTCATATATTTATTCCATCCAGCTACAATGCTCTGCACTGTGTGTCTGTGTGTGTGTGTATATATATATATTTTATAGTAATACGTACATATGTTTATTAGCTGCTCTTGCTTGCTTGTTTTTTTTTCTTGCCTTCTGATTGTTGCTCTGAGTGTTGCTATCCCTGTGCTGTTGCAATCCTGGAATTTCCCCGTTGTGGGACTAATAAAGGCTTATCTTATCTTATCTTCAGCAGGTGTTCTCACTGATCTGCAGTCAGTGGAAGAAGTTCAGTGGAATCTGCTGTTGAAGACACTGGTTGGAGTTAAAGCCTTTAGGGTCTTGGCCCTCCATGGCACATGATTGGACACCCCTGCCCAAACCCATTATGATGAAGAGCAGATGCTAATATGACCCAGAATTCCTCCATATACTGGTACTGTCACTAAAGTGTGCAGGGTCTTCTGCAGTGGCACATCCAACAATACAGTCTTCAGTTAATAAAATAATTGTTTTGGTTACTTTTCTTAAAAATGAGCCATTATTTTCAAGGTCACCCATTAATGGTTTGTACTATTGACTCTTTTCCCACCAGTGTATTAACAAAAATAGAAATCATGATGCAAACACACAAGTCACTAAATTGTTTATTACAATCAGCAGCAAATTCCAGATTATTCAGAATGTGCAAAACTCAAACTGTAAGACTGGTTCACTCAGCAGCTGGGATGTGCAGCTCACACTGGTCTCAGATCAGCAGATCTTAGGCCTGCATCTCTGTAAATAGTGACGCAAGGTCCAGTTTGGGGTGGATCGATCGTTTACCTCTTGCCTAGACAAAAGACAGAAATGGGTGGTGGTTAAATAAAGGAAGTTTAAAACATATTTGGGAAATACGCTTGTTGCTAAAAGCCAGTGGTGGAATGTGAATGAATGAATCTTTATTTCGGATAGATTAAAAGAAAATAGAATAATATAACAAAGGGGCAAAAAAATCTAATAAGTTCGAATTAAAAAATAACTCCTCTGATTATACAGTTCAACATAGGGTATCTGAAATGGGTGATAGCTGAAGCTGCAGCTTATATTGTCCACCATATTCCATCCAAGAATTCAAAAGAAAAACAAAACAGCAGCGATTCCAATTCCAATGTGACAATAAAGTACTTCGTTGTTGCATTTAACCACAATTTTCATGTAGCTGCACTGATGTAAAGTCGATTTTACAAGGGCTACGTTACATTTAAAATCATCTGTTTTTACTGTGGCCTCAGCAATCAGAATGAATTAATACATTCACTTGAATGGAATCTAGTACTTTAACTGAAGCTGTGCATCACTGAGTATGGAGTCGCTCAGTCAAAATATGGAGTTTTTATCAATAAAAGTTTGTCTTGAATGTAAAAGTGTCTCCTCTTGCCCTGGCTTCATGTGTGGGCAGTGTTTTGTACTTTTATTGCTAAAATATAAAAGGATGCACTACAATGGGTCTCAAATATTTGTAATGTGTCCTGTTACTGCATGAGTTTATTGATGATAGAGTATAAACTACACATATAAACTAAATTATATTGATGACTGAACAACTGCCATTCCCCAAAAGATACAGTTATGAACATAACTCACAAAGGATCACACAAGTGATCTGACAAAAAAAATAAATACATTAACAAGCGGTTTATTTTACAGTTGATGCGCCAGTCTTTTTCAATTATTCTGTAATTAATACTCACACAATCAAATAAATCTCAGTTCAGTCCCTTTTATATTAAGTGGAAAGTGTGCTACTTTGGTTTTGACACTTTACCTATAAAAGCAAAGGATTTCAGTACGTTCCACAGTGGCAACGTCCGTTGTTGAGCGGCTGCTTTCCTCCTGCCTAGACGAACGACAGAAATGGATGTTGGTTAGTTTCAAGCAAGTTCAACACATATACAGGCACATCTCAAAAATTAGAATATCATGAAAAAGTTAAATATTTTTGTCACTCATTTCAGAAAGTGAAACCCATATATAGATTCAATACAGGGACAGTGATATATTGCAAGTGTTTATTTTAATATTGATGATTATGGCTACAGCCCATATTAACCAACACCTCAGCGGCCAACATTTCTATTTAAAAACTATTTTTTAAAGTTTATGTAATATTCTAATTTTTTGCCAAATTGAATTTGGGTTTTTCAGGGGCTGTAAGCCATAATCATCCAAATTAAAATAAATAAATGCTTGAAATATATCACTGTCTGTGTAATGAATCTATATAATATATGGATTTCTCTTTCTGAAATGAGTGTCAAAAAATATTGAATTTTTTCATGACATTCTAATTTTTGGAGATGTACCTGTATTCGGGAAATACACCTGTGAAAGTCAGTGGTGGGATGTGACAAAAATGCTTCGTTTCCCTGACAAGCACCTCAGGAGCCACTCTGTACAAGAACATTATCAATCCAGGGATTTATGGTGGAACAGCACAACAACACTGTTCCAACACCTTTTATGGAAAATCCACAGAATAGGTGTGTGGGTCTATTCTGACGCTTTAGAAAATTATATGAATGACTTTATAAATCACTGGTTTGAAAAAGCACTTTTATATTGTTGAGATTTCGGCTCCTGTGGTCCATTTCACCAGTATCCACTATAAACAGGGAGGCTAACCCTGGCATGTGGAAACACATTCTAGCATTAAATTGCACACAATTTAATGCGCAGCACCAAAGTGCAGCACATACAAAAACCAGGACTTTAACCAGGATTAACATATTTCATCGTTTTGCTCTCACAAGCGAATACTTAAGAGAAAACAAGCGCGAATCAGCAGTTGGTACTAGCTAGCTACTAGCTAACACTCGTTAGCCAGCACAGAACGGTGCTGTGTTGTGTCTGTATTGCTCAAAAAAAGTGAGCTTACCACCAACAGGATAAATAAGCGAACAGATGCACATTATTACAAATCACTCACCATCGATGGTTCTCTCACGTTCGTCTTCAGCTTGTCAGTAGTCCGGTTCTATGCAGGGCTGCCATCTGTATCAGTCCGGATCACTCCTCTCACTGTGGATCTGCCACCAAGCAGAGAAAACCCCGCACCTCTTCGTTGGACCACGGTGTAGATTTCCGCAAAACCTACACCGTTGTCTGTATTAATATCGTATTTACTCCGTGACCGAGTTAGTCCGTGAAAGATTGCAAATGGTGGTCATAAAGATTCCACTGAAGACGGGCGCTTTCGTGACGTTACGCCCTGACCAATCAGCGGCTCGCAGTCTGCTGACGTCACATCTCGGCTCGCTTCAGCACGCTTGTACCCTGCCTTCACACGGGAACGAAAATAGTGTTGGTTAAACCGTGCTGGGTACAGTGGAAAGGGCGAGAAAGCGAGTAAAGTAGAAGTAAGTAAGGCCAAAGCGATACTAATGGAAAAGGCCCTAAAGCGGCCCAATCACAGCTCTTACAGCCTGCAAGTCAGGTGACGAGATGGGAACGCACACGACACTGCGTCGACGCCGTCACAGCTGCGTCGTGTTGACGCGGATGCATAACTTGCACTTAAGCCACCACTCTGGTTAAACTCTTCAAGTGCAAGTTATGTTCTCACGTCAACACAACACAGCTGTGACGGCGTTGATGCAGTGTCAACGCAGCAGAGAGGTGCATTCCTATTGCGTCGCCCGATGTGTACCTTTCCAGAGGAGGAGAGGTGCATGTCGGTGATGCAGGCTGAAGAGCTGTGATTGGTCCGCTTTGTCTCCTCCTTCACATTTCCTGGTTCTCGTTGCTGCTTCGCTCTGCCTGTTCATGGCACCACGACTTTCAAGACAAGTCAGTTAAACAACGGTCCAAATTCAAACGAATATTAAGCTAGTAAGCACTCTGCTTTCTGTGCTGCATCGCTTATAGTAAAACAAGCTGTTGTTCAATGTTTATAAGGGCCATCTGCATCAAAATTTGTTTTTGTGCAGTTGCCATTGCTTACGCTGACAAAAACAGGAAATATGTGAGAAGACAGGAAGCACTCTACACATCCGCTGACACCCCGCAACCGCCTGCCGTTTGGGTGGTGAATTGCAGACCAACGCTGACAAACTGGCTCAGAAGTAAATTTTTCAGTGGACTGCGTAGGCATCATCCACCGGCAATGGCGTCAACATGATGCGGGTGCATAAACCACACTTTAGTCTGCATTCACACCAGGATAGTCCAGGGGTCTCGGTTCAACTGGGCGGGGAATGCTGAGAATTTTTACACCTTCATTTGGTTTGGTTTGCATTCACACTGCAGCGGCCAAAACTGCCTGGACAACGTCACACAGTTACAACAACTGCTCAGTTGAGGCGCTGTAGCCAAAACCACCAATGACCAGGAAGAAAAAAATCTCTGTGAAGCAGAAAAATCAGGCTTATCAATTAGCCAGGACTGAAAACAGACATCCATTCCCTTCAGCCATGTTGTTTGTCCACCACAAATGAGACATTTTTTAACTTCTCTCCTCGGGTTTCTCCAGTAAAAGGATTTCTCGGATTCACGCAGTCGTCTTTATTGTTATTTTCGACCCAAAATGCACTACAGTAAACGCCACTTCCTCTTCTTAAATTACATGTTGCTATGGTCCCAGGGATGGTGCCAACACAGCATCCCAAGTCACCAACCAGGCCCTACTGTAAGCCAGTGGCAGAAGGTCAGCAGGGGTGGGGGAAGACCTCCACTCCACCCTGTGTGTGAATCGTGATGAATGAGTGCAAGTTGTTTGATGTAACTGAATTTTAACTACCAAAGTGTAGTTAAAACTGGAGGGACAGTGTGGTGGGACTCCCCACTGCTGTAGGCAGCAGACCTGCCATCACCCTCCACCCAAGCTCTCGGTGTCCATAATGCAGTTAAAATTGAGACGAGGTCAGCTGTGCAGCGCAGTAAAGAGAGACACCCTCCCCACTGACACCCCACAGCACACCCTGCCCCCAAACCCTCGGGATATCCAATAAGAGTGTAGTCCACTTACACTGGGGGAGGAGAGGGCGGGAGGGAACAGGCAAGACCCAGAGGGGGGCAGCCCTCGGGAAGAGCCCCCCCCCGTGCGTTAACAAGCAAGTGAAGTGTATGTTATGTAGTGAGGCACTTCCTGTGGTAATGTGTCGTCACTTCCTGTTTTTGCTGGCTGGTGGTGTGGTTCTCTTCCTTCTCCTGAGGATTCTTGCTTTTAATTACCTTTTCATCATTTTCTTCCCATCTACTGTCCCCTCTCACTGCTGCTGGCACTTGTGTGCATTCTCAGCGTCACCTAATCACCCTCTTTAGCCTCCTGTTCACCTTTCATCAGTGTCTGTGTTAGCTTCAGGTTAGCCACTAGCTATGGCTACTAGCTCTCCTTCCCCTTCTCCTAACTAACTAACCAACCTACACTTATATAGCGCTTTTCTAGTCACAAAGACCACTCAAAGCGCTTTCACCAACACTAACCCTCTATTCTAAGGGCCTATAGGAGGCAGATATCTAGGGACAATTTAGAACAGTCAATTAACCTAACATGCATGTCTTTGGATTCTGGGAGGAAACCGGAGCCCTCGGAGTAAACCCACACAGCACAGAGAGAACATGCAAACTCCACACAGAAAGGTTCCAACCCCTGCCAGCCTGGGGATTCGAACCAGGAACCTTCTAGCTGTAAGGCAACAGTGCTAACCACTGCACCACCGTGCTGCCCCTCTGGTGTGCTCTGTCAGGTGTTTAGCTACACCTCTGCCTCTTTTAGTGACAGTGGTAAATGTAATAAATGTTGTCCTTTGAAGGCGCTCAAGGTGAGGTTGTGTGATTTGGAATCCCGGCTCCGCTGCATTGAAACACCGTCAGCACCAGTTAATGACAACCTGCCCCTAGCCGCAGCGGAGTGTCCTAGCATAGGACCTGCTAGCTGTCCCTCAGCACCCTCTCCTGAGCAGCCAGGAGAGAATGGGTGGGTGACGGTGAGAAGGAAGCATAGTCGCAAGCTCCTGGTTCACCATCAACCTGTTCACGTTTCTAATCGATTTTACCCGCTCATTGGTGACTCTGTAGTCAGGAACGTGAACCTACAGACTCCAGCAGCCATAGTCAAATGCATTCCTGGGGCCAGAACAGGCGACATGGAGTCAAATTTGAAAATGCTGGCTAAAGGGGTGCACGGTGGCGCAGTGGTTAGCACTGCGGCAGCACAGTTTACCCTTGGCCGGGGGATCGTAGGTTCGATCCCAGCCCCCGACCAACAGTGATCTGTGTGGAGTTTGCATGTTCTCCCTGAGTTTGCGTGGGTTTACTTCGGGATTTCTCCGGTTTCCTCCCACAGGCCAAAAACATGCAGGTTAGGTTAATTGGAGACTCTAAAGTGGCCCTAGGTGTGAATGTGTGTGTGAATGGTTAAGGGATAGCACCGTATCGTGGCTGCTTCATCCATCCAGGTGGTGGATGCCCTCAATTTCCCCTCTGGGGATCAATAAAGTATACTAAATCTAAAGGTAACTGTAAATACTTTACAACTGTTATCCACAACGACATTAACAACATTCGACTCTGGCAGTCGGAAGTCACACAACTTAATGTGGAATCAGTGTGCAGCTTTGCCAAAACGATGTCTGAATCTGTAGTATCATCTGGGCCCCTCCCCAACCTGACCAGTGATGACATGTTTAGCCGCGTGTGCTGCTGCACCCTAACCCATAGCTGAAGAACACACCTCATATGAAAGCAGTAAAAATTAGAATGATATCCATGTTGTCTGCATTATGATAACTGATAGTTCACGTACAGATCACCACCACCTTGCCTGAGACACCACTACGCTGTTCTCTGGTATACGGAAGCCATGCACTGTCCCAGCAACACGGCACTCTGCCAATGACGTCTTATTACCATTTCTACCTATATACATATTAATTTTAATTATAACTTGAAACAAAGTCTAAAATCTTGTCAACTAATTATTAAGTTTATAGGGTTTATACCAGGGGTGTCCAACCATGTGCCATGGAGAGCCAAGACCCTGCAGGTTTTACCTCCAACCAGTGTCTTCAACAGCAGATTTCTGTGAACTTCTTCCCACTGATTGCTGATAAGTGAAAACACCTGCTGAAGAGACTGGGTAGAAGAGAAAACCTGCAGGGTCTTGGCTCTCCATGGCACATGGTTGGACACCCCTGGTTTATACTCTTAAATGTGATTCAGACAAATGAGCTATAGAGCCACTTAATAAAATCTAAGGTTAGAATAACAGCAAAATATTTACATAAAACTCTTACAACTGGTCTGGACAATTCATAAATTTTGTTAGTGAATGTACTAAGTTTCTAGATGCTAACAGAATTTTGGTGAATCCCAAAAGTTCCCACAAATCGCATTTATGAACAAATCTATTAGTAGTAGTAGTAGTAGATTAGTTTATTTGACAGGGACAGTGCAATAAACATAGACAATTAATCAAAGACAATCAATCTGATGTGTTGCACATAGAGTGTATAGCTATTAGCTAATTTGCAACTCTTGTCCCTGGATGGGCTTTAGAAAAAAGAATCAAGATAAAAAATATACACAATAACCACATACATCAATGCAGAAAAATTATAAATACACAATTATAAATATTATAAATACACAAATATAACAGCCTGACTCACATTTAACATAAATATTATAAATATTATAAATACACAAATATAACAGCCTGACTCACATTTAACACATATAACTCACATTTGCCTATTTCAGGCCTTCCTCCCTCCGTCACTCACTATAAACAAACACATTTATTCCTTCCCTTCATTCACTCTCACTTTGCAGACAATTAATTCATACATGAGTACATTCTTGTTTATTTTTCAGCCAGTTTTTAACATTTTTAGTGAATGTTTTAAAGTCCGTTATTATTTTAATTTCATTTGGCATTGTGTTCCAGATGTGACTGCCCTTTATAGAGAAAGCTGTTTGTCCAAATGTGGTTCTGCGGTGGAATATTTTACAGTTATTGTTAACAGAACTCCTGGTGGCTCTGCTGCTGTCCTGTCTTTGGACAAAACCAGCAAGTGGCTCGGGTGCTGATTTATGAAAACATTTGAACGTTAATTTCAGAAGACAGAGGTCAATGAAGCTCTCAAAACTCAATAGGTTGTATTTTTTTAAAACATTACAGTGATGCCACCTAATGGGCTTTTTGTCCAAGATTTTTAGGGTTTGATTATATAATGAACCTATATGTCTTATTGTGGAAGGGGCTGCTTGAGCCCAGACTGTCAAACAGTATGATATATGAGAAAAAACCATAGAATGCATATACAGTGCAGCTGCTTCGTAAGGTATGTAATATCTAATTAATTTAAAGCAGTTCAGATTTTTTTTTACTGTTTTTGAAATTTTCTTTATATGAAGATTAAATTTGAGTTGAGGATCTAGTACAATGCCAAGGTATTTGAATTCTGTAACTAAACTGATGTCATGATCATGTATATTAACTTTAAAATGTTGCAGGTTACATTTTTTGATTGAAAAGCACATTGAGACTGTTTTCTGAAGGTTCAGCAATAGATGGTTCTTGAGGAGCCACTCTTGGACATCAACCATACTTGTAGACAGTACATCTGCAGCCTGTGCTGGAGTCTTGGCAGCTGTGTAAATAACTGCATCATCTGCATAAAGTTGGCATGTTGCAGCTGAGCAGTGTAACGGCAGGTCATTAATAAAAATGCTGAAAAGTAAGGGACCAAGAATGGACCCTTGTGGGATACCCATGCGGTTGTTTAAAAATGAGGATTTATCCTGGTGAACTTTTACACACTGTTCTCTATTCTGGAGATAAGATGCAAACCATTCTAATGTATTTGGGGAGAAGTTAAAAGATACCATTTTGGATAAAAGCAAACTGTGGTTTACAGTATCGAAAGCCTTTTTGAGATCTAGAAAAACAGCTCCTACCACATTACCCCTGTCCAAGGACTGTTTGACGTTTTCAATAAGGCAACAATTTGCTGTTTCTGTTGAGTATCCTGGTCTAAAACCAAATTGATGTGGATGAAGAAGTAGATTGTCTTGTAAGTAGTCTATCAGCTGTGTAGCTACAACTTTTTCAAGAACCTTAGATAGGACTGGTAAGATAGAGATTGGGCGGTAATTGCATATATCGTCTTTACTGCCTGATTTATGAACTGGTATGACGACAGCTTTTTTCCAGCCAGATGGAAATGTACTAGACCTAATGGAGAGATTAATGAGATGAGTCAGTGGTTTGATTAATATTTTGCTGTGCATTTTGAGAAAGGAGGTGCTCATATTGTAGATATCATTAGTTTTTGAGTTTGACAGTGTTTTAACAATACCAGCAATTAACTTCTCATTTACCTCATCGATGTGAAAAGTATCTGTTGGAAGTATGGAATTTGTGTTGTTGAGCACATTTGGCAGCACAAAAATTTTTGTTAAGTCTTCCACAGAGCCCACAAAGTATGAATTAAATTCATTTGCCAAAGTAGCCTTGTCACTGACGGTCTTGCCATTGATTCTAAGTTCCTTTACCCCCTTCTGATCGTTTTTTTTATTAGTTAAGTTATTTAAATGCCTCCATAGGGAACTGTTGTTACCCTTTGCATGATCTATCAGTTTATTGTAATAAGATATTTTTGATTTTCGCAGCTCATGTACCACTTTATTTCTTAAACTTTTGTACACAAGGTGATCATTTTGTAGTTTGGAGGTTAGTGATGTTTTCAGTGCATAGTCTCGCCTCTTCATAAGTTTTCTTATTTCATTATTTAACCATGGTAGGCTAATCTTCTGTTGTCTACTTTTAATTTGCTTTGAAAATTTTTCTATAGACTTTGTGATTGTTGCAGTTATAAAATTACAACAATCATCTACTTCACATGTTGCCATGAGCTGCTCCCAATTTTGATTCTCTAAGTAATGTTCAAACTCCTCATTTTTTGATTTGGGGATAATAAAATTTGATTTGTCAATATCGACTCCCCCAAAATACTGTAGTCGCTTTTTAGTAAGTTTCCTGACAGCAAGAACCATGTTATGATCTGAGAGACCAGTTACAAGATTATAGGTTCTGGTTATTCGTTCTGGTTTATTAGTAAATACCATGTCAATAAGTGTTCTGGATTGTTTGGTTATCCTGGTGGGTCCTTTGATGATTTGCTGGTAATTAAATTTAGTCATGAGGCTTTTCAGTTTTTGTTTGTCTTTTTTATCAGACCAGTTGATATTAAAGTCACCATGAATTATTGTTTCTCTGTTCTTCTCAAGTTGTTTAACCAGATCACTTAATTCATTATAAAAGGAAGAGTTGTGTGATGGTGGGTTGTACACTACTGCAATGTTGAAATTCATTACCGGAGAGAGACATACATTAACAGCTAAACATTCAAGTGAAGTATTCAAATCAACCAGTTGACATTTATATTTGTCTTTGATGTAAATTAAAACACCTCCTCCCCTCCCTACCTGCCTGTCTTTTCTAAAACACTGGTAGCCCACAATATCGATCATATTAGTGTCTATGTTACTGTGTAGCCAGCTTTCTGAGAGACAAAGGTAGTCCAGATTTGAGTCCAACAGCAACACCGAAATCTCATCTCTTTTGGGGATTATGCTCCGTATGTTTAAATGTCCGCCGAGGATCCCCTTTGGTTTAGCCTTGGTGTCCCAAAGAACTCGTGCATGATTAACAGTTTGGAAAAATAAATGTTGTTTTTGCTTTTGTACAGCTCGGTTTTGTGCTAACCCAGTGGTCTGCTGTTTAATAGTGGCAGGTCCAGGGTTAAGGTGAATATCTCCTGCCAGAAGTAGCAGAACTAACAGAACTTTAACTGTATATCCTCTGCCATATTGTGATTTTTGGTTAACAGCCATGTTTGCCTTAATTTGGAAGTTTTTGCTCAGGGCTTTTAAAGACCACATAGAGTGTAGGGTGAGATGTCCAAGCCCAAATCCATACAGATAAAACTTTTTAACTTCACCTTTGGTTGAGTTTGTCGGAAAATCCTTCTTGTTGCAGGTCCAGACACACAAAGACAAAACGAAGAGGAAGTAGAGAAGTAGAGAAGGCTTATTAGTGGTGCCCATCAGCCCACTTTTTAATCCGGTGGCCGCCATCTTCAGTCTTTCTTGGAAAGAAGGAAAAAGAAAATCTGTGGATAGTAAAATAAATTCTGCTTATATCGCCAGAATCTGATCCGATCGTCCTCGAATCCAGCTGGGCCTCAGCTAGCCAACTAGCCCCTTCCGTTGCTGGTCTCGTTGCTCATAGTCGCCGTAACTGGTCTCCCGTCCCGCTCCTCCAACCGAGTCTCGTCACACACCGCCGCTGCCACCGAGCTCCGCTGAGGTCACGGTAAGTCCTCCGCTAGGCACCGCCACCTACCGTTGTCTGCCTGGGTGAAATCTCTGCTGAGCCCCGTCAACAAATAGCCGCTTGCCTGGTAGTATCTCCGCTGGGCCTCGCAGCTGGGCTTCGATTCAGGCTGGTGTAAGGTGGAATGACTGGCGCCAGCATTAAGCTAACTAGCGTTAGCTTAGCAATCGCTTCGGGTAGTCTCGTCGCACACCGCCGCTGCAGTCACGGTAAGTCCTCCGCTGGGCACCGCCGCCTACCGCCGTCTGCCTGGGTGAAATCTCTGCTGAGCCCCGTCAAACAAATAGCCGCCTGCCTGGTAGTATCTCCGCTGGGCCTCGCAGCTGGGCTTTGATTCAGGCTGGTGTTAGGTGGAATGGCTGGCGCCAGCATTAAGCTAACTAGCGTTAGCTTAGCAATCGCTTCAGGTAGGGCACATCAGTGAATCACAAGGAAGCGCTGGAATCGCTGGTCAGTTTACTCACAGTGGCCGGATAAAAGCGATCAAAGGGGTAATCCACCGGAGGTATATCCGATCGCTGTAGGTTAGATTTTTAGAGACTGGCGCCAGCATTAAGCTAACTAGCGTTAGCTTAGCAATCGCTTCAGGTAGCATTAAGCTAACTAGTGTTAGCTTAGCAATCGCTTCAGGAAGGCGCAGGAAGTCGCTGGAGAAAGGCGATTAAAGGGCAATCCAACGGAGGTGGCAATTCAGCCCGTGCGTGTTCGCCACGAGCGCCGATCGCTGCAGGCCAGCCACTTTTAATGGCAAAATCAGTGACTTTGTCTCAGCACTGAAAAAGTGTGACCATCCCGGTCGCCATCTTGAGTCTCGTCCCCTGTAGCACCAGTAGTAATGGTTCTTGTATGAGTCCCAATGTGATGCAATGCCGATGCTCCATTGTAAGTTGAATATCATTATAAACAGGAAAAATAAAGGAATAAAGACAGGGAAGACATTTAAGTTATTGAGAATATAAAGCTACAGTTTTGTAATAATGTGTGAAACAGAAATGCTGCTCATTTTAAATATTATTTACAATTGTTTACCACATGAAATACATTTATTCTAAATTCACACATTTTCTTTAGCTTATATAATAATTAGGGATACACAATAGTAGAATTTTTTTCTGATAGTTTAACCTGTTGAACTCTGTTCAATTTCCCTAAAAATGCCTAAAAATAACGTGCCCAAAGTAAATCAAAAGCTGTTCTTCAACCCTTTGCAGCATCTTCATGGGGTTGGTCTCATTTAAAAGAAAACACTCTGAATTTTTTGGCAAAACAGTCATAATCTCTCTAAGTGCTCCTGCCACTGGGTAACAAGAAAGTTCGCCTGGGTGTTTTTTTTTAGATACAAATGCTTGCAAATAACACACAGCTGTCAGATACTGGCTGGAAAACACAACAGAAATGTAGAACCAAGTGTTTTCAAGCTCAGGTCAAAATTTTGTAAAAATACCACAAAAAATGAATATATTACACAGCTTTTTTCTCAGGTTGTAACAAGGCTGTGTCTGTACTGGAAGACCGGAAATACAGCTTTTTTTTCAGTGCACACTGAGACGCACTAAGATGCAGAGACGTGACCGCCCGCGGAATTCACAGAGTTCAAGGGGTTAAAACTAGTGTTTGCCGATTGCCGATGCCAATATATGCACATACAGTCGTGTAAAAATTAGGACACCCTATGAAAGCCTGTGTGTTTTTTTTAAACATATTTGGACATATGGATATTTAATGTCAATTTTAACAAAACTGGGAGATTCAAGTAATATAACTAAAAAATTAAAACTGAAGAAGAGACTTTAAAATTTCCTGTAAAATGTAATTCTAAAAACATGCAATTTCTGGTGACAAATAAATTAGGACACCCCCACATTTATTCCGACTTAAAATGGCTAAAATCACACACCGTTGTATCACATCAGGTGCACATGATTAGAACATCGTTACTCAGCATTCTGAAGGAGGCTTGTCCTAGTTAAACCTCAGACATTTAATTTGGTGTGCTCCTGACTGCTGAAGTGAGAGTGAACACCATGGTGAGATGGAGAGCCTTCAGAAAGAAGATTGGAGCAGCTTATGAGTCTGGTAAGGGATTTAAAAAGATCTCAAAAGAAATTGAAATCAGCCATTCCACTGTCCAGAAAATAGTCTACAAGTGCTCAGGTCTGGCCATCCAAGCAAGTTCACCCCGAGAGCAGACCGCGAGATGCTAAAAGAAGTCTCCAAAAACCCTAAAATGTCATCATGGGACCTACAGTAGGCTCTTGCTACTGTTGATGTGAAAGTGCATGCCTTTACGATCAGAAAGAGACTACACAAGTTTAACTTGCATGGGAGGTGTGCAAAGAGGAAACCTTTGTTCTCTTAGAGAAACATGAAGACCAGACTGAAGTTTGCCAGATAGAATGTAGACAAAGACCAGGACTTCTGGAATAATATTCTTCAGACAGATGAGTCTAAAATTTAATTATTTGGACACCAGAACACAGGACGTGTTTGGCGTTGACCAAATACAGCATTCCAGGAAAAGAACCTCATACCAACTGTGAGGCATGGAGGTGGAAGTGTCATGGTTTGGAGATGCTTTGCTGCAGCAGGGCCTGGCCAGCTCACCATCACAGAATCCATCATGAATTCTATCGTGTATCAGAGGGTGCTTGAGGACCACGTGAGACCATCTGTAAAAAAATTAAAGCTGAAGTGGAACTGGACCCTGCAACATGACAATGACCCAAAACATACCAGTAAATCCACCAAGGACTGGCTAAAAACTAAGAAATGGAGAGTCCTGGAATTGCTGAGTCAAAGCCCAGATTTTAATCCCACTGAGATGTTGTGGGGTGACGTGAAACGGGCTGTACATGCAAGAAGCCCCTCAAACATCTCACAGCTGAAAGAATTCTGCGTTGAGGAGTGGGGCAAACTTTCCTCAGACCGATGTCAGAAACTGGTAGATGGCTACAAGAAGTGTCTCACTGAAGTTATTTCAGCCAAAAGGGGGAAACACTAACTATTAGGCGGTAGGGTGTCCTAACTTTTTCCTCAGAATATGCATTTTTGTTGATATCTTTTGTTTAATGAGTAAAACAAGGTTAATTTTTGTTATTTACCTGCAATTACATCACTTCCTTTACCAGAGATAAATAAAAACAACATGAGACATCAATATGTGAACATTTCTAAATAAAGAACTGAATATTTAATGGGGTGTCCTAATTTTTTCGCATGTATTTCCCCCCCCCCCCCCCCCCCCCTCATGGATCGTCACCTTATCGTGGTGGTGGGGTTTGCGTGCCCCAGTGATCCCAGGAGCTATGTTGTCCGGGGCAATTTGCCTCTGATAGGGTCTCCCAAGACAAACTGGTCCTGGGTGAAGGGCCAGACTAAGAACGATCCAACAGACTCTCATGATAAATTGTATATCAAGGATTCAGTGTACCCCGCCCGGTATGGGGTTACCGGGGCCCCACCCTGGAGCCAGGCCTGGGGGAGGGGCTCGAAGGCTAGCGTCTGGTGGCCAGGTTTCCACCCATGGGACCCGGCCGGGCTCAGCCCGAAGGAGTTACATGGGTCCGCCCTCCAGTAGGTTCACCACCTGCAGGAGGGATCATGGAAGTCCGGTGCTATGTGGATTAGGTGGCAGTCAAAGGCGGAGACCTTGGCGGACTGATCCCAAGCTTTCTAAACTGGCTTTTGGTACGTGGAATGTCACCTCTCTGGTGGGGAAGGAGCCTGAGCTGGTGTACGAGATTGAGCGATACCGGCTAGATATAGTCGGCCTCACCTCAACACACAGCTCCGGTTCCGGAACCAGTCTCCTGGAGAGGGGCTGGAGCTTGGCCTTTTCTGGAGTTGCCCCGGGCGAGAGGCGACGAGCAGGGGTAGGTATTCTTGTATCGCCCCACCTTGCTGCCTCTATATTGGAGTTTTCCCCGGTGGACGAAAGGGTTGCTTCCCTGCGCCTTCGGGTTGGGAAACGGGTCCTGACCATCATTTGTGCCTATGCACCAAATGATGTTTCAGAGTACCCACCCTTTTTGGAGTTTGTGACTGGGGTGCTGGAGGGTGCTCCTCCTGGAGACTCCATTGTCCTACTGGGGGACTTCAATGCGCACGTGGGCAACGACAGTGAAACCTGGAGGGGGGTGATTGGGAGGAACGGCCTGCCCGATCTGAACCCGAGTGGTGTTCAGTTATTGGACTTCTGTGCTAACCACAGTCTGTCCATAACGAACACCATGTTCAAGCATAAGGGTGTCCATATGTGCACCTGGCACCAGGACACCCTAGGCCGCAGGTCGATGATCGATTTTGTTATCGTATCATCAGACCTGCGACCGTATGTCTTGGACACCCGAGTAAAGAGAGGTGCAGAGCTGTCAACTGATCACCACCTGGTGGTGAGTTGGATCCGATGGCAGGGGAGGAAGCCATTCAGACCTGGTAGACCCAAACGTATAGTGAGGGTGTGCTGGGAGCGTCTGGCTGAGGCCCCTGTCCGGGAGGTCTTCAACTCCTACCTCCGGAAGAACTTCAACCACATTCCGAGGGAGTCTGGAGACATGGAGTCTGAATGGGCCATGTTCTCCACCTCTGTTGTTGAAGCGGCGGCCCAGAGCTGCGGCCGCAAGGTGGTCGGTGCATCTCGTGGTGGCAACCCCCGAACCAAGTGGTGGACACCAGTGGTGAGGGGGGGCCATTAAGCTGAAGAAGGAGTCCTATCAAGCTTGGTTGGCTTGTGGGACTCCCGAAGCAGCTGAGGTGTACCGGCAGGCCAAGCGGAGTGCAGCTCGGGTGGTTGCTGAAGCAAAAACCCGGGTATGGGAGGAGTTCGGTGAGGCCATGGAACAAGACTTTCAGTCGGCTTCAAAGAGATTCTGGCAAACTGTTCGGCGGCTCAGGAGGGGAAAGCAGCTCCCCGTCCACACTGTGTATGGTGCGGATGGGACACTGTTGACTTCAACTGGGGATATCGTCGGGCGGTGGAAGGAATACTTCGAGGATCTCCTCAATCCCACTGATACGCCTTCCACAGAGGAAGCAGGGTTTGGGGACAAGGGGGATGACTCGCCTATCACAGGGGCTGAGGTCGCCAAGGTGGTTAAAAATCTCCTTGGTGGCCGGGCCCCGGGGGTGGACGAGATTCGCCCCGAGTACCTCAAGGCCCTGGATGTTGTTGGGTTGTCATGGTTGACACGCCTCTGCAACATTGCGTGGAGGTCGGGGGCAGTGCCTTTGGCATGGCAAACCGGGGTGGTGGTTCCTCTCTTCAAAAAAGGGGACCGGAGGGTGTGCTCCAACTTTAGAGGGATCACACTCCTCAGCCTCCCTGGGAAGGTCTATGCCAAGGTACTGGAGAGGAGAGTCCGGCCGTTGGTCGAACCTCGGATTCAGGAGGAGCAATGTGGTTTTCGTCCTGGCCGTGGCACATCGGACCAGCTCTTTACCCTCTCGAGAATTCTTGAGGGTTCGTGGGAGTTTGCCCAACCAGTTTACATGTGTTTTGTGGACTTGGAGAAGGCATTTGACCGCGTCCCTCATGGATTTTTGTGGGGGGTGCTTCGGGAGTATGGGGTATCGGGCTTGTTGTTACGAGCTATTCGGTCTCTGTACGACCGTTGTGAGAGTTTAGTTCGTATTGCCAACACTCGGTCGGAGTCATTCCCAGTGAGAGTTGGACTCTGCCAGGGCTGCCCTTTGTCACCGGTCCTGTTCATAATTTTTATGGACAGGATTTCTAGGCGCAGCCAGGGAATGGAGGGTGTCATGCTTGGTGACCACAGGATCTCATCTCTGTTGTTTGCAGATGATGTTGTCCTGTTGGCTTCATCCAGCAATGACCTACAGCTCTTGCTGGGACGGTTTGCCGCTGAGTGTGAAGCGGCTGGGATGAGAATCAGCACCTCCAAGTCCGAGTCCATGGTCCTCAGCCGGAAAAAGGTGGATTGTCCTCTCCGGGTTGGGGACAGGCTCCTGCCCCAAGTGGAGGAGTTTAAGTATCTTGGGGTCTTGTTCACGAGTGAGGGGAAAATGGACCGAGAGATCGACAGACGGATTGGAGCAGCATCTGCAGTGATGCGGACGTTGTACCGGTCTGTTGTGGTGAAGAGGGAGCTTAGTTCTAAGGCAAAGCTGTCGATTTACCAGTCAATCTACGTTCCTACTCTCACCTATGGTCACGAGCTTTGGGTAATGACCGAAAGAACGAGATCGCGGATACAAGCGGCTGAAATGAGCTTTCTCCGTAGGATTGCTGGACTCACCCTCAGAGAGAGGGTGAGGAGCTCAGTCATCCGGGAGAGGCTCAGAGTAGAACCGCTGCTCCTCCACATTGAAAGGAGTCAGTTGAGGTGGTATGGGCATCTGATTAGGATGCCTCCTGGACGTCTCCCACTTGAGGTGTTTCAGGCACGTCCCACTGGGAGGAGACCCCGGGGCAGACCCAGGACTCGGTGGAGAGACTATGTCTCCCAGCTAGTCTGGGAACGCCTTGGTATCCCCTCTGAAGAGCTGGAGCGGTTGGCTGGGGAGAGGGAAGTCTGGGCTTCTCTGCTTGAACTGCTGCCTCCGCGACCCGGACCTCCGGAAAAGCGGTAGAAGATGGATGGATGGATGGATGGTATTTTTTCCCACCCATTTTCATCTCTTTTGTGTTACAGTGATGATTAACTGGCATATAAAGACACTTTGCGCGAGAAAAATAAGACAGCTACCTCAGTGTAATATGAAAACGAGTCATGTATTTTGAGACAAATGGACGAGGGGAGGGAGGCTGCGGGTGAGGGGGCAGCACGGCTAGCTGAGATACGCTCGCCTGACAGAATGACCTCAGTCAACCGCGCTGAAGGAAAAGCAGCAGAGCATCACTTGAGACCGTCTCCTGTAATCTACTGGCTGTAAATATAATTTTTTGCCAATAGCAGATAGATAATTTCTTTAAATGCTTTTTAATCGGCCGATATCAATAGCATGCCGATGTACAGTCATGAGAAAAATCAAGACACCCTGTATAAGCCTGTGTGTTTTTCAACATATTTGGACATATGGATATTTAATATCAATGTTAAAAATACTGGAAGATTCATGTAATACATCTAAACAAATACAAATGAATTAAAGGCATTTTTCAAACGTTCTGTAAAATGTAATTTTAAACAAATAGTGAGGAATAAATTAGGACACCCCCATCTTTTTTTAGGACACGCCCACATTCATTCCCACTTAAAATGGCTAAAATAAATGTAAAAAAAAAAATGCAAACAAAAACAAGGTTAGACATAAATATGTGAACATTTCTTAATAAAGAACTGAATATTTAAAGGGATGTCAAAAATTTCTTCACATGACTGTATATCATGCATCCCCAATAATAATACAACATAAGAAATTATGGTTTAAATTAGGCTAAATGTTCCTCCAAGAAGCCCCAGAGGAGTAATTACCTCCACCAAGGGAGGAGGTATCGTTTTTACCGGCATTGGTTGGTTGGTTTGTTGGTTTGCCTGTTAGCAACTTTACTCCGAAAGTTATGAGCGGATTTTGAAGAAATTGTCAGGAAAATTTCATCAAGCAGAGGAACAGATGATTAGATTTTGGTGGTGATCCGGATCACAATCTGGATTCAGGATTTTTTAAAATTATTTTACATATTAATATGCTGTGTTACGACAATATAGGAGAAAACAGTGTTTTGTCTGATGTGGTGGTTAGTGATACAGGAGCTCCACAGGGGACTGTGCTCTCTCCTTTTCTCTTCACCTTATACACCACTGACTTTCAGTACAACACTGAGTCATGCCACCTGCAGAAATTCTCTGATGACTCAGCTGTTGTTGGGTGTATAAGACGGGGAGAGGAGGGGGAGTACAGGGCACTGGTAGACAGATTTGTGGAGTGGACAGAGCAGAATCACCTGAGACTGAACGTCAGCAAGACCAGAGAGATGGTGATTGACGCTGGTTGAACCTCGGATTCAGGAGGAGCAATGTGGTTTTCGTCCTGGCCGTGGCACATCGGACCAGCAATTTAACCTCTTGAGAATCCTCAAGGGTTCGTGGGAGTTTGCCCAACCAGTTTACATGTGTTTTGTGGACTTGGAGAAGGCATTTGACCACGTCCCTCGTGGTTTTTTGTGAGGTGTGCTTCGGGAGGGTGGGGTATCGGGCTTGCTGTTACGAGCTATTCGGTCTCTGTACGACCGCTGTGGGAGCTTGGTTCATATTGCCAACACTCGGTCAGACTCATTCCCAGTGAGAGTTGGACTCCGCCATTGCTGCCCTTTGTCACCGATCCTGCTCATAATTTTTATGGACAGGATTTCTAGGTGCAGCCAGGGAATGGAGGGTGTCATGCTTGGTGACCACAGGATCTCATCTCTGTTGTTTGCAGATGTTGTCCTGTTGGCTTCATCCAGCAATGACCTACAGGTCTTACTCGGACAGTTTGCCACCGAGTGTGAAGCAGCTGGGATGAGAATCAGTACCTCCAAGTCCGAGTCCATGGTCCTCAGCTGGAAAAAGGTGGATTGCCATCTTCGGGTTGGGGACAGGCTCCCGCCCCAAGTGGAGGAGTTTAAGTATCTTGGGGTCTTATTCACGAGTGAGAGGAGAATGGAGCGAGAGATTGACAGATGGATCGGCGCAGCATCTGCAGTGATGCAGACGTTGTACCGGTCCGTTGTGAAGAAGGAGCTGAGCTCTAAGGCAAAGCTGTCGATTTACCAGTCAATCTACTGTACGTTTCTACTCTCACCTATGGTCATGAGCATTGGGTAATGACCGAAAGAACGAGATCGCGGATACAAGCGGCTGAAATGAGCTTTCTCTGTAGGATTGCTAGACTCACCCTTAGAGATAGGGTGAGGAGCTCAGTCAACTGGGAGAGGCTCAGAGTAGAACCGCTGCTCCTCCACATTGAAAGGAGCCAGTTGAGGTGGTATGGGCATCTGATTAGGATGCCTCCTGGACGCCTCCCACTTGAGGTGTTTCGGGCACGTCCCTCTGGGAGGAGACCTCGGGGCAGACCCAGGACTTGGTGGAGAGACTATGTCTCCCAGCTGGTCTGGGAACACCTTGGTATCCCCTCTGAAGAGCTGGAGCAGGTGGCGGGGGAGAGGGAAGTCTGGGCTTCTCTGCTTGAACTGCTGCCTTTGCGACCCAGACCTCCGGAGCATCGGTAGAAGATGGATGAATGGATGGAAGTATTATAATCCTATCCATTGACTCATAAGGATCATCATCTATTTAACCTAGTAGTAGCCTATGTTGTATATAAAGTGATCTAAGCGTTTTTAGTTTACTTCCCTGGGTAACTCCTTTTCTATTATACTATGTGTATTTCTGTTGGTTGGGTTGTCTACTGTCATGATGCTGTTACACTGTACTTTCCCAGTTTGGGATCAATAAAGTGCATCCATCTATCTATCTATCTATCTATCTATCTATATTGTACTTTTCATGTACTGCCCCTTTAAGACGTGTCTACTGAATTACGTGCATGGCCACGCCATAGGGCCACGCAATTCCGCAATCTGGAAGCAAAACATTGCAGAAAAAGTTAAACTGCTTTGAATGGAAACAAATGTGGTCTTCATCCACATAGTACTTGATGATTGACATTATTTCATCTTAAGATGCCAAGAAAAAGCAAGCAAAGTGTGCGATTCAAGACGAAGTGTGTGCAGACATAACTCCGGCCGGCAGACAAGGATGTCGTTCCGAGCCACATGACCCAAACAATATGTAAACACAGTCTGGTCAATACAATTATGACAGTCTTGTTATTATAATGTAGTCATATTGTCTTTGCTGCCCCTTCTAGATGGATCTGAATGACATTTTCACCAGAGGTGGCCCTTGGCACAAAGGTGAACTCATTAGATGGTGGAGGTGATCCCTGAGTGCATACCTCCACCAAGGCCCCATCTCACAATGTACAGTGTCCATGACACTGGTTATGAATGTGTATAAATGCTTGGTAGTGGTCGGAGAAGCCACTGGTGCGGATTGGCAGCCACGTTCCTGTCAGTCTGCCCCAGGGCAGCTGTGGCTACAGAGGTAGCTTACCACTATCAGTGTCTGTCTAGAGTGAATGAATAATAGACTCACTGCAAGTGCTCTGAAATGTCACTTGACATGTAAAGTGCCATATAAACCTAATCCATTACTACTGTATAGATTGATGGCGATGCGAGGTACGGAGCCTTGGTGGAGGTATGCGCTCTCTGAGTGCTGTCTAGTTTAATCTTTTAATTTTACACTTATGTCTGATCAGCTCAATACCAGCATTGGCAGATATCGGAGCAAAGGTATCTTTACTCAAAACTCTGCTACTATAAATTATTTGCTTGGGCCAATGTGAACGGGAGACCCAACCAGCAGCAATTTACCCATGATACATAGCTCCAGGGATCATTAGCAAATACAAACCCCTCCACCTCCATAATGTAGCAGTCCACAGGGGGGTGGACAATGTCACCTTAACTGTTTTCCTTGAATATGAAATGATTTTTCAGACACCTGATACTGTACATCAGGTTCAGGTTCAGGTTACTTTATTTGTACCCGTAGGTAGATTTGTTTTGCAGTCTGGTGACATCCATATTTACAAGCCACTAATTACATTCAACATAGACACAAACACAGGCACACATGAAATTGACTATGAACATGATAAAAATACTCAAGGCTCCATCAATCAGGGTATAAAAAGACAAAGAGATGAGAGAAAAACCAGAGGCAAGAGAGAAGGGTCATATTAAAAGTTAAAAACTTGTCAAAGAGGTTAAAAATTCAAAGGTCTAAATAATATATTTAGAACCCAAGTAACATCCTACAAAAATAAGTAAATATAAAATGGAGTTAATAAATAGGTACCTAAATTATGTGCAATATATTGTTACGTCTTGTTCAACTCTTTGACAGCAGCAGGAACAAAGCTGTTTTTGTAGCGCTGGGTTCTACTTTTTGGGACAGCAAACCTCCGTCTTGAGGGAAGAAGCTGAAAGTTGCAGTGCAAAGGGTGGGAGTCATCATTTAAAATGGAGGTAGCCATCCTCTGTACCTGTCTGGTGTACAGGGATGTCAGGCTCAGCTGTGACTCACCAAGCAAACGACTGGACCATCGAACTACCTGATCCAAGGATTTCCTCTGTTTCAGTTTTATCTGACCAAACCATGACACTAAAGAAAAGGATAAAACAGATTCAATAAAAGCCCGATAAAACATTGTCATTATGGTTCAGTCAATTTGGAAGCGTGCAAGTTTTCTCAAGCAATGCAAATGTTGCTGACCCTTTTTGCACACCCTTTCACAGTTCTCTTCAAACTTTAAATTACTATCAATAATCGTCCCAAGATATTTGTACGATTGTACACATTCAGTGGTCTGGCCTTTTAGTACGGTGACTTTGTGCCTGGGAGTTTTCCTCCTAAAGTCAATAATCATGTCTTTAGTTTCTGTCGTATTCAGCTGCAGGTAGGAATCCTCACACCAGTGAACAAAATCATCAACTACTGGGCCGTGGCCACTCTCACCATCCTGGAGGAGACTGACAATAACTGAATCATCAGCATACTTTATGATATGTCTGTTGTCATGTCTGCTCCGACACATGTTTGTGTACAGGATGAAGAGTAGTGGTGACAACACACACCCCTGAGGAGAGCCAGTAGAAGAACACTTTAGGTCAGACAATGTACCATTGACCCTTACTCTCTGCGTCCTGTTGGTTAAGAAATCCAGAATCCAACCCACCAGATTATTGCTCAAATCAAATTGTTGCAGGAGCCTTTCAGCTAAGATATGAGGTTGGATTGTATTAAAGGCAGAAGAAAAGTCCACAAATAAAAGCCTGGCGTGTGTCCCATTAAAATCCAGATGTTTAAAAAGCATGTTAAGCAGAGTGACAGTGGCGTCCTCCATTCCTCTGTGAGGCCTATAGGCAAACTGCAGAGGATCCAATGCCAGAGGATTGGTCCATTGTACCAGAAACCCTCTCACTTGGTGAATATATAAATACACAAATGCAAAGACATCCTGTAAACCTCTTGCAAGTTTCACCAATATGAAAAGGCATTGTGTAAATTAAAAAAAAAAAAAATCTACCTTAAGATTCTGTCAATCAATATTGGCTCATTCAAATCAGTTCAAATCATAAAATCAAAATTTTAAAGCCACTCCTAAAAGCCAGACTTGTTGTCATGAGGCCAGCCAAGACAAGAGGCAGTCCACACATTCTGCCAGCCACGGCCAGAGCAGCTACATCACTTAGATGCTGTAGGACTGTGGGGGGACGCCCATGCAGGCCATGGGGAAGACAGAACATTCAAGCCGTGAAGCATCAGTGTTAAACACCCCCAATATTAAGGTTACTATGGAGCTGCATGTGTCAGTGGAGACGCTAACTTTAGTATATATTTATCACAAAAAACAAACCCATACTAACAGTTCCGCTTCTTGTTTTTCCAGCTCTTTAACAGTCGGGGTTTCCATCTCTTCAGCAGGTTTATGATTTTTGTTCATCACGCTGGATTTCTGGTGTTCTTCCTGTTTGACAGTAGGAGCTCCTACCAGGACTGCAGGCGGAGGCTCATCATTCGGTGGGGATTTGGTGAGCTGCTGCCCAGGAGAGAGCCCAGGTGTCCCGCCTCCGGCATATTTCTGAGCCGCTAACTGCATGGCTCTCTCCCGCTGTAACTGCTGCCGAGTCCGGCTGACTGGAGGTGGAGGCTTCCGGCCCCAAGCAGCCGCAGAAGAGTCTGAAATGACATCTGTCATTGTTAACAGGCAGTGGCTACGGACATGGAACCATACCCATAGAACTGTGGTTACAGATACGGCTCAAATCTGATTGACCACTACATTCTATTAATGCGGATCTTAAATCAGCAGGCTACAGGTACACAAATCTGAGGCATTTATTTGTTTCAAAATTTTAATGAACATCTATTTGCTACCTTTTTAACCTCACCCACTCCCACATCCTACGGCTAACCTCTTAACTTTAAGTGTAAATTTCATCTCATATTAAGTAAAATGGTTTGGACAAGGTGCAGATGACAGGACGCAAACCAGCAGCCTTCTAATCACAAGCCCAACGTATTATCTACCCGGTTGGACTAAACAGCGCACGGGACCACGCAGGACCAAACAGAACCCCAACCCCCTAGAAAACATCCAAATAATAAATGAAATCATTTTATGGGACACCAAAAGCAAACCAACCCCCCAAAAAAATCAATTAAAGTGGCTACACAACTTGTGGATGTGGTGCAGGTTGTGTAGCTGACTACTAATCAGAGGATCACAGGTTTGATTCCCGCTCTGTCTGCAGTCTGCATGTCAAAGTGTCCTCGAGCAAGACACCGAGCCCCCAGTTGTTCCTGGTGGGTCAGACCAGTGCTGGTGCATGGCAGCCCTGCCGCCACCAGTGTGTGAATGGGTGGATAGCAGGATCTGGAAAGACCTTTGGTCATCCAGAGATGAGAAAAAATGCGCTAAGTGAACACCATTTAGAATGCCATTAATATTTAGTGACAAATGGCCATTCTTGTAGTAACTAATGTTACACAAAAGGCACAAATACCACATTAAATTATATCTATGGGACCAAGTGACGTCAAGTCAACTAACAGACACGTTTACAAATATTCCAGACCCACTGTAATCTATTCCTTGAAATTTAATTGAATAGTTTTGGCGTTTTGTGTCCATTTGGACACGTTTGTTGTTTAATCCAAATACTAACCGGTGTTATTTAGCCGCAGTCATCCTTCTCCACACTCGCACTGGGGAGACTTAGAATTTCACATGATGAGAGCTGGACTGTCATGGCTGTGTGACGATGGGATGTCACCACTGTATGTCTGGTTATATTGTGAGATTATGTTGTATCAGTATTGTTGTAATGTTGTATGATTGTTGGTTAAGATGCACATTGCAGTTTATGATTTGTCTTGGTTAATTTGAATGCCCTGGGAGATAATTAGTATGATTAAGAATCTGGTAAAATAATTGTTAAAAGATTTATTGCACATACCTTTGCCAACATGCTTCCTGTGGGTGTCCAGGCAAAAGACTCCGTTAGGAGTTGAAGGCCTTATATAGGACACCAGCAGGGAGCAAATATGTATGGTTAGTCATAGGGGTGGTTTAATATTTGTAAATAGGGGTTAAGGTTATTTATGGATCTATTTATATGACTATTTATTGTGTGTTATTTATATATTTATATTGTGTATGTTTGGGGAAAGTTAGTTATGTATTTTTATATATTAGTGGGTATGTGTTTATAAGGAATGAGGTGTTTTACCTGGGATTATGGTAGGGGCTAATCACCTCTAACTGATCTGTCCATTATATAACAGGTGTGAGATATCAAGTAAAGGTATTGATGAGTAGTGGATTGATGAAACAATTATTGAATGTTTATTGCTTGATATGCTTCTTGTTTGACAAAGTGCATTGACTGTGAAGAACTGTGTCAGAAGATTATCCTGAGAAACTGGAGCTTACCTGAACTGGAGATACTTATGAGTTAAAAATAAAAGGACTAATTGACAAATCGAATTCTGGTCGGCCTCGCTTTGCTGCACCAATTTTTCACATTTGGTGGCAGTGATGGTCCGTTACATCGACGTTGTAGCGTTTGGTGGACAGAAGGACTCATGGCGAGAAGAAAAGTGAGGCAGGAGGAGCGGTCTGACCTCGATACAGGCATGACGGAGGAGGAGCATGGAGTCAGCGGACTGGGCAAGCTCGAAGAGCTAACGAGCCTGGTAAAATCGGTGGTACGTTCGCTGACGCTCCGAGATCGGCAAATGGAGGAGGAAGCCGCTCTCCATGACCAAAGGTGGCAGGCTGTGACTGAGCAAATTCGTCGGGTACAGTCGCAGGTTGCGGAGCTGAGAGAGGAGTACGGGAGCCGGGCGGAGCATGGCGGTGACGACGGCGCTCCGGGGGAGGACCCCAGGGTGACGGCCAGTCGGGTCGGCCCACAGGAGGAAGATTTGCCGCTGCAGGTGCAACCGAGGAAAACATCAGTGCACCACGAGCCCAGGCTGAATCCTCTCTCACCCGAGGACGACGTAGAACAGTACCTGACGACATTCGAGAGGATCGCTACAGTCTGCCGCTGGAGGGAAGAAGAGTGGGCTATCCATCTCGCTCAGTTACTCACAGGTAAAGCGCGGAGCGCGTATGTTTTGATGGATGTGGCTGACACAGACAATTATGCAAAAGTTAAAGAAGCTATCCTGAGTAAATATGAAATAACTTCTGATACTTATAGGAGGAGGTTTCGTTCCATGGACATTTATCAGGACGAAACCCCTCGCGAACTGTATGTACGATTGAAAGACCTGTTGTATAAATGGATTAAGCCAGAGACTCTATTGTTAAAAGACATTATGGAACAGTTTATTTTGGAACAGTTTTTGCGCATGGTGAACCCGGAACTGGGAGTCTGGATACAAGAGCGGGACCCGAAGACTGCAGAGGACGCTGCTCGTCTGGCAGAGGTTTTTCTGTCAGCCAGGTCTGGGAGCAGGAGACCTACTCTCGGCCGTGACAGATTTTTCACCACTCGGAGTGAGGTTAATGAGGGTGAAAAGGGTGGCCCAGCTCGAAATAGGTCATATTCCAGGCCCAGTCAGAACACTAACAGTAGATATGATAATAGTAAAAAGTCACGTGTGGTTACAAATAGAGATATACGTTGTTATCATTGTAACAAAATCGGTCACACCCAATATGCATGTCCTGCCATAAGAAATCAGAAACCGTCACTGTTATGTTCAGTTCCTAGACCCACTTGTTCAGCCTCAGTGCATAGTGGAGTTTATAAAACAAAAGTGTTGCTTAATGGTCAGTGTGAAGAGGCCCTATTAGATTCAGGCTGTTTTCAAACAGTTGTGCTACCCAGTTTGGTCCCTAGGGACTTGTGGAATGACTCAGAAATAAACATCAGTTGTGTCCATGGGGATAAGAAACTGTACCCGACCGCTGAGGTTTATTTAACAGTAGGGGGTCAAACTTATCTCCTTCCTGTAGCTCTTGTGCCTGATTTGCCTTACCCTGTTATTCTTGGCAATGATGTTCCAACTTTGTTAGACATCATACAACAGGTTAGAGAGGAACAAACGGAGGAGAGACAGGCAGGTGGCGCTGTTGAACAGAGAGTAAACACACCTGAGGTGAAAAATTGTAATATGGTGACAACTAGGGCACAGAGGGCACAGAGGGCTGCCAATGCTCTTCAGAAATTACCTTTTTATGATTCTGAGATAGAGGTAGGCCCTATTAAGCAACACAAATCCAAGGCTCAGAAGAGAAGAGATAAGGTGTTAGTGTCAGCAAAGAATATGGGTGAAGAAACACCACAATTAAGCCAGTCAGTAGAGTTTGACATCCCTCCTGACATAGCTACATTGCAGAAGGCTGACCCAACACTTAAGCCCTGGTTTGATAAAGTCTCAGAGATTGAGGGTGTGAAACAGGGTAAAACTGATTGTTTGGCTGAGGCCTTGTATGTCATAAAAAAGGGCATTCTATATCAACAGCACGGTGGAGTTATGGCTATAGCTTTACCACAGGACCTCATACCAAAAATCATGGAACTAGGACATGTTATCCCTTGGGCAGGTCATCTAGCATTCCAGAAAACTCTACAGAGAATTGCTAGGAGGTTTGTGTGGCCGGGAATGTATACCCAGGTAAAGGACTTCTGTACGACATGCTCAGTATGTCAGACTACAGCATCTAGGGGAGTAGCACGTGCCCAACTGCAACCATTACCCATTATTGGAACACCATTCGACAGAATAGGGATGGATATAGTGGGCCCCCTAGAAAGAAGCTCCTCGGGTAATAAATACATTCTGGTGATTTGTGACTATGCAACTCGGTACCCAGAAGCTTTTCCCTTGAAATCTATTAAGGCTAGGCAGGTTGCCAACTGCTTGATCCAGTTGTTTTCAAGGGTAGGCATACCTAAAGAAGTTCTGACAGACTGTGGAACAAATTTCTTGTCCAAACTGTTGCAGCAAGTGTATAAGCTGTTGGGGATTAAGGGCATTAAGACCACCCCTTATCACCCACAGACTGATGGACTAGTGGAGCGATTCAACCAGACTCTTAAAAATATGCTGCGGAAATTTGTTTCTGAAACGGCCTCAGATTGGGATCAATGGGTACCTTATTTACCGTTTGCTTATCGGGAGGTGCCCCAGGCTTCAACAGGGTTCTCACCTGTTGAACTGCTTTATGGCCGTCAGGTGAGGGGCCCACTGGATTTATTAAAGGAGCACTGGGAGAGTCCACCGAGTGATCAGGACAATGTGGTCTCTTACGTCATTAAAATGAGAGAGAAACTGGATCGAATGACTGCTTTGGCTCAGGAGCACATGAGGACGGCGCAGGCCAAACAAAAAACCTGGTATGACAAGAAGGCCAGGAAAAGGGTTTTTCACCCAGGACAACAGGTTCTGTTATTGCTGCCCTCGTGTGACAGTAAGCTGTTGGCTCGATGGCAGGGGCCATATGAAATTTCTAAAAAACTAAGTTCAGTGATATATGAACTATATATGCCTGACAGGAAGGTAAAGTATCAGACCTTCCATATTAACTTATTGAAAGAGTTTCAGCAGCCTGGCCATCAGCAGCAGCAACCTGCTCTTCAGGAGACACAGCAGCTCTTGATCTGTGCGACGGAAGTGGATGAGGAGAAGGAACAGTCCTTTCCCACAAATGTGTCAGAGCCGTGTTTATTTCAACTGTCTCATTTGCAGGTGGATCAGCGGAGAGAGTTAGAGACATTATTGGATCCAGATTTGTTTCAGGAGAGACCTGGTTTCACCACGTTGGTACATCATAAGATTTATTTGAAAGAGGAAACTGTTCCACGTAGAAAATCTTATAGGATCCCGGAACGATTGGTCCCAAAAATGAAAACAGAAATTGACTTGATGTTGCAGTTGGGAGTGATCGAGGAGTTGGTCAGTGAGTGGTGTAGCCCGATTGTGCTGGTTCCAAAAAAGGACGGCTCATTAAGATTTTGTATTGACTTCAGATACCTTAACTCAGTATCTAAATTTGAGTCATACCCTATGCCCCGGATTGATGAATTATTAGAGAAAGTGGGCAAGGCTAGATTTATTTCTACTTTGGACCTATGTAAGGGGTATTGGCAAGTGGCATTGGCACCAGAAATAAAGGAACTTACAGCCTTTAAAACACCGTATGGCAGTTTCCAATTTAGGGTCATGCCATTTGGCCTTCAGGGGGCACTTGCAACATTTCAGCGGCTGATGGACCAAATTTTAAGGAGAGTATCGAACTTTGCGGCTGCCTATTTGGATGACGTGGTCATTTATAGTCAGACCTGGGAAGAACATCTGATACACCTTAGGCAGGTCCTTCAGCTAATTAAGAGGGCAGGACTGACAATTAACCCACGCAAATGTGCTTTCGGACAACAGCAGGTGGAGTACTTGGGACATGTGGTTGGTCAGGGGGTCATTAGACCACGAATAGGTAAAGTGGATGCCATTCGGACCTACCCTGTACCCACTACTAAGAAGAGAGTGCGATCATTCATGGGAATGGTAGGATGGTATAGTAAGTTCATCCCCCACTTTGCTGAAAGAGCCGCAGTATTGACTGACCTCACTAAAGCTGCAGCACCGAATAAGGTAAAATGGACAGAGGAGTGTGACAGAGCGTTTGAGGATCTGAAGAGGGCTATTTCTGGGGAGAAGGTTCTCTACAGTCCAGACTTTGCTCACCCGTTCATTTTACAGACTGATGCTTCAGGGGTTGGCATTGGAGCAGTACTTCTCCAGGAGGAGAAGGGAGAGAGACACCCAATACTGTTCTTGAGCCGTAAATTGTTGGACCGGGAGACGAGATATTCTACAGTTGAAAAAGAATGTCTTGCCATAAAATAGGCAATAGGGTCTTTGAAATATTATTTATTAGGGCGTCATTTTTTGTTAGAGACAGATCATCGGCTTTACAGTGGTTAGACAGAATGAAGGATGTGAACAGTCGTCTTACAGGGTGGTATGTGTCCCTCCAACCATATAATTTTACTGTTCGGTATGTGGCAGGGAAAACCAACCTTGTGGCTGATAGCCTCTCTAGAATACATGACTCATAAGAGTACTGTATTCTCGGGAAAGGGGGGAGGAAATGTGACGATGGGATGTCACCACTGTATGTCTGGTTATATTGTGAGATTATGTTGTATCAGTATTGTTGTAATGTTGTATGATTGTTGGTTAAGATGCACATAGTAGTTTATGATTTGTCTTGGTTAATTTGAATGCCCTGGGAGATAATTAGTATGATTAAGAATCTGGTAAAATAATTGTTAAAAGATTTATTGCACATACCTTTGCCAACATGCTTCCTGTGGGTGTCCAGGCAAAAGACTTCGTTAGGAGTTGAGGGCCTTATATAGGACACCAGCAGGGAGCAAATATGTATGGTTAGTCATAGGGGTGGTTTAATATTTGTAAATAGGGGTTAAGGTTATTTATGGAACTATTTATATGACTATTTATTGTGTGTTATTTATATATTTATATTGTGTATGTTTGGGGAAAGTTATTTATGTATTTTTATATATTAGTGGGTATGTGTTTATAAGGAATGAGGCGTTTTACCTGGGATTATGGTAGGGGCTAATCACCTCTAATTGATCTGTCTATTAAATAACAGGTGTGAGATATCAAGTAAAGGTATTGATGAGTAGTGGATTGATGAAACGATTATTGAGGAATGTTTATTGCTTGATATGCTTCTTGTTTGACAAAGTGCATTGATTGTGAAGAACTGTGTCAGAAGATTATCCTGAGAAACTGGCGATTACCTGAACTGGAGATACTTGTGAGTTAAAAATAAAAGGACTAATTGCAAATAGAAACCGGCCTCACTTTGCTGCACCCATTTCACAGGCTGCTACGGCAGCCAGGTGAAGGTAAACATTTTTCAACAGCAGTGTCTGCACTCTGCAGGTAAACGTTCTCTCTTCACAAGTGAGCTTTCAAAATAAAAGCTCTAATCCAGTCTCAATCTTCAAAATAAGAGTGAGTGGATTGTCAAATGATTACCAGATTGAACACAGATATAAATAATAAAAATAAGCACCAATTTACACTTCTGCCGCTTGTTATCACCAAGTTTATCCTTCCATATAGTGCAGTCAGTTGTTTAAAAACCTGCATCTCTTCTATGTGATGCTGGATTACGGGACATAACGGACTGCAGGCGCAGCAGTCATTCACTCCCAGCAAACTCAGACAGAGATAGAAGCTGCGTCCCCATCACCCAGTAGCGTACTCTGAAGTGGACTCCATAGGGGACTCTGCCATATTAAGTGAGATTCCAAACCAAAGGGAGCGAACGGTCTTCAGTTCAAAGGGAACTGAGAACTGAGCAGGGAAGAAGTGAACAACCGGACATCACTTCACCGCAGGTTGACAGGAAGATTTCCCATAAGTCACTGTGCCTCAAATCCAAGTAAAACAAACTATTGTTGCTAATGTTATTAACAAGCCAAACTGATGTTCTTTATTGTTTATATTGACTGATAGTAATAAAAATATCTTTGTATTAATATTTTATTTAAGAAATATAAATTATCCACCACGGTATCAGTACGTCTCCATGGTTACTGTGGTAACGCACGGAGGAGGAGCCGACGGTTACAGGGTGTTTCAAATGGAGACATTTTGTGAAGGGCAGTTAACTGATATTCCCTGAGAAGGGAGTAGGGAGCAGGGAATGCAGCTGAAGTAGACTGTGGATCGGAGCGTAGCTAGACAGACAAAGTAAGAAAAAATAAGTAAGTAGCAGCCGTTACAGTCCAGCTCTCATCCATGTGAAATTTTAAGTGTCTCCAGTACGTGTGGAGAAGGAGGGCTGGAGCCAAACCGGTCCTTCTGGCTAATGTCAGGCATTTTGTCTTCAATTGATTAATTATGATTTCAGAAAGCTTTTAATAAACAAATTGTGCTAAATGATAAAAGGAATATGCTTTGAATGCTGTTCGGTACTACAGCAATGCTCATTTCTCATCAATATACTGCTCAAAAAAATAAAGGGAACACTAAAATAACACATCCTAGATCTGAATGAATGAAATATTCTTATTAAATACTTTGTTCTTTACATCGTTGAATGTGCTGACAACAAAATCACACAAAAATTATCAATGGAAATCAAATTTATTAACCCATGGAGGTTTGGATTTGGAGTCACACTCAAAATTAATGTGGAAAAACACACTACAGGCTGATCCAGCTTTGATGTAATGTCCTTAAAACAAGTCAAAATGAGGCTCAGTAGTGTGTGTGGCCTCCACCTGCCTGTAGGACCTCCCTACAACAGTGTATTTAAGTAAGAATGATTTTATTCATTGTTTGGCCTCTTTAAATGTCCGGTTAGTATTTGGATTAAACAACAAAATGCTGAAATTATTCAATTAAATTTCAAGGAATACAGCAGGTCCTGAACATTTGAAAACATGTCCGGGTTAGTTGACTTGATGTTCCTTGGTCCCATTAGACATAATTTAATGTGCTATTTGGGCATTTTGTGTAATGTTAGTTACTACAAAAATAGCCATTTGTTATTACCTCTGCCAGGAGGTTATGTTTTTGCCGGGGTTTGTCTGTCTGTCTGTCTGTCTGTCTGTTGGTTAGCAAGATAACTCAAAAAGTTTTGGATGGATTTTGATGAAACTTTCAGGCGTTGTTGGAAATGGTACAAGGAAGAACTGATTAAATTTTGGGGATGATCCGGATCACCGTCCAGAAGAAAACCGCCATTACGGAAAATGCCATTTTCGTGAATAACTACTGAACCACTAATCCTATCATTGTCAATCCAATTGCTAGTCATATGTTTTCGTGGTCAAGGAATCTGAAAACGTACACACAAACACTGTATGGGCGGAACTGTGGCCGCCATTATGGAAAATGTCATTTTCGTCAATAACTACTGAACCACTAATCCTATCATTGTCAATCCAATTGCTAGTCATATGTTTTCATGGTCAAGGAATCTGAAAACGTACACACAAACACTGTATGGGGGGAACTGTGGCGCTTGGCGGAGGTCTGCACTCTCCGAGTGCTTTTCTAGTTAAATATTAAAATAAAATGATTTAATTGCTTTTTGATGGGTTGGGGGGGTTTTGGCGTCCCATAAAATGTCATTTATTATTTGGATGTTTTCTAGGGGGTTAGGGTCCCGTTCAGTCCTGTGTGGTCCCATGCGCTGTTTAGTCCAACCTGTATTCACCTGTGCGCCGGACGTCTATCATTGTCTCGGCATAAGGGCCAAGAGAGCATTAGGCTCATTTACAGCCCCTCTATGCTTATCATACTGTCTCTTAAAGGCATTCTCAGATTCAGCTTTGATGACATCACTAGGCAAATTGTTCCATCCATCCACGATCCTCTGTGAAAAGAAGTACTTTCTGCAGTCTAGCCTTACCCAGGAGTTACACTGACTCCGGATGCAGTACGTTACAGCTGCGATCTGGCCTCCGCAGCAAATGGTTCCCAGTCTAAATTTTCTAATCCCCACTTGGTCCGGACAACTGCACAATGAATCCGGCTCATCAGATTTGGTTTGCTAATGAAATGCAACGTCTATTTCTGATGGATGCCAGATACAATCCCGCGGTATTGAATAGCCGTTTGATCATTACAAACAATTTAAGGATCGTCCATTATTTTCTGAGATCTACTCCTCCACCACTGTGTCAGAGAAGGTAAAAACTTACAATACAAATGCTTCATAGAATTAAAATTAGCAGTCTACTCACGTTTTATTTAGAACCCAAAACTCTAGGTGGGGAGCCGCTGTTACATCACTTTTCCTTGTTGTTATCACGTGATTGCGATCGGTTCATCTTGGTCACTCACGGGTCTTTCTCGAGATCTCGCGTTATTTTGTATAATTCTTGCGTGATCTTGTATTTCAAACTCTGTTATCATCAGTGCCGCTACAAAACACAAATCAATTTGGTAGGGACAAACACAAGGCTCCATCTGCATTGCATCCGCAACGTACTGAATCCGGAGTCTGCGTAAATACTGGATTAGTCTTTTACTGTAAATTTTAAGTCGATGGCCTCTGGTGTTCCTTTCCAAATTGATCATGCTGAAGAAAATATCTTCTATATCTTCTATAAATATAAATAAATATCTTCTATCTATCTACCAGGTCTGACTATGTTGTAGGTTTCTATCATGTTATCATGGACATATCATTCTTCCAGCGCTGTGAGGTTTGTTTCCTTTAGTCGATCATCATAAGGCAGTTCTGACAAGCCAGGTATCATCTTGGTTACTCTCCTTTGAACCTTTTCCATCAATATGATGTCTTTCCTGTAATACAGGGACCATGCCTGGATGCAGTACTCTAAGTTGAGACGTATCTTCCCTTTCTAGAGCACAAAGATCATCTCCTTGGATTTGTAAATTCAAAGTGCCTCTTGACCAATCCAACCAGTTTATTGGCTTTCTTCACTGCTTCAGCACATCGTTTGCTGGGTTTCAGCTTCGAGTTGATAATTACACCAAGGTCCTTGTCTTCCATTACAGTCTCTAGGATTTGTCAATTCATAGAGTAGCCATTTATGGGATTTCCAAAGCCAATATGCATGACTCTACACTTGCTAACATTAAACACCATTTGCCAATCGCTAGACCATTTCACTACGTTGCGTAGATCATTCTGGAGTTTGACGGCATCTTGTTGAGTGCTGAGTGAATGAGTGAGTGTTCTTGTTTAGTGCCATGTCAGCATCTATGGCTATTTCATGGCAAAATTAAAACTAATAAGAAAATTGAGTTAAAAATTATATAGAGACAGTATGATAAATGAAAGAATAAATAAATACAGCGAGATACATATGCAGATACAATAAAATAGTACAATTAAATAAGATGCTTCAGATGCACAGGTGCTAAAAACCCTAAAATTTTCTTTGGTGGTGCCTTATTAAAAATATCCTTCAGTGACTTTTGAGTATAAAAACGTTGTCTTGCTGTCATGAGAGCAGGACAGTCAAGTAAAATGTGCTTTATTGATAAAAAAAAAAAACCTCCGCAAAACTGACAAGATGGTGGTGCTTCACCTTTTAATAAAAAGCTGTGCGTCAGCCTTGAGTGGCCAATACGGCATCTAGTGTTCACTACCTCATCATGTCGGTTTTGAAAGTGATGCAAATGTCTATGGCTTATGGCAGGTTTAATATCATGCAGTTTATTTGCAGTACATGTGTCCGATTCAGTCTGCCACTTCTTTAAAATATAGGAGGTTATTAGAGGTCTGAGGTCTGAGGCTGGGATCTGGCATTGAGTGACTTCTTGGGTCAGGGCTCTCTTGGCAGCATTGTCTGCCTGCTCGTTACCTGGCAGGCCAACATGGCTGGGGATCCAACAGAAGATGATATTAACGTTATGTTTCTGTAAAGAACCTAGTTTCTCTAAAATCCGGACAATAATGGGGAAATCAGTCTTTAAAAACCCAAGTGGCTGAAGACAGGATCTGGAGTCAGTTAAAATTAAGGAGTTCTGTTGTTTGGTTCTCTCAATGTGTTCCAATGCTAGAAGCAAAGCACGAGCCTCTGCTGTAAAAATTGAACATAGTTTGGGAATCCGCAAACCACGCTGATTGTGCCCGGTGACAATTGCAGCAGAGACTGAGCCATCTACTTTAGATCCAGCCGAGTATATGGAAATATGGTGAGGAAAACGGCATTTTATGTCCAAGATCTGCTGCTGGTACACGTTTGGGTGAGTGTCTTTCTTTTTGTTTTGGCTCAGATCCAGAATGATGTTGGGTTTCCTCAAACTCCATGGTGGAATGGGACAAAACTGTGTCTGTGTTACATTGCTCATATCAGGGTTTAATTTTACCAGGTGAGGTTCTATATGGAGTCCAAAAGGAGTGATGCTCTTAGGTCTGACCTTATACATCTGCAAAACTCGAGGGTGAAAAACTGCAGAGTAGGCTGGATTTCTATGGTCAGCTTTAAGTTTAACCATATACTGGAGAGCCAATTTCAGGCGCCTGTTTTGAAAAGGCTCGTTTGCTTCAACATACAAACTTTTAACAAGAGAGGTTCTGAAAGCCCCCAAGGCAAGCCTTAGCCCCTGGTGATGGACAGTTTCTAGCGTCCTGATGTATGTTTTCCTTGCTGATCTGTAAACTATGCTCCCATACTCTAACCGAGATCTTACAAGTGCTCTATAGAGACGCAGCAGCACAGTAGAGTCTGCACCCCATTTAGTTTTAGCCAAAACTTTAATAATATCAAGGGCTTTAAAACATCTGAGTCGTAGAAATTTTTGTTGAGTGCTGATGGCATGAAAAAGTTTGGTGTCATCAGCAAACGTGAGGACCATACTTTCCATTACGTCATCAATTAGGACTGGGCGATATGAAAAAAATTCTAGTCACGATAATTTTTTTTTTCATATTGATCGATAGTGATATATATATTGCGATATGAATCAAATCACTATTTCTGTCAAGCTCTAAAGTTCCTTTTTACTCCTAAGTGTGATGTGAAGCTATGACAAGATTAATTTTAAATATTTATTTTCTGTCAGAAGTTGAACCTGATGAATGTAGTGTAGTACATTATACAACCGTATTTCAAATAATTATAAATATTTTAAAATATTCTGCTCATCAACTTATCCATAGCTGAGTGCAGTACATGCCCAAAACACTACAGCTGTGTCCACTTGTTTAGTGATGTTGCCTTCACTATATTTGTCCCACTGCCTGTCGTGATACAAGACTTGTTTGTCTTCACTCAGTCTCCACGATGTAAGTGCTTCGGTCAGTCCTAAACCAATGACTTCACCTGTATGGTCTACAGGAAAGTCTGAAGACATTTGCTATTCAAATTCCAATCTTGATCAATGAAGCGGGCAGTGAGGCTCATATATGGTTCAGATGTGCGACTTGACCACAAATCTGACATAGTAGCAAAGTATGGCAGACTTTGCAGCTCGTTTTCAACCGCTTCTCTACATTCCATGTACAGCTGAGGAAGTGCTGTCTGGGAGAAATATTTATGGCCAGGGAGTTGGTAACGAGGGTCAATTACTTTAATCAGCAGCTTAAATCCGACATTTTTGACTGTGTGTAAATAGCCAAAATATCTCCACACTACTGAATTCCTCGGACCAGTCTTTTCAACAATCTCTTCGTCTGTTGAGCATTGGGCGGTGTCCGTTTTGGTGTCTTGTTTGGTAATGCTGTCACTGGACTTTTCATTAATGTTTTCCGTCATCATTATGAAGAGGTTATGTTTTTGCCAGCGTTTGTCTGTTTGTCTGTCTGTCTGTTGGTTAGCAAGATAACTCAAAAAGTTTTGGACGGATTTTAATGAAACTTTCAGGCGTTGATGGAAATGGTACAAGGAAGAACTGATTAAATTTTGGGGATGTTCCGGATCACCGTCTGGATACAGGAATTTTTTAAAGGATTCTTTAACATTGTGACATACGGCCATTTTCAACATGTGTGCAGGCCCAGTGGAGGGCGCTGCTCGTCGTGTCTGACGAACACAAACTCCGCCTTCTTCAAAGTTTTAGGCACAAAAGCATGCGGAAACCAGTAGTGGGCAGGGCCCGGCAGTGCGCCTGTGTTTGCGCTACGCTGCAAAAGCTGAGACAGGCAGCTGTCCGGCGCCGGATTATTTGGCAGAAATTCCCCGGGCAGCCATAGTGGCTGCGCACAAAGAAGCTCTCTGCCGGGGAAGCTTCTAAATCCTCTTTTGCCGCGGAGCGCAAACCCAATATAAAACCCACGGCAACCTGTCTACCCAATTTGCATCCGTCAGTGAACCTCAGTGCTGCTTTCAGTGATCTATGAAAACGCTCGCATAACCCATTGGCCTGTGGGTTGTACGCGGTTGTGCCATGATTTGTGTTGTTTTTTCTTTTGAATTCTTGAATGGAATATGGGTGGGCAATATAAGCTGCGGCTTCAGCCATCACCCATTTCGGATAACTTATGTTGAACTGTATAATCAAAGGAGTTATTGTCTAATTTGACCTTGTTGGATTTTATTTCCCCCTTTGTTATATTATTCACTTTCTTTTAACCTGTACTCTTAATCTATCCGAAATAAAGATTCATTCATTCATTCATTCAATTGCAACGCCCGCAGCCTAGGAGTTTGGAGATGGAGGAGATGGACACAACACCAACACTTCAGTTTATTACCTCCGCCAAGGAGGTAATGCTTTTACTACTGCACCACTAATCCTACCATTGTCAATCCAATCGCTAGTCATATGTTTTCATGGTCAAGGAATCTGAAAACGTACACACAAACACTGTATGGGGGGGAACTGTGGCACTTGGCGGAGGTATGCGCTCTCCGAGTGCTTTTCTAGTTTTCTTTTTAATCCGCTCCAACTACTAAATAGCTGCGCTAGCCCAAACATTAGCAGGTATGCTCAGCCCCGGCTGCGTGCTGGTCCTACGTGCCTTTGCATGCTGTTGTGTGCGTCAACTGAATGTGACTTCCAGCCACATGATTGGTTCAGTGTGGTGTATTCTCATTTTCATTGGCTTTTCGTGTTATCTATCAAAACAAGTAATGAATGCCATTTTATCGACTTCTACCGACCATGTTTTAAGTCTCTATCGAGGATAAGTTTTATTTTTCTGATAATTATCGTTATCGTTTTATTGCCCAGCCCTATCGTCAATGTCATTTATAAACACTAAAGATAGGACAGGACCCAGTACAGATCCTTGAGGGACCCCACTTATCACTGGTTTCCACGCCGATCTCTTTCCAATTAACACTACTCCCCTGTGACCTCTTTTCTAGCCAGTTTTCGATCCAGTGGAGAATGCTGCCTATGATGCCATGAGCCCTTAACTTTTCTGCAAGTCTTTTGTGAGGTACCTTGTCAAAGGCCTTCTGAAAATCAAGGTATATTACATCTACCAGTAGGCATAATTTGTGACAATCTCAAGGATATGTTGCAAGTTTCTCAAACACAATCTTTTTCTGAAGAAATCATGCTGGGACAAATTTAATAGTTTGTGGATAATCAAATGCTCTACTACAACATCTCTGATAAAGGACTGTAAAAGTTTTGTGGGCAGTGGTGGCCTAATGGTTAGGGATGTGGACTGGTGACTGAGGGTCACAGGTTCAATCCCTGAACCGGCAGGATTAGATCTGGGTGGGACTGACAACACAGCAATGTTTGCCCCACCCTCCTTAACCTCACTGTGGTGCCCTTGAGCAAGACCCTTAACCCCAACTGCTCCAGTGGTGCTGCTCAGTGGCCACAGGTCAGTCTATGGTTGGACTGGGCAGCTTCCTGGTGTGAATGTGTAACTGTGTGAGTGCAAACAGGGTGTCCTTGAAAAAGAGAGGTTGCCTCTCAGTGGAACTACCCTGCATAAATAAAAGGTTAAAAAATACAGATCTGTGATGTCAGGCTCACTGGTCTATCTACCTAAGCCACAGCAGCAGCTGGCTTGGAGTTGATCTGAAAAGGTTTTGTTGGATTGTCAACACTTCCGTACCAATAGAAATTTCATATAGGGATACAACTTCTGTATTCATAGCCAATGCCTTGTTAATAATACAGGAGAGGACATGGAGTTAGGAGTCTCAAAGTGCATTCCGATAATCCAATAGCATACTCCAAAGTGGACTGCACAGGGTATTCCACCATATTAACTGAAGAGTCCAAACCGAAGGGAGCAAACGGTCTTCAGCTCAAAGGGAACTGAGAACTGAGTAGGGAAGGAGTGATCAACAGTACGTCACTTCACTGGAAGTTGACAAGATTACCCATAAACCAGTGCGCCTTAAATATGAACAGAATAGAATAGGCTTTATAAGCGACTTTCGCATCTCGGCTTGCGCAAAGCATCATGGGAACGTGGCTACCAAACATGCTCTATCGATACATTTCATTTATGGAAAGTTCCTGATCTACGAGCATATTGTATGCGTAGGGGTCTTCCCGGTTGTACCCGCAACACAAGGATGAACTAGTTGCCCTTGCATTTGCGGCCACGTTGCAGAAATTAGCCAAAATGCCCCCCCCTGTACGTATGCTGACCTAGCAGATTTTTTGTTGTCAAAGGACCAAGCACCCTTACTTGCGAGACTCCGAAACAACTACAAAGAAGGTAAGCGAGTGGTCTGACAGCTCAACTTTGGTTTTGTCAATCTGAGTAAATTTCACTACAAGGCGTAGCCTGCTTACTTAGATCTATAGGTCGATACTACTATAGTTTAAGTACCACACGTTTTCAATGATTTGCGATTTTATTTTATACCAGCCTACTTATCAATGGCCTTAATTACATGTATGTGTAGATCAAGCTTCATTACCAATTTTCAAAGAACTATATTCTAGATCCAGGCCTGCCTGTCCGTACCTACTACTTCAGGGTTTAGATTTGTGTCAATTAGGCTAGAACTTGAACAACACACAACACTATTTAATTATGTTATAATATAAACTTACTACTTTAATACAACAATTACGTCCGTCCAGATCCTTCAGCTCCGTGGGTAATGTATATAACGTGAATGGCGGTGGACATGTACACACACTGGTCCTGAAGTTACACGCATGTATGCTGCAAGTTTGCTTTTTCCACCGCTCTAGATGATGCATGCCGTTCCCACACTTCACTACGGCACAATGTGCTCCTGGCATAACAGAGATTTAAAGCTTGAAGTAGACTTTAAATGGCAGTTGTTCAGGTGTGACATGTTTGGTAGTCCTGACCTTTGAACCAGATGTCGGGTCGCATAGTCCGCACGTGCGCACTCGTAACGCTAAAGTCCTTACTGTCATTGTGCAGCTGTACAGTACAACAAAATTGTGGGTGCTCCACCAAGTACAGTAAAAAACTATTATTGCTAATGTTATTAACAAGCCAAACTGATGTTGGTTATTGTTTACATCAACTGACAGCAATAAAAATATAATTGTATTAATATTTTATTTAAGAAATATAAATTATCCACCACAGTATCAGTACGTGTCCATGATTACCGTGGTAACGCACGGAGGAGGAACCGACGGTTACAGGGTGTTTCAAATGGAGACATTTTGTGAAGGGCAGTAAACTTAACTGATATTCCCTAAGAAGGGAGTAGGGAGTACAGCTGAAGTAGACTGTGGATCGGAACGTAGCTGTAGTCTGAAGCAGAAAATTACCCCGCCGCCGCCATTTACCTTTCCGCTGAATCCTGCGCAGCTCCTCCTCTGAGAAACCAGCCCAGCCGCTCATATTACGGCCCTGAAACTACAAACCTTCCTCCGGAGAACAAGGACGACACATTCACATAATGTCCGAATAAATAAATCAGCATTTAAAAGTTTCCAACACAGCAAAAAGCGCTACGGTCCACCGCCATCTTTGTTTATTACTGCCACGTCAAGGACCCTAAAAGACCGGAGTATTGAAGTCGCAAATATCGCCTGAATTAAAAAAAAAAATCGCTCCCTTTAACATACAAATAAGGGGGACAAAATAAGTAAATAAATGACAGAGTGCCAACCTAATAACATAAAATTTAAATTATTCTTGTGAAAAATCACGGTGTAGTCATGCAGTCTATGGCTGTAGTTGACAATACGGACGGCATATCAATGGCGTGCTTCTTCACTGTACGTTGTGAATATACTGTATGTTTTGAATAGGTCTGTTTAAGTTTAGTGTTTATTTGAAAGGGACATTACACACTAATGAACATTAATACAAATGTAAGTATGCCACATCTAGCAATACTGCTAATTTGCATCTGTAGTCCCCGGGCGGGTCACAGTCATCCACGAGGTACAGAAAATCTTTTAAAAGACGTATTATTTTTTTTTAATTCAAAGTTACAAAAAACTTAAGTCAAGAAACATTTAATCTTATTGAATCAATTATTGCACATATTCATTTATGTTTCATGTGTCGAATATATACACGAAAGAATTCAAGTCAAATCTTCAAACTGTGGTTTACACCAGGGGTTTCAAGTAAAACCGCAGGAGGTCTGATCAGTCAGTCCTCCTCCCCAGCTATGCTCCAAGCCATTTACATCCCTTCAAATATGGATCCTTGCTTATACTACTAGGGGTGTGTTAGATATTAATATTATGTATATAGTTAGGTGTACCAATATGGCGGTGGCCTGGGTGTAGTGGGAGGTGACGCTCCACCTTTCCGGTGGAGTATAAGAGGCCATGGTGGAAGGGGCTCTGTCTCTTTTGCTATGGAACCTTGACCTGTGTGTTGTGTATGGAAAATGGCCTTTGGGGTTTTCCGTAGCACCGTTGGGGTGGAGAACGGGATGATGTCAGGTGGGCTACGGTGGGGAGTATAAAAACTAATGTGCGCCAAATAAACTTAAGTTGAATGTTCCTCAAGATGCTCTCTGCCTGTGCTCATTTAATGATATAACATTTGGCGACGAAGGAAAATTATGGGCGCGTGTGTTGTGGAGCCACGTCCGTTCCTGCAGGACCAGGGTGTGCCGGCTATTCCTTGGGCGCACTGGAAGAGCATGTTTGAGGTTTATGTGACAGCAGCTGGACTCGACGGGGTTTCCAACAACAGGCGAAGGTGTCTGCTGATTCACCATTTGGGCGCAGAAGGACAGCGCATGCTCTTCACGTTGTGTGGCAATGGCTCGCTGGAGGACGCTTTGCTGAAAATGGACAATTTTTTCAGTGACAGTCCCACGGTCACCGAGAAGAGATACAGTTTTACAGATGAGGTGTCAGCGGAACTCTCGAAGCTGTTGGATGCGAAGATCATCAAGAAGGTGGATGCATCACCCTGGATTTCGAATTTTGTGGTGGCAAAGAAGAAGGATGGGGGAATCAGGCCTTGCATTGATCTATGTATGGGGAACAAGGCTATCATCCCAGATAAGTACCCTCTCCTGACCATGGAGGAGCTCACGGCAACGTTCAGCGGGTCCAGGGTGTTCTCTAAGCTGGATCTTCAGCAGGGCTCTCTGCAGGTGCCACTACACCTGGATTGCAGAAACCTGACGGCATTTGTGACCCACATGGGGATCTTTAGATTTACCTGAATGCCGTTCGGGCTGAGCTTCGCCCCCAGCTGCTTCCAAAAGGTTACGGCGATGATGTTGGCAGGTCTGAAAGAAGTTGTAGCCTACTTGGACGACATCGTGGTACACGGCGCGACGAGTGAGCTTCATGACGTGAGGCTGGAGAATGGGCTGAAGCAGCTGCAGTACCACAGGGTCACCCTAAACGGTGACAAATGCCTCTTTGCAGCGGAGGCGATCGAGTTTGTGGGGTTCTGGCTGATGGGCGAGGGCTTACAGCCATTGCATTCTAATGTGGAGGCGGTGCTTCAATATCCTGGACCCTGCTACACCTGCCCAAATTTCATCATTCCTCGGCATGGTCAACTTCTATGGCCAGTTTATCCTACACTACTTGGAGACAATCGAACCTCTGAGGGCCCTATTAAAACAAGACAAGCTGTGGGAATGGACCCCAGCTTGCTCAGCAGCGGTCTCAAAACTGAAGCAGCAGCTCACTTCTCCACCGGTACTAGCACATTTTGACCCTGAACTGGAGACAGTGGTGACCTGTGATGCGTCTGGGACGGCGTTAGGAGCGGTCATATCCCAATTACAGGGTGACATGGAAAGGCCAGTGGCGTTCGCATCTAGGTCCCTCTCGGCAACGGAGCAAAAGTATGCTGTGGGCGAGAGGGAGGTGCTGGCCTGCGTCTGGGCATGAGAGAGGTAGCACATTTACCTCTACGGGCGCCACTTCATCCTAAGAACTGACCACCGAGCTCTCACGATGCTGCTGGAGATGTCAGGATCGGGTCATAGGCCATTGAGGCTACATAAGCCTCTTTTCCACTAGCCCAGCACACCTCGGTACGGCTCGATTCACTTCAGTACGGCTCGGCATGCTTCTGTTTCCATTAGCACGGTGTTTGGCATGGGTGTTGTGCTGGGGTGGGTGGGTTTATAACAGCGAGGCGGTGCCACACTCCCGTGACGTAACGCACGCGACCCAAGCAAAACATTTTTTTTCCAAAACTTTATTGAGAAGACCCAAGCAAAACATAACACATAGCTGTACAAGGCCACTCCTCGGTCTGTGGCTTTTTTCACCGTAAACGCCAAAAAGGACCACCAGACAAGGGTACAGGCAGCGAGATGAAATATGAATGAATATTTCAATTTAATACTATCCCACTTGTACTTACAAAAACGTGTGAATATTCATAAAAAAGCACACACATGAAAGGTAGCACCACAAGCAGTGGGTCACAGCGATTTTGGGCAACAGCAACACAATTGTGTGTCCTTTGCCAATCTGTCTGCTGTTATTTAATGTTTAACAGTTAAGGGACGGATGATTATATGCTCCAAAACTGGAGAAACTCTCTGATAAAAAAGCTGCAACAACACAAGTCACTTTTGTTTTGAATTAGATAGATAGATTAGTTTATTTGACAGGGACAGTGCAATAAACATAGACAATTAATCAATGACAATCAATCTGATGTGTTGCACATAGAGTGTATAGCTATTAGCTAATTTGCAACTCTTGTCCCTGGATGGGCTTTAGAAAAGAGAATCAAGTAAAAAAAAGAAAAAGAAAATACACAATAACCACATACATCAATGCAAAAAGATTATAAATACACAATTATAAATATTATAAATACACAAATATAACAACCTGACTCACATTTGCCTATTTCAGGCCTCCCTCCCTTCGTCACTCATTATAAACAAACACATTTATTCCTTCCCTTCATTCACTCTCACTTTGCAGACAATCAATTCATACATGAGTACATTCTTGTTTATTTTTCAGCCAGTTTTTAACCTTTTTAGTGAATGTTTTAAAGTCGGTTATTATTTTAATTACATTTGGCATTGTGTTCCAGATGTGACTGCCCTTTATAGAGAAAGCTGTTTGTCCAAATGTGGTTGTGCGGTGGAATATTTTACAGTTATTGTTAACAGAACTCCTGGTGGCTCTGCTGCTGTCCTGTCTTTGGACGAAACCAGCAAGTGGCTCGGGTGCTGATTTATGGAAACATTTGAACGTTAATTTCAGAAAACAGAGGTCAATGAAACGCTCAAAACTCAATAGGTTGTATTTTTTTAAAACATTACAGTGATGCCACCTAATGGGCTTTTGGTCCAAGATTTTTAGGGTTTGATTATATAATGAACCTATATGTCTTATTGTGGAAGGGGCTGCTTGCGCCCAGACTGTCAAACAGTATGATATATGAGAAAAAAACCATAGAATGCATATACAGTACAGCTGCTTCGTAAGGTATGTAATATCTAATTAATTTAAAGCAGTTCAGATTTTTTTTTACTGTTTTTGAAATTTTCTTTATATGAAGATTAAATTTGAGTTGAGGATCTAGTACAATGCCAAGGTATTTGAATTCTGTAGCTAAACTGATGTCATGATTCTTTCAGATTCTTTCTACACCTTTCACTCTGTATATATATCACGGACGCACGGATCGCCCCGGGGGTCTCCTGGGTCGGCGGACGGAGCCACGGTTTGCAGCGGGAGACGTTACAGCGGGGAGGAGCTGGTGCTAGCTAGCACTTGGCCGCCGCCCGGTGCTAATGGAAAACTCGACATACCGGGAGCTGTAGCGAAAACGACGCGGGTGCCGGGCTGGAGTTTAGGCGGCGTGCAAGAAATATAAGACAGAATAATAAAGAGCGATGGCAAGAACCAAGCAGACCGCCTGTAAAATCTACTGGAGGAAGAAGCCCCCCAGGAGACAGCTAGCCACCAGGGCTGCTCGGAGAGGCGCTCCGGCCACCGGCAGAGTGAAGAGGCCTCGCCGTCACAGGCCCATGGCTCTGAGAGAGATCCGTCGCTACCAGAAATCCACGGAGATGCTCATCCGTAAGCTGCCCGTCCAGCGCCTGGTGAGGGAGATCGCTCAGGACTTCAAGACCGTCCTGCGTTTCCTGAGCTTCGCCGTCATGGCTCTGCAGGAGACCAGCGAGGCCCACCTGGTGGTCTCTTCTTCGCTAAGGGGGTCACCATCATGCCCAAAGACTTCCAGCTGGCCCGCCGCATCCGCGGAGAGAGAACTTAGACTTTCTGCTGCACATTCACCAACCAACCATAATGCTCTGCACTGTGTGTCTATATATATACATTTATAGTAATATGGACATATGTTTACTAGATGTTGTTTTTTCTTGCCTTCTGATTGTTGCTCTGAGTGTTGCTATCCCTGTGCTGTTGCAATCCTGGAATTTCCCCATTGTGGGACTAATAAAGGCTTATCTTATCTTATCTTATGATCATGTATATTAACTTTAAAACGTTGCAGGTTACATTTTTTGATTGAAAAGCACATTGAGACTGTTTTCTGAAGGTTCAGCAATAGATGGTTCTGGAGGAGCCACTCTTGGACATCAACCATACTTGTAGACAGTACATCTGCAGCCTGTGCTGGAGTCTTGGCAGCTGTGTAAATAACTGCATCATCTGCATAAAGTTGGCATGTTGCAGCTGAGCAGTGTAGCGGCAAGTCATTAATAAAGATGAGGAGGTGGGAGACCAAGGAGGTCCCAAACAAACAGCTGGTGATAAACCCCAACCAACAGGTCCCGGGCACCAACCTCCCAAGGAGACAGTGGTCTACACTCAATCGCTTCAGGACTGGACATGGCCCCTGCTTGGCCAGCCTTCACAGATGGGGCAGTAGCCCTAGCCCACTGTGCGCATGTGGAGAGGAGCAAACTATGGAACACATCATAGAGGCTTGCCCGCTCCAAAGACTGGAAGGAGGATTACACACCCTCCATACAGCAAACCAGGAGGCAACTGCTTGGCTTAAGGACTTTGCATTCGCTAAATAAATTAATAAAGATGCTGAAAAGTAAAGGACCAAGAATGGACCCTTGTGGGATACCCATGCGGTTGTTTAAAAATGAGGATTTATCCTGGTGAACTTTTACACACTGTTCTCTATTCTGGAGATAAGATGCAAACCATTCTAATGTATCTGGGGAGAAGTTAAAAGATACCATTTTGGATAAAAGCAAACTGTGGTTTACAGTATCGAAAGCCTTTTTGAGATCTAGAAAAACAGCTCCTACCACATTACCCCTGTCCAAGGACTGTTTGACGTTTTCAATAAGGCAACAATTTGCTGTTTCTGTTGAGTATCCTGGTCTAAAACCAAATTGATGTGGATGAAGAAGTTGACTGTCTTGTAAGTAGTCTATCAGCTGTGTAGCTACAACTTTTTCAAGAACCTTAGACAGGACTGGTAAAATAGAGATTGGGCGGTAATTGCATATATCGTCTTTACTGCCTGATTTATGAACTGGTATGACAACAGCTTTTTTCCAGCCAGATGGAAATGTACTAGACCTAATGGAGAGATTAATGAGATGAGTCAGTGGTTTGATTAATATTTTGCTGTGCATTTTGAGAAAGGAGTGCCAAATGACCTAGAAATTAAATTAAATTAAATTAAATTAAATTAAAATTAAATTAAATTTAAATTAAATTAAATTAAATTAAATTAGAAATTAACTGCCAAATGACCTAGAAATAATGAGCTGAAACTTGTTTTTATTCGTATTAAATAATGAGACAGTGGCACACTGGCCAACACCAATTTGTATTATTTTTTACATCCTAGGGCATTTTGGATGTACTGAATAAAAAAAATTCATGTTTTTCACCTTCAGGTCAACGTTTGGAACAACAGTATTATTATTTTCCGTTTAGATGATGCTACACTCCTTCTAAAGTATTGTAATTCTCTGAATTTGGAATGCCGATAGAACATTCAATTTACATATACTTACTTTTTATACCTACTTTGACTTGTAAGCTTGATCAGTCTCTCCTGCTGCATTTTAAAGTCCAACTGTGCAACTTCTTATAAGTTAACATAAAAAATTTACCCAAAGTTTAGAAATGTATCATGTGGTGCTAATTTTTTATGATATTTCAATAAAAAGAACAGAAAGCTTACAAAAACATTTGTTTTTTGGTCTAGTTAAAAATTACATTACCTTTACAATGGTTGACCCCTGACAGGATGATCAGCATCATTTTGATCAGATTAGGCAATGGAATTTCTATGTAATTATACTGTTTTATAATTCAGTGTTATAACAGACAAACCACACTTTCCAAAACAATTCCATTTTATTATATACAAAATATTAAAATAAAAAAAAAAACTTTGCAACACAACATGAAGGTTAATCGACATTTTATGCACGCCGACCACTGAGTGCCTCTACACCAGCTTCCCAAACTGGGTCAGGAAGGCTCGGTTGAATGAAGCCGTCTCTGCCAGCTCTGGGTCAGGAAGGCTCGGTTGAATGAAGCCGTCTCTGCCAGCTCGTGGGATACCCTCGCGTTTTCTGCAACCTCATTTAAATGTTGCAAATATTTATCATTGAATACATTTTGCGCCTGGTGGCGGGACAGATTCACATTGGAGAATCCGGGCGGGCTGGCACGGTGGACGCGTGGATTCTACAAGGAAAATGCACACAATAAAATACAGCACGAAAGTGCAAGATATACAGAAAAGACAATAGTTTTTAACAAGATTACATAAGCTTATTTCAGCGTATTGTTCACATGAATAATTTAAAGAAAAGCGAGTCCGCAGTGTGCTGCGATAAAGCAGCGATCATCATCCACAAATGAACAGCTTTTTTATTGCGTAAATAAACTGAGCGTCTTACCGAATATATTTGCGAAAAAACGCACAATAAAAAAAAATTAAAACTCACCGTTAAAGGACTCTGATGTCGAGACCTCCCGGTATATTTTTTCATTCCGGGTGGCTCCGTCTAACTCGCGCTGGATACGTTCGTCTGACAATGCAGTGAGCAGACACTGCAGCTCCTTATTGTTCCATGGAACACCCTTATTACGCGAAGCCATTTTTGATAGAGAATAAATGAAAATAGCACAGCAATACACTGAAAAGAAACCACCAACAGTGGTTGCGCGCTGAGTAATGGCGGTCGTGAAGATTCTTTTTTTTTTTTTTTTTTTCAAAAACTTTATTGAGAAGGTCGTGAAGATTCGGTAGAAGAGGAGGAGGAGAGGGGCAGTTACAACCTGACCAATCAGTGCCGGTTACGACCTGACCAATCAGCGGCGACCAGTCTGTTAACGTCACAACACGGCCCAGCTCAGCACTGCTGTACCCTGCCCTTGAGCGGGGCTGAGAATCGCGGCTGTTAAACCGTGTTGGGGCTTGTGGAAAAGCGTACAAAGCGTGCTGAGCCGTCCCGTGTCGCGCTAAAGCGTGCTAGTGGAAAAGGCCCTATAGATGGTCAGAGCGTCTGAGGGCCTATGACTTTGCCACTAGTTTCACCCCAGGTAGAGAAAACTTAGTGGCGGACCTTCTCTCCCGGGCCACTGTCGAAACTTCGCATGTGGTCGACGAGGACACTGACTCTGCTGAAGAAGATCAGGTCAATGCCCTGTGTGGATCCCTCCAGGGTGTGGTTTCCCCATGGGACCTCAAAGAAGAATCGGAACGGGACCCAGTTATGGCACAGTTGCGCACGGTGATCAGGGAAGGATGGCCGGCGAAGGTGCCGAGTGAGTTGGTTCCTTTTCACCGGTTCTGAGATGAGTTGAGTTGTTGGAATGAGGTGTGTGTGGCCAGGGGTCAGTGTGCCCTGATTCCTGCTGCCTTGAGGGCGCTGGTCCTGGACATGTTCCATGATGGCCACCTAGGGGTGGTGTGAGTGAAACAGAGAAGTAGGAGATTGGTCTGGTGGCCTGGCATTGATGGTGATATAGAGGCCATGGTTAAACACTGTGTGCCGTGCTTAGAGAGTGGCAAGACGGGCAGACCTCCCCCACCACCGCTCCGGCCTGATGAGTTTCCGGAGGGGCCGTGGAAACATGTTGAGCTGGACATTTGTGGCGAATTTCATGCAGCACCGTTCAACAATCATTTCCTGGTGGTGGCTTATGATTTGTTCTCCAAGTGGCCGGAGGTGCCGCCCACCAGCTCAGTGATGACGGAGGTGGTCACGGGATTCCTGACATCCTTATTCGCTAGGTGGGGTATCCCGGATGCCCTCATGACAGACAATGGGCCCCAATTCTTATCAGGGGCGTTCGAAGAGTTTCTGGCCAGCAAAGGGGTGGAGCACATCAAAACAGCATTCTACCACCCCCAAGCTAATGGAGGGGTTGAAAGATTTAACAAGACCTTGAAGAATGGATTGAGGGCTCATCTGGCAGATGGCTTCCTGTTCCCAGATGCGCTCCAGAACACGTTGCTCCATTACAGGGCGTCGGTCCACGCAACAACGGGCTGTTCTCCAGCAAAGCTTATGCTGGGGTGGGAACTGTCGCTACCAGTGAATCGGTTGGAGCCTCCGAGAGTGGTCTCCCAGACAAGTAATGCATGCCGGATGTGGACTCACAGGCGGTACCGACTGTGCCTGGTGCAGAGTTCCCTAGGGTGGGACGCCCGGCTAGAGTGCATCGGAGGCCTGCCTATTTGGAGGACTATGTGGCAAGAACTGTCATGGACAACATCAGCTGGGCGTTTTGGTAGTGTTTGTTCACCCACTGATGGACTTGTTTATATGTACATATGGAAACCATTGCTGTTACTCTATTGGTTGTGTTATGTTGTAGAAATAGGTTATCTGTGTTATAGTTTGAACTTGTGGGGGTGGGGGGTGGGGTGTTGTGTATGGAAATTGGCCTTTGGGGTTTTGCCATAGCACCGTCGTGGTGGAGAACGGGATGATGTCAAGCGGGCTATGGCGAGGAGTATAAATAGTAATGTGCGCCAAATAAAGTCCATTTGAATGTTCCTCAAGACGCTCTCTGCCTGTGCTCATTTAACAATATAACACTGTGTGGACCAACACCTGTTTGGTTCCTATTGGTTTAATAAGGAGTATAAACTGTCATCTCGCCTCCTCCCTTTTTACGGACACAACATTTGGCGATGAGGACAAAAGGTATGGAGTGAGCTGCTACCGCCTTTCGCCGTTTCTGGAGGCTGCGGGAAAGCCACCCATTCTCTGGGCCAGGTGGTATGCAGCCTTTGAAAACTATCTCATCTCTCTGGACCTCGGAGAGCTTGAAAAGCTGCATGCAAAGGCGATCCTGGTCCATAATCTTGGAATGGAAGGCCAGAGGATCCTGAGTACGCTAGGAGGTGGTGACACTTTTTGACGATGTGGTAAAGCTAATGGTGGGCTATTTTCGCGCCCTGGAAAACAACATTATGAAGAGAATCCAGTTTCAATTCAATTCAATTCAACTTTATTTATATATAGCGTCATTTCACAACAACAGTCATCTCATAGCACTTTCAACTGTAGGGGAAACCCCCACAGTTGCTGAAAGACCCCAGGAATCAGCGATAGCAATGCCAGCAGCTGGGCGAGTTGGTGCAACAGTTTGTACCAGACTTAAGACAACTGGCAGGAGAGTGCCAAATTGGCATTTTAGAGGAAGAAATGATCCGCGACCATCTGACGGATCATGTACTTAGTTCCTCCGCGAGGGCATGTCTCTTTACATACACCGAGGAATTGATGCCGATCACTGCTATGGAATTAGCGCAGCAGTACGAGGCAGCAGACAAGCTGGCCCAAAATCTCGGCAAAGACGAAAAGCTGCGGAGGGACAAGAAACAGTGGAAGGCGCTGGCCGCGGATTTGGATGACGAAGATGGTGAAAGTGATGAGGAATATGCCACCGCCATAAAAATTAAGTTTGCCCTGGGGACGCTAAGGTGTTTTAGCTGTGAGTCTGCCAGGCACCGCTACAAGGCAAAAGATTGTCCAGCAAGAGGGAAGCGCTGTGGAAAGTGCGGTCTGTTCCACCACTTCGCTAGGGCCTGCAAAAACTTTGAGCAAGGGGACTGGAGACCAGAAGGGGGCTCTTCCACAAGGGAACGTGCAGTTGTCCACATGGTGTCACCGAGCATAGATGGACATATTTATTGTAACATCAAATTGGATGGAGTTGAGGTGCCGCTGATGCTAGATACGGGATCGGCGGTCTCCATCCTGAACTAGTCCACTCTGAAGAACTTTTTCCCACACTACAGGGTAAGCAATCGGACACAACCTGCTATGACTATGGAAACAACCCTTTTGACATCGTGGGCTCACTAATGCTGTCAGTGAGATACAGGTCAGCAGTGATGTGTGCTGTTGAGTTCTTGGTGTCCACCGAAGGGTCGAATCTGATGGGCTGTGACCTGTTTTATGGGCTCGGGTTCTCAATAGCCTACGGCGTTGAGGAAGAGTGGTCTGGCAGTGGGCTATGTGACGGACCCATCTTTGTGGGAGATAATAACGAAGTGTGGGACTGTGATTTGCCCGGGACGAGTGAAGACGGGCTGCACTAGGGAGCGCCATTGCGGGGAGTTTCCGGTGCCAGAGTTTGCAGTGCCCTGGATGAGGGACCCGAATGGCACGGACAGACACCCATGGCGGCGAGCAGAACCAGTGTGCAGGCACCTTGTAGTTCCGGAGTCCGGCCAAGTACTACCATAGAACTGGGCGCTGCTGTGGCTGATTCGGCACTAAAAATGAAAGAGAGTGGCGAGACTGAGTGGTGTGATTCCCAGATGCACCTGTGAGTGGGATCTGAGGCAGAGCTCGGACCAGGTTGGCGGGACTCTCCGACACTGAATATATGCCCGGTCATGACATGATGGACCTAGAAAGCCAGTGAGAACTTCCCTAAACATCGGCGACGAGGTCCACCCTAGGGTTGAGTCTCGGCTTGGAGGAGTCCATGGAATACGGGATCGATGGGATGACCAGGGATGGTTGTGGGTGGTGATGGCCCACGAGGACGGTTATTTAGAACTGTCTGATGGATCCAGGAGGCACCCAAATGAGCTGCGGTGTATGGGGGTGAAGACACGTCAGCGGAGCCAGTCTCCAGAAAGGAAATGGTGGAGACGCTCTGGGAGAGAGCCGCCAGACGGACATTACGGAGGTGGGCCTCCAGGGGGGTCCCTAGTAGGAGTTTAAAGGGGGGGTTAACGTTATGTTGTGTTATGTTACGTTAATGTTGTTGCTGTTCTCCTGATTTTGAAACAGCATAACCTTTGTCTGATTTCCCCTGTGTGTGCGTGTGTGGTAAAAAGAAGAACAGAGATTTGTGAATTGTTAAAACAAGGAGTAATGTGTGAAATGTAAATTTTCCTCACCACTGTGTGTGTTTAAGTTGCCCATGTTGTGAGGTGGGAGTGCTGGGGTGGGACATTTGGAACCGCCATTAGGTTAATGTACATATTATTTGTAAGTGTTTATTGTTTGAGATTTTTAGAAATTTATGTAATTACTTCAGGATTAATTTTTGCATGGCCTTTTTATGTTTAAAGACTGTAACGATTAAAATGGCGGAATTATCCGCAGGGCCTGTGTTGTGTGCATGGATAGCTTTGGCTCTATTTTCTTTCTATGTTGTATACTTCGGTGTTTAGCGTGTGAGTCAGGTTGTAAATTTTGGGAGGGCCCAATTAGTGTGCTTGCTATTTTCTTTGGGGGGGGGATAGATATTAATATTATGTATATAGTTAGGTGTACCAATATAGCGGCGCCCTGAGCGCAGTGGGAGGTGACACTCCACCTTTCCGGTGGTGGCGTCACAGGGAGTATAAGAGGCCATGGCGGAAGGGGCTCTGTCTCTTTTGCTGTGGACCCTTGACCTGTGCGGAGCAACTCCTGTTTGGTTCCTATTGGTTTAATAAAGAGTATAAACTGTCACCTCGCCTCCTCCCTTTTTACGGACACAACAGGGTGGGTGGATAAAAATCACCATATTTGGCACTTGCAATGATACATCGATCCCTAAATGCCACTTCTCGATCTTTTATTAAATTATATGTATGTTTCATATGTATACCCATTGCCAATGAAAACACAACACTCTAGAAAAGTTTGATATTTTTACAAATTTTTATGGAAATGGCCAATTAAAGGATGCAAATTAATTTTTAGACATCTTAAAAATAATATCAGAGATCAAAAAGTGAAAATCTGTGTCAACAATTTTCAATATTGAACAAAACAGAGCACCCTGACTTTCCAAAATCACAACAAAACGTCTGTCTTGAAAGCAAAGTTCAATATGGAATATGGCCATTTGCATTAATGCAGGCAGTAATACACCTCTGCATGAATTGTACCACGGTGTCGTGGGGGCTATTAACCACTCCTGCAGTGCCATGACTGGTTCCTGTCTGTTCTGCAGTGCTGGTACTCTGGATAAAATATGTTGCGCAAGTTGATCCCACAAGTGTTCAATGGGGGATAAATCCAGAGATTAAGAAGGCCAAGGAAGGACATCAAAGTTGTCTTGCTGCAGGTACTCCCTGTTGACTTGGGCGGCATGTGGATGAGCATTGCCCTGCTGGAAGACAGCCACATCATGGCATTGGGGAGATTTCACAACATAATGCTATGCATTTTTGTTCATCTTTATATAGGGAAGATGACCACTCCTTAAAATCACCCATTTTTGTCTTTTGAGTACCCAAGATGACAACGAGCTCAAAAAGACTATAGAGCCAGACAGGATCATGAGTTTGAATCTAGAAGTCAAAGGTGTGATGTTGAATGCTGTCAGTGCGTATGCCCCACAAGTTGGGTGTCAGGTAGAAGATAAAGAGGAATTCTGGAGTAAGTTGGATGAAGCGGTAGAGAGTGTTCCCAGGGGGAAAGAGTGGTGACTGGAATGTGTTATGTCTTGTAGCAATATTTAGTAGAATATAGTGTAATAAGGTACAGAAATTATTTATTTTATTTAGAAGTGGGTGTGCATGGTGACAGAGTTAAACAGTCACCCCGACACTACTAAATAAGAGAGAAAAGCACTCGTAAATAAGGGGCAGCAGTTCCAAAAGAACAAATTATTAATTAATTAATTTCTGTACTTTCAACCACTTAATGAATCAGTCTCAAAAATTAGTAAGTTCTTTACTGCCATGACCCAGGAAAGCGTATTTGCAAAGGAAAGCACTTCAACTTCTCTCGTTTACAAGTTTATTAAATGAAACTCATTCAGGTCAACTGACATTACATTCAAATGATTGGTAAGCAGGTTCAAATGATCAACATGTGTCAAATATCACATCAGCTGTTAATGGATTCCTGAGCATAAAATCTATAGTTAAACTTTTGTTGAACCAAGAGGAAACCAGATCTTATATTTCAACTGTAATGCAATGGTAGGCTGAGGTAACTCACAAAATCAGACCACAATTTTATGGGGAAAATTTACATAAGCTGATAATCTGAAAAGGAAACTTCTGAATTAATCTACAAAAATGAGCGGAGGTTGCTGAAAAGATAATATGAATTTCCTTCAGCATATAACTTCTCTTTACAGCTGGTGGACTAATTATACCATGAAATATTGGTTATATTCAAATATAATTGATATTTAGGACATCTCGTTTAAACCCAGCAGATAGGAAAGTGGGAGTCTCGCTTATGAACAGCTGTAGCGACTCTCCCAGACAGCGTTCGGAACACAGGACTCAACCGGGGCGGGGGGGGGGGGGGCTCATGAGAGTGTAGCCGGTGGAGTTAGTGGCTAAGCCCCAGGCCAGGCGTGATGTCTTTTGCCAACCAGTCTGAAATTTAGGATGTACACGGCCCACAGGACAGCTAAACACTGGAGGAAAAGTGCATTTAGGCAGCTTCACCCACCAACTCCTGGTTTCTTAATGTTGTGAGACGTGGGTGAGGCAGTGAAAGATAAAAGGTCCAAAAATCTCATATCAGTTCACTTAAAGGCAGAAAAATTAGAAGTCTATTTTAACAGCAGGAAAAGTCAAAACGTCCAGGAAAAACGTAAGGTAAGCATGGCTTCTGAGTTGAGGAAGAAAAAGATTTTGAGAGTTTGACTCTTATTTAACCTCTTGCACTCCGGTGTACCGCAGGTGGACACGTCTCTGCGTCCTAGAGCGCACGAGGGCGCTGCGTCCTAGAGCGTACTGAAAAAAAAAGCTGCATTTCCGTTCTTCCACTACAGACACAGCCGCAACCAGAAAGCCAAAGGAGTGCTTTGATTGGTTTAGATGTGATTGACCTTTCATTCGACTAATAAGAGCCTTGAATTGGGTTTCTGAAACCTTGAAGAACCAACCAATGACTGAAAACCTAGCAAGAAGGACCCGCCTACCAACGGCTGAGAATACAGCCAGCCAATTGAAGCACAGAAGTTCAAAAGCTGTTTTGTGTAAGGCTGGGTGACACACAGGCGTTCGCCAGTCTTTTTTTCTTACTACTGTTCTTATTTGTTTTGAAAAATCGTTCACCAAAACAGCAACCATGGAAGGGCAAAACTGCAATAATGGAATTATGGTTTGACCGGGTCGCGTGACCAGAACCACGAGTCCGTAACAAGCGGACCAGCGTCATGTTCGTCTGACAATGATGAAGAAAAGTTCGCCAGAGACTTTGCTGTTGTGGACAGGTAAGTGTTATAAGCTATATTATTCTTTATCCCTGAAAATTGTAATCCAAATGACTTTTGACCGATGGGTAAATTCATGTTGTGAAGGCCCCCCCCCCCCCGCTACTCTTCTGTAGCGGATTGCAGATATATTGCAGATATTTTAGTCCAACTGTGCGTAGTAGACCGCGGCGCACCGTCACCACTTTCCGTCATGTAGCGATGGGCGATGTCCGTCCTCTGTAGCGGGGGGGGGGAGTTGTTATCTTCTACATTACAAATATTTTAGTATAATTTTTAGTGCACTGTAGGTTATTTTTTCTTGTAAAAAAAAAGCCACACATTTTTTACGTGGCATGCTTCTTTGTGTGTGGGGGCTTGTTTGTTCATTCATTCATTCATGAATGAATAAACAACCCCCCCCCCCCACACACACAGCCCTTCACCTTTCATTAGAGCCCAAGATGAAGCTTCTATATTGAATCATTCAAAAGTTACAGACGTTTTTCCAAACTGTGCCATTTGGCACAATTTGGCACAGTTCAAAAACGCCTGGGAACAACCTAAGAAAAAAGCTGTGTAATATATTCATTTTTTGTGGTATTGTTACAAAATTTGGACCTCAGCTGGATAACACTTGGTTCTACATTTCTGTTGCATTTTCCAGCCAGTATCTGAAGCTGTGTGTTATTTGCAAGCATTTGTATCCAAAAAAACACCCAGGTGAAATTTATTTTCTTCAAGTTCAGTATGTTTAGATGACTGTTACTCAGTGGCAGGAGCACTTAGAGAGATTATGACTGTTTTGCCAAAAAATTCAAAGTGTTTTCTTTTAAATGAGACCAACCCCATGAAGATGCTGCAAAGGGTTGAAGAACAGCTTTTGATTTACTTTGGGTACGTTATTTTTAGGCGTTTTTAGGGAAATTGACCAGAGTGCAAGGGGATAAAGGTGAGTTCACAGGAAAAGGATGGTTTCCCCTCAGTTGCCAGAAAAACAGGCGAAAGCTTATCAAAAGAAGATTTAAGAAACTAGCACAGGACTTGACTTGACAAGGACTTGACTTGACAAGGTTCAGACACACAAAGACAAAGCAACTAACAGAACTCACAGAATTGAGCTGCTAGGGCGGCTCTGTTTGCATTTAACTGAAGCACGCTGCTGGGTCATAAACATATGTCTGGCAGCAAGACGGACCAATTATCATCCATAAAGAGGAGTTTGAATGGGCTTTTGTCCAATGAGGGAACAGTTCTTTGTCTGTGAACAGCCAATCAAATGCAAGGGCATTATCCAACAGAGAGGCAGCCTGGGGATTTGTTAGAAATAGCTGACTTAAGTTTTCAGAAAACGTTCATTCAGTTCCTATGAAATTCATCATATACTCAAAATAAAATCTAACTAGCTTCAGTGATTCAAAACTAATATTCAGTGACTAGGTACTTTTTATAAATGTGTCCTTATATAATTGACGCATATCAGAATAAGATTAATCGGCATTCCAACATGCAATCACAATGAAATAAAGAATTAATGAATTATTGCAAACCATTAATGTCCATCACAAGGGCGATTATCTTCGCAGTGTCCAGAGTTATCCTGAGGAATGAGAGCTTGAAGAAGAATTTTAATGTTCAGTCAGAATTAACAGTTCCAGCTTGTAATGAACATATTCCGTAGATGTCCACTAGGAGGTACTGTTGAGCTGTAGATAATTTTTAGGTGGCCTGAACATGCCCCCCCCCCCCCCCCCTCCAGGATCTGGCATATGACTTTATGGATGCTCTGGAAAGGCTCCAAGCGTTTATCAGCATAACCTGATGGGGTTAAGGAATGAAATTTGGGAGTTTATGACTTTTTAAGAGTATCAGTTCCTGGTACGAAGGCTTCTTATCTGCTTAGGGGGAAAGCTTGAGAGAATTTTGTGATGCATTGGCCTGAGGAGGGCTGATGCTACATATTACCCCCTTTGTATCAATGGTGAGCGTTGGTCAGCATTGATACACATCCTTGGCAGCTGTGTCTCCTTGGCAACTCTTGACCAAAATACTAATCTAAAGGTTTTGATGTCCATACACTCTAGCATGTAAACAGTATCTATTACTAAGTAGAGATCTTTGAATTTGGTTTACTGGAAAAACTTCTAGGAATTTCCAAAAATAATCTGAATATGGACAAATGTAAATTGTAAAATTGTCTAAAAGTACTAAGATACGGTATATGTCTGGAAATGACTCAAAAATTCTGGTTACAAAAGTACAAAGATAAAAAGTATGTAGTTTTACATACCTGACGTAAATGCTTTGGTTTACAATAAAGCAGCTAATAATATGGTTCAAAAATAGTTTGAATGTGCACAAAAATAAAAATAGAGTGCAAGGAATATATACAGTGGGGCATTGTGCAAGTTCTCCCACTTAAAAGATGAGAGAGGTCTCCAATTTTCATCATAGGTCTTTTTGTCTTTTTGTGAGAGACAAAATGAGAAAAAAAAAAATCCAGAAAATCACATTGAAGGATTTTTAATGAATTAATTGGTAAATTCCTCGGTAAAATAAGTATTTGGTCACCTACAAACAAGCAAGATTTCTGGCTTTCACAGACCTGTAACTTCTTCTTTAAGAGGCTCCTCTGTCCTCCACTTGTTACCTGTATTAATGGCACCTGTTTGAAATCGTTATCAGTATAAAAGACACCTGTCCACAACCTCAAACAGTCAGTCTCCAAACTCCACTATGGCCAAGACCAAAGAGCTGTCAAAGGACACCAGAAACAAAATTGTAGACCTGCACCAGGCTGGGAAGACTGAATCTGCAATAGGTAAGCAGCTTGGTGTGAAGAAATCAACTGTGGGAGCAATTATTAGAAAATGGAAGACATACAAGACCACTGATAATCTTCCTCGATCTGGGGATCCATGCAAGATCTCACCCCGTGGGGTCAAAATGATCATGAGAACGGTGAACAAAAATCCCAGAACCACACGGGGGGACCTAGTGAATGACCTGCAGAGAGCTGGGACCAAAGTAACAAAGGCTACCATCAGTAACACACTACGCCGCCAGGGACTCAAATCCTGCAGTGCCAGACGTGTCCCCCTGCTTAAGCTAGTACATGTCCAGGCCCGTCTGAAGTTTGCTAGAGAGCATTTGGATGATCCAGAAGAGGATTGGGAGAATGTCATATGGTCAGATGAAACCAAAATAGAACTTTTTGGTAAAAACTCAACTTGTCGTGTTTGGAGGAGAGAGAATGCTGAGTTACATCCAAAGAACACCATACCTACTGTGAACATAGGGGTGGAAACATCATGCTTTGGGGCTGTTTTTCTGCAAAGGGACCAGGACGACTGATCCGTGTAAAGGAAAGAATGAATGGGGCCATGTATCGTGAGATTTTCAGTGAAAACCTCCTTCCATCAGCAAGGGCATTGAAGATGAAACATGGCTGGGTCTTTCAGCATGACAATGATCCCAAACACACCGCCCGGGCAATGAAGGAGTGGCTTCGTAAGAAGCATTTCAAGGTCCTGGAGTGGCCTAGCCAGTCTCCAGATCTCAACCCCATAGAAAATCTTTGGAGGGAGTTGAAAATTCATGTTGCCCAGCGACAGCCCCAAAACATCACTGCTCTAGAGGAGATCTGCATGGAGAAATGGGCCAAAATACCAGCAACAGTGTGTGAAAACTTTGTGAAGACTTACAGAAAACGTTTGACCTCTGTCATTGCCAACAAAGGGTATATAAGAAAGTACTGAGATGAACTTTTGTTATTGACCAAATACTTATTTTCCACCATAATTTGCAAGTAAATTCTTTAAAAATCAGACAATGTGATTTTCTGGATTTTTTTTTTTCTCATTTTGTCTCTCGTAGTTGGGGTATACCTATGATGAAAATTGGAGACCTCTCTCATCTTTTAAGTGGGAGAACTTGCACAATTGGTGGCTGACTAAATACTTTTTTACCCCACTGTATATATGTTTGTATATAAGCATGCATATAAATTCAAAAATTCTAGGAGTAAAGATCAAAAACGAAGAATATAAAACAAACAAAAATCATTGTTTATATATGAGGTTGAGGTTTTAGGCTAAGCAATATTGAAGTAACTCAGGGATGTTCACATGAGGTCCATTGAGCAGACCTGCTTATGGTTCCACTTCTGTAACTTTGATGGGTAGTTTATCTAGGCCAAGAATCTTCTTTTCAGGAAATAGGTGACGAGTCCCAATCTCAATGTTGGGACTCGGATGTAGGTCTTGGCATCTGAAACCACGCCTAGTACTAGTAGCCAAATGGTTGAGTTGGTCTTGGAGGGCTCTAGTTTGCCAGAGGTAGGTACCAACTGTGGCAAATGTCAGGAGGTACCCAAAAATGACCAGGCACATGAGCACTGCATCTGGTACAGACCAGGAGTGCGAACTGGGATGGCATAGTGGTTTAGGGTCTGGCTCAAGGACTTGGAGCTCATTTCCTATTGAAGCCAAGTCAACGACTTGAGGGCCTTCAAAGGTGACTTTATCCACAATCTCAGAGCTGAGTTTGAGCACTTGCTTAGAGAAGAAATTGGACACATCAACACTGCCATTGTATTGATCAGTGTTGAGGTGATACAGGGCCAAATCACCGACATGAAAAAGTGGGCATTTAGGAACTTGAACCCAAAAAGTGTTGGAGGGAAGTGTGATCTGGGAAAACGTGTCATGTTGGTTACCATCAACACAGCGGACACACGGAGGACCCTATCCAGAGTCAACCCACGCAAAGCTGCAGGTCCAGACAACATTCCGGGACGTGTGCTCCGAGACTGCGCGAGCGAGTTGGCGGATGTCCTGACTGACATTTATAACATCTCCCTGAGTCAGGCCATCATTCCCAGATGCTTCAAGACCTCTATCATTGTACCGGTGGCAAAGAAACCAGTGGTGTCCTGTTTGAATGACTATCATCCTGTTGCACTTACACCAATTGTGATGAAGTGTTTTGAACGGCTTGTCAAACCACACATCACAGCCTGCCTCCCTGCATCACACGACCCGCTCCAGTTTGCATATCGTTCAAACCGCTCCACGGAGGATGCTATAGTCACCACCCTACACTCTGTCATCACCCACCTGGACCAGAAAGACACCTACGCCAGACTCCTGTACATTGATTTCAGTTCAGCATTCAACACCATTATTCCCCAGAGACTGATGGAGAAATTACTCCTTCTCGGTCTGAACACCGCCACATGTCTCTGGATCCTGGATTTCCTGACTGAGAGACCTCAGTCTGTCCGGGTTGGAAACAACATCTCCAACCCTGTCACGCTGAGTACCGGAACCCCCCAAGGCTGTGTACTCAGTCCACTGTTGTTTACACTTCTAACACATGACTGTGTATCCAAACACGAGGGGAACCAGATTATTAAGTTTGCAGATGACACCACGGTGGTGGGACTTATTCAGAGGGATGAGGAATCAATGTACAGGGAAGAAGTGAGAGACCTGGAGGGCTGGTGCAGGGAGAACAATCTGATGCTCAACGTTTACAAAACGAAGGAGATGATTATCGACTTCCGGCGGTCACTGCCTGAGCACGTCCCCCTCAGCATCAGCGGCCGTTTAGTGGAGAGAGTAGAGAACATCAAGTTCCTCGGAGTGCAGATCTCGCAGGACCTGACCTGGAGCAAGAATTCCTTGGAGATCAGGAAGCGGGCTCAGCAGAGACTACACTTCTTGAGGAAACTCAAACAGGCCTCTCTCCCCATCTGCATCCTCAGGATCTTCTACAGAGGTGTGGTGGAGAGTGTTCTGACGTACTGCATTGCTACATGGTACTCCAGCTGCAGTATGTCAGACAAAAAAGCCCTGCAGAGGATAGTCAAGGGGGCGGAGAGGGTAATTGGAGTCTCCCTCCCCTCTGTCCAAGAACTTTTTCAGAACCGTTGTAGGAGCAGGGCACTGAACATTGTCAAGGACCGTTCTCACCCTCTGCATAAACACTTTGAACTTCTTCCATCTGGTAAACGATTCCGGAGGATCAGAGGCAGAACCACCATACTGATCAACAGCTTCCTCCCACAAGCTGTCAGAATGCTGAACAGCTGACCCGGAATCTCTCATACACACTACTGCACCTATGGACATTTTGTATATTATAGTTAGTTATTCTTTTTCCCCAAGTATGTCTCAGGGATGTGTGAATGGATGGGGGGTGGGGGTGGGGGGTGGAGCTATGTGGGAGTGTGTCTCAATCATGCTGCTTCTTATATGGATGCCGAGAGAAACGCAATTTCATCTTGCCTGCACTACAGTTGTATGTACAGCAATATGACAAAGTTTGATTTGATTTGATTTGATTTGATTTGATTTGATTTGATTTGATAGGTGACGGTAGCAGATTGCACTGGGGTGTTAACAAGCCATCGGTTTCCAACGATGTGGGCCTGTGTGGTGGTTACTTGAGATCGTGGGGTGAGGACGGTGGGACAAGTCATGTCCTGATAGGATGCTTGGATCCCACAGATGCCTCCGGTGCTTTCCTTAAGAAAAGGCTTACTAGGGCACAAATAGTGGACATCCCTGGTGAGAGTGCACATGCATAGGTTTGGGACCAAGTAAAGGCCTGGGCTGTTGTCATGATACGTCACCGCTGAGGGGGTTTTGACCTTGACGTGAGTGTCCTGATTCCAAATCCCAACATTGACAACCTTCTTCAATCAGTAGATGCTATCATAGGCGATCATAGGTAGGTTGACAAAAAAAAAAAGCCATCTGGTGTTTTTCAGGGTCAACATAGATGGGAATGACGTTGCCCAAGGTAAAAACTAACTGGGCTTGGAGCAGTATGACAGTTCTCTGAGTGGCTGTAGCAAGCAAGTCTGTGACCAATGACATGGGGACGAGGTAGGGGGGAATTCTGCCCACTGCCAAAGCGTCAACGGAAGAGCTGATGTCCCTAATCATGTCTGACAGTAACATAGACACTGGCATTGCTTAGGCAAAGTCAACCTGGAGCACAGAGAACATCAACTGCATAACTTGTTGAGTTTAACATCTTGCACTCCGGGGTACCGCGGGCGGTCAGGTCTCTGTGTCCTAGTGCGTCCTCATGCGTCCTAGTCCGCACTGTGCGTCTCAGTGCGCACTGAAAAAAAAAAAGCTGCATTTCCATTCTTCCACTACAGACACAGCCGCAAACAGAAAGCCAAAGGAGTGCTTTGATTGGTTTAAATTTGACTGACCTCTCATTCGACTAATAAGAGCCTTGAACTGGGTTTCTGAAACCTTGAAGAACCAATGACTGAAAACCTAGCAAGAAGGACCCGCCTGCCAACGACTGTGAATACAACGAGCCAATTGAAGCAGAGAAGTTCGACGATTGAAAGCGTGCGTCCCGTGCGTAAAATCTGTTTTGTGTAAGCCGCTGTGTGTAACGGTAGTGTTTGCCAGTCTTTTTTTATTACTACTGTTCTTATTTGTTTTGAAAAATCGTTCGCCAAAACCGCAATCATGGAAGCGCAAAACCACAATAATGGAATCATGGTTTGACCGGGTCGTGTGACCAGAACCACGAGTCATAACAAGCGGACCAGCGTCATGTTCGTCTGACAATGAGGAACAGATGTTCGCCAGCGACACTGCTGTTGTGGACAGGTAAGTGTTATAAGCTAAATTATTCTTTATCCCTGAAAATAGTAATAAAAATGACTTCTGACCAATCGGTAAATTACAACTGTGCGTCATCGCCACATGACGGACCGCGGCGCCTGGACTGGACTGTGCGCCACGCTCCTCTGTAGCGGGGGTGGGGGGTGGGGGGGGGAGTTGTTATCCTCTACATTGCAAATATTTTAGTATAATTTTTATTGCACTGTAGGTTATTTTTTCTTGTTAAAAAAAGCCACACATTTTTTACGTGGCATGCTTCTTTGTGTGTGGGGGGCTTATTTGTTCATTCATTCATTCATTCATGAATAAACAACCCCCCCCCACACACACACACAGCCCTGAGTGTCACCTTTCATTAGAGTCCAAGATCAACCTTCTATATTGAATCATTCAAAAGTTATAGACATTTTTCCAAACTGTGCTATTTGGCACAGTTCAAAAACGCCTCTGAACAACCTGAGAAAAAGCTGTGTAATATATTCATTTTTTGTGGTATTGTTACAAAATTTTGACCTCAGCTGGATAACACTTGGTTCTACAGTTCTGTTGCATTTTCCAGCCCGTATCTGACAGCTGTGTGTTATTTGCAAGCATTTGTATCTAAAAAACACCCAGGCGAACTTTATTTTCTTCAAGTTCAGTATGTTTAGATGACTGTGATTTTTTTCTTTTTTGTAGGGGTGCTTGGTGAATCGGGTTGGTTGGCTGAAACTGACAACATACGAGGCATCCCTTGATGTAGTCCGCTACATCCTTTTGCATGTATGACCAATATGTCACTTGTTTGAGATCGTTGTGCATCGCTTTGACACCTTTGTGTCCTGCAGCTGGGAGATCTTGGGCATGAACAATCATCACCCCCCCCCCCCCCCCCCCCCGCCACCAGGTATGAGGGACCACAAGCACAGGCACAGGGAGTTCATCATAAACATGAACTAGAATGCCATTGTGCAGCTGCAGGGAAGATCGTGCGGCAAAACGTGGCTTCAATCCCAAAATGTCAGCGAGATCTGAACCGAATGGAGTATTGAGTACAGGATCCAAGAGATATTGTATCATTTTATGGATCACAGGGTCAAGGGCTTGAAGGGGGATAAGATCAGCATCAGAGAAAGCAGGGTCACCCGCAAGAGGACCTGTGGGTTGTGTTGTGTCCTGAGCCTTGTTTGCCTGGGTTCTGGTGACCGCACATACTGTAGGGGTGGACGGGTGGGACTCTGCAGTCGGCACAAGAGCAGGATCAAAGGACCAGGGGGTGCCTTGTATGGCTCCTTGTTTCCCAAGTGAATCCACAAGGTTGTTCTATTCTTTGTCCTGACCTGGTGTGCACGAGTGACCTCTGACCTTTTTCCAGTACACCTGGAGGTTGTTGGAGGTGACCAGGTGATCACATGCCCTGAAAAGGTCTTGATGTTTAACTGGTTCACTGTTGGAGGTTACAAAACCTTTGGCCTTCCAGAGTGCCAAATGATACGTGAAACTGAGGCGTGCGTAGTTGGATTCGGTGCAGAGGACCAATGTGCGAATGCCTTGGTCTATGGCAAGTTGCAGTGTAATGAGCACACCTACAATTTCTGCATGCTGTGATGATTGGGACCCCAGTTGAAAGTTGTGGGGTTCACAAGGCTGATTGTTTAACCATGCCACTCCCACACCAGCACGGATGTGAGTTTCATGGTGGAAAGAACAACCATCGACATAAGCGGTGACCATATCTTGACAGATGTTCTGGTCGAAGTAGTGATGGTTCGGGTCTTCAGTGACTGTAGGTGGCTCTGCATGAATGGATGGTCCTGGAGAATCCTCAGAGCACCATTGGCAGGCAGCCAAGTCCATGCTGAGAGGGCTTCTCAACTTCTGTGTGTAGTGGACCTCCACGTCAAAGCTTTGTAGAGCCATCAACCAGGAAGCTATCCTGGCATTCATCACAACACCTTCTCTGATGCGTTGACTATTCAGAAAAACTACTGGTTGGTGGTGAGTCTCAACTGTGATTCTCTGGCCACCCACATAGTTGGAGAAATGTTTGATTGCCCATACCGTAGCCAGAAGGGCTTTTCCGCAGTCCGAGTATTTCAATTCTGGACCAGAGAGGGTTTTGCTGGCATAGACCACAACTTGTTTGTCATGGTCATAGATTTGGTATAATCCAGCACTTAAGCAGTTGGCAGAGAACCCCACTTGTAGGGAGAATGGCTGGTCACAGTTGGGATAGGCTAAACAGGATGCTGTGCATAACTTTTGCTTCAAAGCTAGCATAGCCTGTTCTTGAGCCTCAGACCAGACGAAAGGGGTGTCCTTTCGTAGGAGGTCTGTAAGGGGTTTTGCCAAGTCTGCATAGTCCTCAGTGAACTGGTGGGAGTAGTTGCATACCCCTAGAAAGCTCTGGAGTTCAGAGATGTTGGTAGGGGTCTTGATGTTTAGGACACCTTGAATTCATGTCGTTTGTGGTAGGACCCCGTTGGATCATACAAGGGACCAATATAGCTGACTTTGGTTTTGCACCGTTGGCTCCTGCTAGTGTGAGTGGACCAAGGACATGGTCGATTTCAGTCAGGTGGGCATCCAGGGTTGGACTCTGAATGAGAATGTCGTCGACATAGATGAGATTACCTCTGTCTCGGGTTTCTGGACATGCTTTGTTCAAGAAGATGTTGAACTCTGCAGGAGAGTTAGCATACCCGAAAGGGCATCAGGTGAATGTATATTGGCGATTCGTGAACGTGAAGGCCAGTTTGTGTTGGTCTTCAGCTTGGACAGGAATAGTCCAGAAACCAGATGCAATGTCCAGCGTCGAGAAGTATTTGGCCCACAGTACAAGGAGTCTTTGGAGAATGATTGTTTGTACTTGAGAAGAACCTGGCAAAGTTTTTCACGTTCTTCATCAGAGGTTAGGGCATCAGCATCAGCTACAGCCTGTGCAATCTCTTTGGCAATGGTGGTGACCGGTTTTGGTGGAACATCGCTGGGATTGTCAGGGGTCTACTGATTGGACGCTGATGGGAGGAGTTCAATGGCTTGGACAGGCATTTGGTCATCATTGGTCAAGTCAATCTTTCCCACTGACTCTTTGTCAGGGGTTGACATTGACACAAGGGCGATGGCTTTAGAAGGCTTAGTGTATATGACTGCAGGTTCAAGACAGTCGGCCTACAAAGAATCAGGAAGGCCACCTAACACTGGAACAGTCAGTTCAAAATCGTGAAAATCAGTGGCGATGAGCCAGCCGAGATGCATGGCCTTGGACAGGACGATGGTCTCTGCCATGGGATTGTTTACCAACAACGTGGTAGTTCTAGATTCTAGGCTTAAAAGGGGCGTGGCCTCCAGAGTTAAGCCTAGATTGTCAAACAAAGGAGCCAGTTGGAAAAATGCTCGTTGATGCATGAGTTTCTATCGGGTCTGAATGCGTAGTTGGACCGGGTAGCACGTGACATTAGCAGGTATGACACAGTGTTGAAAGTTCAATACCTGGCAGGCCTCAGGGATGGTCTGGCCTGCCTTTAGAGCACCGAGATCTGGTTTAAAGTGAGTGACTTGGACTGGGGTGAGACACCAAAAAGCATTGTTTATGGTATCAACCTGAGCTCCGAGTCTCACAGGAAGATCACTGCTGATGTAGACTGCATGCGGCAGGTCGGGAACGACCAAGAAAGGATGAGTTAGCAGTCTGTGGTTCCACTGAAGGTGGAGGGAGCAGATGCCTGTGGGTACCAATGTTTTGTTTGATTTGGCCCCAGCAGGGAAACGAAAAGACTTGCAAGTTACCATTCCCCTCTGTTAATGAAAGAAAAACCCACAATGGTCACAGAAATAACTTGAATCTGACAAGAGTGGTAATAAATAAAAATTCTATGAAAATTAACCAATGAAAATCAGACAATGCTTTTGAATTGTGGTTCAACAGAATTATTTTAAAAACAAACTCATGAAACAGGCCTGGACAAAAATGATGGTACCCCTAGAAAAGATTGAAAATAATGTGACCATAGGGACATGTTCAACCAAGATGTGTCCTCTAATTAACATCACAGGTGTCTACAAACTTGTAATCAGTCAGTCGGCCTATTTAAAGGGTGACAAGTAGTCACTGTGCTGTTTGGTGACATGGTGTGTACCACACTAAACATGGACCAGAGGAAGCAAAGGAGAGAGTTGTCTCAGGAGATTAGAAAGAAAATTATAGACAAGCATGTTAAAGGTAAAGGCTATAAGACCATCTCCAAGCAGCTTGATGTTCCTGTGACTACAGTTGCACATATTATTCAGAAATTTAAGATCCACGGAACTGTAGCCACCCTCCCTAGACTTGGCCGCAGGAGGAGACAGATAATACGAATGGTAACAAAAGAGCCCAGAACAACCTCTAAACACATTCATGGTGAACTCCAAGGTCAAGGTACATCAGTGTCAGATCGCACCATCCGTCGTTGTTTGAGCCAAAGTGGACTTCATGGGAGACAACCAAGGAGGACACCACTGTTGAAAACAAATCATAAAAAAGCCAGACTGGAATTTGCCAAACTGCATGTTGACAAGCCACAAAGCTTCTGGGAGAATGTCCCATGGACAGACAAGACAAAACTGGAACTTTTTGGCAAGGCACATCGGCTCTATGTTCACAGACGCAAAAATGAAGCATACCAAGAAAAGAACACTGTCCTTACTGTGAAACATGCAGGAGGTTCAGTTATGTTCTGGGGCTGCTTTGTTGCATCTGGCACAGGGTGTCTTGAATCTGTGCAGAGTACAATGAAATCTCAAGACTATCAAGGTATTCTAGAGAGAAATGTGCTGCCCAGTGTTAGACAGCTTGGTCTCAGTCGCAGGTCTTGGGTCTTGCAACAGGATAATGACCAAAAACACACAGCTAAAAACACCCAAGAATGGCTAAGAGCCAAACATTGGACTATTCTAAAGTGGCCTTCTATGAGCCCTGATCTAAATCCTATTGGACATCTGTGGAAGGAGCTGAAACATGCCGTCTGGAGAAGGCACCCTCCAAACCTGAGACAAATGGAGCAGTTTGGTCATGAGGAGTGGGCCAAAATACCTGCTGAGAGCTGCAGAAGTCTCATTGACAGTTACAGAAATCGCTCCATTTCATTGCTGGGACTTAGAAATCTGGAGCAGGTTTTTTTCTTTCTTTTTTTTGGGGGGGGGGGTTGGGGGGACTTTTCAGTGTGTTGACTTTCTTTGATTTTTCTGAAGTTATGATTACTTGTTGCCTTCATTACGCATGGATTTAATATCAGCTGAGTCCATAGAATGTTTAAGCAGATTCTCCTCTTTCAAGTGACTATAAAAGTGTCACTGTCCTTATTGAGTTTGTTTTTATAGCTGCTAATTAGACCAGTTATTTTTTTCAGTGCGCCAGTGCAAGCATCGAAAAAAAAAAAAAACACACTGAGCAGTCAGAGATGGTTGAAGCTGCACCACCAGTTGTTGCCAAGTAGAACTCACAGATACATAAAACATCCATCCATCCATCTTCTTCCGCTTAATCCTTTCGGGTCGTGGGGGGGCTGGAGCCTATCCCAGCATCTTTGGGCGAGAGGCAGGGTACACCCTGGACAGATCGCCAGTCCATCGCAGGGCCAACACAGAGAGACAGACAACCATTCACTCTCACAGTCATACCTAAGGACAATTTAGAATCCCCAGTTTGATGCCAGTTAACCTAACTTGCATGTTTTTGGCATGTGGGAGGAAACCGGAGTGCCCGGAGTAAACCCACGCAGACACGGGGAGAACATGCAAACTCCCCACAGAAGGGTCACCGATGGTCTGGGGGTGGGATCGACCCCACGATGGTCAAGGGTGGAATCGATCCCATGACCTTCTTGCTGTGCTGCCACTGTGCTAACCACTGCGCCACCGTGCTGCCATACATAAATATTGTTTTATGCACATACATAAAACAATGCTGCATAAAACTATCTGCTGTTTTATCATGCTGATAAAACTGTCACAAACAACAACAACAACAAAAAAACGGGACACAAACCACTACGCAGTGCTGGTGTTCCCCTTCTGTGCAAACTGGAAGGGAATTCCCAGAGAGTTGTAGCCTTCCTTATGCATGGATTTAATATCAGCTAGGGACTGAAGTCCCTAACATGGTTAGAATTATTAAATTAAGCAGATTCTCCTCTTTCAGGTGACTATAAAAACGTCACTGTCCTGGTTTAGAATGTTTTTATAGTGCTAATTTTTTTTCAGTGTGCCACTACAAGTGTAAGGTTTATCACACTGCTGGATCATTACCTGTTGGTAATAATGACTTAGCATTTTGCAATGAGAATAAACCATGGAGGCATGTATTTCACCGCTTCGGCCCTTTCTGGAACTCCTGGGCGAGCCGTCTGTGTCCTGGCCAAGATGGTTTGTGGCTTTTCAAAATTATATCATCACGCACAACCTGGGTGAGTTGGACAAACTGAGGACTTGTGCGCTTCTGGTGCATAATTTGGGGATTGATGGCCAGCGTATCCTGCGTACATTCCACATACAACTCATATGAGGATGTAGTCGAATGGCTAACGCGCCATTTCCACACCCCAGACAGGGTGACTATCCAGAGGATTAGGTTTTGGCAGCGACACCAAAGGGCGGGTGAGCCTATCCACCAGTTCGTCGCCAACCTGAGGCAGCTAGCTAGTGAGTGTTGTTGTGGGACACTGGAGGAAGAGATGGTACGCGAGCAGCTAGCGGAGCTAGCTAATGAGTGTTATTTTGGGCCACTGGAGGAAGAGATGGTACGTGACCAGCTGGCGGAGCATGCAAACAGCACTGCTATACGAGCAAAGCTGCTCACGGCACTGGGTGACCTAACACTAGCTAGAGCTATCGAGTTAGCGCTCCATTTGGAAGCTGCGGACAAGCTAGTCTCTGAGCTAAATTGGCACCAATCACAACGGCAGCTGGAGCCTCCCACTGCGGCACTAGTAGCAGACCCAGAAAGCGAGGCTAGCATGGACGACAACGCTATGGAAACCAGTGCAACTAGCCATAGGTCTGCCCCGGGAAACCCCTTGTGTATTGGTTGTGGGTTCGCAAAACACCGATTTAAGGCGAGGGATTGCCTTGCTAGAGGCAAGCGCTGCGACAAGTGTGGATGCTTGAACCATTATGCCAGGGTGTGCCGTATGTCCGAGCTGGAGAGGCCATGGAGAAAAATAACTTCATCCACCCCGACAACTGTCCATGCGGTGTCCCCGAGTACCAACGGGTACACGTTCTACAAGGTGACGCTGGATGGTGAGGAGGTACCACTGCTGACTGACACGGGCGGAGGGATCTTTATTGAACAAGGCCACAGTGAGGAAATATTTCCCTCACTACAGAATAGGAGGTAGCCCAGTGCCACTCTACGGCTATGGAGGTGCCAGGCTGTGCATGGTTGGAACACTGGAGTTGACGGTTTGGTACAAGTCGGTGGTGATGGCTGATTTCACGTTCCACATGACGGCCCGAGGTGACAACATCATGGGCTGCGACCTGTTCTATGGACTGGTGTTCACCATTAAAGACGACTCTGGGCAAGAGTGGTCTGGATGTGGCCAGTGGAACCCTGGCCACTGGAACTCCAGTGGGGGAGAACGACGCTGTATGGGGCGAAGATTTACCAGGCACCACGGCAGTGAAGTAGGACCAACCTCACTCAGGTTTGATGCAGGAGGGTCTCAGTGCCGGCATTCAGGGTATGGTAGGAGAGGGTACTGAGCTTGGCGGCAAAGCACTTGCGTTGGCAAGTGAGGCCGACGAGCTAGCCCCAGATTCCTCCAGAGCTTGTCTGTAGAGGACTGCAGGATCTGGAGCTACAACGGCGACCGCTGCAGCAGCTTTAGAAGAGGTCAGGGCCAGACCGACAGGCATGGAGGAACCGCGTGCTGAACAGCACTGCTGCAGGCCGAGCAGAGCTCCTCTGAGAGTTACGGACCTCGTCCGGGCTCAAGGGGAGGCATGTCCATAGTGGATGCGGGCCAAAGGACAGCCAGAGGAACAGGAGTGGCTGCACATCATGGCTAAGTGGGGTGCAACCTACTTCAAGCTGTCAGACAGCTTGTGGAGGCATGCCAACGAGCTGCGGCGAGCTCAAGAAGGCTTCGGATGGTGGGTCCGGACGAAAGAGGAAATCAATGGCGAAGAGAAGAGGCGCTCTTGTCTATGAGGTCAGCTGCGACCTCGGGGCATGCTGTTTCCAGGGATGGGTCTATTGAAGGGCTGCCTTGGGCCCCCCACAAGCCCGTTCTACCCCTTTCTGCCAGAAGGACAGTAGTGTGGTTTTTTTGAAAAAAAAAAAAAAGTTCTAATGTTCATATGTTTGTGTGTGTAAAAAACAAACAAACAACGTAAAATGTGATTGTTCTGGGTGTTTTTATACTTTAGACACACGGCAATGTTCTAAGTTACCGATGGACTTTTAGCTAGTTTACAGGTGGCAGAATAACCCACCTTGTGGTGTAGGGTGAGACGGTAGTCCACCCGTCCCCCCCAGCTTAGGTTTGTTGTGTGAATGTGATAGGCCATTAAGTGATTTCAGTTTTAGTTTTCAATTCAATTCAATTCAATTCAATTCAACTTTATTTATATAGCGCCATTTCACAACAACAGTCATCTCATAGCACTATCAACTGTAGGGGGAACCCCCACAGTTGCAGAAAGACCCCAGCAATCAGGCGATCCCCTGTGAGCAAGCACTTGGCGACGGTGGAGAGGAAAAACTCCCTTTTAACAGGAAGAAACCTCCAGCAGAACCAGGCTCAGGGAGGGGCAGTCATCTGCTGCGACTGGCTGGGGGGTGAGGGGATAGAGAAGAGGAAAAGAACAGACATATAGAGAGCAAACAGCACGATGGGGACTCAATCTATGGGAGAGAACAAACAAATGTTAATGACCAGCAAAGAAAATATTTCATTGAGAGTGAGGAAAGGAGTGAGGCCCAGTGTATTACTGGAGGTCCCCCGGCTGACTAAACCTATTAGCAGCAGAACTAAGGGAGGGTTCAGAAACACATGATCCCTCCCTAATTGTAGGCTATATCAAAAAGGTAGGTTTTAGTCCTATTCTTAAAAACAGAGATCGAGTCTGACTCCCGAATCCAGATTGGCAGCTGATTCCACAGGAGAGGAGCTTGATAACTGAAGGCTCTGCCTCCCATTGTACTTTTGGAGATTCTAGTTATTACAAGTAATCCTGCATTTTGGGAGTGTAGTGCTCTGTTAGGATAATATGGTAGTATCAGATCTTTTAAATAAAAAGGAGCCTGATTGTTTAGAGCTTTGTAAGTAAGAAGAAGGATTTTAAACTTAATTCTAAACTCTATGGGAAGCCAATGAAGGGAGGCCAGAACCGGAGAGATATGATCTCTCTTTCTAGTACCTGTTAAAACTCTTGCTGCAGCATTTTGGATCAGCTGAAGACTTTTTAAAGATGTTTTAGGACAGCCTGATAATAAAGAATTACAATAATCTAATCTCGAGCTAACAAAAGCGTGGATCAGTTTCTCAGCATCATTCTGAGACAAGATGCTCCTAATCTTGGCAATATTACGCAAATGATAGAAGGCAGTCTTAGAAACAAATTTAATATATGAATTGAAGGACAAATCCTGATCAAAAATAACTCCAAGGTTCCTCACAGAGCTATTAAGAGAAAGAGTAACCGCATCTAAACTGAAAGTTTGATTTGGAAAGGAATTTCTAAGGTTTTTTGGACCAACAAGAATGACTTCAGTCTTATCTGAATTTATTAGCAGGAAATTACAAGTCATCCAAGCTTTGATTTCCTTAAGACAGGCTTCTATCTTGGCTAATTGATTACTATCATCTGGCTTCATTGACAGGTATAATTGTGTGTCATCAGCATAACAATGAAAATGTATACAGTGCTTTCTAATAATGTTGCCTAACGGAAGCATATACAAACTAAAAAGAGTAGGGCCTAGCACAGATCCCCGTGGAACTCCATGACTGAGCTTTGAGTTGAAAGAAAACTCATTATTTACATGAACAAACTGGAACCTATCAGATAAATAAGATCTAAACCACTGCAACGAAGTTCCATTAAGTCCAACATAGTGTTCTAATCTATCAAGTAGAATATTATGATCGATAGTATCAAAAGCTGCACTAAGGTCTAAAAGGACAAGTACAGAAACTAGTCCATTATCAGATGCAATGAGGAGGTCGTTAGTGACCTTCGCTAAGGCTGTTTCAGTACTATGATGGATTCTAAACCCAGACTGAAACTCTTCAAGTAAACCATTTCCCTGTAGGTGGTCAAATAATTGCGTAGCAACAACTCTTTCTAAGATTTTTGAAATGAAAGGGAGATTAGAGATTGGTCTATAGTTAGCTAAAGCTCCTGGATCTAGCGTTGGCTTTTTGAGTAAGGGTTTAATTACAGCCGTTTTAAAAGTGTGCGGTACATGACCTAAAGTTAATGAAGAATTGATTATATGAAGAATAAAGCTACCAATAAGTGGGAAGACTTCTTTAAATAACCTGGTAGGAATAGGGTCTAAAAGACAAGTTGAAGGTTTGGATGAGGAAACTATTTTGTCTAACTCACAAAGGTCGATTGGAGTAAACTCATCAAGACAGACATCAATAGAAGGAGTTGTAGTAGTTACAGTATTTAAGTTAACTGTGGGAAGAATCTGATTGATTTTATCTGTGATGGATGAAATTTTATTATTGAAAAAGTTCATAAAGTCCTGACTAGTAAGCTCTAAAGGAATGCTAGGATTGACAGAGTCCTGACTCTTTGTCAACCTGGCTACAGTACTGAAAAGAAACCTGGGGTTATTCTTGTTCTCTTCTATTAATGCAGAGTAATAACTCATTCTAGCTTTTCTAAGAGATTTTTTATAAATTAAAAGATGATTTCTCCAAGCTAAATAGATTTCATCTAAATTAGTGGAGCGCCATTTTCTTTCTAATTGACGAGTCTTCTGTTTTAAGCTACGAGTTTCTGTGTTGAACCAAGGAGTTAGAAATCTCTGATTAGACTTTTTCTTTTTTAAGGGGGCCACCAAGTCTAGAGTCTGATGCAGAGAAGCTGAAACACTATCCACCATGTCATCAATTACAGAAGGAGCAAGCTGTCTATAGCTTATTTCCGTTGTGTTGACACATGGCATAGAGGAAACAATCTGCATAAATTTGGTAACAGCATCATCTGAGAGGCATCTACTGTAATAATATTTTTCTTTAGGAGCCAAATAGTCAGAAATAGTAAAATCAAAGGTTAACAGACAATGGTCTGACAGTACAGGGTTATGAGGAGACACTACAAGATTTTCTATTTCTATGCCATATGTCAGAACAAGGTCCAATGTATGGTGGAGGTAATGAGTAGAATTTCCTACTTTCTGAGAAAACCCAATCGAGTCTAATATTGAATTAAATGCAACATTAAGGCAGTTACTATCTACATCCACATGTATATTAAAGTCCCCTACTATAATTATTCTATCAGATTTCAGCACTAAATCAGCTAAGAAATCAGCAAATTCGGATAAAAATTCTGAGTAGGTTGATGGGGGACGATAAACTATGGCAAATAAAATTGGGTTTAACCTAAAATTGCTGAAGTGCCCAATACTGAGGACCAGGCCCTCAAAGGAATTATAACATGTTTTTTGCTTTACATTAACTAGTAATTTGGAATGGTAAATTGTTGCTACTCCTCCTCCATGGCCAGAATTTCTGGGATTTTGACAGTTTAAATAACCAGAGGGAGTTGATTCATTTAAACCAACATAATCCTCTTGCCCTAACCAAGTCTCTGTAAGGGAAATTAAATCAATCTGATGATCAATTAACAGATCATGGACTAGCAGAGACTTGGGAGTTAGAGACCTAATATTTAATAAACCACATTTAATTTTTAAATTATGAGGAGGAACAGAGGCCAATTCATTCAGTTTAGAGGCTTTATGTTTAATTTGAGTTTTCTTAAATGAGTTTTCTTAGTGGGGCAGCACGGTGGCGCAGTGGTTAGCACAGTGGCAGCACAGCAAGAAGGTCATGGGATCGATTCCACCCTTGACCATCGTGGGTTCGATCCCACCCCCAGACCATCGGTGACCCTTCTGTGTGGAGTTTGCATGTTCTCCCCGTGTCTGCGTGGGTTTACTCCGGGCACTCCGGTTTCCTCCCACATGCCAAAAACATGCAAGTTAGGTTAATTGGCATCAAACTGGGGATTCTAAATTGTCCTTAGGTGTGACTGTGAGAGTGAATGGTTGTCTGTCTCTCTGTGTTGGCCCTGCGATGGACTGGCGATCTGTCCAGGGTGTACCCTGCCTCGCGCCCAAAGATGCTGGGATAGGCTCCAGCCCCCCCACGACCCGAAAGGATTAAGCGGTAGAAGATGGATGGATGGATGGAGTTTTCTTAGTGAGTGATTCGGGTCCTAAATTGGGGAGGGTCTCTATTGTATGTGTGTTTTTGGACTTTCTGGGGGGGGAGGGTGTGATGGGTTTGATGTGCCCCTTATTGTGAAGTGCGGTGTAGTTGCAGCCACTTCCTCTTCCGCCACTGCACCGTGGTATAAATACCAGGGGGCATCCATTATATGGCCTCTTTGCCGATGCCCCTGCCTGGTGGCTGTGTTGTGCTGTTAACCCCATAATAAAGTTGAGTTCAGCTATACACCTGGTCTCATCATTTTAAATGTAATTTCAGAAATAACAGTACTTATCAAGCATTATATGACAAATTTGAACATAAATCCAACATTGGATGCCGCAGCCCGCCTGACGTCACTCCCAAGGCGGATACGACAAGCCCCACGGGCCACACACGCACACCACACAACATTACCCTCCCCCTTACAAAAGTCCAAAACACATACACACAATTCAGACCCAACCCGATTTAGGACCCGAATCATGCACTAAGAAAACAATGGGGAACAATGAACTGTGATGGCCAAAAACATTCACACAAAACATAACTAAAATTGAGTTGGTGGGTGGACTGCCACACAACCCGCACGACACAGTGGATTATTCTGCCACTTATTAAACTAAAAGGAAGTCCTTTCATAACTAAAATATGGCCGTGTTGCTACAATAAACAAAGTGCATAAAAAAATTCCCAACAATGCAGTCATATGCACATTCAAAACTCAATCCAAACACTGTTATTTACAACACATGCACACATGAACATATTTTTCAATTTGATTTCTACGTTATACCGCAGTCCATGGGCAGCCAAAGATAAAGCTGGCTTGGAGGCCCAGGGCAGTCCCACAGCATGCGCTCCCCTGGAAGCCACCCGCCCCCGGGGTTGACGCCGACCTCCCCAGTGAGAACGTCTCTTCTCCTCACCCTCGACCGCTTCTCTCATCTGGACCCACCATCCGACACCTCCTCATGGACCTAAACCCGGTCCACAACTCTCAGGGGGGTCTCACTCGACCTGCGGTGCTGCTGCCCGGCACGCAGTCCCTCCGTGCCTGTCGGTCCGCCCCCAACCATCTTTGGAGTCTCTGCAGCTGCCGCCGTTGTAGCCCCAGACACTCCGGCCCCCTCTGGCCGAGCTCTGGGAAAAACCAAAGCTCGCCCATCGGCGTCACCCGTCGAGTCGTGCGCCTCACTGTTACGCTCAGCACCCTCATCCAAGGCGCTTTGAGCTCTGGCACTGAGGTCCTGCCTGACCTCCATGGCACCCGATACCTCTCTGTCGTCCAAGGTACTCCGCTGTGCTGTCTCTGTGGCCAGCTGTTGCTGCTGCTTCCTGGGGCTTTCAGCATGCTTGCTCCCGCTCTCCCGCTGCCTGTACTCCAGCTGCGGGGAAGACTCAGTTGAGTCCGGTCACTGCTCTCCCTCCATGCTGCCATTGCTCACCGTGCCGTCATCACCACCAGTGCTACGGTCACGCACTGTGTTGAGCTCCTCAGCTGGCTTGCCGTTCTCGGTGACCGGGGGCTCCTCCACTCATGGGTCCAGTCCCCAGTCGAAACCTAGCTGGTAGCTTGTAGCTTGGTTTTGGCACGCACCTTCCCTTGGCACCAACAGCCTCACTACCCACTGCTTCGTGTCCCTTGTACGTTCAACAAAATCTCCAGCCAGCCACCCAACAGCATCCACATAAAGCTCCGTCTCTCCCAACATGCCGAGAATTCTCTAACCCATCACGCTGAGACGATGGTAAATGGTAAATGGCGTTCACTAATATAGCGCTTTTCTTCTCATCTAGGATGACCAAAGCGCTTTACAGATCCTGCTATCCACCCATTCACACACACATCCACACACTGATGGCGGCAGAGCTGCCATACACACAGGCACTAACCAGGCCACCAGGAGCGCCCGTCCTTGGTCTCCGTCGAGTCTACCCAGCCCCAGCCCAAAGATGCATCCCCCAAGCATGGCCACTGAGTCCAGCCACAGGGTCACTGGCTCTCCCGGACACTCCAGAAACAGCGGTAGAGGTGAAGGTAACTCAGACGCTTCCATGGTTTATTCTCTTCGCCAAAATGTTATGTCAGTAATCAGAGTCTGGAGTCTGTCTTATACCATACAGCGAACTCTCTTTATTGAACACACACAGCATATTTACAGGTGCCGCAGCCAGCCTGACATTACTCCCAGGGCGGGTATGGCAAGCCCCACGGGCCACACACACACACCACACAACACACGGGACAGGTTGGCCCTAGCTGTTGTTTGTCCTGCAGTGTCGCCAGCCCTGAAGGCTGCGTCCTGAGCCCTCAGGAGCCTGCGGACCTCTGCTGTCATCCATGGCTTGTGGTTACCATGAATAGTGATGGCTTTGCAGTGAGTGACTTCACCAATGCATTTCGCTATGTATGCCACAATAACCTCAGTGTACTCCTCTATGTTTGTGTGTCCATTGTGAGTGGCTGCATGCTTGAAAGTTTCCCAGTCTGTAGTGCTGAAGCAGTCTGTCAGAGCATCAGAGGCCCCCTCTGGCCACACACGTACCTGCTTTTTTGTTGGTCTAATTGTTTTCACTCTGGGTTTGTATGCAGGCCTTAACAGGATGGTGACGTGATCAGAGAGACCCATGGGGGAAGGGGGGGGCTGTATTCTTTCTTATGAGTTGTGTACACCAGGTCCAGCAAATTGTCTCCTCTTGTTGGAAAGTCTACATGCTGATGTAGGTTTGGCAGGAGGGCCTTTAAATCTGTATGGCTGAAGTCTCCTGCTGTGATGGGAAATCCATCTGGATGCGCTGTTTGTGTCTCACTTATAGCTTGATAGAGTTCTTTTTGTGCTTTACTCCTCTCGCTGGTGCCGGTGGGCGGGGCATACACGGAGGCTAGTAGGACAGCTGAAAATTCTCTCGGCATGTAAAAGGGTCAGCACTTGATTATCATAAACTCTACTAATGGAGAGCAGTGTCTATGCACAACAACAGCATCATGGCACCAGGCATCATTGATGTACACACAGAACCCGCCGTTTCACGTTTTCCCTCCTTTCGTGAGCACTCTGTTGCTACCGTAGCATGTTAGCCCAGCTAGCTGGATGGCAGAGTCCGGCATATTGTCATTTAACCATGTTTACATAAGATAAAAACACAGCAGTTCCGCGCATCATGTTGCTCAGTTCTCAGGAGCTGTATGTGGTCTGTTTTGTTATCAAGTGACTCTACATTGACCAGAATGAGGGAAGGAATCGGCAGTCTGTGCGGGCTAGTGGTTAGCCTCATTTGGATACCTCCACGTTTACATCTCTTTTGTCTCCGCTCACACCGTCTACGGCGTCTCCATTTGGGATGAGACAAGGCAGTCGAGTCCGGTGGTGTGGAGGACTGGTGGAGAATACCCAGGCCATGGGGATCCTCTATAACGCTCTGGTCCAGGATGTAATGTTTGGTCATATTCCTTATCTCCAGAAGGCTGTGGCGACTGTAGCTTGTGTGCAGCATCACATATGTACATTAAACACATGAATATACACTTAAGTGTCATTTAAACAACACTAAGTGGCACAAAATATGAAGAGAGAAGAGAAGCCGCTGCGTGTTCACACTCCACCTAGCGTTCAATACGCTAGGTAAAATAACGTGAAATTTTGAGAAAGATTGGAGAAGGACCGAGAAGGAGCGACTTCGATCACATGATAACATCAAGGAAGCGTGATGTACCAGCTCTCCACCTGGATTTTTGTGCTCTAATACATAAGTAGCCCATTAAATTTTAATTGTGTGAAGAGGTTGTAGGTTATGTCAAAGTTTTTCGACCCTATTAGGATCATCATCCATGGACTTTTCCGCTAGACTTTCCGCCATACGCCAGTGTTTTATTAGCTTCTGTCAGCGCATTGTCTGTTTTTTATGTTTTGCATCATGCCATCTAATTACCAGTAGGCAGTGTGCCCACTTTGTGCTGGGAGGTGGCGGCTCATTTCAAAGAGGTGTGGCAGTGTGCAATCTAATGGGCATCACTATTGTGGGACATTTCATGACAATCCGCTGTTGATCGCAAAAAAGAAGGTCAGAAGCACATTATTTAATAATATTTCACCGTGTAGCTCCGGAACTCATGAGGAAACAGCAGCGCTGAGATTTTCTGTTACTTTAATGGAGAGAGTTGTAACAGTCATAATATAATCACCCATTATTTTAATTATAATATGATCACACACCAACTAATTTTTTTTATTCAATCCAAATTCTCATTTTAATTGCGGACTTACCGTTGGAGTCTATACATTAGGCATTAATGTAGGGTTGTTTTTAGGGAAATAAATGAATGAACAGGGAACGTGTGTATGTTCCAATGTGAATGTGCAGCAAGGCACACTGGGGAGGCTTTTCAGTCTGCAAATTTTTATTCCTTCGACATTTTTGTTTTTATCACAGACTTAATTGGGCATTAATGTGTTTATTTTTAGGGGAATACAAATGAATGGAGTGTGCAGCATTTAACTTTTCACTGTAACTCCCCAGAGAGAAAGGAGATGCGTCCACATCTGCCTCAGCCATGTGCCTCGGGTTTCTGGACAGGCCGAGGCCACCCAAACCACATCTAGGGTCACGGTTCCCCCCCAGCAAGCTCCCTGACTGCCACCTGTCAGGGGGCCATCAGAAGCCGCAGAAAACAGACTTGCTTCGTGGTGGGGGCCAGTGGCGGACAGGAAGCCACGCCAGATCTCGTCCTTCCCTCCTGCTCTGGAGGGACTTGGACTGAGAGCAACAAACATTGGCAGACCCCCACACGAGATGGGAGAGACCCTAGGTTGGCAAAAGCAACAGGAGAGGGAGCACTCCATCTCCCCATGGGCCGGGAACAACTTCCACGTCATCGTTAATGAAAGTTTATGAAAGTTTGCCCAGGCATCATCTTTTTTCCTGAAGTTTCAAACCCATTCATGTCTGTGTGTTGCACCCGTGCACACTACATTAAACCATTCAGCTGATTTTTCAGCTCACTATTCGTCCCCGTTTGTTCTTTCTAAAATAACTAACTCGGCATCAACTGTGACTGATGTCTTCATTATTACCAAGCAGCATTACTATTGTGTGCATTTTGGCTCACACACATGGGCTTTGGTCAGTGCAAAACCTTAAACTGTCTTAAACCGTCATGATCATAGTTCATGTTAGATCAGAGGTGTCCAGTCATGTTGTCATGATTCAGACTGGGGTTAGGCTCAAATGCAGAGCTGCCAGAACGATCACTCAGACTCCAATAAAAAGTTTCACAATTTTATTGAAAAGACAAACAGGAAATAAAGTGCTAAACTAAAGAAAACAAAACACAAAGACGCCAACTTAGATTTCTGCCAAGACAGGTGCCCCCTGGAGCGCATGTAGCCTATGGGAAAGAGCAGACAGAGGTGATGAGGGACGGATTCTCTGAAGGGAGAATAATGCAGGAAAGCACACTTACTGCTTGAGCCGTGGAGTCCGGCAGGGAACTCCAACACGGACCGGGGACAGGTGGAAGGCAGGACTTGGGTGGATGTGAAGGTCTTCCTTGTCAGGTGAGCGTGATCAGCTCTGGGAAAGACTGGTGGCTGGAGGTGCAGGAGTTGGTATAAAGGGAGAAGAGTAGGGGGGAAAGTACACAGCCCTGGGGTGATCCGGTGCTGATGCTAACAGAGTCTGAGACAGACTTTCCCAGCCGCACATGCTGCCTCCGGTCCGTCAGGAAGTCGGTGATCCACCTGCAGAGGGAGTCAGGCACGTTGAGCAGCATATGTTAGTTCCCATAGAATAGTTCCCATTCTGGCTCATCCAATGAGCCAGAATGGGAACTATTTGTTGTGGAGACCCAATTGCAACCATAACGGACCGGATCCGGAGTCAGTGGAAATCCTGGGTTAGACTTCTCTAACAACAAAGAAAGTTGTAAGCTTCTTATTCCTGTCATTTTATGTGTTCTTTGTTCTGAATGTCACCTTCTAACTCAAACAAATTGACAATCCTGTTGAATCATAGTGGAAGTGGACATGATCTTTGAACAGGAAATGGGCCAAAAAAGGTTGAAGTCCAAATGATGTCAACATGTTGTTATCTAGGGCTTTATTGTCTCTTCAATCATCATCTAAACATGGATTCAGAAAGCTTTCTCTTCTATAATAGTGAAGCTGTATAGTGAGATGTATATTGGCAGTGCTGAGGAGTTGGAAAAAAAATAAAAAACATTGACCTCTGCTTGGCAACTAATAAAACTGGCATTCACATCTTTTGTTGCATCTGGGGGCCAATTATGTGCAAGTTAAAAGGCGAAACACCTCAGGAGGGCATAAATCGTCGGCAGAGTGGAGACAGAGCCAGGCATGGAGGCCAGGTGGTAGGAGAGAGCCACTTTGGATTTAAAGTGTACTGCAGCTGCTGCCGCAATGGCCGAGGATGAGAGGCCCTTGGATCCCTGATTAGTGAGACTCCAAGGGACCACATGGCTAATTAGTGAGATGACCTGTGGAGGCAGTCAGGGTTAGAGGTGGTGGTGGTTGGGGGCGGGGGGGTCTAAATACTCTGAAGGAGTGGGTGGTACTAATAGGAAAGAAGGAAGAGGTTACCCTGATGACGCCACTCAGTTCAGAAGTTCAGCAAAGCTACAACCACAAAGATTCTTACCAACAATTGGTTCGCAAGAATCTCCCAGTTCCTATGAATCTTGGAGTTCACAGACATTTGTGGCGGGGTCATAGTTTCTTACGGCTGCCGCTCAATTTCCAAGAGCACCTTGAGACATTCTTGAGAAATGAGGTGCTTTTGTGTCACACAATGGCTCTAGAGTTCTTATGTTCTTCGTAAGGGTGTCTTAGGATCTCCCTACAGCATACTTACTTCCATCTTATGAAAAATTTTGCGCAACTCACAGCACTTTCAAGTCATTGGTTGGAAGATCTTACAGCTTTTGGCACATTTTTTCGGCACAAATGTCACATGAATCACGTTATGAGCACCTCACTGCCTGATGCACGCCGGGCGAATCTCCATACGAATGCGGATTGTTTCCTACGGCTGCTGTAAGGGGCCCTCAAGAACAACTTAAGGTGTTCTTGAGGCATACTTATGGCCAACATCTTTTGTAGTTTTTTACGTTTTTCCTATGGCATCTGTATGGCCACACTATGATGACCGCTTTTTGTGAGGCGTTCGTAGAATTCATGGACAAGACCATCGACTTGGCTACAAACTTCCGAATGGTCTATGAATGCTGGATTGCCCTACGGCTGCCTTAAGATGAATGCAAACAAAAGCTGGAAACAGTTTTGGATTATCAATGCAATAGCACAACAAATGGTTACTGAAAAGACAGGCTGCAAGTGGATAGAAAGAATGTCTTTTTTAGATTAAAGTCAAGATAGAAACAAAATTATGTACTAGATGGCAAACAGCAACATGCTGTTATTTATAGGAACTTTAAACAGGTCATTGACTGAAATATAGTGTTTGTAGGTTTTAACTGTCAGAAATGTGTCTATTGATAAATGGCGTTCACTTATATAGCGCTTTACAGATCCTGTTATCTACCCCTTGACACACTGATGGTGGCGGAGTTGCCATGCAAGGCGCAGGCTTGACCCACCTGGAGCAACTGGAGGTTCAGTATCTTGCTCAAGTACATTTCAACATGCAAACTGCAGAGAGTGGGAATCGCACTGCCAACACTTCAATCAGTAGTCGGCCACATTACACCTGTGCCACAGATGCCCTCGGTTATGTAATCATCCAAAAAATTACAAAACATCAATTCTCTTAAAAAAACATACAGCCTAAATTTATCTTATTTTTCTCTCCCAGAAAAGCCAGAAACATTCTTGACTCTTCCAGGTAAATCGTATATGTCATGATTTGACAACGCCAGCTCACTGCCGTATTTGAGACCCACCCACTGTTCTATTCACTGTATGTGAATCAACAGTGTAGGTGTACACTGTTCATTATAAATCGGTGATTTGTCACCGATCCTATCTATTATGTAAATGGAAGGGGTCCTAAAGGTTGCCTATTAGCCACTGAGCTATTAGCCCCCCAGCTAACACTGGTACCAGGAGACTCGCACTTTTATACTTTTATTTTCCTCAGATCTTAGTCATGCTAATAGTCATCCCTGTTACCACCTGTTCACCAGTAAACAGTCAACAATATGCCTTGACTCATTCTGGCCCATCGCCCAATAATTTTTCCATGATTTCACAGCAAATTGTCAGCACTGTCACGCTGGTCATGGCAATCGTCCTGGCCCAATGTACATGGTACCTACATCGGGACCCGAGGCTGCTGGCTATCATGGCCAGCTCTCCCAACGTCCTCCAGAGCTCTGCGTGACTCCACTCCACTCTCATGGGGAGTGTGGAGTAGAAGAGTACACTGAGGTCATTGTAGCATACATAACTAAGTGCACTGATGATGTCACTTACTGCAAAACCATCAGTGTTCGGACCAACCAAAAGGCATGGATGACAGCAGAGGTCCACAGGCTCCTGAGGGCTCAGGACACAGCCTTCAAGGCTGGTGACACTGCAGGAATGGCGTTTACTTATATGGCATTCACTTATATGGGGGACGGCAGTGGCTCAGGAGGTAGAGCAGGTCGTCCAATAACCACATGGTTGGTGGTTTGAATCCTGCTCTCCCCAGATATCCTGCCGTTGTGTCCCTGGGCAAGACACTCACCCCAATTGCTCCTGATGGGTCTGGAAGCGCCATGTTAGGCAGCATGCCACCATCAGTGTGTGAATGTGTGTGTGAATGGGTGAATAGCAGGATCTGTAAAGCGCTTTGGTCATCAAGAGATGAGAATAAAAGTGCTATATAAGTGAATGCCATTTACCATTTATATAGCACTTTTTCTGATCTCTGGATGACCAAAGCACTTTACAGATCCTGATATCCACCCATTCATGCACCCATTCACACACTGATGACGGCAGAGCAGCCATACACACGCAGGCGCTAGCCTGGCCACCAGGAGCAATTGGGGATTCAGTGTCTTGCTCAGGGACACTTCAACATACAGACTGCAGACAGCGCGGGAATCGAACCCCTGACCCTCTGATCAATAGTCGGCCACACTACACCTGCGCCACAGCCTCCCCAGGACTAACAACAGCTAGGACCAACCAGTCCCGTGGCATCAAGGAGGCAAAACGACAGTAAAGCAAGAAAATATCTGGCCACTTCAGCAACACCAGAGATGTACGTTCCCTCTGGCGTGGCATACAGACTCTCACCAACTACGAAAATCCACCTCAGACCTGCATGAGTGACACCCCACTGCTCAACAACCTAAATGACTTATTCAGCCGCTTTGAAGCACAAAACAGCACATCAGCACAGAAGACGAGCAGGCCATGAGTCTGGATCCAGCTAGCATGAAGAGAACCCTCTGCAGGATCAACCCACACAAGGCAGCTGGACAAGACAACATACCGGGTTGCATCCTGAAGGACTGCACAGAGGAGCTCAAGAATGTCCTGGCTGACATCTTCAACATCTCCCTGACTCAAGCTGTTGTCCCCACATGTTTCAAAACTGCCAACATCATACCAGTCCCAAAGATGCCTGTCCAATTCAGCTACAATGATTACCGGCCCGTAACACTGACCCCCATCATAATGAAGTGCTTTGAGCGGCTGGTCATGCAGAACATCAAGTTCATCCTCCCTCCCTCACATGACCCATCTCAGTTTGCATACAGGTCAAACAGATCCACAGAAGATGCCATCTTTGCTGCTCTCCATTCAGCCTTCACCTACCTGAACTCAAAGAACTCCTATGTGCAAATGCTGTTCTTGGAATTCAGTTCAGCATTCAACACGATCATCCCCTAGCACCCGATACAAAAATTCAGACAATTGGGACTAGAAAACTCTCTCTGTAACTGGGTGTTGGACTTTCTCACAGGGAGGCCTCAGAATGTGCGGGTTGTCAGCAACACCTCCCAGACCATCACACTGAGTGCAGGGGCCCCACAAGGGTGCATGCTCAGCCTGCTGCTCTTCACCCTGCTGACCCATGACTGTATACCAGCCTACAACACCAACCACATCATCAAGTTTGCGGATAACACGACAGTGGTGGGCCTCATCACCAACAATGAAGAGGCCAACTACAGAAATGAGGTGAGCCAATTGGTCCAGTGGTGTAAAGAAAATAAGCTCTTCCTGAACGGGGGAAAAACCAAGGAGATTATGGTCGACTTCAAGAGGAGACACACACAGCACCCCCCTCTGATCATCAATGGTGCAGCTGTGGAGAGGGTGAGCAGCACCAAGTTCCTTGGGGTGCACATCTCAGAGGACCTCTCCTGGTCCAACAACCCCACATCACTGGCCAAGAAGGCTCAAACTCACCTCCATTTCCTCTGCAAACTGAAGAGAGCACGAGTCCCACCCCCCATCATGTGCTTATTCTACCGGGGCACCATTGAGAGCATCCTCACCAGCTGCATCATGGTGTGATATGGAAGCTGCACCGCCTCCTGACGGAAGACACTACAATGCACAGTGAAAGCAGCCAGCAAGATCATCGGTGCCCCTCTTCCCCTCCTTTTGGACAGAGACTTCACCTGCCTCACCTGCAGAGCCATCAACATTGCAGGCGACACCTCCCACCCCTCACACTCCCTCTTCAGCCTCCTGAAGAGGCTGAAGAGGGAGTACTGGCACCTTTTCCTTGGGGAAAAGGTACTGGAGCCTCCGGGTCTGCTCCATAAGACTGCTAAACAGCTTTGTTCATCAGGCCATCAGGACCCTGAATTCTGTCCACTCCCCTCCCCCCGGATTGTAACGTACTCACCCGCACAATAACTACCTCAGCTGTTGGCACAGAAAGACTGGCACACCAACAGTAATACATTTGCTGTTGTATGTCTCTGCACTTTACTGCAACCATTTGTACAAATGCCATATCTGCTGCTGTCTGTCATTGCAATACTGATCATGTACAGTCCTATCTGTCACTGTCTGCTGTCATGAACTGGGCTTGGGCTCCTCCTGAGCCCGGCTTCATGGCGTCTTCCTGTTTCTCAGTTATCTGTGTTTCATATTACCTTTTGAGTTCCATATGGTCTTGTCGTTATTTTACTGGTGTTTCCATGTTCTGTTGTATTTTGTTTTTATTTGTCTGTTCATACTTTTGGTTATTTTATCATCTCTTGAGTTATTTATAGTTATTCTTTATTCTGCTTTTTGTTTTGTTTGTATTTATTTTTTGACTGGCAGCGGTCAGGGGCTTTGGGCTTTGTTGTCTCCTGTCTGCTGTCAGCCACGCCCCCTTCTCCTCTCAAACTTTGACAGCTAATCCCTGTTCTTTGATTACTCGTTCTGCTTCCTCGCTCAGGTGCATCTTATCACTGTTCCATTAGTCTGTGTATTTAGCCTGCTCATTAGTCATCTCCTCACTGCTGGATTATTGTGTTTGTCTCCTGGCACGTCTCGCCGTGCTTTCCTACAGTGGTGTTCTCTGTCACACCTCGTCGTGCTCTATAGTAAGTTCATTCTCTAGTATTTTTGTATGTTACGCTCAGTAGTATTCTCCACACATCTCGTCGTGTTCTACAGTAATTCTTCCTCTTGCATTTTTGTACGTCTACACTGTTTTTTGGACTTTATGTTAATAAATCTGTCTGTGTTGTAATCCTGCATGTGAATCCATCTCTTTTCCTCCGTGTGATGCGTAAAAGCGCACAGATACAAGACAATCTGCACCTACACTACCTCACTGAACTTGCACCTACAGGTATTACAGCTCTGCTTTTCTGTATATAGGATTGCTGGGTTTCATCATCGTTAATCGTTTATCTTTATTTGCACTATGGAAGGTCTGAGTCTATCTAACATGGGGAAAACCAAGGAGATTGTGGTCGACTTCAAGAGAGGACATACACAGCATCCCCCTCTGATCATTGATGGAGCAGCTGTGGAGAGGGTGAGCAGCACCAAGTTTCTGGGAGTGCACATCTCTGAGAACCTCTCCTGGTCCAACAACACCACATCACTGGCCAAGAAGGCTCAAACTCACCTCTATTTCCTCTGCAAACTGAGGAGAGCATGAGTTCCACCCCCCATCATGTGCTCATTCTACCGGGGCACCATTGAGAGCATCCTCACCATCTGCATCATGGTGTAGTATGGAAGCCGCACCATCTCCTGCTGGAAGACACTACAATGCACAGTGAAAGCAGCCAGCAAGATCATCGGTGCCGCTCTGCCCCTCCTCTTAGACATCTATCACACCCGCCTCACCTACAGAGCCATCAGCATTGCAGGCGACACCTCCCACCCTTCACACTCCCTCTTCAGCCCCCTGCCCTTGGGGAAAAGGTACCAGAGCCTCAGAGCCCGCTCCACAAGACTGCTAAACAGTTTTGTTCACCAGGCCATCAGGACCCTGAACTCTGCCCATTCCCACCCTCACCCCTCCACCCGTGGACCATAACACAGTCCCCCACACAATAGCTACCTCAGCTGTTTTCACAGAAAGATGGCACTTCAATACATCTGCTGCTGTATGTCTCTGCACCTTACTGCAACCATTTGCACAAATGCCATACCTGCTGCCGTCTATGATTGCAATACTGATCGTGTGCAGTCCAATCTGTCACTGCATCTATACTACCGCATTGAACTTTCAATTATGATTGTTAAAGGTCTGATGACACGATTCTGACTGCATCTAATTTTGCAACACATAATTTCAATATGATGAAATAGGTGGGTCTGTGCAGTTCTAAGTCAAACAGACTTTTTTCACGCGAATATCCGACGTTTTCATGAGCACCACGTCACCAATTGTGTCAGTGGCTGGAAAACCCCCCCGGCCATGTTGTGACATCACCAGGAGAACACAGCGCTTGGCTGCCCATTATACACTCAGGATGGAAGCGGTAGAAAACGTCAACGATGGTTCCAGCACATGTACTCTGGAATTGATTTGTGTTGTCCAATTTTCAGATGATTATAGTTCAGAAGAATGGGATGACAATGAAGAATCTGGGGGCATCAGACCTTATAGGTTTGAGCTGTACCAAGCGGACATCGTGCCTAGCGAGTCAGACTCAGAGAGTGACGGTGGTGAGACAAGCGTGGCCGGTGCAGCAGCAGCGGCAAACACATGGCAGGGGAACACCGAGCTGTATGCTTTTGTTACAGATATTGCAACAAATTATTTGTTCATAAATATAATTTATTTAAACCCAATTTTTCAATAAAATCATAGCAGTGTATTTTTAATAAAACTGAAACATCTACCTGATACTGTCAATGCCCCCCCAATAAACAAATAAAAAATACTATTTTTCATTTTTGCAGGTGCCAGTGTGGTCTGTGTGTGAGCATGACAACAGAGGAGGAGAGTATTTGCTGTCAGGAGCAGGACAAGGTGAAGCAGAAAATTCCGGACGGTGCTATATAGTGTATCACTGGTCATCACAACTTCCCCGCGGTGTGTTTGAATGAAGATGTGCTGGAAGTGGCCGACTTCACCTATAAACATTATGTGAATGTGGATTATGGGAACAATTGGAAGTGATATACAGCTTACAGACAGTTCATCAGATGGTGCTACCACTACCTTGGTGAGAAAGTCCGAGTGCCAATACCTGCCTGTGTCGTTCACAAGATCAGACAGACCTTTCCACTACAAGAGGGACAATACGTTGGTTTTACTTATGCTGACTAACTACCTTTATGTTTTCATGGTATTGTTTTTCATTTGATACATGTTTATCTGACCACAACTGTTGTCAATTTTTATAAGAAAATAAAATTACTAAATATTTATAGTGTAATACTTGAAAATTTCATAACTGATATCATCATTTGGACGTTGCATACAATCCTGCATCAATCCTGGGTATATGAATAAGAGATAGAATTTTTTTTTTTATTTTGCAAATATAATATAAATATTTTTTGGGGGAAATGAGAGCATACTCATGCTCAAGTTCAATTATCTGTAAAACCCTTTTAGAAATTAAAATTATTCTCTGTGTTACTGATGGCAAAATCCTTAAAAATAATGTATTCCCTATTATTTATGTCTCATAAAAAATGCAATTTTGTTTGTTTTCATTATTTATTAACTGCTTTTGTCTTGTATCAACTGGCATGTGATTTTAATAATAAAAGCAATAGAAGCAACTGATCCTCCTCATTTTTTCAAGAGTTTGGTCACAAGAAAAACAATACTCATAACTGGTATAGCACACATGTACTATAACTATCAAAAATATTAAATTAATTATTTTAACAAAAAAGTCCAAATAAGTGGCAATGAATACAATATAGTGAGTTGGTGTCACGAACCGAGCCCGTGTTATCCTGTAGGCTCGGTTCTGACCGCTCTCTGTGGCTCAGGCATCAGGTTTATTATGGATTATCTTTTGAGTTCTTGTTGTTTTTATGTCTGTGTTCCTTTTCTTTTCCATGCCTGTAGCCATCGGTTCTGGCCGGCGGTTGTTGGGCAGCTGTTCTGACCCACTTTCAGGTGGGCGCTGTCCAAGATTCGCCGGTCCGACCACACCCCCTCTCTCTTTGACAGTCAGCTGTTCATGTTTTGTGTGCATCATCTGCCGTGTTGTCAGCCAGCCAATATTGCCAACACTATCACGACGTGTTAGCCACTCCACACAGCCGTGGTTCTGTTGTGCCCCTTGAAGAAATGTCGGCCCTGGGGCGCAACCGTGGTTAATACGTCTCCTCTCCATGCATTCGCTGGGCGATGTTGGCCCCAAACCCCAGTGTTTCTGTTTATTTTTGTAAGTCTTCACCTTTTTGGGAACTATTGTCATCAGTCTTATGTTCAATACATATGCTGTGGTGAATCCTGCGCGTAAATCCATTCATCCTTCCTCTCTGTGCGCTGCGTAAAAGCGCACAAGGAGCGCATGAGGAGGCTTATGACAGTTGGAGCTGAAGCGTGTGATGTGGTCTTTCATGGCCTGCTGTTTATCTAAGCCTGCGATACAACGCGAAAGTACAGCCGTAAAACTAAAACAAGAAACCAGAGGAACAGTCTGCTACAAAGCTGCTGGCATTCCAGTCAACAACACCAGCATCCGTTCTCTTGCTGATGTCATTTCTGACTCCTTCTTCATTCGGTGGGCGGCACCACAGTCCAGTCAGTGATTGCAGTTTTTTGATGATTACTATGTTATGTAGGCGCGGTTGTAAATATTATATTGATCATCAACAATGACTTTTGGGTTTACACAACATGCTAAAAAATGCCAAAATCGTGTCATCACACCTTTAAAGCTCCACTTTTTATGTATATAGGATTGCTGGGTTTTATTGTTTGTCTTTATTTGTACAATGTGTCACAAGCCTCCTCGTGCACTTTTACGCAGCGCATGGAGGAGGTGAAGGAAGAATGGATTTAAATGCTGGTTACACCACAAACACATTAATTAACACAAAGGACAACAGTTCCAAAAATAAAGACATACGAAAAGGTAACAGGGTGCAGTAAAGGGCATCACATGATAACGTGCAGCAGACTGACCACAGTGTACAGTGGCCACGATACAAACAGCATGAATACTTGGAGTCCTCTGGGAGGCTCGACTGGCTGGAGAAGGAAACTGGGCTAAGTGTCAAAGGGTAGCAGCTACACTGCACGGGGAAATAGTCTGTACTCACAGAACAGGAGCAGTCCAACTGTCCAAGTCTTCCAGCGAGTGCACACACACACAATTACTACACTGTGGGGAGACGTGACAGTGTAGCTTCCTAATCCCTTAGAGACAGTACATACATATGACGATTAACGTCCATATAACTCTGCACAATGGTCCAGCAATGCTTGACTGGCAAAGGCCACCTACGTACAAGCACTGCTGGCACCACAAATTAGGCACACCTGGGCGAGGCACAGGAAAGACAATTACCGATGAGGAATCAGCTGGCTGTCAAAAGAGAGGGGGCGTGGTTGGACCCGCAAGTGTTAGACAACGCCCACACGAATATAGGTCAAGGAGGCTGCCTAACAGCTGCCGGCCAGAGCAGTGGCTACAGGCACGGAAAAGAAAAGAACAAAAGATATAGAAACTACAAGAACTCAAAAGATAACAAAATACACAAATATGCCGACCCTGAGCCCCAGAGAATGATCAGAACTGAGCCTGAAGGACAACACCGGCTCGGTTTGTGACAGAGCCCCCCCTTCTAGGGGTGGATTCCAGACACCCATGGCAATATCATAAGGAAGGAAAACCCCTGCTCCCTCCCGGAACACCAAGCTGAGGGGACAGTCAATAGGAGGCGCCCTGATGATCGCGGTGGGGGGGGGAGCTGGACCCACGGTGTCGCCGGGCGGTGAGACCGGATCCACGGAGACCCCTGGTGATGATGAATCTCCTCCGGCAGCCCTAAAAGGAAGCTCAGGAACAACAGAAGGAGAAATGTGATTAGGGTCACCGGCAGCGGTGGAGCCCTGCGAGTGGAATTCAGATGCAGCTGAGGGCTGCATCCGACTCTCCTCCCCTAGAGTCAGGCAACATCTCTCCAATACTGACATTAGAAAAACAAGAGAGAAAACTTGCCTGAGTTCAAGCTCCACTGCCAGCCAGGGCTCCGTCGATCCTGGTGATGTGAACTCGGGCCCGGCCTCCAAGAGGTCCAACTCTGGCCCCCATTCAGCTGCAACCATCTCCGCAGCTGGCAAGATGGTGGCAGCAGTTCCACAGTCCTCAGAAGAAATAACCCCCGCAGGAGATGAATCCAGTGAGGAGGCTGAGGGCTGGCTCCATGCAGGCTCTGGGACAGGATCCTCCAGGGCCTCAGGCTCCTCCATTGCCTGGCAGCCAGGTTCCAGGGCCTGCGGACACTCAGAGAAAATTGGAGAAGACACGGAGAGGGGAAAAAATTATAAGAATTAGAGTTTGCAGTTGGAGGAGAGGACCCAGCGGACTGCTGAAACTGGGCCTCTCCCTCGGGACACAGGCAAGATTCAGTGTTAATAGATAGTATAGAATGAAAAAACACTTGCCTGTCATCCCAGTCTTTTATGCTTCTAGCTGCAGGCGGCAGACAGTCATCCCTCTCCGCGTCAGCGGTGACGTGGGCCCTTCGAAGGCTTACGGAGGAGCCGTCTCCACGACGACGGAGGTGGGCATTCCCTGGGTGGCCCCAGCAGGCCTCATGGCAGCTAGAGGGATGAAGGCTGCCGGCGACGATGAGGGAGTCTCCCGGCATTTCCTCACAGGATGACGCTGTCCTCAGGATGCTGGAGAGGCATGGCCTGGCTGTCGAAGTGGGGGAGAGAACAGCTGCAGGCTGTGGAGCGCGTTCCTGCTTAGGCTCTGCGAAGAACGCCGCTCTCCCCACGCCAAGAAACTCCCGCTGGAGTGCGTAGACAGAGGCCATCAAGTCTGCATACTGAGGGTAATTCCAGAGTCCCAAATGCGCCTCCAGAATACCCTCCACTGTGTCCAGACTGCTCCATTTAGCCTTCAGGTCCGCAGGCTTTTTGGGCCTTGTCCATAAAGTCCCGAATGAAGATCGACGCCCATTCCTCCTCCACCATGGGACGCCCCGCCGAATGTCTGCTCCAGCTGGTGTGGGCACGGCATGCCAAAGGCATCATTGGCAACACAGGTGGGTGAGGAAAATGTTCAAAATTAAAAAAGTAATGTGTGGGTGTAACTGCTAAATCCTAGCTGGCAGGACCATTTTGTCACAAGCCTCCTCATGTGCTTTTACGCAGCATACGGAGGAGGGGAAGGAAGAATGAATTTAAACTCTGGTTACACCACAAACACATTTATTAACACAAAGGACAACAGTTCCAAAAATAAAGACATACAAAAAGGTAACAGGGTGCAGTAAAGGGCATCACACGATAACGTGCAGGAGGCTGACAGTGCACAGTGGCCACGATACAAACAACTCAAATAACGTTTAGCTCGGGTTAACTTGGAGTCCTCTAGGAGGCTCGAAGGAAACTGGGCTAAGTACCAAAGCGTAGCAGCTACACTGCACGGGGAAATGCTAACAGTCTGTACTCACAGAACAGGAGCAGTCCGAGTGTCCAAGTCTTCCAGCGAGCACACACACGATTACTACACTGTGGGGAGACGTGACAGTGTAGCTTCCTAATCCCTTAGAGACAGTACATACATATGACGATTAACGTCCATATGACTCTGCACAATGGTCCAGCAATGCTTGACTGGCAAAGGTCGCCTACGTACAAGCACTGCCGGCACCACAAATTGGGCACACCTGGGCAACGTGTGGGAAAGACAATTACTGATGAGGAATCAGCTGGCTGTCAAGAGAGAGCAGGTGTGGTTGGACCAGCAAGTGTTAGACAACACCCACACGAATGTAGGTCAAGGAGGCTGCCTTACCGCTGCCGGCCAGAGCGGTGGCTACAGGCACAGAAAAGAAAAGAAAAAAAGACATAGAAACTACAAGAACTCAAAAGAAAACAAAATAGACAAATATACGGAACCTGAGCCACAGAGAACAGTCAGAACCGAGCCTGAAGGACAACACCGTCTCGGTTCGTGACACAATGGGATTGCTGGGTTTTATCTTTAACTTTACTTGCACTTCGGGTAGCATTACTTTTCTTATATATTGCGCACACCACTAAGAGAGAGAGAAATGGCATTTCAGTTTTCCTGTATGTCCTGTACGTATAGAAGTATTGACAAACACTGTAAACATCTTTGAATCCTTTGAACATAGGACACAAACACAGAGAGGCAGTGACTGAGGCAAAGGAGTTGTTTTTATTAAAACAGTAAAGTATCCACCTTATTCCTGGGGGTGCCGCTGTAGAAACGATTCTGGACGGAACTTCCAGTTTCAGCTGACCAAGTGTTAAATCAGTCAGTTTGAGTGGTGTAGCAGGGACATTTAAAATAGCGTTTTTAAAAGTTTTTCAAATTCATTTTAATGTATAGTCCACATACGTGTTTTGCACTCAAGTGGCAGCTAATTTCAGCTCTTCTAGTTTTTGTATTTTTTGAATGTTTTGGCGTTGTTCTGGCACTTGCTGGTGTTCGTGGTTGTGCTATAGACAGTATAAATAGAGGCTTCTTTGTGGCTCTGACTAGATTCTACATCTGCTCTGAGGTAAATCTGATTATGTCCAACATATTTTAACAAAATGCAGCCAACTTTATTGCGGTGGAGACATTGATATTGTGACCCGTGCTGGCAAAATGAGTCAGAATGTGCACCGTGCCATTATGAGTACAGGCAACGAGAAGTCATAAATCATGGCTGTTTCTTTGTTTGGTAGCGGCAAAGTCCCAGTAAACCCCCCATGAGTATCTGGTACCATTCTAAAGCTTAGAAATTGTACTTTCTAAAAATACCTATGTTTTTGCGGAAGACGTAACTCCCGACCAATCGAACGCAAGTTTTCAACCCAGCTAAAATATAAACATATCATCTTTTTCTTGGTCAGTTTTTGCACACTACCTGCAAATTAAATATTTTGAAGGTCTTTCAATACAGAATATGGAAATAGTGTTGCATCAGTTTTGAAAATGTCCTCAAAGTGACTCATTTTACCAGCAAGGGTCATTTGTTTACATTGTTAGCATCTTAGCAGCAATGCTAACTAACGGAGCTACCGTGTACAAGGCCACTTTTTAAGGTCATCTTCCCATCCCTCAATAGTCGTGGGAAGTGGTATGATTATGTTACTGTTTTGAGGTGCAAGAGGCCGTGTTCCCGCATTTCTGATGCCAAAGTCATTGTTTTTTAACAAGGAAAAGTGTCCCATTTCAGTGACAACCATATGTTCTAAACTAGTACCGGAAGTTGCTACCATAATTCACGCAAGGCTTCATGAGGCCTAGAAATAAGGTGGATATGAATTGAGTTGTCATGTAACTGCCTGCAAGGCAGTTGAGGGTTGAAAGTAGGACTCGAGAGTGCAAGCAGGATCAGGTGCAAAATGATGATTTATTAACAAAACTCAGGAACCAAAGTAAAGCAGCACGTGGGCCGAAAATCAAACTAACAAAGCAAAACTCACATGGACTGGGAAACAAAGACAGAACTTCATGGCTGGAAATGACACATGGTAGTAAACATAATGACCTCTCAATGAAACAAAGACAGAGACTCGCATAAATAGGGGAACTCATAATTGGGAGACACAAGACAGCTGGGCTGAACATCCCCCAAGGAGCTCATAGGCTGCTTTTTTGCTTTTTGGGAGGTGGAGACGAGGCCGTAGCTGGTGATTGGTGAGGAGCAGGGGGTGCCAAAGCCACGGAATGCTCCTTCATCAGCACAGATCTTGGCTTGGTCAGGGAACTCCTCACCATCCCGCAGTATTCATGCTGCAGGTCGGCCACCAGGGGGATCTTTCAACCCCCTTGGCATGCTCTGCAAGCCATGAATGATGGCGAACAGCTGCCTCTGCAAGCCCCAGGTACCACAAGGCTGCCTTCGGGGCGAGCACCAGAAATAATCCCATCTATTGCGATTAGGGCATTACAAAGCTCCTACCCCAGGCTCATGGGGTACCAATGCCTGCCTGCTGAGTCCTTAACTAGAGAGGTGATACTGTCATGTAACTGCCTGCCAGGCAGTTGAGAGTTAAAAGTGGGACTCACAGGTGCAGACAGGATCAAGTGTAAAATGATAATTTATTAACAAAACTCAGGAGCCAAAGTAAAGCAGCACATGGGCTGAAAACCAAACTAACAAAGCAAAATTCACTTGGACAAGGAAACAGAGACAGAACTTCATGGCTGGAAACAACACATGGAAGTAGACATAATGACTTCTCAATGAAACAAAGACAGAGACTCACATAAATAGGCAAACTCATAATTGGGAGACACAAGACAGCTGGGAGAGTAATCAGGGGATGAACAGGAGCACACATGAGGAGGAGTGGCTATGGATATGGAAACATGAGGAGCTGAGGACACAAGACAAACAAATATGCACACAAGACTAAAATGATGACAATGAGGACAGACAGGGGATGACACAGCATGACTAAAGACACAGGACAAAAATACTAACCAATAAAAATAAGCCGGAATCATAAAATATAACCAAATACAAAAGACAACCAAAAGACACAGACAACAGAGGATTACTAGATCTGACAAACAATGATCAGGGAACATAGGGCACTTCACAATTATAATAATAATAATAATAACAACAACAACAACATAGAAGAGCAAGGACTAAAATGAACATTAAGCATAGGTACGGTCCCTGGCCGTGCCCCGATTATGACAGGAGGAACCTGCACCATGGGATTTTAGCCTGTAGAGGAGAAGAAGAGGAGTGTAAGTTAATGGAACACAAGGGCTGCAAGTGAAGGATAAATTTATTTTTGATTATGTATTATTTTATTGTTGTGCTCCATTTTGAAATGTGTTCTGCTCAGGCAAAGCAATTGTTGTTTTATTTTCACCAGTGATGTGCTATCTGACTGGAAAGTACTGTGTGTTCTCTTCAAATGATACAGTTGCTGTGTATTTACATTGGCACTGTGTTACCTGAGAGAAAAAGCACTGACTGAGCCATTGTGTAAAAGGAAAGGAATGTCAAGTCAGCAGTTGATCAGTGTACCCAGATGTCCCCAAGGCAAGACACATAGCTGTCTTTGTTCTAACTCCCGAGATAAGAAAGGACAACTTCTTCCATGATGTCCACTATCTATGTAGACAGATACTGCTGTATATTATAAAAAAAGACTTCAACTGGACTGCCGAGTCGAGCCCAACTTCCTTCTTTTGTGTGTGTTTGCTCCCTTGCTGCAAGTAATAAACTCATTTAATTCATCTGATTGATCCTCTTCTCAGTCATTTAAAGGGTACCTGTAGTGAATTTTAATCAGAAGCAATTTCATTGGATCAAATATGATACTAGTGGTTCTGTCCGGTCATTTTGGTCACGATTCCTTGTTTGTCAGGTCCCCTTCAGCTGCCAGTCCCCAGAGGTAACTGCAGATCATGCTGTCAATAAAGGCCATTTCCAAGGACGGTTTGTGCGTTATATATCCGTGCAGATTTTGTGCTGTTTTCAGCTCGAATCTCGACCCACTGAGCATCTGATGAACATGTTTACTTGTCCGTGGTAAACATGTTACTCTTCCATGGTAAAGCCACAAACAATGAGCGTAACAGTACGTCACTTCCGGCTCCCCATTGGTTTTGACCGAGTGGTTTTCCATCCATCCATCTTCTTCCACTTAATCCTTTTCGGGTCGCAGGGGGGCTGGAGCCTATCCCAGCATCTTTGGGCGAGAGGCAGAGTCCACCCTGGACAGATCGCCAGTCCATCGCTGGGCCAACACAGTCATACCTAAGGACAATTCAGAATCCCCAGTTGATGCCAATTAACCTAACTTGCACATTTTTGTGATGTGGGAGGAAACCAGAGAAATCCTGGAGTAAGCCCACGCAGACACGGGGAGAAGATGCAAACTCCACACAGATCACTGTTGGTCGGGGGCTGGGATGGAACCCAGGATCCCCCGGCCAAGGGTGAGTTGCTGTGTTGCCGCAGTGCTAACCACTCCGCCACTGCGCTGCCCACAAAATTTGTAATATATTTATTGTAAATTAAATTTTTCACCAAGAACACTTGAGTAAGCATAAAAAGTTGTTTAAGTTATAAGATTACTTGAACTGTACCAACTAACTGATGATGTAGGTGTTCTGCTACAGTTTGGTGTTGGTTTTCAGATTTGAGGTGAAGTTTTTAAGCTCTCTTTATGTTCCAAAAGATTAAAAACTTATCGGCCTATACTTGTTGGCTAGAGAAGTCCTGGAACGTTTAGCATCCTAAACTCTTTCAGCTCTTATGATAAGTGTTCAGCTTTAAGCCATTTTAGCTTTGAAATTATATATATATATATATATATATATATATATATATATATATTTTTTTTTTTTTTTTTTTTTTTTTTTTTGCTCTAAGCTTTGCTTTTTCATTTTAAGTATTTTTTTATAATAAATTTTAAGACATTTATTTTTTAGGCTAACACTGTGGAAGGTTTGGTTCAGTATACTGAATACTGGGAGTTATTTTTACTGAATAAATGAATAAACACATTTTTGGTTTATAAGTAATACCTAAAGCAGGATTAATGTTGTTATAATGACCAATACAGGTTTCCTTTAACGGTGATTAATGCTTCCCCATCAGTAAGTGTTATGTATGGAATAAGCAGTACGTGAGTCAGGTTGTGCCGAGCAATGAAGTGGAATTATTACAGACACTGGTGAATATATACTGCAGGTGCAGCCCGTCTGACATCATTCCCCCAGACGGCTACAGCAAGCCCCAAGGACCAAACTCACATACCACAGGAAGTACAGTTGTTTGTTGTTAACTGAGGGCACTTACTTGCATACAGTAAACACTGTGACAGGTGAGGGTTCTTAGCAGGTAGATAGAGGGGCTTGTTAGTCAAGGGAACCAATAGCAGAGTCCAGGTAGGTTTGGAGAACACAGAAGGGTTTCCAGATCCAGTCACTTAATTCTTTCAAGTGTTGCACAGAGGAAAGCCGATCCTGTGGCAGACAGTCTGCATGTCAAAGATGTAATGTCATAAGGCAAGATGGATGCATTTTTTAGGATTAAAAAACAGATGAAAACTACATGAGATATATTGCAAATAAAAATGTCATTAAAATCAAAATCATTGGCTCATCACAGACACCATTGTCTGAACCGTATCAGCGCTCTGTGATCAGGAAAGCCACCCTGATCACAGAGGATTCATCTCACCCCCTCCATCACTCTTTTCAATTACTGCCATCAGGCAGAGGATATAAAGTTGCGTTGGCCCATAAAAATATTTACAAGAAATCATTTATTCCATCTGCAATGACCATCCTGAACAAAATCAAATAGTTATCATACTTTAGTTAGTTATCAGTATTAGTTATCAGCATTTATCTATTAGTCACTATTAATTTTTAATAGTTATTAACATTTTCTGCCACATTACTTTATTTGTTGTTGTTGCGCTAAAATATCTTAACCTCCGGTTCTTTTGGTACGAATGCTAAATAACCAGACAGAGAGGTGAAGTATAGTTTCACTTATTTTACTGGAGCTGAGATATGGTACAAGATACAGCGCCGGAGCACAACTCTCAGGACGTATCAAGAGAGAGTGCTACTCCAACAGTGGGTTCTATGGTTTTTATAGAACTCTGCCACTCCCTCACACAGGAGGGAGGGCTCCCCTCATGTGTATCAGTGTCGTTCTACTATGTGCCAGCTTAGCTGAGGGCAGAGCTGATTCTATCTGGTTTCAGCGAGCGAATCCTTGGGTGTAATCTAAAGACAGCAGTGTGGCGTGCAAAGCAAGCAGGATGAAGGTTGGAGAAACATAGTTGCAGAATAACCAACATTCTCAGACAGACAAGGGCATCATAGAAATTTACCAACATTGTTTTCTTTTTAATCATATTTACTTTTTAAACTGTTTTTATCTTGTGAATTTGAACATGTCTTTGAGAGTGCTGAATGAGTTATATTGTTGTAGCCATGTCAAGGAAGAATTTCTGTCACCGACTGGGACAGACAATAAAGCTATCTATCTATCTATCTATCTATCTATCTATCTATCTATCTATCTATCTATCTATCTATCTATCTATCTATCTATCTATCTATCTATCTATCTATCTATCACTAAATGAATGAAATGGAAGATTTATAGATAAATAGATAACTGATTTTATCCACTCTGCATATTTTTCTTCATAAAATCTTTCTGAACTGACAGAGCGAATGCTCTTGCTGTAATGAAGATCTTTAATTAACTCCCTTAGCTAACTGCTTGTCCAACATCAACCAGTGGTAAAGCGATAACTACTTACAACTGAACTTTAAGAAAACAGAAACTCTAATTGTTGCCCCTGACAGTGTCATTCCTTTAATAAAACAGCACACTGGTCCTTTAGCATCTTCTGTCCCGCCCTATGTTCGTAACTAGTGATGGGAGTAACACCACTACTTTTGCAGTAACGTGCTGTTGTCATGAATTGGCCCAGAGGAGCAGAAAGGGAGACCCAGGCTCTGAACTGCAGTTTGTGGTATTTAATAAGAAAATACAAATTCACACAGTGTGCAAAAACAAACTTATAATAAAGGCGAAAACGAGTTGAGAGCAGGATGGCATTAGAACAGGGTAAGGGTTCTAACGGAGGAGGAAACAATGATGAATTCAACGTTGAGACACCAACAAGGAGTGGATGAAAGGGCAGGCTATAAATAGAGCACAAAATCAATCATAACGAATGACAACAGGTGTGGATAACGTGAGCGGACAGGTTGACCTAATTACTAGGCAGGACACGCTGAGCTACACATACGAGATCATACCAAGGTGAGAGTGTCTGGAGGAAGAGGTGGGGAGCTCATGTCAAATGGAAAAAATAAAAAACACTAGGAACTAGATGAGAAAAGACGCCTAAGGAAACTGACAGAATAATAACAAGAGCCCGGATTACATAAACAGAACAACTGACAACTCAGAACACATCCTAAACCAACATAGAGTAAGATAAACACACAACACTGGGAAAATACAGGAAATAATCAGAAGTCAATTGAAAGCATCAGCATGGTGGAAACATCACACTCAGCCTTGTGACAGAGCCCCCCACCTTAAGGAGTGGATCCAGAAACCCCAAGGTAACATTAAAAAAGAAAGAAAAGAACCTTCCCCCACAACAAGAGAAACACAATAAACCAACCTGAGAGGAACCAGGCTAGGGGGGAACAAAAACAAAAATCCCGCTCAGAACCCACACCCAAGCAAAAACCAGGCACCTAGGCCCCCTGGACTGGAGAACTGGACAGTTTAGGTCACAGGTGTCAAACTCATTCCATGGAGGGCCAAGACCCTGCAGGTTTTACCTCCACCCAGTGTCTTCAACAGGTGATTTCATTGAATTTCTTCCCACTGATTGCTGATCAGTGAAAACACCTGCTGAAGACACTGGGTGGAAGTAAAACATGCAGGGTCTTGGCCCTCCATGGAATGAGTTTGACACCCCTGGTTTAGGTGGTTGATTAAAGTCCCAGACCTGGCAGATGGTGTGATGGAATGAGTTGGGTGGCCTACCAGAGAACGTGGACCACCCAACCCAGTGGCATAGTCTGTCGGGCGGCCTCCCAGAGTCCTTCAGCCACCCCAACAGACGGACAAGCTCGGGAGGCGGCTGCCAAGCGAGGAAAAACGGTGGTGAATATGACTGGAGAGTTGGGGAACAGAATGGATAGGATGGCCAGCCAGCGGAGACCTCAGGTGAAGGAATGGGACCCCCGGTGACCACAGGAAAAGAGGAACCCATGAAGGCCTAGGACAGAGAAGAGGGAACCACGATGGCCATGAGTGTAGGAGAGGGAACCATGACGGCCTCGGGCATAGGAGAGGGAACCATGATGGCCTCAGGCAGAGGAGAGAGAACCACAATGGCCTGGGGCATAGGAGAGGGAATCACGACAGCCTCGGGAAGAGGAGAGGGGACCACAATGGCCTCAGGCATAGAAGAGGAAACTGTGACGACCTCGTGTGTAGGAGGGGGGAACCACGATAGTCATGGGCAGGAAGAAAAACCCCTGGTGGAAAGGATGGGGACTGAGGGACCACAGTGATTTTGGACTGGCCTGTAGCACCCTCGGTGGGCCTGGACTGGTGCATGATAGCACCAGCGGTGACCCCAGACTGGGGCGTAGCAGCACCCACAGTGGCCCCAGACTGGAGCGAAGCTGCACCCATGGTGGCCCCAGATGGGGGTATAGCTGCACCCACGGTGGACCTGAACTGGGACATAGCTGCACCCACTGTGGACTTGGACTGGGACATAGCTGCACCCACAGTGGACCCAAGCTAGAGCGCAGCACCCATGTTGGCCTCAGGCTGGAGTATAGCACCTACAACAGCCCCCGACTGGGACACAACACCAATGAAGACCCGGACTGAGAAGAGGCACCCACGGAAGCCTAAGCCGATGGGGAAGCTGCACCCATGGAGGTCCTGGGCTGGGATGAAGCACCTACGATGACCTCAGCAGGAGGGGGAGAAGCAACCATGGAGGTTCCGGGCTAGGACAGAGCACCCGCGAGGACCTTGTCTGGAGGAGGAGCAGCACCCATGGAGGTCCCGGGCTAGGACGAAGCACCCGCGAAGACCTCAGCTGGAAGGACTCCACCCACAAATATCTTGGGTGCGAGGCTGGACCCACGGAGACCTCTGGCGAAGCTGGATGATCCACGGTGACCCTGTTGAAAGGCTCCAACAGGAAGGGCATAGACACAAGATCAGGGTCACCGGTGGCAGTGGAGCCTGCCGAGGTGAGCTCAGATGCAGCTGATGGCTACACTTGGCCCTCACCACCAAGAGCCAGGCAAGATCTCTTCAAAACAGAGACAGTGAAAACAAAGAGGAGCACTTACCTGAGCTCAAGCTCCACTGCCATCCAGGACTCCGTCAATCCAGGTGGCGACGTCTCAAGCGAAGTGCCCCACGCAGGTGGCTCGCCCGGCGTGGCAACAGGAGGTCAGCTCCCTGCTGGCGCTGGATCCTGCACAGCTGAAGCCCGGGGATGCTCAATCATTGGCACAGGCTCTGAATCGCTGGCAGCGCTCTCCCCCCATCCAGACCGTGGCTGTGGGGCTGGAACAAGGTCCTCCAGGGCTGCACGCTCCTCCATCATCCTGGGGCTCAATCCTGGGACTGGCGGACACTCAAGGAGAATAGGAGGAGACACAGAGAGAGCAGGTGAGGTAGTGTAGTCTGCAGCAGGTGGTGAGGACTCAGTGGACTGAAGTAACTGAGCCTCGTCACCGGGAATCAGGCAAGATAATTCATGTGTTGGTAATAGAGGTTGAAAAAGCACTTGCCTGTGTTCCTGAGGCATGATGGTTTCTGCTTCTGCTGGTCTTGAATCAGCCCTCTCTGTGGCTACAGTTGTTGTCAACCCCTCAGAGGAATGTGGAGGAGCTTCCCCTGCAGACATGGTGACGGGCGGAGCCGGGTTGGAGACGACTGGACTCTCAGCAGCGGGAGGAGACACCGAGGAGACGAGGGTCACAGCAGCAATGGAAGAGAAGGAGGCTGACGGGACAGCCGGCGAAGAAGAACCAGGAGGAGGAACTGCTGCGGGGATTGTCTGACTCGGCATAGGGGAAACTGCTGGCTGAGAGGTGGAGGCGTTCTTCTGGCGGTATCTCACTGGGCATCGGCGGGAAGTGGGAGACGACTGGCCCAGGAGGCTCTCTTCCGGGGAGTCTGGTCCTGCCGTGGCTCTAGGACGAGCAGAGGCAGACCTGGGAGAGTGGTGTCTCAGAGCAGGTGGAGCAGGCGAACAGAGGGAGGAGGAAGACGTCTGCCACAGGGAGTGCTTCCTTGTTGGCTTCGGTCCCGCTGAGAGCAAGCCCATCGTCAGCCTGGGAAAGGACAGCTGTAGAGCAGAGACAGTGGACAGCAGCTCCACGAACTGGGGATGCCTCCTCAATCCGGGATGTGCCTCCACAATCCCCACCGCTGCCTCCACATTCTCCCAGACCTTCTTAGGACCGTGGGAGGCAAGAGCTTCAGCCACGAAGTCCCGAATGAAGTGGGATGCCCATTCCTCCTCCAGGCTTGGGACCCCAGCTACCGATTTTCCTTTGCTGGCTGAAGGTCAGCATGCTGGGAACATGTTGAGAGCTCCGGAGAAAACAGGTGAGTGGAGCAAAAACACAAACTAGCAGCAGCTGCGTCACAAACTGGTTGGAGTCTACTGTCATGAATGGCCCAGAGGGGCAGAAAGGGAGACCAAGGCTCTGAACTGCAGTATGTGGTATTTAATAAGAAAACACAAATTCACACATTGCACAAAAACAAACTGACAATAAAGGCGAAAATGAGTTGAGAGCAGGATGGCGTTAGAATAGGGTAAGGGTTCTAACCGAGGAGGAAACAATGATGAATTCAATGTTGAGACTCTGACAAGGAGTGGATGAAAGGGCAGGCTATCAATAGGGCACAAAATCAATCAAAACAAATGACAACAGGTGTGGATAAAGTAAGTGGGCAGGTTGACCTAATTACTACGCAGGACACACTGATGATAACAAGGTGAGAGTGTCTGGAGGAAGAGGTGGGGAGCTCATGTCAAACGGAAATAAAATATAAACACTAGCAACTAGATGGGAAAAGACGCCTAAGGAAACTGACAGAATAATAATAACACAAATTACATAAACAGAACAACTGAAAAGTCAGAACACATCCTAAACCAACATAAAGACAAACACACAACACTGGGAAAATACAGGAAATAATCAGAAGTCAATTCAGAGTATGAGCATAGCGGAAACACCGCACTCAGCCCCATGAAAGCTGTGTAATGAAATTACTGTTTTAAAATTCAGTAATGCGTTGCAGTTACTGAAATTTAATCAGATGGGTTACTCATTTTATTAATATTGATAGATATTTTTAGCACAAATAAACTGACCCTAACATAGCTGGCACAGCCGTCAGTCTCCTCTGTAGGTCAGTTTCCTGTCCTTCCCCAGCTCACACTGCAACCCGGTGGCGACTTCTCATATCGAGCCCTGATCGCCTGTTGCCCGAGCGGTGAGTAGCCCCCAACAGCCCCTACCTCTGTGGTTGAACGTGAGTATTTTTTGAGCAAGAAGCTTGCATTTAATGTCCACAGTTGTGTAAATGTTTTCTTACGCACAGAAAAAAAAAGTGACTGTGATTTGTTGCAGTAAAGAACAGCTTCTTCTAAGTGGTGAACTTTCATTTATCTGTGCTTTCTGTTTTATTTTATCTCATTCATTTACATGCTGTTGTGACATGCAACTATTTCATGGAAGTAAATCCTCTTATTATGCATTCTTAATGAGCTGGTCCAGGAGTGTCAAACATAGGGTTTGTGGGCCAAAAACGGCCCCCCAGGGGGTCCAAGATTTTCTCTGAGAATTTACAGCTTTATTTCTAGTAAATTTCTGACTTTATACTGATTACAATAGTTTATGTAAATCTGAGACATTTTTTTCTCTTTAAGATGGGACTTTTTTCTCATCAGTTTTCTTCTTCTTCTTTTTTCTGATGAGAACAAGGGGCCCTTGATCTTGCTATGTCCTTTGTGCCATTTCAGCTCTCCTGTATGTCCTGTACGTATAGTAGTATTGACAAAAAATAATCTTTGAATCTTTTTCTCTATGTTGCCTAGATACTGTGGATGTATTTAAAAAGGAGCAATTTACCGTCTGTATTTTATTTTTACTGTTTTGGGAAGCACTTTGTGATTTTTATATCTTTTGAAAGGTGCTATCTCTGCCAACTTCCCAGTACTGAACATTTGGCCTTCCCTGGGAGCAAAACCCAGTCCCAAGCCTGCTCAACTCTATACAACTCGGAGCCATGGGTGCCGGTTAAAAAGAGCAAATACCATGCCAGACGGTCCCTCCCTCAACCGTCTTCATCGGACACTCTGTAGCTTAGCAATAAATTTCAGATCCTTGCCGCCGAGCATCACTCTTCTCCACCTGCTCAGATGATGACTTCTGTCATCGCTGCTGCTGAGGCTGTGGTTCCCGCCGAGGAGCAGCCGCTGGACAATGCTGAGAGCTGGGCCAGCCCCCACAGCTGGTCAACTACTCGCCGAGGCTCTCTTGCTGCATCCGGCGCAGCACAAGTTCCAGCTCACCTTCGGGATTCCCCTGCTACCACCAACACAGAGCATCTGCCAACTCGTCCACCGAAGGCTCCATCCGGTGTTGCTGTGGCTGTTGGGGCCCCTCCCGGCCCCTCCACTATTGTGGCTCACCTGAACCACCGGCCTCCCGCCTCCACATCGGCGCGGCACTCTCCAGCGGTGCTTGTAGTAGGCACCTCCATGGTTAAGCATGTAGCGGTGCATGGCGAACAGACCTTCTGCCATCCAGGTGCCTGTGTAACAGACATTATATCTGCAGCTCTGCACTTGGTTCAGACTCACCCATCTGCTGCTGCAATCGTTGTGCATGTGGGCACAAATGACCTGAAGAAGCAGTAGTCTAAGACTCTGAAAAAGGAATTTCGCCACCTCGTTTACCGCCTGCTGGACACGGGGAAGCAGGTGGTCATTTCTGGGCCACTCCCTCCACCTTGTTTTTGTGATGTGAAGTTCAGCCGCCTGCGACAGCTTCACATCTGGCTGAAAGGCTACTGCAGCAATAAAGGCAACCCCTTCTTGGACAATTTTGCTTCCTTTCTCAATAAGCCAGAACTTTTTAGACCTGATGGCCTCCACCCCTCTCGGGATGGAGCACATCTTTTATCTACAAGCATTGAACTGACTCTGCTATCCTGTAAGTCATCCTAACACATCATTTGTCCTCACTCACACAGCATGTATAATATCTCAGTTATAACCATGGCCAGGTCTAATTTCCACTATCATAGAACCTCTGTACCCTCTGTTAACCGCAATAATCTCATACAAGTACACACACACACACACACACACACACACACACACACACACACACACACACACACACACACACACACATACATACAACACCCAATAGCACACCCCTCAAAATGGCACTTTTAAATGTCAGATCACTATACAATAAGTCTTTTATTATCAGTGACTTGATTTTAAAGCATGATCTTGACTGTTTGTTTTTATGTGAGATGTGGCTGGGCACAGATGGACCATCAGTTCTTTTAGAGCATCCCCTCCTAACTATAACTTTTTATTTTCTAATAGAAAGGGGAAAAGGGAGGGGGTGTGGCAGCTATTTTATCTTCATCATTGAATTTTAGAGACACTACTATTGATTCTCATCCCTCCTTTGAACACCTTTGAACACAACTCCTTTGTTTTTAGCAGTCCTCCTATATACTGTATGTGTGTTTACAGGCCTCCCAAATACTGCTTATCTTTTATTTCTGATTTTTCACAGATTCTCTCCACAATTCACAGCAAATACAATCAGATTATTATTTTAGGTGACTTTAACTTAGATAGATGTACTTTATTGATCCCAAACTGGGAAATTACAGACTTACAAACTTACACACTAATAATTAATCAGACTCTTTTGCAGTTTATTTTTTAAATGTTCTTTACTGTATGAATTTTGAATGAATGAATGAATGAATTTATTTATTTCGGATAGTACAGTACAGGTTAAAAGAAACTGTATAATATAACAACAAGGTCAAATTAGACAAAGACTCCTCCTACTATACAATTCCATGTAAGTTATCTGAAATGGGTGATGGCTGAAGCCACAGCTTATATTGCCCACCCATATTCCATCCAAGAATTCAAAAGAGAAAAAAGAGAAAACAAGACAAGAGCGATTACAATTTTAAACAAAGCTAAGACAAAATGTGACTGAGAGAAAAAAGAAAACTAAGCTAGGCTAAGTTAAGCAGTTACTATTCAAAAACAAATCTAAGACAAAATGTCACAGAGAAAAATTTTTTTTCACCCAATGTATCTCACAACCCACCCATCTTAAAGGTCACACTCTGGACCTAGTCATCACCTCATGCTTGTCAGCACACACCACTTCTGTTTTAGATTTAGCCATCTCTGATCATTTTTTGTATTTTTTTCAGTTGTTTTAAACAGAATGATGATTTTATCCCAGAATGCACTGTGAGGAGGCGCCATCTCACTGCTGAGGTGGCTGCTAAATTTATTGATTTTTTTAAGTGAGATTCTTGCTGACTTTTTAACCCTCGTCTTGTGACTTTATTGTGGATGGTTTTAACAGAAAATTGGAACTGGCACTCGACACAGTAGCTCCTTTTTTTAACAAAAAAGCTTTCCACTAATCCAACCTCACCATGGAGAATTGAAGAAATTAAACAACTAAAACAGAAATGTCGAGCCCCTGAATGAAAATGGCAAAAAAACAAATTAGAAATTAACCTCCAAATTTTAAAAAATCAACTTATCACCTACAATAAAGCAATACAAGAAGCAAGACAGGTACATTTTTAAAGACTCATCAACAATAATCACAATGATCCAACAAACAACAATGAACAAGAATAAACAAACAATGAAACAAACAATTCAATTCAGTTAATAAACCCGGTTTTTAACATGTCTAGCAGGATGTTTACAGACTCCAAATGTAAGGAATTTGCAGCTCACTTCAGCAGTAAAATTGAAACTATAAGGTCAGCTATTAATCTATTACAACCTACTGCTTTTAATACAGCTGAACCTTTGTTTTTACAGTATATGGGGAAACATTGGACAGCTTTTACCTGGTTGATGCTCAGGAGGTGGAGAAAGTTATTTCCCAGTTAAAACCAGCAACCTGTCTTTTAGATCCAATTCCTACATCATTTTAAAAAATCCATTTGCACCTTTTTAGTTACTGATGATCTGAACATTTTAAATTATTCTCTTCAGCCTTTGTCAAGCCTGATCTGAAGAGAAATAATTTAGACATTGAAGTACGGAACAATTACAGACCAGTGTCCAACCTGCCATTTTTAAGTAAAATTTTAGAGAAAGTAGTTTTTAACCAGTTAAACGATGCTATGAAAAATCATGATATGTATGAAACATTTCGATTGAGTTTTCGGCCTAATCACAGTACTGAGACAGCCTTGATCAAGGTTCTAAATGATCTTAGAATCAACATGGACAAGAGCATGCTCCCGGCCCTGGTCTTACTGGATTTAAGCGCAGCATTTGACACAGTTGACCATGACATATCATCTCTGCTTCTACTTATCATGCACAGTCTACTGGCACTACCATTACAGAAATTAGCACTGGGTACTAATTTGTAATTTGTAATTATACACTGTGCGTTGCACAATGCTCATTTGCACACTGTACATAGTGTTATTAGTACTCATTAGTTTTAGTATTTAGTATCAAGTATCACACACAATGCTCTGCACTGTGTGTGTTTATATATTTACATATTTATTCCATCTAGCTACAATGCTCCGCACTGGGTGTGTTTATATTTATATATCTATATATTTATTCCATCTAGCTATAATGCTCCGCACTGTGTGTTTATATATCTACATATTATTCCATCTAGCTACATTGCTCTGCACTGTGGGTGTTTATATATCTACATATTTATTCCATCTAGCTACAATGCTCCGCACTGTGTTTATATATTCATATATTTATTCCATCCAGCTACAATGCTCTGCACTGTGTGTCTGTGTGTGTGTATATATACTGTATATACAGTATTTTATAGTAATATGTACATATGTATATTAGCTGCTCTTGCTTGCTTGCTTTTTTTCTTGCCTTCTGATTGTTGCTGTGAGTGTTGCTATCCCTGTGCTGTTGCAATCCTGGAATTTCCCCGTTGTGGGACTAATAAAGGCTTATCTTATCTTATCTTATCTTATCTTAAGATGTGCTTAAGGAGTCCTAACTGCCTAACTGTGTGTTGGTGTGTGTATTATTAGCATCCATTAGTATTAGGATTCAGTTACTTTTAGTGTGACATGACCTTATTAGAAATATTGTTTCTGTACCTATTACCTTGACATTCTTTCGGAGAGCAAAGTAAGAATTTCATTGCTCAGGAAATGCAGCATTTCTTAACTGTGCATATGATAATAAAGCCTTTGAATCCTGAAGATTGAATATTCTTTTAAACAGATTGCGCAATATGATCGGCCTGTCAGGAACTGTTTTTAACTGGTTTAAATCCTACCTCACTGGCAGAGAATTTTATATCACCGTGGGTGAACACTCATCAAAGAGATACAACATGGATTGTGGTGTTCCTCAAGGTTTGATTTTAGGTCCAATTCTTTTTAATTTATACATGCTGCCACTAGACACTGTCATCAGGAGACCGAATTAGTTTTCACATTTATGTTGATGATACCCAACTTTACATTTCCATCTTTCCTGATGACCCAGCACCAATCGATGTCCTTTTTAACTGCATTTTAGACATTAAGTCTTGGATGGCTGACAATTTTCTACAGCTCAACCAGGACAAAACCGAAGTTTTAGTTATCGGTCCTGAAGCTCAGAGAGAGAAACTTTTACCAAGATTACAAACATTGTGTCTTATTCCATCAAGACGAGTTAAAAACCTGGGCGCTATTTTTGACTCTGAGCTTAGTTTTATTCCGCATGTTGATAATATTTTAAAAATTGGATTTTATCATCTAAAGAATAGAGCCAGAGTCTGCCCGTTTTTCTCTCGAGAAAACACAGAGACGCTAATGCATGATTTTATTTCCAGTCGTATTGGTCAGGGGCTGAGATCGAACCAGGGATCCCATGGCCAAGGGTGAGAATGACCAACTTCCCGTGGGAAAGGGGCAGACCAGTAACAAAATCAAGGGCAAAGTGGGACCAAGGGCGACGAGGGATGGGTAGGGGGTGAAGGAGACCAGCCGGTGGGGGGGGAGGGGTGACTTGCCCCGAGTGCAGGTTTGACAAGCTTTGACATATTCCTGCACGTTCCGTCGTAGCATGGGCCACCAGAACACCCGCCGTACAAATTTGGTAGTGTGGGAGATCCCAGGGTGGCAGGCAAATCGGCTGGTGTGGGCCCAGTGGATAAATTTGCTGTGGAGGGTGGCAGGAACAAACAGTCTATTGCGGGACCTCCTTGCACTTCCCCACCTCCCCCGCGTACGGGGCAGGTGTGGGAACTGAAGTAGGCAGTGAACAGTAGTATGAACCACAGGAACAGGAGGAGCGGAAAGACATGGAGGAGCCATGTTGGCCAAATGTTTGGCCACTGTGCCCAGCAGCTGCTGTGTAAGCATGGCCACCTGTCACTCAGTCGCATCTTAGCGCATCTAACTTCCTGTTACTTTTAAATGCATACTTAAATCATGTTGCACACGTAGCAAGATAATTTAATTAATGGATTACAATAGGGGCTTATTAATGTCAGGCTGAAAACAGACTGTTTCAGACAGAGCTTTTAGAACATGTTCAGTCTGCTTTATCCTGCCTTCAGAGCTCTGGTTGTGGGAAAAATCTGAAGAAAATCAACATGATATTGCCAGTAATTTCCCCATTTTAGAGTGAGAGTTGGCAACACTGCAAAAAGCTGAAAAAATGTTTATCTTACCTTTATGATATGGATTTAATCTGATGCGCAGTGATCCAAAAAAAATATCCATTATCCACAGTCCAAATGTCTGCTGTGACAGAGACATGATCCAGTCCCTCAAATTCCTTTTGGAGATCAAAACCCATTTTTGAATAATTTTTATCCAGGTAGCAAGTAAATATGTTTTAACTTCAGTGGATCACAGTCTCAGCTGTCTGATGGAAAGTTACTGTTTATATCACATCTTCAGTCTGTAACAACATATCTGGCAATCAGTCAGTTTAATTCTTGCTGGGTCACAAACTGTCCAAATACATACCTGTCATGACCCAAGCTGGGTTGTTCCTTGGGCTCGGTTCTGACCTGCTGTGGCTCAGGTTTACTTGTGTATGTGTGTATTGTGTTATTTTTTGAGTTCTTGTAATTTTTATGTCACTTGTTCTTTTTCTGTACCTGTAGCCACTGTTCTGGCCGGCAGCTGTTAGGCAGCCCCCTTTGACCTACATTCGTGTGGGCGTTGTTTGACACTTGCCGATCTGACCGTGCCCCCTCTCTCATGACTGACATAACGCACGGCTCAGGAGACGTACACACACAGGCTCAGAGAAGTTCAAATAGTTTATTAGCAACAGGAGTGAATGGATGTGTGTCTGCGGGATGTAAATGTATTGGTGGCGGCGTCTGCTTTGGGCACAGAGGCAGGAGACCGTACAGCCGGCAACCCTATGGGAAAGAGCACAAGGAGAAAGGGTGACGGGCACACACCAACACAGGAGGAGAATGAGCGAGTGAGGAGCTTACTTGAGAGAGACAGATGACTGGCACCACAAGGACGGGACCCGGTAGACAGCCACCTGCAGGGCTCGGTGCAGCAGCGAGGAATGGCGAGGGAGAGGCGTTGTCCACCGCCGAGGAATCCACCTGTGCACAGGGGAGCAGACTGGGAAAGAAAGGAGGTAAGGACTTCTTACCCAAAATGTTTACGCTGAAGTAGAGGTTTGACTCACAATGATGAGTGACGAAGTCTGACGGCTTCAGGCCGAAGCTCAGGGCGAGGCGGCTTATATCCCTTGCTGCTGATGACGAGCAGGTGTGCGAGCAGGTGGCGCCGCTGATGAGCGGCGCGGCGTGACAATGACAGTCAGCTGGTTCCACTCCAGTGATTGTTTTTCTCGCACTTCGCCCAGGTGCGCCCAATCTGTTGTGCCAGCAATGCTTGTACTTATGCAGCCTTTGCCAGTCAAGCATTGCTGGACCATTGTATTGTCTTATGAGGGTATCGGGAGGTACACTGTTGCTACTCCCCTCAGTGTAGTTATTGGTTGTGTGTGCTCGCCAGAATACTTGGACTACTCGGACTGCTCCAGTTCTGTGAGTTTGAACTGTTAGTGTTTCCCCTTGCAGTTTACCTGCTACGCTTCGGCACTTTGCCCAGTTTCATCTCCCGAGTCTGTAGAGCGTCCTGGAGGACTCTAAGGTAACCCGAGCAGTTACGTTATTTTTGTACAGTTTATCTTGTGGCCACTGTGCACTGTGGTCTGCCTGCTGCACGTCCATCGTGCGAGCTTGTTAGTGCATCCTGTTGCCTTTTTTGTATGTCTTTGTTTTTGAAACTGTTTGTTCCTTTTGTTAATAAATGTGTTTGTGGTGTAACCTGCGCCTAAATCCATCCTTCTTCCTCACTCCTCGATGCGCTGCATAAAAGTGCACAAGGAGGATCGTGACAGAATGGTCAAGCCAGCACAGAGGATTTAGCGGGTTACACCCACACATGTTTTTTCTTTTTTTGAACTGTTTTTTTTCTTTTTCACTCACCTGTTTTTAGAGCTATGGTGATGGAGGTGGCGAGCCGGATTTATCTGATGAGCCTGGGTTGGGAATGCTGCCGAGCCTTGATGGACATCGATGGGCTAATTTCCTCGGCAAGCAAATATTCCACCCCGGAGGATATACTCTGGTACGTGGGTCTGGCAAAGGCAGATGTCCGGCGGTGCCCTCAGCTCTCTCAGCATGCAGAGGGGGTTGAGAGGATAACCCTGTTGGCAGTGCTGCAGCGTGGGTGCGGTGAAGGGGTGAGGAAGTCCCCTAAGAAGACCGGGCACATGCTGAAGGGGAGTGCTCCCAGGGCTCCTTTTTTCCTGTTTCATGCCAGAGTGTTACGCTCGCCTTCACTCCAGCTAGACCAGCTCCAGCGTCCCAAAGACAGCATCGTCCTGCGGGGAAATGTCGAGAGAGGCCCTCCTCGTCCTCAGCAGCAAACTCCCCTCCAGCTGCCGTGAGGTCTGCCAGGGCCACCCCAGGAAAGCCCACCTCCGTTGCTATTGAGACGGCTCCTCCACAATCCGTTGAAGGAGACCAAATCACCATGGACACGGAGAGGGATGACTACTCCCCCGTTGCCGCTGTTAACAGCAAGCATCGGGATGACAGGCAAGTGTTTTTTCATTCGACCCATTTATATTACGATAAGCCTTGTCTGTCTCCCGAGGGAGAGGCCCAGTCTCAGCAGTCCGCTGGGTCCTCTCCTCCAGGTGCCAATTATTACTCTATTTCTATTCTCTCCATGTCTCCTTCTTTTCCTGAGTGCCCATTGGCCCAAGGTCAGAGCCATCAGACGGTGGAGGAGCCGGTGGCCTCGGAAGACATGGCTCCAGAGCCAGCATGGAGGTGTGCCCCTGCAGCTATGCAGGAGGAATCCCCAGCGTTGGAGCTGTCGCAGGAGGACTATGGGACTGCTATTGCTATCTTGCCAGCTGTGGAGGCCACCGCAGCAGATTGGGAGCCTGAGCTGGACCTCCTAGAGGCCGGGCCCGAGTCTTCATCGTCTGGATCGACGGAGTCCTGGATGGCGTTGGAGCTCGAGCTCAGGCAAGTTTTCTCTCTTGTTTTCTAATGTTAGTGTTAGAGAGATCTTGTCTAGCTCTAGGTGAGAACAGTCAGGTGCAGCACACAGCTGCATCTGAACTCCCTTCACTGGGCTTTGCTGCTGCCGGCGACCCTAACGACCTTTTGTCTTCTCTTGCTCCTGAGCTTCCTCCTAGGGTTGCCGGAGAAGAATCACCATCACCAGGGGTCTCCGTGGACCCGGTCTCACTGCCTGATGACGTCCTGGGTCCAGCTCCCCTGCTGCCTGAGGCCCTCGTGTGGGTCCCTCCGCAGGCTGTGTCTCCGTGGGTGCGGCGTGCTGGCTTGGAACCCTGGTGGGGGCTGTGCCCCAGGGTTAGCCCGACATTGGTGCTGCGCTCTGGCACAGACCCATTTTGGACGCCACGCTCCAGCGCGGGGTCCATCGAGGGTGCAACGTTGGCCCGGTCGGGGTCCACCACGGGTGCTGCAGAGCTTCAGCTGGAGTCCACCGCGGGTACTGCAGAGCTCCAGCTGGGAGCCACCGTGGGTGCAGTGTTGGCCCGGTTGGGGTCCACCGAGGGTGCAGCGTTGGCCCGGTCAGGTTCCACTGCGGGTGCAGCTGTGTTCCAAGCCAGGACCACCAAGGGTGCTGTGGGTCAGCCTGAAGATGCCGTAGCCTCCTCCTCCTCCCGGTTCAATGCAGTGGGTGTTCCCTTCCTACGGTCTGGTCACCCATCAGTGAGCATCCCGGTGGGCAGGCTGCCTCCTGCTCCACCCCTCCAGTCCTGGTGGCTCTACAGCGCTGGCTGACTGTCAGAAGGACTGAGTCTCTGGGCCAGGTGGCCCGGTTTCCCGACAGACCACCGGACTCTGTTCGCCGAACTGTCTGCTGGGCCTGGGACTCTGGGTGGCCCCCTGAGCCTTCACACCTTTGGATTTGGGGGGTGTTATTTGTCTTTTCTGTTGTGGGCCCTGGGCGGGGTATATTGTGTTCCCTTCTTGCCTGTTCCCCCTACCTCCCACCCGGGTTCATTGGTTGTTGTTCCTGCTGGGGGGTGGGGGGGCAGGGGTTTTCCTTTCCTTATGATGTTGCCGTGGGTGTCTGGAATCCACCCCTTGAGAGGGGACCTCTGTCATGAACTGAGCTGGGTTGTTCCTTGGGCTCGGTTCTGACCCGCTGTGGCTCAGGTTTATTTTTGTATTTGTGTATTGTGTTAGTTTTTGAGTTCTTCTAGTTTCTGTGTCACTTGCTCTTTTTTTTTCTGTACCTGTAGCCACTGTTCTGGCTGGCAGCTGTTAGGCAGCCTCCTTTGACCTACATTTGTGTGGGCATTGTCTGACACCTGTCAGTCCGACCATGCCCCCTCTCTCATGACCGCCAGCTGGTTCCACTCCGGTGATTGTTTTTCCTGCGCCTCACCTAGGTGCGCCCAATCTGTTGCGCCAGCAATGCTTGCACTTAAGCAGCCTATGCCAGTCAAGCATTGCTGCATTGCATTGTCTTATGAGGGCATCGGGAGCAACACTGTCACTACTCCCCTCAGTGTAGTTATTGGTTGTGTGTGCTCGCCAGAATACTTGGACTACTCTGACTGCTCCAGTTCTGTGAGTTTGAACTGTTAGCGTTTCCCCTTGCAGTTTACCTGCTACGCTTTGGCACTTTGCCCAGCTTCATCTCCCGAGTCTGTAGAGCGTCCTGGAGGACTCTAAAGTAACCCGAGCAGTTACGTTATTTTTGTACAGTTTATCTTGTGGCCACTGTGCACTGTGGTCTGCCTGCTGCACGTCCATCGTGTGAGCCTGTTAGTGCATCCTGTTGCCTTTTTTGTATGTCTTTGTTTTTTGAACTGTTTGTCCCTTTTGTTAATAAATGTGTTTGTAGTGTAACCTGTGCCTAAATCCATCCTTCTTCCTCACTCCTCGATGCGCTGTGGAAAAGCGCTCGAGGAGGATCGTGACACATACCTATGCTTGAAATCCAGCTGTGGCGGTTGAAACAAGAGTATTTCCACTGTACATCCAGCCATGGCTGTTCAGATAGTGTAGATTCACTAACACGATATTAGCACAGCTAGCCGTTACTTAGCACTAGCTTTGTCAGAGCGTTGTTGCCGTTTTCAAATGCTTCTTAAGACTGCAGTAGGTCTCAATCGGCACTTAGCTTCCAAACCACCAGTATTCTTTTGTTCTTAACCACGGCAAAGGAAAAATAATCTGTCTATTTCCACAAAAAAAAAACCCAAAGTAGCTTCATTTTTTCCTCAGCTCAGTAGTGAAGACTCGGCTCTCTGCAACAGGTCATGTTGACTGACAGCTCGTCTCAGCTATGTAGGGTCAGTTTGTATATTCATCTATTTGCACTAAAACTATCTATCCATATTAATAAAATGAGTAATGAGTAACACATCTGATCATATTTCAGTAACTGTCACGCATTTCTGAATTTGTAAACAGTAATTTTGTTACACAGCACGTTACTGCAAAAGTAGTGGTGTTACAGTAACCCGTTACTACCAACACTGATGATGGAAATAAAGGTGGTATTTTATATAGTTTGCATTCTATAAGAATGTTTGTGGTTTCAGGCCCTCAAAATGACATTTTCATACAAATGAATGACCAAATCTCAACAGAAGTTTGCCGTTTTATGCAAGAGCTGCTGTTGTGTTTACGTGTACTATTTCCAAAGTGACCATCGATGAAATTGGTAATTGGCTGATTTTCATTCGTTGCTCAGGCCCCATCCTGATGAAGAGGCGATGATGTGACACACTTTTTCCTCCTTTATGGATGAAAATGTGCAAATTTCATCTGTCAGTCCTCTATAACTAATCCCATTTTTAATCTTGACATGTGGGAAGCCACATGACATAAACAACTTATGATTTGCGTCTTAAGAAACAACGAGACAATGGAAAAAACATGGTACCAATGGTCAGTTTTCTTCTGAACAAATCAGGCATCGTCTTGAAAACATTTTATTTTATGACTGGCAATGTGGGCCTAGAAACTGGAGGAGAAAAACCACCCGTGTATTTGTTCTTATGGTGAGTGACTGTTTCCCTCTCCGGTCTGGTAGAAATTTAAAAAGATGAGAAACCAAACAAACAAAAAAGTGATTTAAAGACTTGTGCTTTATAGGACACACCCTTTGTGTTTCTAACAGATTAAGAAAACCTTGAGGCCACTCGTGAAATAAAATATAATCTCTCTCTCTCTCTCTCTCTCTCTCTAGGCCATAAAATAAAACAAGATTGGCAGCCTCTGCAAAAAAACACACAGGCATCACTTTTCTCCCTTTTTTCCTCTGAGAAGAATGATTGCAAATGTGTAATTAGATTAAGAAAATAGTCCCTAGTAGTAAATCACTGCCCCTGAGGATGCCTGATTGCACAGCTGTGTTTGTGTGTATGTGTGATTTATTTTTAATGCGTGCAAACAAAGTCTTATGTGGAGGTGGTTGCATGCATGAGAGTGTGGTTAAGGGCTATGGTATTAAAAACAAAATGGCAACACAAGCTTTAAATGTTCCCCAATCTTAAGTATTAACTCTGGCGGTTAAGAGAACCGAGCGTGGGGGAAGGGGGGGGGGCACAATTCTTGAGGCTTTGGTACACAGTGCTAGTTTCTGCCATAATAAAGGCATTAAAAAGCTCCTCGTTAAACTATTTCAGGCTCAGAGGTTGGCGTGGTCATGCTGTGAATTCGGGCGGGGACGGTAAACATTAAGGTAGAAGCGCTGGATGCTAGTGATTCTGTGCCAGGGCACCTCTATGTCACAGATGTAATTGCACACAGATGTTTATTAATGCAGCTCTGGGGAAAGAAACAGAGACAGAGGGTGTAAATGTTCAAGTATCAAGGATGAAACCGTAGTAAACAACAATATGCTCACACACATGAATGTAAAAATGGGGCTTCTCTACATTCTCCAGCCTTAACTCAACACAAAGCCAGTGGTTTACAGATCTGGGCTACCAGTTGAGCTGGGCTGCCAGTGGTCATGTCCATGTGCGGGTGCTTCTATTATTGGAGCTCAGTCCAAATATTTGTCACAGGAGCCCCTCCGGGGCAAGAAATGTGAGAATCCAAACGCCAGGCGAATTTGATAAACCATGATTTATTGACTGAGTAAACAGAACAGAAAATAAAGCAGTGCGTGGGCTGAACAAAAACTAGGAACTTGACACAACTAGGATTCTGACTAAAGACTAGGGCAAAACAGGATGGAAGTGTATAATCACGCCAGCACAAGACAAGGATGCCACACCTGACAGAGAATGACACACACATATATAGACAGGGGGATCATTAGCAGACAATGAGGAACAGGTGGGTTCAATTAGGGGTAATCAGAGACAGCAGGGAGTGGCTATAGGTACGGGGAACATGAGGAGCTGAGACAAAAGGTAAACCAGAGACATGAACACAGGACCAGGGAATACACAACCATGACAAATAATAATAACAAACAGAGAATCATACAAAACTAACTCCAAACCCCAGGCCAGAAATAACAACAAATACAGAGAATTTGAAAATGCCAACTGAACTGAGGCAGGGGAAACACAGAGAAACAAAGTAACAAAGGGCAAGGACATGACTGAGCCCATGTCCTGAGAATAACAGAAAGATCAAATATGAACATAAAGTGTGGACATGAGAACAGCCATGTCCAAACTCTTGCAGAACCCCCATCTCAAGGGTCAGATACCAGATGGCTTAAAAGGTAACATCAACAACAACAACAACAACAACAAACTTGCAGGGTGGTGGGGGTACAAGGCCAGGAAGGCTGAAACAAGACCTTTTTTCCCTCCCCACAGTGTCCAGAACAAAATGCAGCCTCGAGAACCAAGCAAAGCCCCAGGCCCCAAACCAATTAAGAAGACAGGTCAGGTGGTATTCCATCCACCCATGGCCATTGGACCGGGGGACAAGGTGGATCTGGGGATCTACCCAAGTCCATAGACCAACAGATGGATGAACACAGTGCATTGGGCGACCTACCAAAATCCAAGGGCCACCAGACGGATGAACATGGCACTGTGGGGGCGTTGACCTCAGGAGCTTTTAACACAGAAGCTAACAGAGGAGCTTTCTGCTCAAGCGATAACACAGGAGTTTTAACCCCAGGAAATAATGACAACCTAAACACTGGAGATACTGATAACACAGAGACATTAACCTCGGGAGGTGACAACAAAGTCCCTTTAAACTCAGAAGATGACAACATAAACCCTTTAACCTCAGGAGGTGACATGGGAACTTTTTGCTCTGAACACCACAAAGAAGCCTTTAGCCCTGAAAACCACAAAGAAGCTCTTTGCTCTGGGGACAACAACAAAGGAGTTTTAAACAACATAAGAGCTTCTGGCTATGGCAGCAACATAGGAGCTTTATGCCCTGGAAACAACACAGAAATTTTAAGCTCAGCGGATAACAGCATGTACGTATTCCTGCACGTCCCTTCACAGTGTGGGCCACCAGAACACTCACCGGATCAGGTCTATAGTGCAAATCACCCCAGGGTGGCCAGCAAAGTTACTGGTGTGGCCCCACTGGATGATGTCACTGCGGAGGGCGGGAGGCGCAAACAGGCGGTTCCCAGGGCACCCTGCTGGTCCAGCCTCCGAGGACTGGGCTTGTCGGACCCTCCACTCAATCTCCCAGGTAAGGGCTCCAAGCACCCACAAAGGCGGGATAATAGGCTGGGAGAGGGATGGGGGGGCAGAAGGGTCGGAGCAGAACGGTCTGGAGAGAGTGCCCGGTTTGACATTGCATGAACCAGGCCTGTAATTAATGGTGAAGTTAAATCCCAAGGGGCCTGCCTGGCATTAAGTCGGGGGGCTGCCCGCAGGTACTCCAGGTTCTTGTGGTCAGTCCACATGACTATGGGATGGACCGCTCCCTCCAGCCAATGCCTCTGCTCCTTCAGGGCCAATTAAATGGCTAGGAACTCTCGATCCCCAATATCGTAGTTCCTCTCGGCTGGGGTGTGTCATGGACTGGGTTGGATTTTTCCCAACCCAGCTCCATGGCATTATGGCTGCTCATTCTCCAGTGTTTTTTGGCATTTATTTTTCAGGCAGTTCGTTGAAAGCCTCTGGGGTTTGCCCGGCTCTCTGCCTGCTTACAGCCACGCCTCCCCCTCCTGCCAGTACTTGCCAGCTGTTTGTCCTTATCCCCTTGTGTCACCACTCAGCACACTCCACACACACACACGCACACACATACACACGCAGCTGTCTCCACTCAACACACACTTATATCTTCACTCATACACTCACACCAGCAATCACTCTGGTCATTAGGCTCTGTGTCATTTAAAGCGTACCTCTGGTGGTTGTGAAAAAAAAGATATTATATTGAGCCCCTGTCTCACGTTCTAGTTCAAGTTTAAGTTGAAATTCACATTCTAAGCAATTTGATATAAATCCATTGCTGATGTGCTGGTTCAGCTATGTCAGCAAAACATGGGTACAGCTATACTAGCGGCTACATGGCCTTCCAGGACGCTTCCTGTGACGTAATTTCGTGGCTACCGCGATCTGGATAAGTATTGGCTGAGCCTCGAGTACCCGGATGTGCAGCGGCTTTGGGGATATTCAAATTCAAATTCAAACGTTTATTTCAAACTCAGGGTTCATATTAAATGCAGAACTAAAACGAGTAGAAAATAAATAAATAAATGCTTAAATTCAGCGGGCCGTCTTTTCTGATCTGAGCTCGTAAAGGCCGATGATTCTAAAACTATGCGATCTGAGTACCCGGATGTACAGCGGCTTCGGGGATATTCAAATTCAAATTCAAACGTTTATTTCAAACTCAGGGTTCATATTAAATGCAGAACTAAAATGAGTAGAAAATAAATAAATAAATGCTTAAATTCAGCGGGCCGTCTTTTCTGATCTGAGCTTGTAAAGGCCGATGATTCTAAAACTATGCGATCTGAGTACCCGGATGTGCAGCAGCTTCGGGGATATTCAAATTCAAATTCAAATGTTTATTTCAAACTCAGGGTTCATATTAAATGCAGAACTGAAACGAGTAGAAAATAAATAAATAAATGCTTAAATTCAGCGGCTTGTCTCGTCTGATCTGAGCTCGTAACTGCCGCAACACGGAAGATGATTCTGAAACTATATACAGAGCAGCAGACACTCGGTGCTCTTGTTAAAACAAAAACATACAATGCGATATGGATATCGCAACATGGCGGAATGTAAAACCTTTGGATGTCTGAATAATAAGCGAAAAAACAAAGATAAACACTTCTTTTGTGTACCCAAACCCAGCTCACCTTGTCAGAAGATCGGAGCGGAAACAGGGCACAGACGAATAATTTCAGACGAAATTGCGTTGTGTGTGAGGACCACTTTGTCACTTTAACCCTCAGAAGACCTTTCTGGCTCAAACATGTAGCCATGTCGCCCGAATTCTTCCGCACAGTCAGAAAATTCGGCCATAATAGAACAAAAACAAAACAACAGCACCGTAATCGCGGGGAAACGCTGATTATTGTCTTTTCGTATCCACAAAGTGACGTCACATCCGCATATGTCATGGCTGTGCCCACAGTTTTCATTGGCTGCCCATGGCCAAGGTCCTATTTGAATATATGTCTGGTGGTATATGGCTGGCAAGAATTATTTACCAAAAGAAGAAATACTTTATCATAATGTTTTCAAGTTAAATGCGTCTTCACGACCACCAGAGGTACGCTTTAAGTTCTGTGTGCCCACTTGTGCTCACCGGATTATTGTTCTACTCAGTGTTTGTTCTGCGTTGTGCATGACTAGATGCCTTCACTGTTTTTCTGCACCACATCACTCTGCATGACGTTTGCATTTTTTCAGCTGCTTGGTTTCTGTTTCGCTGGGATTATTGCTTGGACTGACTCGGACTGCTCCAGCCTTGTGAGTACTGTTTGCTTCGGCCCTGCTTACCAGTTATGCCTGGAAGAACTTGGGCTCTCTTGTTCATTCCCCCCGCAATCAGTTTCATCTGTCTGTGCCCTGGGACTATTTTTCCCAGTTTTGTACTCACCTGAGTTCTGTAGAGCATCCTGGAGAAATTCCCTGTATTTCCTGTGCTACTCATCTGTTTACTTGGACTGCTATATTATGTTCTATCAATAAATACACACAACATACTCCTGCACGTGGGTTTTTGTCTCTCCTGCCTCAGATAGGCAGGGAATTCATAACAGGGTGAGCCACCGAGAGGAAAATGCGCATGGGTGGAGCTTCTGATCGGAGGCCCAGCGCTGTGAGAGGACAGTGCCCACCCCCGTGTCTGAAGCGTCCACTTCCAGGGTAAATTTGAGCTGAGGGTCGACCTGAGCCAAGATGGGTGTTTTAGAGAACAGGCCCTTTAATTAAGTAAAGCCTTGCTCAGCTGCCTCGGACCAGATGAATGGCACCTTGATGAAGGTCAGCTGTGTAAGATGCTGTGCTACCCCACTGTAGTTCCTGATGAACCTGCAATAAAAAATTTGCAAACCCCAAGAAGCACTGAAGCTCCTTGCGGGAGTGGGGTCTAGGCCAATCAAGCACAGCTTTCATCTTTGACAGGTCGGCTCTCAGTACTCTCCCCGCCACAATAAATCCAAGGAAAGAAGTGGAGCTGGTGGAAAACTCACACTTTTCTGCCTTCACATAGAGTTGATTTTCTAAGAGCTGTTGTAACAGAGCTCTAACATGGACCTGGTGTTCTTGTGGCGTGCGAGAAAAAATCAAAATGTCGTCTAAGTACACGAAAACAAATTGATTCACTATATCGCGGAGGAAGTTATCAATAAGGCGTTGGAAGACGGCAGGGGCGTTGGTTAGCCCAAAGGGCATGACTAAATATTCAAACTGCCCCAGATGAGTTTTGAAGGCTGTCTTCCACTCATCCCCCTCGCGAATTCAGATTAGGTGATATGCGTTATGCAAATCAAGTTTGGAGAATACTCGCTTGCGCTGAAGGAGCTCAAACGCAGAGTCGATCAGGGGCAGAGGATATTTGTCCTTAATGGTGATGGCGTTAAGTTCTCGGTAGTCAATGCATGGATGCAGAGATCCATCTTTTTTTCCAACAAAAAAGAAACCTGTCCCAAGAGGGGCCGAGGATGGCCGAATGAGGCCAGCATTCAGTGAAACCTTAATGTGCCTCTCCATTGCCTCCCTTTCTGGCCCAGAAATACTATATAGCCAGCTAGACGGCAGCCACACACCCGGGAGGAGGTCTATAGCGCAGTCATACGAGCGATGAGGAGGAAGAGAGAGCACTCTCGACTTACTAAAAGCTCCCAAAGGTCATGATAGACCTCGGGTACGAGGGTGAGGTCCGGTGGCTCAACCAGAGGGGAGGAAACCGGCAGAGATAGAGAACACCCAGCCAAACTCAAACATGACGCCAAACAGTATGGACTCCAGGAGGAAATGGGGTTTTGTGCCCAATTAAGAACTGGATTATGCCTCTGGAGCCATGGGTACCCTAAGACCAATGGGAAGGAAGAATTTGGGAAAATGAGAAACGATAACTTCTCCTGGTGGTTCCCAGAAAGAAGAACAGAGATCTGCGCTGTGCATTGTGAGACGGACGCCACCTTCTGGCCCAATAAGGTGGTGACGTTTAACCTGTTGAACTCTGGAGATTCCGCGGGCGGTTACGTCTCTGCGTCTTAGTGCGTCTCAGTGCGCACTGAAAAAAAAAGCTGTATTTCCAGTCTTCCAGTACAGACACAGCCTTGTTACAACCTGAGAAAAAAGCTGTGTAATATATTCATTTTTTGTGGTATTTTTACAAAATTTTGACCTGAGCTTGAAAACACTTGGTTCTACATTTCTGTTGTGTTTTCCAGCCAGTATCTGACAGCTGTATGTTATTTGCAAGCATTTGTGTCTAAAAAAACACCCAGGTGAACTTTCTTGTTACTCAGTGGCAGGAGTACTTAGAGAGATTATGACTGTTTTGCCAAAAAATTCAGAGTGTTTTCTTTTAAATGAGACCAACCCCGTGAAGATGCTGCAAAGGGTGGAAGAACAGCTTTTGATTTACTTTGGGCATGTTATTTTTAGGCGTTTTTAGGGAAGTTGAACAGAGTTCAACAGGTTAAAGGGACGGACAATTTGATGGTGGAAACCCCCATCTCCCGAATGAGTTGGGAGGAGATGAAATTTTGTTCTGCCCCTGAATCAATAAGAGCCGTAACCCTCCTCTCGACCCGGCAATTGAATAAGGTTCAAAATAGAGATATTACCAGGGGGATGAGAAAGAGTCCCGCCTGTCAGACCCCCCATGACTACTGACGGGCTGCGTCTTTTTGGCCGCAGGTGGCATTCGTCCAGATTGTGCTTCAGAGAACCACAATACATGCACGCCCCAAGCCTCCTCTGCCGCGGGTGCTCCTCCAGAGTCAGCTGAGACCGGCCGAGCACAATGGGTTCAGAGGAGGAATCGGATCCACCTGAGTCAGTAGCCGGAATGGGTACACGCGCGAAGGGCAGGCAAGAGGAGGAGCTGTGCTCCTTCGCACGTTCGCGGTATCGGTTATTCAAACCGACTGCCTGATCTGTGAGGCCATCAAGAGAGGCGGGAACAGCATAAACCACCAGGTCATCACGGAGGTGAGGGTTTAAACCGTGGAGGAATGTGCTGCATAAAGCAACGTTGTTCCATCCAGAGTCCGCCGCTTCGACCCAAAACTTCACTGAATAGTCGACCACAGACCGACTACCCTGGCGGAGAGACAGGAGGTGGCTCATAATGTTCCCTTTGCTTTCTGTACGGTCAAAAGTGCGGGAGAAATCGGCCACAAATCGATCAAAAGTAACATACGCACCCTCCTGACTGTCGAGAATGGACTGGGCCCGGCTGAGAGCCCGGCCCTGAAGCAGGAAGGTGAAAAAGTGAATTCTAGAGGTGTCGTCCGGATACTCCCTCCCTACCTGGCCCAGATAAAGCTGAACCTGACAGAGGAAATCCCTTCATTTCCCCACCACCCAGCACACGAGGATGGCGGGGGAATGGAGGTTGTTTGGCAAATGATTGAAGGGACAGGGGCTACAGGAGGAGCCCGAGAATCCGGGAGCGACATGTGAGCCAAATGATCAGAAACTGTGCTCAGCTGCTGCGTGATGGTCTGCAGCTGCTGAGTGAGTAGAGCTGCCTGCCTCAATGTAATGTCGAGGCAGTGGAGCGCGGAGTGCTCCATTGCTGCGGCACCCGCTGAGCTGCTGTCATGGCTGACTCATTCTGTCATGTTGAGTGAATGGTCAGCTCAAGTGCAGGGTGCGGCACCAAAGGAAAACACTTCACACAGGAGAAAACGTTTGACTTTTTATTAATTTCAAAAGAAGCTCTATTACAGAAACCATCACTCGCCAGGAAAACACACAGCCTGTGGAGGAGAGATGACAGCGATTAAACTTGAGCAGTTAAACTTGAAGCATTCTTGAGAAATGAGGTGCTTTTCTGCCATTCAATGGTCCTTGAGTTCTGATGTTCTTCATAAGGGTGCCTTGGGATTTTCCTACGACATACTTTCTGCCATCTTACAGAAACTTTTGTGCAACTCACGGCACTCTGGAGTTGTTGGTAGGAATATCTTTTGGCTTTCGGCACATTTTGTCAGCACAAATGTCGCACCAATGATGCACTTCTGCCTTAAGAGTGCCTCACTACTGCCTTACGCACAATGTACAAAGGTCAGCATGAACGGGGATGAGTACGGCATTTCCCATGACCGGTGTAAGGTTTTCTCAAGGCATATGTAACAGCGAGTATCTTGTGTAGTTCTTACATTGTTCCTATGGCATTCGTACGGCCACCCTATGATGAGGGTTTTTTGGGGGACATTTGTAGAAATCTTGGACAAAACCATTGACCTGAATGGTCTACAAATTCTGAATTCTCCTCTGGCCACCTTAAGAAGGCCTCACAAAATTGTCCAAAAACCATTTGTACGGTGTTCACAGCTGTTTGTAAGGGTATTTGTGACTGTAGTTTAAGGGAGTATCTCACTGGGCTAGAGAACGGCTTTCACAAGGGAGTTTCCAAAATCTCCCCAAACATTTGTGGGGGTTCACAATTTCCTCTCATAAGTTGCAGGGCCCCCCATGGATCGTCACCTTATCGTGGTGGTGGGTTTGTGTGCCATAGTCATCCCAAGAGCTATGTTGTCCAGGGCAATTTTCCTCTGGTAGGGTCACCACGCATAAACTGGTCCTGGGTGCAGGGCCAGACTAAGAATAATCTAAAACACTCTCATGATGAATGCTACAACAAGTATTTATTTTTTATTTTATTGAAACTTTTTTTATCCAGGGAGGACAGATTAAGAACACGTTCTTATTTACAGCTGTGGCCTGGGGGGGGGGGGGGGGAGGGACAGCTCACATTCATATGTCCCAAGTTGATTTCAATTAACCAAACCTGCATTTTGGCCCCTGTGGGAGGAAACCAGAGAAATCCCGGAGTAAACCCATGCAGACACGAGAAGAACATGCAAACTCCACACAGAAAGATCACCATTAGTCAGGGGGTGGGATCAAACCTGAGATCTCATGGCCGATGGTGAGTTGCTGTGCTGCCACAGTGCTAAACACTGCCCCACCGTGCTGCCCGATTCAGTGTACCCCACCCGATATGGGGTTACCGGGGCCCCACCCTGGAGCCAGGCTCAGCCTGAAGGTGCTACATGGGTCCGCCCTCTAGTGGGCTCACCACCTGCAGGATGGGCCATGGATGTCCGGTGCTACACAGAACAGGTGGTGGGCAAAGGCAGAAACCTTGGCGATCTGATCCCCAACATCTTAAACTGACTTTTGGGACATGGAACGTCACCACTCTGGTGGGAAAGGAGCCTGAGCAGGTGCATGAGGTTGAGAGATACCAGCAAGATATAGGCGGGCGCACTTCAATGCACAATGTTCTAGAACCAATCTTCTGGAGAGGGGCTGGAACTTGGCCTACTCTGGAGTTGCCCCGGGTGACAGGCAGTGAGCAGGGGTGGGTATTCTTGTATCCCCCCCACCTTGCTGCCTTTACACTGGACTTTTCCCGGGTGGATAAAAGAGTATGTTCCCTGCGCCTTCGGGTTGGGAAACGGGCCTTGACCATCATTTGTGCATATGCACCAAATGTCGGTTCACAGTATTCACCCTTTTCAGAGTCTCTTAAAAATTATTATTATTATTATTATTATTATTATTATGTAAAAAATAAATATTTTTTACAGAAATAATCATCACAATACGTGTTTAAGATTTTAATTTGTTAGCTATATTCGATCTCAAAGTATTGCTTTGAAGAGGGTGTAAGGGAAGGATGTGGAGGCGAGGCACGAGTGTAGGTCGACACAGATTCTTCATTGAACACTCTATCATATGTACTGCCTGTGACCCCAGCATGGATGCTAGGGCCGTCGTGTAGAAGAGAATCCCCAGGTCCCTCTGCATTCCACTTATATAGCAGTAATCTCATGCATAGAGAGCTGAGCTGGTGCATATTACATGGGGTTACACAAAGGCAATGTGTGGCACGATTATTATAACACATGTTACCTTCATAAGAATACATTCGCCTCCCAGCGCTTCAGCTTAGAGCGGCAGGAGGCCAAGGCACCTTAATGTCTGGTCTAATTAACCCTGTGGGGTGCTACCCCCCTCAGTCCATTATTCAGCCCCTCTGTCTGCTTCTGGGTGAAAGATAATGTCCATCCGCAGTGTACTGGTGCCACCACAGCTTCAAAATTCCACCATGAGTTTATGCATCTTTCCCTCTCTTTACCACAAACATTTTGATTTACTGTATTAAGCAGTCCACACAGTGTGGACTGCTACACTGCATTCATGTTTGATTTTACATATAAAGCATAGTGTCAGAATAGAAGTGTTATGTTTCCAGTTTGAATAAAAATATACAAAGAAGTACTTTGTCTTGTCAGTTTATCAACCTACCACCCACTTACCCCAGTATATGTAACAACTTTACCCGACAATGGGGGGGGGGGGGTTACACCATATATAATTTTCATTTTTCCACTTCAAGAATATAATACGTATGATACAGGACAAAAATTATGAAATCATATAAAGAAGGACATGTCCAAAAAACATGGATGAGATTTGTGTGAAATAAAACTATATCAACCACATTTATCTGGCAAATGTAAATAAATGTAACTTTGTACGCCGGCTTACACTATATTATGCCTTTATGGGGAGACCATGCTGGGCACGTGTGACCACTGCAAACTGAAGTCTTGCTAGCTTTGTACATACTCAATAAATCAGAATACCATCAAAAAGTTGTTTCATCAAGTCCAAAGGCAGTGCAGCCATCTATCAGGAAATTTTAGAGCACTTCAAGCTTCCCTCTGCTGACAAGCTTTATGGAGATACTCAGCCTGAGTGTTCAAAAATACCATCTAACGGTTGATCTGTGTGACTAAAAAAAAAAAATAAATAAATAAAAAAATACAAAAATGGGTTGTTGCTGTAGCAAGCAGCAGAGAAAATGGGAAGCTGAAACTATTCAGGCAGGTAGGAAAACCAGTTGGTTTTGCTATAATGCAGGGGTGTCCAATCATGTGCCATGGAGGGCCAAGACCCTGCAGGCTTTACCTCAAACCAGTGTCTTCAATGGCAGATTTCACTGAATTTCTACCCACGGATTCCTGATAAGTGAAAACACCTGGCGAAGAGACTGGGTAGAAGAGAAAACCTGCAGGGTCTTGGCCCTCCATGGCACATGATTGGACACCCCTGCTATAATGGTTGTGGGACACAGCAAGATGAAAATGAAATCTATGTGTTGTCTGGTGATGGTAAATATAAAAGGGATAAAAGGGATAGAAATAGCACGAGATTCTTGGCGAAATGGAGAAGGAAGTTTCAGTTAACTGGCAAACTTAAGGTCACTGACTGCAAAAGCTTTGTCTCTGCTATCAGATTAGCAGCGAATGGAAGGAGACGCAAAGAGTTGAAATATGGACTTATTGAAGCAGAACAATGGCTTCAAGTTGCAAGGAAGCATCAGGCTAATTTAGACCAGATGACAGTTAACAGCAAAAAACAGAACTCCCAGGATTCAGACATTTACAAGAAAAAAGACTTGACTGATGTGTGTCCTATCTCTCCCACTTTCCGAGGTGATGACAATGACATGGTCCAAGGGCTGTGCCTCACCCCTCCTCCTCTCTACCCAAGCCTCGAGGGGGTTGGCGGCCGCTACAGCTCCGAGTGTGGACTTCCCTCCTCCTCCTCCTCCTCCTTCTTTTGCTGCTGCTGCTCCTCCTCCTCACACCTTAGAGTGTGATGTAAAACCGAAAGTTAGGAAGGACTGGGGTTCCAGAGAGCAGCCACCAAGGGTCTCCAAAGAGCTAAATACCTATGCACCGTCTTGCTATGCAATTCCACACATACTCCCACCTTCACCTACAGTTAAATCCATAAAACCTGAACAGTGTGATGTTTACAACACTACAGAACAGCACCCCATAATCAAGCTCTCTAATCCAGCTTATTCAGGCCAACTTGTGGGAGAAGGTGATCCACAGGCCATTCAACACCAACCCACAGTTCTGGTCTATCTGGACTGATGCACATTTTTTCTGAAGTGGTTAAAGAAATTCCACACCCCAAAGACAAACCCACTCAGTTTTTTGAAGGGATGGCAAACCTTGAAAGTTTTAAATTAAATGGCCAAGAGACAGAAAGGGCCTATAGAAGGGTCCTAAAAGGTGATTGGTGTGCAGTTTTGGGTGACTGGAATGCAAAAAGTGGCACAGGTCATATCCTGCCACCAACAGATGCAGAATTACATTGACATGTAACACAATTAAATGAACACATTGGAAACAAGTGGAGATTGAAATATGATTGGAGTGCAATACAGAACACAACACAGAACAAGACAGAAGGCATTGAAGCCTATAGGAGCAGATTACAAGATGTTTTTGATAATCATTCCGGCTTAAGTAAACCTGTCGGAGATACAGGGTCAGAACCCTACTGGCAACATTTGAAAAGTGTGTTTCTGCAGAACATACACCCACATTTGGCACAATACATAAGCAAACACCTGGTGACATATCGCATATGTCCATTTACAGATGTGCTGATTTATGCCAAACATGCAGAAAGATTGGAAGAGGATAGGATGGAGAGGGAAAAGAAGAAATCAAAGTCAAAGCCAACTCTCAGTTTATGTAATTGCTGACCTTCTGGGGGAGGCCTCAGCTTCCCCCACCTCTGTATTTTTTCAGGGTCCATCAAATGGGGGAGACAGGAGGGGCCGCGGAGCCGGGGCTGCCTACCCGCAACAGTGGGACCGTGATGTCTGTCCACATTGTGGACAGTGGGGGCACTGGAAAAAGGACTGCCTTGTGCGCCCACCGAACTGGGAGGAGAGGGGAGGAACGCACGCCACCCAGACACCCAGCCACCCAGACACCCAGACAAGAACCAAGACATCCCAACATGTGACTAGCTGAACTGAAGTTAAGTACAACAGATGACAATGACAATGCCACAGCTGACATTTTTCATTTGCCTGACTTTGACCTAATACTGACATTAGAGTGTTTACCAGAGGTTATGTTAGAGGTTTAGGGGGTTCCTCTGAGGGTTCTTTGTGACACAGGTGCTTGCAGATCAGTCATTTCAGGGCTAAATGTTGAGGGGTTCCAAAAATCAGAACATACAGTAACTGTTAAATCAGCAAACGGCAAACTGAAAACAGAATATCTCTCCAAAATTGTAAAAGTACGAGGTCCTGTCACAGGGGACATTGCAGAAGGTTCATTCATATTATCACAAGCATGTCCCATTAACCTACTAGGCAGAGATTTGCTTACAACTCTCAATATTGCCATTATTCCGACAGAGGGCGGTAGGAGGGCATCACACTTTTCACATGTGACAGAAGCTAATGTGTTGCAGGGTTTTGTGCTATGCCAAGGTACTCATACTTACTCTGCTTGGTACCGGCTGGACCAAACAGGGTGACCACTTTAAAACACAGATTCCTACAACAAAGCAGGCCACAAACCAATACCATTGCAACATGTATGACAGACATATGAGTGGGCCAAATGACAAGTTTGAGAAAACATTCTTTGCAAACCCATCCTCCAGGATAGTCATTAAAAATCTGTACTGGTCACCAAAGGGTTACGCAGGGGCTTCTGTGAGATTATCTGATGAGAACAGCAGACACTTTAAACATTGGGAGTCACCACACATTGCATTGATTAAGCACAAACACATGCACTGGAAGGATGTGGGCTGATTTGTAACAACAGCAGAAGAATGTGATCAATCTTGGAAAAATACACCTGATCCAAGAGTCCAATACTGCCCAAAGCTTGACAGATACTGTCTGCCTTTGAACTGGGTGGCCCAGGCACAGAAAGACGTCAACATTGATGTCCCAGAATCACCAACATGACTATTTCCCCTGACAGAAGGAGAGGAAGATATACTCAGAAATTTCAAATTTTCTGTGGCCAACAGGAAAGGCAGATGTAGGCTTAATGAAAAATGCAGAATTAGTTACAATAAATGCAAAATCTCACTTTAGGCCTTACCAAAGACAGTATCCTCTATGCCTGGAAGCCCAAGAAGGCATTAAACCTGTCATACAGGAACTGATAAAAGCAGAGGTCATTATACCATGTCCAAAATCGCCATGTAACACACCTTTGTTTCCTATGAAAAGGGCTGCACCATCTTCCGGCTGGAGGATGGTCTAAGACCTCCAAGCAGTGAACAGAGCCATTATTCCTAGAGCTGTTACAGTCCCAGATCCTCACACTCTGTTAAATGATCTACAACCACAAATGAAATTTTTTACAGTGATTGACATCAGCAATGCCTTTTTCAGCATTCCCATTCATCCAGATCATCAGTTTTGGTTTGCATTCACATTTGAAAAGAAAAGGTACACATTCACTAGGTTACCACAAGGGTATTGTGAGTCACCAACCATTTTTTCACAGACAATGTCAGCAAACTTGGCACAGTTTGTTCCTCCTCATGGGTGCCAGTTGCTCTTATATGTTGACAACATTTTGCTGGCATATCCTGATGAAAACACATGCAAAAAAGACACCATTGCCCTATTGAAATTTCTAGCTGAGCAAGGTCACAAGCTAAACAAAGCCAAATTGCAATTGTGGAAAACAGAAGTCAAGTACCTAGGCCACATTTCGTCAGCGGAGGCCAGGCATGTTGATCCCGCTCGCAAAAGGCTATTTTGGCAGCACCAAGACCGATCACAAAGACAGACATGATGTCATTTTTGGAAACTCTAAATTACTGTCGCTCCTGGATTGCTAATTATTCATTTGAAGTGCAACAATTGTCTGATCTCATTTACAAAAAGCCCATGGCACAGATGGACAAAACTGAGTGGACACCTGAGGCAGAAGAGGCAGTTGTCAGGATGAAAAAAACTTTTGGTCAGAACTGCCGTTTTGGCACTCCCTGACTACAAGAAGCCATTTATTCAGATGGCTGATTGTAGGGAGGGACACATGATGTCAGTGCTCCTTCAACCAAGCGGTACAAACATGTGTCCAGTGGCCTACTATTCCACGAGGCTTGACCCTGTTGCGAGGGCCTTGCCTCCTTCTGTGCAGGCTGTAATAGCTGCATCAATGGCAGTCCAAGCATCAGCAGGGATTGTTCTTTTCCATCCCTTGACCCTAAAGGTCACACATGCAGTGTCAGTCATTTTGTCCAAGAGCAAAATATCAGTTCTCTCCCCATCCAGACACCTTGCATGCATGAAAGTGTTACTGTCACAGCCTCATTTAACCACCGAACGTCACACAGTGACAAATCCAGCGAGCTTCTTACCAATTTCCACAGAGGGTGAACCTCATGACTGTTTGGCAAAAATTGTAAATGAAACACTACCACATCCCGATTTACAGGACATGCCTTTGGATAATTCTGACCTCACACTTTTTGTAGATGGATTATCAAAACGTGACTGTGATGGATCAAATCTGTCTGGCTATGCAGTTGTCACTCATGACACTGTTTTGAAAGCCCCCAAATTTCCAGCACATTACTCGGCACAAGCAGTTGAGCTGATTGCTCTGACTGAAGCATGTAAATTAGGCCAAAATAAAAAACTTACTGTCTACACTGATAGCCAGTATGCATTTTCAACCATTCATCACTTTGCACAGCAGGGGAAAAACAGAGGCATGATCACAACAGGAAAGCTAATTCAGCATAAAGATCTTATTTTGGAGCTGCTTGAAAGTGTCAAACTTCCATCACAACTAGCCATATGCAAACGTGCAGCACACACATACGACACTGATCCCGTCTCTCAAGGCAATCACTTTGCAGATCAATCAGCAAAAGCTGTTGCACAAGGCTTAAAACCAACACAAGACAAATCTGATTCCATTCTGACACTGACAGAGGAGTTATCACATGACATTCTCATTGAGGCACAAAAAGCAGCACCACAAGCTGAAGTCTACAGGTGGTTAAAAAAGGGAGCCACCTTTGATGACACCTCAAAGCTCTACAAATGTAACAAAAACAAGCCAATTCTGCCACGCAAACTGATTCATCAGGTCTTCACTTTGCTGCATGGCATTTCACATGTAGCAAAGGGGGGTGGGGAGTCTACATTAAACAAAACCTTTACTGCCTATGGGTTTAGCCAGTTTGCCACTGAATTCTGTAAAAGAAAAAAAAAGTCTAATTTGTGCAAAAGACAATGCACAAGGAAATTTCAGACCTGAAAGAGGCACTTTTCCAACCTCCACTTATCCATTTCAAAACATTCGCATGGACTTCATTGAGTTAAATAAATGTGAAGGCAAGAGATACTGTTTGGTTATTTGTGACATGTTTTCCAAGTGGACGGAAGCTTTTCCTTGTACTCACCCAAATGCAATTACAGTGGCAAAGAAACTGCTAGCCGAAATTGTACCTAGGTTTGGAATACCTGACAAAAATTTACTCAGATAATGGTACACACTTTGTAAATCAAGTCATATCACACTTAGGCACAGCACTCAACATTAATTTAAAAAATCATTCAGCCTGGAGACTTCCGGGAAGATGGCGGAGAGACATAACACTTAAACAAAGAGCTCTCCCTAGCCGGATTAAAAATCATCGGTAAATGGCCAACTCGACATAAACGAATCAATAAACTAAGGGATGAAAACACGAAGGAACCGGGCACAAGGACAAAAACAGGGTAAAATTGAAGAATTCCTCTCCAACAACGCAGGAAAAACCGCTGTACGCAAAGCCCAAAAAAACGAGATGTCCACAGCAGTGAAAATGGAGGACGCCAGACTCGACAACATGAACGCTGGCATCGCCAGTTTGGGTGAAGAGTTGAGAGAATTCAAGCGACAGCTACAACAGGATTTAGCGGCTCTTAAGGAGGAACTGAAAAAAGAAATTAAGGAGGAAATCATGGACCTCCGAAGAGAAATGGAGCGTAAATTAACGGAAAACATGGAGGAGCTGCGCTCCCAGCGGGCGTGTATGACAGAAGCGCAGACCCGAATTTCGGAACTAGAAGATTGGAAAAGCGAGGCAAACGAACAACTACAGACCCTGACGACGCAAACGCAGAGGATGCAGGAGAAAATAAACGACTTGGAGAGCAGATCCCGACGAAGCAATATGCGCATCTTTGGAATTCCGGAGGGCATTGAAGGCAACTCGATGACAAAATTCATGGATCAGTTCTTAAAAAAAGAACTGGAAATACCCGGAGAAACGGATCTGCAGATTCAACGGGCGCACAGAACACCGGCACAGAACCCGAAAACAAACTCTCCACCCAGGTCAGTTGTGGTAAACTTTGTGAAATATGACATAAAGGAAAGAATCCTGACGCAAGCATGGAAAAAAAAGATACGAATCGGCGACAAACAGGTATTTTTTGACCATGACTACCCGACAGAAATCGTGCAGCAGCGGAAGAAATATGCCAATATTAAAAAAACGCTGAAAGAGAAAAAAATTAGATTCCAAACGCCGCTAACGAAAATGAGGATTCATTGGGAGGAAGGCACAAGAACCTACAACACGGCCGAAGAGGCAGCGCGGGATATGATGGAGCGGGGCCTTGAGGTGAGCGTGCCGAAGGAGACGGCTGGAGCAGCGGCGGCCCTGAACGCACCACGACAGACGGAGTGGAGACGAGTGAACGGCGGAAGAAGGGGGAGAGACGTAGAGCAGCGGGCCCAGGACAAGCTACAAGGCTTTCAACTGAAAGCCTAGATCATAACAAAGATTAAGAAAGGCACAGAAGAAATGAAGGCCAAGAAGACAAGGTAAAAGAGAAACAGACGGCTAGGAGAGGTTTAAGTGATATTTGTTGGACATTTCTAGACTTATGACTATTACTTTGATAGTAATTAGAAGTCTAGGGAGGGCCCTTCACTCTGTGAAGACAAACCCCCCACCCACCAACAGGGACCAGTGGGCAGAAGAAAGGCCCAAAGTACGGAGGTCGAGTTTTTTTTAATGTGTTTTTATATAAATATGTGTTATTTTTGTTGTTAAAGGGGCTAGGAGCACAAGTTAAAAAAATGGAAAAACATGAATATGGGTAAAAATCTTAAGATAATGACACTAAACGTGAATGGTCTGAACTCACCTGTTAAAAGGGAAAGAATAATAAGAAAATTCAAGAAGGAAAAAGCTGAAATTATATTTATGCAAGAGACACATTTGAGCAAGGCAGAACATGTGAAACTAAAGAGATTTGGCTATAAGAACTCCTACTACAGTTCATTTAAGGGAGGAGCAAAAAGGGGGGTTATGATACTAATCTCAAACAAAATACAATTTGAAAGTGAACAGGAAATCCAGGATAAAGAAGGCAGGTATGTAATAATAAAGGGAAGAATAGATGGTATGCAGATCACATTAGTGAACATCTATGCCCCACCAGAAAGTGACAAGGGTTTTTTTCAACATCTGTTTGATCTCATAGCAACACACAGTGAAGGAGTCCTAATTTGTGGAGGAGACTTAAATGCTGTCATGGATCATGAAGTTGACACAACAAGTGTTAAGAAGACAAAAAAACATGTAACAAAGTTCATAAGAACCTCACTGGCAGAAATGGGTATGGTAGACATATGGAGGGACCTACACCCACTCGAAAAAGACTATACACATTATTCAGCAGCCCATAAAGTACACTCTAGAATAGATTACTTCCTTATGAATGAAGGTGACAGACACAGGGTGAGAAATTGTTGGATTGGAGGGGCAGAAATATCAGATCATAATCCTATATACATGGAAATATATTTAAACAATAGAAAACGACAAACAACATGGAAACTTAACATAGGACTGTTAAATGATGAGAAAATGAAAGAAAGAATAAAAATAAACATAAACGAATATATCCAAGAGAATGACAATGAAGAAGTGGACCCAACAATACTATGGGACGCACTAAAAGCCGTGTTAAGGGGTAAATTAATTGTTGAAACAGGAAAAGCAAATAAGACTAAGCTGGAAGCGTATGAACAAAGATGTGAGAGACTAAGGGAATTAGAACGTAAACATCAAAGCACAAATGATCCAAAAATATATCAAGAAATTAAAGAAGAAAAAACAAAGATAAAAGAAACACAAATGGATGAAATTGAAAGGAAAAATAGATATCTAAAGCAAAAATATTATGAAACGGGGCCAAAAGCCACAAAACTGCTGGCAAAACGGTTAAGAAAACAACAAACAATGAATAATGTATACAAGATTAAAGACCCCACCACAAATAAAACCACAGTTAACCCAGAAAACATCGAAGAAATTTTCCATAATTTCTACCAAGAACTATACTCGCAACCTGAAGAAACAAATACTAAAGATATCAAAAAATTTCTAGACACATTGGACTTGCCATCAATAGGAAATCAACAAAATGAAAAACTAACAGCAGAAATAACAACACAAGAGATCAGAGATGTGATTAAGTCACTTAAAAACGGTAAATCACCAGGTAGTGATGGATACCCATCTGAGTTTTATAAACTGTTTATAGAAGAACTCATGCCACAACTCCTAAAGTCATTTAATTGGACGCTGAACAACAACAAAATACCTCCAACATGGAACGAAGCAATCATTTCAGTTATTTTAAAACCAGGGAAAGATAAAGAACAATGCGGAAACTATAGACCAATCTCTTTATTAAATGTAGATTATAAAATATACACAACAATTATATGTAAACGAATAAAGACATTCTTGACGGAATTGATAGAAGATGATCAAACTGGATTCATAGAGGGACGCCAAACACATGACAATATCAGGAGAACAATACATATAATTAACCAAATACATAAAGAAAAGAAAAGCGCAGTAATAATGAGTTTAGACGCAGAAAAAGCATTTGACAGGGTTAACTGGAAATTCCTATATAGTGTACTGGAGCGCTTTGGATTTAACGAAAAATCAGTACAATGCATAAGGACGCTATATCAAGAACCTGTGGCAAGAATCAAGATAAACGGTAGCTTAACAGACAAAGTAAATATACAAAGATCAACTAGGCAGGGATGCTGCTTATCACCCACCTTGTTTGCTCTGTTCATAGAACCATTGGCTCAAGCCATACGACAAAATAAGAAATTAAAAGGAGTAACAATAAAGGGGGCGGAACACAAGATTGGGCTATTTGCAGACGATATTATAGTTTACCTTGAACAACCAGATAAATCAATAATGGAAATGATGAACTTGATAGAAAATTTTGGAAAATTATCAGGATACAAGATAAACATAACAAAAACACAAGTACTGACATTCCACTATAACCCTCTAAACCAGATAACTGATAAGATCAAACTAAACTGGAAGCAAAAAGAAATAAAATACCTTGGAGTGAACATACCTAAAGACCTAAGCAAAATATATAAAGCAAACTATGATAGGTTGGAACAAGAAATAAAAAAAGATATTGATAGATGGTCAATCTTAAATATGGATCTGAATTCAAAAATTGAGACAGTCAAAATCAGCATACAACCTAGATTACTTTACCTCTTCCAGGCTATACCAACAGAGATTCCAGATGCCCAATTCTCAAAGTGGGACAGGATGATATCGAGATTTGTTTGGGGAGGTAAAAAACCAAGAGTGAAATATAAAACCCTCCAATTACCAAAAGAGAAAGGAGGCATGGGCCTACCGAGTCTAAAGGAATATTACTACTCAGCACAAATAAGATATATCATATGTTGGTGCGACGAGGGATATGAGGCAAAATGGAAAGAAATGGAAAAGGAAATTGAGGGACTCCCAGTACAAAGCATAATAGGGGATAAAGATGCATATAAGCAAATCAAACAAATAGACCCAATCACTAAATTTACTTTAGAACTGTGGTATAAAATAGTACAAAAATATAATATAAGGGAAGACATAAAACTATTGAAATGGGTAGCATTTGACAGTCAGTTTGAACCGGCAAAACAAGATAGGGGATACAAAAATCTGGTGAACAAGGGAATCACAGCATGGGGCAATATCGGAAAAAAAGATCTCGGGAGCTTTGTAAATATCAGGAGAAAATTTAAATTAGAAAGATCGGAATTTTTCAGATATCTGCAGATGAGAGATTACTATATGAAGAAGATTAGGCATAACCTCCAAACAGATGTGAACGAGATTATACAACTTATTTTAAGCTCATATGCAGGAAATAAAATAAGAATTATTTCAAAACTATATCAGAAACTTATGACAAACAATCATACAAGTAACTATATAAAGGAGAAATGGGAGAAAGAGCTCAATTTAAACATAACAGAAGAAAGCTGGCAGGAAATATGGAAAACACAACACACATCAACAAATTCAAGGGCATGGAGGGAATTTGGATGGAAAAACCTGATTCGCTTTTTCATTACACCACAGATTCAAGGAAAATATACAAATACCCAATCTTTATGCTGGAGGGGATGTGGGGCTCAAAATGCAGACCACTCACATATGTTTTGGAAATGCTACAAAATATCATCATTTTGGAAATCTATGCATGTGACAATACAGAGGATATTAGGATATAATATACCAATGAACTGTAACCTGATGTACTTATGTGATCTTAAAAAAGACAGTGTTATACAGGCTGAGGACAGATATCTAGTTAAAATCTTGTTGATTGCATGTAAAAAAACTATCACAAAAAAATGGCGATCAGAAGTTCTTCCTGACCAAGAACAATGGACTGACATTGTTGAGGACATACGTATGATGGAAAAACTAACATATCAACGAAGAATGCAAGAAGGAATATGGGAGAAAAAATGGCGGAAATGGACACACTACAAAGTGCAACAACGAGGCAGAAATTGAAAGAATAACCAAAGACACTGAAAAAACCAGAAGAATTAAGAGATGGAAACTAAAAACTTGATGCTCCAACATTTGTCCCCCCCCCTTTTATTTTTTATTTTTTTTTATTTTTTATTTTTATTTTGTTTATTTTTTTTTATTTTTCCCTACCCTAACCCCTTTGTTTTTTAAATGTAGAATGTGATCTGAATGCATTATATATGATGAAAAATGAATAAAAATCTAAGTTACAAAAAAAAAAAAAAATCATTCAGCCTACCATCTCACAATCTGCAGGATTGGTGGAACATACAAACAGAACCATTAAAGAAAGGCTTAGAAACAGGGCAACATTGGATATATTGCCTTCCATTAGTTTTGTTTTACATGAGGACAATTCCCACCAAAGGGGGGTTGTCTCCATTTCAAATCATGTATAGCAAACCATACTTGCTCCCACCATTAAGACCATTCAACTCAAGTGATGAGGAGGTGTGTTTAGCTGATTACATGAGAAGGATGCTGACTGACAGATATGTTATTGTCATGTGTGGGGTTGTTCTCCATTCAGTTTTATTCAATCACTGGCTCTTGGTAGGGAGGACCAGATGCAGCCGTCTGCGGCACCTGAGGCCTCCTCACTGGGCTTCACTACTGCTGGAGACTCTGACCCAGTGTCTGTGTTATGTGTGTCTGAGCCCTCTCCCAAGGTTGCCATTGGTCCCTCCTCTCCATCTGAGGTCTCTGTGGGTGTGACGCCCCAGTCTGGGGCCTCTGTTGGTGCAGCTCCCCTTTTGTCCAAGGTCTCCATGGGTGCTGCTCCCCCTTTGTTTGAGGTCTCCGTGGGTGCTCCTCAGCCGTGGGCCTCCGTGGGTGCCGCACCTCAGCCCGAGGCCTCTGCGAGTGTTGTGCCTCAGCCCAAGGCTGTTGGGGTTCCTCCATCTACACCTGAGCTTGCCATGGGTTCCTTGCCCCCGTCTGAATACATCAGGAGGTATTGGGTCCGACTGCTGCCCCCGGGGAGAGGGGGGACGTGGTGTGCCATGGCTCGCTGGCTCAGGGATGCTGGGAGGCCACCCGGGGGACTCCTCCTCCATCTGTGGTGGCTGTGGAATGCGGGGAGGCCACCCAATTTACTCCACCTCGAGCCATGGTGGTTCTGGGACGCTGGGAGACCAAAAAGGGACTATTCTTCCTGTTGTGGTGGCTGTGGAGTGTGGGGAGGCCACCTGATTTACCCCACCTGAAGCTTTGGCGGTTTTGGGATGCTGGGAGACCTCCTGAGCTGCCGTAGCTAGTCATCGTATCTGTGTCAGGGTGTAGGTCATGACTGTTTTCTTTTGTTTTTTTGTTTTTGTTGTTTTGTCTCAGCCCCTCCATGCCTAGATTCCCCCCTCCCCCCCTGGGGTGGGTTGTTTTTCTTGTTGGGGGGGTCTTCCTTATGGGGGGGTACTTTTTCTTTAGATTTTGCCCTGGGGTGTGTGGGAACCACCCCTTGAGGGGGGGGGTTTGTCATGATCCTGGGCACGGGTGGGGCCATGCCCAGTCTCCTGTTAGTTGTCAGTCTGTTTCTGTTTGTTTATCTCCTTATTTATTGTTAGCTGTTGTATTTGATCACGTTTAATTAGGGGTTTATATTGTTTGATAGATAGATAGATAGATAGATAGATAGATAGTTTATTTCGAACACAAAAAATATAACAAAAAACAAGCAAATAGCAAATGCAATAAAGTTACAGTATACACTGTTCGAAAGGGAGAAGGAAGAAGTGAACACTTATTAATTCCAACTCCTCTTTTCCATCGATACACCCATGTGAATTTTATACAAATTACTACCTTTAATACCCCAAGTAAACAATTTACTGTATTTTTTACAGATCAACATTAACACCTGTCCATTCTAACATACAATGAAGTCTATATTTCAAAACCAGTCTCAAACGACACAGATACACACAGTGCTGTCCCACCCACCATTCCATAGTGTCCCATAATGTCCCAGAGTGAACATAATGAATCGTACATATAAATTCTACCCTTCTAACATATATCCTTTCAACAAATGGTGCTTATACCTCTTTTTAAATTGATTTCTGTTTGTACATAGATTCAGTTCCGGCTCCAGACTGTTCCACAAATCCACCCCACAGACAGATATGCACATACTTTTCTTGGTTGTACGTATCTTGGGTTTTGTGAAGTTTAAGTCTCCTCTCAAATTATGATCATTGTCTCTTTTTTTTAAATATTTTTTGTATATTAGTTGGGAGTTGATTGTTAATTGCCCTGTACATTACTTGTGCTGTCTTAAATTTAACTAAATCGATGAACTTTATGACATGTGACTTCAAGAACAACGAATTGGTATGGTCTCTATATCCTGCATTGTTTATTATCTTTATAGCTCTTTTTTGTAATGTGCATATTGCTTGTAGGTTGGTCTTGTAGGTGTTTCCCCAGACTTCTACACAGTAGTTAAGATAAGGTAAAAACAGTGAATTGTACAATAAGACCAATGATTTATAGTCCACGATGTGTCTTGTCTTCCCCAGTATGCCTATACATTTTGCTAATTTAGCCCAGATGTGACTGATGTGAGGTTTCCAGCAGATTTTAATGTCTAGTGTCACCCCCAGAAACTTATTTTCCTGTACTGTTTGTATTCTGGTATCATCTATCGTTATCATTATTTCATGATTTATTTTATAATTTCCAAACAACATAATCTTTGTTTTTTAAGATTTAGAGATAATTTATTTTTGTTGAACCACTGCGTTAATTTTTCCATTTCAGTTGTGACCACCTCTAAAACCTGCTGCAAATTCTCACCAGTGCAAAGGATATTTGTGTCATCCGCAAACAAAATAAATTTCAGAATTTTTGATACTTGGCATATGTCATTTATATACAAGATAAAGAGTTTGGGTCCCAAAACTGACCCCTGGGGCACACCACAAGTGATGTCCATGCAGGGTGATTTGTGCTCTCCAATTTGTACAAATTGTTGTCTGTTACTTAAATAACTTTCCACCCAACTCAGTCCTACCCCTCTTATCCCATACCTTTCCAGTTTCCTTAGTAGTATTCTGTGGTCAATGGTGTCAAAAGCTTTCTTTAAGTCTATAAATACTCCTACAGCAACCTTTTTTTTTGTCTATACAACTAGTAATTTCTTCTATAAGTTTGATTAGTGCCAAAGATGTAGATTTATCTGCTCTAAAACCATACTGGCTATCTGTAAGGAGGTTGTGTTTTTCAATGAAATCATCCAGTCTCTTAGTGAATATTTTTTCAAGTATTTTGGAGAATTGTGAGAGTAAAGAGACTGGCCTGTAATTTGTGAAACAATGACTGTCTCCTGTTTTGTAAAGAGGTGTTACTTTTGCTATTTTCATTTTGTCTGGAAATGTACCAGTTTGAAATGACAGGTTACAGATGTGGGTGAGTGGCTTAACAATTCCCTCAATTACTTTTTTCACTATTGTCATGTCAATTTCATTCCAGTCCGTTGATTTTTTGTTCTTAAATTTACTCACAGTCTCGATAATTTCCTTTTCAGTAACTGCACCCAAAAAGATTGTGTTTGGGTTTCTATCCTCTATTTCATTCACAGACCCACTGTGGTTTGTTTCTGGAGTCACTATTGATTTTGCTAATTCAGGACCAACGTTTACAAAAAATTTATTGAAACCACTGACCACATCTTCCATATTATTAATCAAACTGTCGTTTTCGATAAAATATTCTGGATAATTTGCATACTTAGGACGATTACTAATAATCCTCTTGAGTACTTGCCATATTCCTCTTATGTTATTTTTGTTATCCTCTAGTATTCTGTTGTAATATTCTTTCTTACAGGTCCTCATTATAGTGGTAAGCTTATTTTTATATCTTTTATATTTGATCTCAGCTTCCACCGTTCTGCATTTAATGAATTGTTTATATAATGTATTCTTCTTTTTACATGCATTTATTAACCCCTTGGTGATCCAAGGAATATTTTTTTGTTGTTGTCTGTCACTGTATTGTTTTATAGGACAGTATTTATTGTACAATGATTGAAATATTTGTAAAAATGTATCATATGCTCCATTTATGTCATTTTCATCATAAACTATCTTCCAATCTTGTATTAATAATTCCTTTGTCAGTAAATACATTGATTCTTCGGTTCTTATTCTTTTATATTTAATATTTTTGGTATACTTTTTCTTCCTATAATCACATTGATAGACAACAAAAATCGGCAGGTGGTCGCTGATATCATTCAGTAAAAGCCCACTCCTGATATTATTTTCCATAATGTTTGTGAATATGTTATCTATTAGTGTGGCACTGTGCGACGTGATTCTGCTAGGTCCTGTAATTAATTAATTGTTAATTAATTAATTACAATTAATTAATTGTTTAATTAATTAATTAAGTAATTAATTGTTAGCCACGTCCTTTTTGTCCTGTTTGTTTATAGTGTCTTTTTGTATCTTATTCTTGTTGTATTTTGTGTTCCGGTCTGTACTCTCAGTTTGACAGTGCTGTGCAGCTTCTGGCTGTCAAACTTTGCTTTGGGGGTTGCACAGCCTTTACTTGTTATTTTGATTACTTTCTCCACTCATTTATCCACACCTGCTTAACATCTAGCACAGTATTTATAAGGCACGACAACTGTTTTCCATTGTCGTGTCCTACTTCATGGTTACACAGCTGTTTGCTACAGCCATCCTCAGATGCACAGCCGTGCTCTGAGTGTTGTGGTGCTTCGCTGTCGAGGAGAGAGGAGTGCGCCATCCAGGTAAGTTTTTTCCTCTGTTTCCAGCCATGAGTCTCGCTGCCTTTGGGAGTGCTCGGCTGGGTTCAGCCACTTGGCCTGGTGTTCCTGGGCTTCTCTCCCCATGGACATTGAGTCCCGCTATCCTCCAGCACTTTTGTGTTTTATGTTGATTGTGTTCTGTGTGTATTTTTGGTTTACCTATCCTGTTAATAAATGTGCCAAACCTCAACATGCGCTTGGTGTCCTTCCTCAGCCCTTTAAAGGGCAGATTCATGACATAAATTTCCTTTTTTCTCAAACACATTTTATTTTACTTTCTTATACTACACATAACAACAAACAAACACAACACACAAGCCTGAGTTAAAATAATTGATAACAGAATAAATAATACAAACACAGAATTATGACCAGCTGGCCATAGTAATAGTTAATTAAACAAAAAGGGGGAGGAAAAAGAAAAGAAAAAAAAATCCCAAATAATTATTACAATTGCATCTGTACTCTAAGCATCCTTCCACACTTTAAATAAGCACATTCTGAGGGCATCATTCCATTTCATCTGCACAACAGAACTCCATCTATACGATATAAAGTCAACGTAAGGTATTCACATCCAGTGTATCCTTCCCCTTCATAATAATTTCACGTATGTCTACGGGCAAGTATTCTATTAAGGGCTCCCAAATATGCATAAAAATGTTATTGTTTCCTTTTAGTTTGGCACTAAGCCTTTCCATTGGCAACACTCTGAATATTTCTTTGTACCACTGAGTTACAGTAGGTGGTTTCTCATGGATCCAATTAAACAGTATACATTTTCTAGCTAAACCTAGCAGTTTATTTAGTAGTTTAGTTTGTTTGGCATTCATGCTACTTTCTTTAGTCGGCAGCCCCAATAGAAACTGGCCCGGATCTTTATGTATCTTATAATTTAATATATCACTGATTTCTTTAGATACATACATCCAAAACTTAGCGATTTTTTGGGCAAGACCAAAAACAATGTATATATGTCCCCATTGTCAGTTTGCATTTAAGACATAATGATGATTTATTAGAATCAATTTTATTCAATATATAAGGTGTCCTGTGTTGTCTATGTAATATTTTGTACTGCATTTCTTTAAATTTACTGCTAATAAAGCTCCTCAAGTCCTGTGCAGACCAGCTGTGTGGGATTGTGGAGCTCATCTTCAACCTGAGCCTGAAGCTGGGGAGGGTACCACAGTTGTGGAAAACATCTTGTGTGGTACCTGTACCAAAGACTTCCCACCCCAAAGACCTGAACAGCTACAGACCAGTGGCCCTGACGTCTCACATGATGAAGACCCTGGAGAGACTGCTCCTTGCACACCTCCGCCCCCTGGTGGGACCAGCGATGGATCCACTCCAGTTCGCCTACCAGCATGGTATTGGGGTGGAGGATGCAGTGATCTTCCTCCTTCACCGTTCTCTGTCCCACCTGGAGAAGCCCGGGAATGCGGTGAGGATCATGTTCTTTGATTTCTCCAGTGCTTTCAACCCCATCCAACCGATGATCCTGAAGGACAAGCTGCTGTGCGCAGGGGTGGACCAGCACCTGTCATCATGGATCCTGGACTACTTCACTAACCGGCCACAGTTTGTGAGAACCCGGGATTGTGTATCGGACACGATCATCGGCAGCACGGGGGCCCCCCAGGGAACAGTTTTGGCTCCCTTCCTGTCCACCCTTTATACTGCGGACTTCTCACACAACACAACCACTGCCATCTACAGAAGTTCTCTGACGACTCTGCCATCGTCGGCCTCATCTCCAACGGAGATGAAGCTGAGTACAGTGGACTTATCCAGGACTTCGTGGACTGGTGCCATCAGAACTGCATCCAGATCAACGAGAGGAAAACTAAGGAGCTGGTGGTGGACTGCCGCAGGCAAGGACAACCCCTCACAGCACCAGTAAACATACAGGGAACAGACATTGAGATGGTGACATCCTACAAGTGCCTGGGTGTTCATCTGAACAATAAACTAGACTGGTCACATAATACCGACGCACTCTACAAGAAGGGACAGCGCAGGCTGTTCCTACTGAGGAGACTCAGGTCTTTTGGTGTACAAGGGGCGCTGCTGAAGACATTCTACGACATGGTGGTGGCATCAGCCATCACTTTTGGAGTGGTCTGCTGGGGCAGTGGCATTACTGCCCCATTTATTATCTCGGCGCCACACCAGTAGGCTGCCTTTTGCAACAGCGGCTCGATTCCGAGTTTTTTTTTCCCTTCCTCTCTCTTTTGATCACTTTTTTTTTTTTACCCCACTTATATCACGGACACACAGATCGTCCCAAATGTCTCCTGAGCCGGTGGACGGAGCCACTGTTTATAGCAGGATACGATACAACAGGGAAGAGCTGCTAGCATTTAACCGCCACCCGGTCCCACTGGAAAAACTCGACATACCGAGAGAATTGAGGCGAAAGCGTCGCGGCTGCCGGGCTGGAGTAAGGCGGAGGACAAAAAATATAAGGTACAGACCCTCCCTTCCATCTGTTGTCATGGGAAATGTACGGTCGATACTGGGAAAGTTAGATGAGCTAGCGGCTATCTCCCGTTATGATAGCACTTACCGGGAGTGCTCTCTCCTTTTGTTTACTGAGACGTGGCTAACTGAACTAGCAGCAGATGCTAACATTGAGCTGGAGGGTTTTCACATGATACGAGCTGACCGAACACCAGAGAGTGGCAAAACTAGGGGCGGTGGAGTGATAATGTATGTTAACAACAACTGGTGCAGACCGGGACATATCACTGTTAAACAACGACACTGCAGCAAAGACATTGAGTTGCTAGCTGTTAGCATGAGGCCTACATATCTCCCGAGAGAACACTCACACGTGATCTGCATTGTTGTTTATGCAAATCCGACGGCGAACGCTGGGACAGCGCGTGACGTCATCCATTCAGTAACCAGCAGGCTGCAGACAGAACACCCAGATGCTCTTCTCCTCATCTCAGGCGATTTCAACCACGTTTCACTGTCTCCCATTCTGCCCACTTTCACCCAGTATGTCACATGCCACACTAGAGACAATAAAACACTGGATTTGTTCTACGCAAACACTAAGGAGGCGTACACCTCATCACAACTCCCCCCACTTGGGAGATCGGATCACAACTTGGTTCATCTCCGACCGGTGTACAAACCCCTAGTGCACAGACAACCTCCGGCCATGCACACTGTGGAGTTATGGTCTGAGGAGACAATGGACACTCTAAAGGACTGTTTTGAAGCCACTGCCTGGAAGCAGCTCTGCGATCCACATGGTGAGGACATCGATGGCCTCATTCACACCTTCACGGGCTACCTCAGCTTCTGTGTGGACAAATCCGTTCCCACCAAGACCATACGGCGTCACTCAAACCACAAACCCTGGATCAACCTTGAGATAAAAACACTTCTGAGAGAGAAGAAGAGGATCTTCAGGTCGGGGAACAGGGAGATGCTGAAGTCCGTACAGAGGGAGCTGAGGAGAAAGATCAGAGAAGGCAAGGACAGCTTCAGGAAGAAGATGGAGGACAAGCTGCAACAGAGCGACATCAGCGGGGTCTGGAGAAACCTCAAAACCATCTCGGGGCTCCAGAATACCTCCCCCCAGGCCACGGGGGGCAGGGAGTGGGCGAACAACCTGAATCTGTTTTTCAATAGATTTGACCAACCGCCCTCCCCCCTGTCTGCACAACAACCACTGCTGCCTCTAAGAAATCAAGTCCTGCTGCCCACTCCCCACTCCACCGACACCCCCCCCCACTCCCAACACACAGCCCCCCATCCTGACCCTGACCAAGACCCAGGTGAGGACGGAGCTAAGGAAGATCAAGGCGAGGAAGGCGTCGGGACCGGACGGCATCAGCGCAAAGCTCCTCAAGTCCTGTGCAGACCAGCTGTGTGGGATTGTGACGTATATCTTCAACATGAGCCTGAAACTGGGGAGGGTACCACAGCTGTGGAAAACATCTTGTGTGGTACCTGTACCAAAAACTTCCCACCCCAAAGACCTGAACAGCTACAGACCGGTGGCCTTGACGTCCCACTTGATGAAGACCCTGGAGAGACTGCTCCTTGCTCATCTCCGCCCCCTGGTGGAACCAGCGATGGATCCACTCCAGTTCGCCTACCAGCATGGCATTGGGGTGGAGGATGCGGTGATCTTCCTCCTTCACCGTTCTCTGTCCCACCTGGAGAAGCCCGGGAATATGGTGAGGATCATGTTCTTTGACTTCTCCAGTGCTTTCAACACCATCCAACCGATGATCCTGAAGGACAAGCTGCTGCGCGCAGGGGTGGACCAGCACCTGTCATCATGGATCCTGGACTACCTCACGAACCGGCCTCAGTTTGTGAGAACCCGGGACTGTGTTTCCGACACGATCATCAGTAGCACGGGGGCCCCCCCAGGGAACGGTGCTGGCTCCCTTCCTGTTCACTCTTTATACTGCGGACTTCTCACACAACACAACACATTGCCATCTACAGAAGTTCTCTGATGACTCTGCGATCGTTGGTCTCATCTCCAACGGAGATGAAGCTGAGTACAGAGGGCTTATCCAGGACTTTGTGGACTGGTGCCATCGGAACTGCCTCCAGATCAACGCGAGGAAAACTAAGGAGCTGGTGGTGGACTGCCACAGGCATGGGCAGCCCCTCACAGCACCAGTAAATATACAGGGAATAGACATCGAGATGGTGACATCCTATAAGTACCTGGGTATTCATCTGAACAATAAACTAGACTGGTCACACAATACTGACGCACTCTACAAGAAGGGACAGCACAGGCTGTTCCTGCTGAGGAGACTCAGGTCTTTTGGTGTACAAGGGGCGCTGCTGAAGTCATTCTATGACACGGTGGTGGCATCAGCCATCACTTTTGGAGTGGTCTGCTGGGGCAGTGGCATTACTGCAGCCGATAGGAAGAGACTGAACAAACTGATTAAGAAAGCTAGCTCTGTCCTGGGGCAGCGCCTTGATCCGATGGAGGAGATAGGAGAGAGAAGGATGGTGGCTAAACTGTCATCTCTGCTGGAGTCCGAGTTCCACCCTATGCAGGACATACTGGATGCACTGAGGAGCTCATTTAGCAGCAGACTACATCATCCCAGGTGCACAACCGAGAGGTTTCGTAGGTCCTTCCTACCAACGGCTGTCAGACTGTACAACCTAAGCAGGGCTGCTCGCAGAGATAGCAAAAAGACGTAACAAACTAATAGTTTTTTTGAATGCAAAAGATGCAATAGACTTACACTATGGTCCTCTCCGGCATACAACTAGGAACATACCGGTCGCTATGGAGGGTGAGAATATGTATGGGCACATAATCATACCATGTAAGATAACTAAATAGACGGTTATGCTGTTTCATCCCACCTAGCAACAATGCTCTGCACTGTGTGTGTTTATATATTTACATATTTATTCCATCTAGCTACAATGCTCAGCACTGGGTGTGTTTATATTTATATATCTATATATTTATTCCATCTAGCTACAATGCTCCGCACTGTGTTTTTATATATCTACATATTATTCCATCTAGCTACATTGCTCCGCACTGTGTGTGTTTATATACTTGCATATTTATTCCACCTAGCTGCAATGCTCCGTACTGTGGGTGTTTATATATTTACATATTTATTCCATCTAGCTACAATGCTCTGCACTGTGTGTTCATATATTCATATATTTATTCCATGTAGCTACAATGCTCTGCACTGTGTGTCTGTGTGTGTGTATATATATATTTTATAGTAATATGTACATATGTACGTATATTAGCTGCTCTTGCTTGCTTGTTTTTTTTTTCTTGCCTCCTGATTGTTGCTCTGAGTGTTGCTATCCCTGTGCTGTTGCAATCCTGGAATTTCCCCGTTGTGGGACTAATAAAGGCTTATCTTATCTTATCTTACAGCAGCCAATAGGAAGAGACTGAACAAACTGATCAAGAAAGCTAGCTCTGTCCTGGGGCAGTGCCTTGACCCAGTGGAGGAGATAGGAGAGAGAAGGATGGTGGCTAAACTGTCATCTCTGCTGGAGTCCGAGTCCCACCCTATGCAGGACATACTGAACGCACTGAGGAGCTCATTTAGCAGCAGACTACATCATCCTAGGTGCGCAACCAAGAGGTTTCGCAGGTCCTTCCTACCTACGGCTGTCAGACTGTATAACCTAAGCAGGGCTGCTCGCAGAGATAGCAAAAAATTGTGATCACCTAGTAGTATTGAATGCAAAAAACGCAACAGACTTACACAAATGGTCCCCTCCAGTATACAACTAGGGCAATATCAGTCGCTACGGAGGGTGACAATATGTATGGGTACATATTCATACTATGTAGGATAACTAAGTAGACGGTTATGCTGTTTATTCCATCTAGCTTCAATGCTCCGCACTGTGTGTTTATATATTTATATATTTATATGTACATATGTATATTCGTTGCTTTTTTTTTCTTGTCTTCTTGATTGTTGCTCTGAGTGTTGCTATCCCTGTGCTGTTGCAATCCTGGAATTTCCCCATTGTGGGACTAATAAAGGCTTATCTTATCTTATCTTAAAAAGTAATGAATGAATAGTTTGAGTACGGGGCAACGCGGTGAGGAGTGGTTAGCACTGCGGCAGCACAGCAACTCACCCTTTGCTGGGGGATCCTGGGTTTGATTCCAGCCCCCGACCAACAGTGATCTGTGTGGAGTTTGCATGTTCTTCCCATGTCTGCGTGGGTTTACTCCGGGATTTCTCCGGTTTCTTCCCACATGCCCAAAACATGCAAGTTTGGTTAATTGGCATCAAACTGGGTATTCGAACTTCCAGCGCCACACGAGTAGGCTGCCTTATTGCAACAGCGGATCAATTTCTTCCTATTTCTATTTACTATCTGGCTCTTTTGCTAATCTTTCTGATCCAGCAACACCTTTATTCCATCCAGACACGTAGATCGCCCAAATGTCTCCTGAGTCAGTGGACAGAGCCACTGTTTCTTGCAGGAGGCAGTACAATAGAGACCAGCTCTTAGCACTTAACCAGCCCACGATGCTAACGCAAAAACTCGACATACTGGGAGAAATAAGATGGAGACGGCGTGGATGTCGAGCTGGAGTAAGACGGCGGGCGAGGAATATCAGGTACAGATCCATCCTTCCATCCGTTATTATGGGGAACGTACAATTGCTACTCAATAATACTGACGAGCTAGCGGCTATCTCCCGCTACGAGAGCGTCTTCAGAGAGAGCAGTTTGATGTTGTTTACTGAGACGTGGCTAACAGAACTAACAACAGATGCTAACATCGAACTGGAGGGTTTCCACGCAATACGGGCAGACTGGACACCAGACAGTGGGAAGGCAAAGGGCGGTGGTGTGATAATGTATGTCAATAACAGCTGGTGCAGACCGGGACATATCACGGTTAAACAACAACACTGCAACAAAGACATTGAGTTGCTAGCTGTTAGCATGTGGCCTACCTATCTCCCTAGGGAATAGTCACACGTGCTCTGCATTGTTATTTATGCAAATCCGACGGCGAACGTTGGGACAGCGCGTGACGTCATCCACTCAGTAACTGGCAGGCTGCTGACAGAACACCCAGATGCTCTTTTCCTCATCTCAGGTGATTTCAACCATATTTCACTGTCCCCCATTCTACCCACATTCACCCAGTATGTCACATGCCACACTAGAGACAATAAAACACTGGACTTATTCTATGCAAATACTAAGGAGGCGTACACCTCATCACCACTCCCCCCACTCGGGAGATCGGATCACAACTTGGTTCATCTCCTGCCGGTGCACAAACCTCTGGTACACAGACAACCTCCGGTCATGTGCACAGTGAAGTCATGGTCTGAGGAGGCAATGGATGCTCTAAAGGACTGTTTTGAAATCACTGCCTGGGAGCAGCTCTGCAATCCACATGGTGAGGACATCGATGGCCTCACTCACACCATCACGGACTACATCAGCTTCTGTGTGGACAACACCGTACCCAACAAGACCATACGGTGTTGCTCGAATAACAAACCCTGGATCAACCCTGAGATAAAAACACTTCTGAGAGAGAAGAAGAGGATCTTCAGGTTGGGGAACAGGGAGATGCTGAAGTCCGTACAGAGGGAGCTGAGGAGGAAGATCAGAGAAGGCAAGGACAGCTTCAGGAAGAAGATGGAGGACAAGCTGCAACAGAGCGACATCGGCGGAGTCTGGAGAAACCTTAAAACCATCTCTGGGCTCCAGAATACCTCCTCCCAGGCCATGGGGGGCAGGGAGTGGGAAAACAATCTGAACCTGTTTTTTAATAGGTTTGACCAACTGCCCCCCCCCCGACTGCACAACAACCACTGCTGCCTCTAAAGTCATTGAGACTTGCTGTCCATACCCCACTCCACCAACACCCCCCCACTCCCAGCACACAGCCCCCCAACCTGACCCTCACTAAGACCCAGGTGAGGACGGAGCTGAGGAAGATCAAGGCGAGGAAGGCCTCGGGACCGGACGGCATCAGCGCGAAGCTCCTCAAGTCCTGTGCAGACAAGCTGTGTGGGACTGTGGAGCACATCTTCAATCTGAGCCTGAAGCTGGGGAGGGTACCACAGTTGTGGAAAACATCTTGTGTGGTACCTGTACCAAAGACTTCCCATCCCAAAGACCTGAACAGCTACAGACCAGTGGCCCTGACATCTCACATGATGAAGACCCTGGAGAGACTGCTCCTTGCTCACTTCCGCCCCCTGGTGGGACCAGCGATGGATCCACTCCAGTTCGCCTACCAGCATGGCATTGGGGTGGAGGATGCAGTGATCTTCCTCCTTCACCGTTCTCTGTCCCACCTGGAGAAGCCCGGGAATGCAGTGAGGATCATGTTCTTTGATTTCTCCAGTGCTTTCAACACCATCCAACCGATGATCCTGAAGGACAAGCTGCTGTGTGCAGGGTTGGGCCAGCACCTGACATCATGGATCCTGGACTACCTCACTAACTGGCCACAGTTTGTGAGAACCCGGGATTGTGTGTTTGACACGATCATCGGCAGCACGGGGGCCCCCCAGGGAACAGTTTTGGCTCCCTTCTTGTTCAGCCTTTACACTGCGGACTTCTCACACAACACAACACACTGCCATCTACAGAAGTTCTCTGATGACTCTGCGATCGTTGGCCTCATCTCCAACGGAGATGAAGCTGAGTACAGAGGACTTATCCAGGACTTCGTGGACTGGTGCCATCAGAAATGCCTCCAGATCAATGCGAGGAAAACTAAGGAGCTGGTGGTGGACTGCCGCAGGCAAGGACAACCCCTCACAGCACCAGTAAACATACAGGGAACAGACATTGAGATGGTGACATCCTACAAGTACCTGGGTGTTCATCTGAACAATAAACTAGACTGGTCACACAATACTGACGCACTCTACAAGAAGGGACAGCGCAGGCTGTTCCTACTAAGGAGGCTCAGGTCTTTTGGTGTACAAGGGGTGCTGCTGAAGACATTCTACAACACGGTGGTGACATCAGACATCACTTTTGGAGTGGTCTGCTGGGGCAGTGGCATTACAGCAGCCAATAGGAAGAGACTGAACAAACTGATCAAGAAAGCTAGCTCTGTCCTGGGGAAACGCCTTGACCCAGTGGAGGAGACAGGAGAAAGAAGGATGGTGGCTAAACTGTCATCTCTGCTGGAGTCCGAGTCCCACCCTATGCAGGACATACTGAACACACTGAGGAGCTCATTTAGCAGTAGACTACATCATCCTAGGTGTGCAACCGAGAGGTTTCGCAGGTCCTTCCTACCTACGGCTGTCAGACTGTATAACCTAAGCAGGGCTGCTCGCAGAGATAGCACAAAAACGTGACGACCTAATAGTATCGAATGCAAAAGACGCAATAGACTTACACAATCGTCCCCTCCAGTATATACAACTAGGACAATATCAGTCGCTATGGAGGGTGACAATATGTCGTCGGCCTCCGTCGGTCTATGATGACCATGGAAGAGAATCCTAAACGTCTACTCTGCTGGAACAGCACCACCTGTGGCTGAACAGGCTGATGCGCACCGGTGTTCTACCTTCCAGCATTGGGCATTGGTAGGATTCAAGCCTGGGCAGGAAGATATGGAGGACAAGATGTTACCCATGCAGCATTTCCCCCCTCTCCACGTCACTGATGGATCCAAAGGAACAGCAGGGCTGTTATAGTTTGGCACCAGCGCCGTCGCAGGAGCTGCCAGAACGATGTTGAGCACAACAGAGAACTGCCTTAGGGGCTCCAACTCCGGATTTTCCCTCAGGGTTGACTCCTGAAGCCTTTCCCGTGACCGGGTGCGCTGCAAGGCAGCGGAGGTTTGAAATCAGGGTTTACCTTCCCCTAGGTGGGCTACCTTCCCTGGTTGACGAGCCACCATCTACCCGAAGCATCTGGTTTTAAGGCGCCAGAGATCCGCCCTCGCCCCTTCTCCTATTAGTAAAAGCAGTTCCGCCGGGTTTAGAGACTAAACCACACGGGCAGGCTAGGAGTTGGACTTAGTTGTCAGAGGCTTTTCGAGACGCACGCCGTAAGGAGCATTTTATGAGCACTGGGAGCTTAACCCCAGTGCCGCTCCTGGCTATGACAACCTTGGAACTAATATGACAATATGTATGGATACATATTCATACTATGTAGGATAACTAAGTAGATGGTTATGCTGTTTATTCCATCTAGCTACAATGCTCCGCACTGTGTATATATATATATATATATATATATATATATATATATACGTATATACTGTATATATATTTATTTATGTGTACGTATGTATATTCACTGCTCTTATTTTTATTTTTATTTTTCTTATCTTCTTAATTATTGTTCTGAGTGTTGCTATCCCTGTGCTGTTTCAATCCTGGAATTTCCCCATTGTGGGACTAATAAAGGCTTATGTTATCTTATGTTATCTTATTCTAAATTGTCCTTAGGTCTGACTGTGAGAGTGAATGGTTGTCTGTCTCTCTGTGTTGGCCCTGCGATGGCCTGGCGATCTGTCCAGGGTGGACCCTGCCTCTCGCCCAAAGATGCTGGGATAGGCTCCAGCCCCCCAACGACCCGGAAAGGATTAAGCGGAAGAAGATGGGTGATGGATGGATGGATAGTTTGAGTACACTTTCTCCATGCATTTTCATCAAAGCCACTTTGAAGATCTTCCTCCCATCTTTTAACTAATTTTCCCATATCATATTTTTTATAGTTCTGCAGGCTTTTATAAAAGTATGAAATGTGACCTTTATTTAATTTGAAGTTTATTATGAGTTTCCCAATTGGTCCTAATGAGACTGCATTCTGTAAAGATTTATTGTTTGTTGTAATGAAGTGTCGGGCTTGGAGAAAGGCAAAACAATCTTTTTTTTGTAAATTAAAGGTATTTTGAGCTTGTGTGAAGGACATAAATACATTATTCTCATTGAACAGGTCTCCTGTCACTCTCACTCCCGCTTCATACCAAGATCTAAATATGGCGTTATTGACACCAGGAGGAAAATCTCTATTATTCATGAGTGGGGTGAGATATGAAAAGGTACTTTTTCTATCACTGAAATTATTCATGTCTTTTTTTTGGTTTTTTTTTGTTACTTATTTGTACCCGTAGGTAGACTTGGTTTGCAGTCTGGTGACAAGCCACCGGCTGCTGGTCGCTGCATGCGCGAGCGCCCTAAACCTACATGTTTTTGGTGTGCGGGAGGAAACCGGAGAAATCCCGGAGTAAACCCACGCAACACGGGGACAACATGCAAACTCCACACAGCTCACTGTTGGTCGGGGGCTGGGATCGAACCCACGATCTCATGATCCCCGCGGTCCCCAGGCCGAGGGTAAAACTGTGCTGCCACAGTGCTAAACCACTGCGCCACCATGCAGCCGGTCTTATCTTGCCAGATCTTAACCCTCAAGCGACCGAGTGGGGTCATTTACGACCCCAGCCATATAATTTAATGTGCCGTCTCTTTATTTTTTATCCAAATTTTCTTTCCTAGCATGAATTTGTCAGTCTACTAATCCTACGCACTTTCATAGTTTTTTGCAGGGATCAACCAATTGGTGTGGCGTAGACATCACAAACTCTTGTGGGGTCATTTATGACCCCGAAGAGAAGCACTGGTTTTTAAACATTGGTTTTATAAATTTTATTCAAATGTTCCACTTCTAATAGTTAGTTAGTTAATCCCTTCACACCTGAAGGTGTATATGGGCGGCGCCTATCTCCGTTTCTCTGACCCTAGGCCACACAGCTACTGTAAGTAGTGAAAGCTACAGCGGGGGGTCAGTCCTCTGGTAGCTCTGTATGTAACTTTACTTTCCCCATTCCATTATGCGGAGCACCACGCTAGAAGGCAGAAAGCACCATTTTTATATGGTCTTTGGTATGACCCGGCCGGGATTTGAACCCCTGCCTCCTGGGTGTGGGGCGGATGCTCTACCAACTGAGCCACCACTCCAGTTTCCACTTCTAATCAGTACTTTATATTGTATTGCAGTGAGCCATGGCTAACAGACCTAGGATAGCAAGATTTACATTTGTCTGTTTGTCTGGATTTGTCTGTTTGTCTGTTTGTTTGTCTGTTTGTCTGTTTGCTAGCAAGATAACTCAAAAAGTTATGGACGGATTTTCATGAAATTTTCACAGATTGTCAGAAATGGGGTATCCTACAGATGATTGGATTTTGGTGGTGATCCGGATCACCGTCCACAAGAAAACCGCCATTACGCAAAATGCCATAATAGGTATCATGATCATCATCGTAACTACAATAATAGGTATCATCATCATCGTGATGATGATATGATGACTATGATGACTATGATGATGATGATGATGATGATGATGATGATGATACCTATTATTGTTACTACGATGATGATGATACCTATTGTTGTAACTATGATGATGATGATGATGATGATGATGATGATGATGATACCTATTATTGTTGTAACTATGATGATGATGATGATACCTATTATTGTAACTATGATGATAATAACTATGATGATGATGATGATGTTCCAAGAGTGAACTGACAAGGACTGTCTAAATAAATGTAATGTTGTTCTTACAGTCTGCATTTTGGTTATTTCTTGCAATAAAAGTATTATTAGCAAACACATTTTACATTAGATCATTATAAAATACCTGTCTTAAATACAGGGAGTAGTTTTGGTATGATAAACCTCCAACCAGCCATTTATAATAAGGATCCCTGTACAGAGCACAATGGGGTCATAAATGACCCCACTTGGTCATTTCAGTCCGTAAAATAGCTTGGTCGCTTGAGGGTTAATGGAGTTTGACAGAATTGCATTGTTCCTGACTTTTGTAGACATTTTTATACAAGTAAGTTCCCCCAATAGTTCAAAGGGGGCACAACCCCATGAATCTATTGGGTTTTCTTTTCTTTCCACAAAGCCATGAACCCATCTGTGAATAATTCTGCCATGACAGGCCCAGTTGTACAGTATAAGGTTAGGAAAAGGAAGACCTCCTTTATCCTTGGGCAACTGTAGAGTCTTCATACTAATCCTGGGTTTTCTCCCTTGCCATATAAAATGTGACAGATCTTTTTCAATCTCTTTTGCCAATTTCTTAGAGATATAAACAGGTAACATCTGAATTGGGTATAATAGGCGTGGTATCACATTCATTTTTAACAAATTAATTCTACCCATCCAAGAAATTGGCAGATCCTTCCATCTTATTAGATCCTTCTTAATACTCTTATGTACAGTATGAAAGTTCAAGTTCAGTGGGTTTTGAACATTTGGTGTAATATTAATCCCCAAATATGAGAGCCCTGAGGTAGACCAAGAAAAAGGAAAATCAGGGAGATTTGGTATGTTCTTGCCATACCCAATTGGCATAGCCAAGGATTTATCAAGGATGATCTTGTACCCTGAGAAGGACCCAAAGGTTTCAATAACTGACATTAAAGCTGGTATAGATTCTTCTGGGGTTGTAATAAACAACAAAACATCATCCGCATACAGCACAATTTTGAATATATTATTTTTGATTTGGAAGCCAGTAATGCTGTTATGACTTGTAATGGCCTCTGCCAATGGTTCAATGGCCAAGGCAAATATTAATGGCAATATAGGGTCTCCCTTTTGAGTAGATCTCCCAAGTGTAAATTCAGATGACTTTGCACCATTTGTAAGCACACTAGCTCTAGGTGAATAATATATTAGTTTGACAAAGTTGATAAAGTGCTCTGCCAAGCCTAGTTTTCCCATTACTGTGAAAAGGTAAGGCCACTCTATGTGATTGAAAGCCTTCTCCGCATCCAGTGAAATAATAAGACCATGTTTCTGATTCATATTTGTATGTTGAATAATGTTGAGTACTTTTCTCATATTAGTTTGGGAAGTTCTGTTCTTAATAAAACCCATCTGGTCTGACTTAATTAGTAGGGGGATATAGTGTTCAAGTCTGTTTGCTAATATCTTGGAGAAGATTTTTCTGTCTACACTGGTCAAACTGATGGGTCGATATGAACTGCATTTTTCAGGGGGCTTATCTTTTTTAAGAATTAATGAGATGTTTGCCAAGTACAAAGAGTTGGGAAGAGAACCATTCTCAGCCGAGTGGAACTACATTTTTAAAAGAGGGCCCTTTAATGAGTCCTGGAATATTTTATAAAACTCAGGGCCATATCTATCAGGCCCAGGAGCTTTTCCACCCTGAAGGGAGTTAATTACCTTTCTAATCTCATCCTCATTTATTGGTCTACCAAGTGCAGCTCTTTCTGTCTCTGTAAGTGATGGAAGATTGAGATTTCCTAGGAAATCATCAATACATTTCTGAGTTTTATTGGATTCAGAAGTATAGAGTTTTTTAGCTGCAGTGCTCCGTACTGTGGGTCTTTATATATTTACATATTTATTCCATCTAGCTACAATGCTCCGCACTGTGGGTCTTTATATATTTCAGAATCAGAATCAGAATCAGAATCAGATTTATTGCCATTGTTCATGTAGTACACAAACTAGGAATTTGTCTCGGTGCAATGCTGCAACATTAAACATGATAAAATAAAAGAAATAAACTATACATGCAATAAAGTGTAGAATAAGAGTGAGTAATACTGGTCAGCAGTTAAAATATATTAGCGAGCAGCAGATACTGTGGAGAACCACATAGTGCAGTCGGTAATGCAGGAAGAAAACAGTGATGATTGACATGAGTCTGGTTGAGCTGCTGTACATAGTGCACGAGAGTCAATAAGTCACTTAGTGTTCAGCAGTCTGATGGCAGAGGGGAAGAAGCTGTTCATGTGACGGAAGGTTATAGTCTGGATGGACCGAAGTCTTCTACCTGAGGGGAGGGGGGCAAACAGTACGTGACCAGGGTGTGAGGGATCGGCTATGATCCGGCCAGCACGCCTCCGGGTCCTGGAGATGTACAGGTCCTGGAGAGATGGGAGCTTGCAGCCGATCACCTTCTCAGCAGTGCGCACGACACGCTGCAGCCTTAGTCTGTCCCTGGCAGTGGCTCCTGCGTACCACACGGTTATGGAGGTGGTGAGGATGGACTCGATGATGGCTGTGTAGAACTGCACTAACATCTTGGTGGGTAGCTTGAGCTTCCTCAGCTGCTGCAGGAAGAACATCCTCTGCTGGGCCTTTTTGATGAGGGAGCTGATGGTGGGCTCCCACTTGAGGTCCCTGGTGATGGTGGTGCCTAGGAAGCGGAAGGAATCAGCAGTGGTGATGGGAGAGCCTGTGAGGGTGAGGGGGGGCAGAGGGGTTGTGACTTTCCTGAAGTCCACAATCATCTCCACTGTCTTCAGAGCGTTCAGCTGCAGGTTGTTGTTGTTGTTGCACCAGGACGCCAGCTGGGCCACCTCTTTCCTGTAGGCGGACTCGTCGCCGTTGGAGATGAGCCCGATGAGGGTGGTGTTGTCCGCAAACTTGATCAACTTGACAGACTGGTGGCTGGAGGTGCAGGAGTTGGTATAAAGGGAGAAGAGTAGGGGGGAAAGTACGCAGCCCTGGGGTGATCCGGTGCTGATGCTAGCAGAGTCTGAGACAGTCTTTCCCAGCCGCACATGCTGCCTCCGGTCCGTCAGGAAGTCGGTGATCCACCTGCAGAGGGAGTCAGGCACGTTGAGCAGGGACAGCTTGTCCCGGAGCAGAGCGGGGCGGATGGTGTTGAATGCGGAGCTGAAGTCCACAAACAGGATCCTGGCGTAGGTTCCCGGGGAGTCCAGGTGCTGCAGGATGGAGTGGAGGGCCAGGTTGACTGCGTCGTCTACAGACCTGTTGGCTCAGTAGGCAAACTGCAGCGGGTCCAGGAGAGGGGTGGTGATGGACTTGAGGTGGGGCAGGACCAGGCGCTCAAAGGACTTCATGACTACAGAGGTGAGCGCTACAGGTCTGTAGTCATTAAGTCCAGTGATCCGTGGCTTCTTGGGGACAGGGATGATGGTGGAGGATTTGAGGCAGAGCGGCACATGGCATAGCTTAAGGGAGGTGTTAAAAATGTCTGTGAAGACAGGAGCCAGCTGTTTCGCACAGTGTCTCAGGGTGAAGGGAGACACCCCGTCCGGACCGGGGGCCTTGCGCGGGTTCAGTCTGGAGAACTGTTTGAGCACGTCCTGCTCACTGATGATAAGGGCAGGGGGGGAGGAGGGGGGGCGCCTTTGATAAGATAAGATAAGATAAGATAAGATAAGCCTTTATTAGTCCCACAACGGGGAAATTCCAGGATTGCAACAGCACAGGGATAGCAACACTCAGAGCAACAATCAGAAGGCAAGAAAAAAAAAAAAAAAACAAAAACAAGCAAGCAAGAGCAGCTAATATACATATGTACGTATTACTATAAAATATATATATATACACACACACCCAGACACACAGTGCAGAGCATTGTAGCTGGATGGAATAAATATATGAATATATGAACACACAGTGCAGAGCATTGTAGCTAGATGGAATAAATATGTAAATATATAAACACCCACAGTACGGAGCATTGCAGCTAGGTGGAATAAATATGCAAGTATATAAACACACACAGTGCGGAGCAATGTAGCTAGATGGAATAATATGTAGATATATAAATATATAAACACACCCAGTGCTGAGCATTGTAGCTAGATGGAATAAATATGTAAATATATAAACACACACAGTGCAGAGCATTGTTGCTAGATGGAATGAAACAGCATAACCGTCTACTTAGTTATCCTACATGGTATGATTATGTGCCCATACATATTCTCACCCTCCATAGCGACCGGTAAGTTCCTAGTTGTATGCCGGAGGGGACCATTGTGTAAGTCTATTGCATCTTTTGCATTCAAAAAACTATTAGTTTGTTACGTCTTTTTGCTATCTCTGCGAGCAGCCCTGCTTAGGTTGTACAGTCTGACAGCCGTTGGTAGGAAGGACCTACGAAACCTCTCGGTTGTGCACCTGGGATGATGTAGTCTGCTGCTAAATGAGCTCCTCAGTGCATTCAGTATGTCCTGCATAGGGTGGAACTCGGACTCCAGCAGAGATGACAGTTTAGCCACCGTCCTTCTCTCTCCTATCTCCTCCATCGGATCAAGGCGCTGCCCCAGGACAGAGCTAGCTTTCTTAATCAGTTTGTTCAGTCTCTTCCTATCGGCTGCAGTAATGCCACTGCCCCAGCAGACCACTCCAAAAGTGATGGCTGATGCCACCACCGTGTCATAGAATGACTTCAGCAGCGCCCCTTGTACACCAAAAGACCTGAGTCTCCTCAGCAGGAACAGCCTGCGCTGTCCCTTCTTGTAGAGTGCATCAGTATTGTGTGACCAGTCTAGTTTATTGTTCAGATGAATACCCAGGTACTTATAGGATGTCACCATCTCGATGTCTGTTCCCTGTATATTTACTGGTGCTGTGAGGGGCTGCCCATGCCTGCGGCAGTCCACCACCAGCTCCTTAGTTTTCCTCGCGTTGATCTGGAGGCAGTTCCGATGGCACCAGTCCACGAAGTCCTGGATAAGCCCTCTGTACTCAGCTTCATCTCCATTGGAGATGAGGCCAACGATCGCAGAGTCATCAGAGAACTTCTGTAGATGGCAGTGTGTTGTGTTGTGTGAGAAGTCCGCAGTATAAAGAGTGAACAGGAAGGGAGCCAGCACCGTTCCCTGGGGGGCCCCCGTGCTACTGATGATCGTGTCGGACACACAGTCCCGGGTTCTCACAAACTGAGGCCGGTTCGTGAGGTAGTCCAGGATCCATGATGACAGGTGCTGGTCCACCCCTGCGCGCAGCAGCTTGTCCTTCAGGATCATCGGTTGGATGGTGTTGAAAGCACTGGAGAAGTCAAAGAACATGATCCTCACCATATTCCCGGGCTTCTCCAGGTGGGACAGAGAACGGTGAAGGAGGAAGATCACCGCATCCTCCACCCCAATGCCATGCTGGTAGGCGAACTGGAGTGGATCCATCGCTGGTTCCACCAGCGATGAAGTAGGGATCCCTACTGATGAAGTAGGGATCGTGGAGGCTGTGGAGCTGGAGGGAGGGGGGGAGTTGGACACAGATGACGAGGTGTCAAAACGGGCATAGTGTTGGGACAGTCTTTGACAAAGGGCTTTGTCATCCTGACCTTTAGGAGCCTGAGGCCGATAGTTGGTGATCTGCCTCAGTCCTCTCCACACAGAAGCCGAATCATTAGCAGTGAACTGCTGCTGGAGTCTCTCAGAATACACAGATTTAGCTCTCTTCAGCTCTCTGTTAAACCGATATTTAACCTCCCTGTAGCAGTCCCTGTCTCCACTTTTCAGCGCTGCTTCCTTCTCCTTCCTGATCTGTCTGAGCTTAGCAGTGAACCAGGGCTTGTCATTAGAGAATCTCACCCTGGTGCGTGATGGAAGAATGTCCTCTTCACAAAAGTGGATATAAGAGTTCACAGTGTCCGTGTATTCATCCAGATTATGCGTGGCTCCTTTAAACATGCCCCAGTCAGTTATTTCCATGCACGTTTCCAGCTCCTCCTCAGCTTCACTGGTCCGTTTCTTCGTAGTGCTCACGACGGGTTTAGTGAGCTTCAATCTGTCTGTATGTGGGAATGAGGTGGACCATCACGTGATCAGATAATCCCAGCGCAGCGTGGGGAACAGCGCGATATGCGTCTTTCACTGTGGTGTAACAGTGATCCAGCGTGTTTTTTCCTCTGGTGGGGCATTTAATAAACTGTTTGTAGCGGGGGAGATCGTGGCTCTGATTGCTCTGGTTAAAGTCACCAACCGCAATAACCAGAGAGTCTGGGAAAATCCGCTCCGTGTGTTGGATGTGATCCGCGAGCACGCGCTGAGCTTTGCGCGTGTCCGCGTCGGGAGGGATGTACACAGCGGCGAGGATGAATGAGGCAAACTCCCGCGGGGAATAAAATGGCTTGCAGTTAATAAAAAGAAATTCCAGGGCGGGAGAACAGTGTTTGGAAATTACCGTTACATCAGAGCACCAGCTGCTGTTGATGTAAAAGCAGACTCCGCCTCCTGTGGTCTTGCCGGAGAGCTCTGTGTCACGATCAGCACAAAACAGCTGAAATCCCTCGAGGCGCAGCGCGCTGTCCGGTGTGTTTTCCCTGAGCCAGGTCTCAGTAAAACAGAGGGCAGCCGAGGAAGAGAGGTCCTTAAAACACATCAGCAGTCTCAGTTCATCTACCTTGTTAGAGAGAGAATTGGCATTGGACAGAAATATGCCAGGCAACGCCGTGCACGTGCCTCTCCTGCGAAGCCGGACGAGAGCGCCCGCTCGTCTTCCTCTCTTTCGCCGTCACACTTTTCGAGCCAAGCAATGAACCAGATCGGTGGCAGGAGCTAAAAAAACTGGGAGTAGGTCCGTGGGAGTGAAAGTCCTGATATTTAGAAGCTCTTCACGGGTATAAGAGCAAGCAGACACACAATTGACAAACAAAAACAAACAAAGGGCGCAGCGAAGCATCATCTTGGATCAAGATTTACATATTTATTCCATCTAGCTACAATGCTCCGCACTGTGTGTTTATATACTCATATTTATTCCACCCAGCTACAATGCTACAATGCTCTGCACTGTGTCTCTGTGTGTGTATATATATATATTTTATAGTAATATGTACATATGTATATTAGCTGCTCTTGCTTGCTTGTTTTTTTCTTGCCTTCTGATTGTTACTCTGAGTGTTGCTATCCCTGTGCTGTTGCAATCCTGGAATTTCCCCGTTGTGGGACTAATAAAGGCTTATCTTATCTTATCTTATCTTTAATAAAATTTTTCCATTATCTCCACTAACATTTTAGTTTCATAGTGATTTTTCCCATGTTCGTCTTCTAATGATGAGATGGGTTTGAAATCTTGCCTGCCAGCTGCTAATCGGGCAAGCAGTCATCCCGGTTTGTCTCCCATTTCAATCTATGTTTTGCATAAAAGATACTTGCTTCTGCTTTTTGTATTAGGAGTTGATTAAGAGCTGATCTGATGGCTTCAGATTTCTTGTATAGGGCCGCAGAGAGATTATCCTTAATTTGCTTATCAACCTCATTCAATTGTTTTTCTAGATTAGTTTGTTCTTCCAAAGATTCCTTTTTCCTGGTTGCACTATAAGAAATTATGACTCCTCTCAAGTAAGCTTTAAGAGTGTCCCACAGAATTGGTGGGTTTGTATCTTTGTTATCATTTATTGAGAGAAAAAATTCAATTTGTTGTTTCAAAAATAACACAAATGAGGGATTATTTAAAAGTCAAGGGTTAAGACACCAGTTATGTGAAGTTGGTTGAGGAGTAGGTGGGGAGACTGTGATATAGACATCTGCATGATCGGATAATAGACAAATACCTATAACACATTTCTCGACTCTCTCTAATACTGTTCTTGAAACAAAAATGTAATCAATTCGAGAAAAACTTTGGTGTGGGTGAGAAAAGAAGGTGTAATCCTTATCTTTGGGGTGGAGAACTCTCCAAGTATCAAGTAATTGCAAATCTGAACATACTGTAGTTCTCTAGTCGCTTCTATCATCTTAGATACAATATTTTTTGCTGAGGGGTTTTGATCTACATCAGGGTTCATAGTACAGTTAAAATCTCCTGCCTGAATACTAAACTCAGATGACATTGAGGAAATTTCAGTTAGTAGTTTAGAGTAAAATTCTCCTTGATAAACATTCGGTGCGTATACACTGCCAACCATAACATTTTCACCATGTAAAGTATCCATTATGAGAACATGGGTAAATGGTGTATTTTTACTTATAATAGCCACACCTCTCTTTTTTGTTGAAAATGACAAATAGTAAACTTGTCCAACCCACTCTTTCTTAGGTTTTCCATGCTCCTTATCATTGAGGTGTGTTTCCTGTAACAGGGCAATGTTAGTTTTCTCCTTCTGAAGCCAGGATAACAATTTCTTGTGTTTTATAGCATGATTAAATCCTTTGACATTAAAAGATATATACTTAATTGCATTCATTTAAACCACAATATATGTTTATATCTACACACTAGTGCAAGTATAAGGTAACATCAAAGAAGGGAAGATAAAACAAAAAAAAGTAAAAAAAAATATAAATTAAAAAAATAACAAAAATAAAAAATAGAAAAGATAAAAAAATAACTAAAAAAATTTAAAAAGGAGAGGAAAAAAAGGGGGAGATAAAATAGTCATACTCAGGCTAACGACTCTATCTTTAAATTTATCTTTAGACATTACGAGTACTGAAAGTTTATTCTCACAAATAAATCTGTTTACTCCATTTAACTGGAGCAGTCTCAGCAGCATCAACAGGACAAAAACTATCCTAACAAAAACGTCAGAACGAGCACTTCTCGAGGCTGAGGGGAAACGGCACCCCTTGCACGAACACACCCAGTCGAGTCCGCTGATCTTCTTATCCAGCAGTCAATGTGCCGCTGCTCACTCCAGATTCAAACTTCTCCATGTCTCATTATGCTCATGTAGTCACCCTAATTTGGTGTAAACAAAGCGGTGGGCTAACTCCATTTAAATCTAGACCACCTTAATCAGTCACCTATAAATATTAACTCTTTAATTACATTTCCACAGTCTCAGTCATCTACACAGTTCTCCATTATCATGTTCTTACCAGGCTGTTTGTTCACAGGGCCAAGCCTATCATCTCCATGAAGGTTTCAGCCTTCTCTGCCGCATCAAAAGAAAGCTCCTTATTATTATAGGTGAAGCGAAGGGTCGCTGGATATTGCATCCTAAACCTGATGTTTTTCCTGATCAGCTTCTGGAACACTGTGTTGAAGCGTCTCCTCTGTTGCAAAATATTTTGTGGCAAATCTTGTCGGATGGTGATTCTTGCTCCTTCGTATTCCAGATTTTGTTTGGCACTAAGCATTAGAATCTTGGTCTTGTCTGCAGGATAGTGGAGCTTCATTATAACAGCCCGAGGGCTATCTGGTTTAGAGCAGCCAAGTCCTCTGTGGCATCTGTCCAGCCTTATCTTACCTTCTTTGGACTCCGTATTAAGTAGCTTTGGTAGCCAGGTTTCAAAGAATAATACATTCTTTCCTTCAATTCCTTCCTTGACGCCGAAGACTCTGATATTGTCCCGATGGGACCGTGCCTCTTGGTCATCCATACAATTAGTGAGGGCGGCTAGCTTAGCTCCCGCTTCAGCTAACCTACCCTCAAGTTCAGTGATAATATCCTCGGCACTGGAAATATGACATTCGGCTTCTCCCAAGCGTTTTGAGTCCTCCTCTATCTTTGCCATAATCATGTCTAATTTATTAGAAAACATGGCCAATTTCTCCTCCATGACGGCTGCCACCTTGGTTGTAATTTCCCCTATTAAGGCAGCGCTATCAACAAGCAGGCCAGCATTAGCCTCCATAGAGTTTCCTTCTTTAGCAGACAGTTCAATGGGCTGTCGGCAATTATTTCTCTGAGATCTTTGTTTTTCAGGAGCCTCTGTTGATATTCCTTTGTTAGACATGATCTCCAACCGCTTCCTGACTGAAGCATGCACAGTGACTACAACTTTTATGGTTAAAATATAGGTTTTGAGATAGTTTGGTTGGGAGCCATCTGGCTGCGGTCTTCTCAGTACAACGTCATCCCATCGTGTGTCCCTTTTTTCAAATTTCCTTTTTTCATTATTTAGGAGTGTTTTTTTTTGGGGGGGGATGACCACCTCCATCCATCCATCCATCCATCTTCTACCGCTTTTCCGGAGGTCCGGGTCGCGGAGGCAGCAGTTCAAGCAGAGAAGCCCAGACTTCCCTCTCCCCAGCCACCTGCTCCAGCTCTTCAGAGAGGATACCAAGGCGTTCCCAAACCAGCTGGGAGACATAGTCTGTCCACCGAGTCCTGGGTCTGCCCCGGGGTCTCCTCCCAGTGGGACGTGCCTGAAACACCTCAAGTGGGAGGTGTCCAGGAGGCATCCTAATCAGATGCCCATACCACCTCAACTGACTCCTTTCAATGTGGAGGAGCAGCGGTTCTACTCTGAGCCTCTCCCAGATGACTGAGCTCCTCACCCTATCTCTGAGGGTGAGTCCAGCAATCCTACGGAGAAAGCTCATTTCAGCCGCTTGAATCCGCAATCTTGTTCTTTCAGCAAGCACTGCTTTGTTATCTGTCCCACCCAGATCTGATCCTGCTGGTCCAGAGACCAAACTGGGGACCCTCCAGTCACCAGTCCCCATTCCTAACTAGAAAAGCACTCGGAGAGCGCAGACCTCCGCCAAGCGCCACAGTTCCCCCATACAGTGTTTGTGTGTACGTTTTCAGATTCCTTGACCATGAAAACATATGACTAGCAATTGGATTGACAATGATAGGATTAGTGGTTCAGTAGTTATTCACGAAAATGGCATTTTCCGTAATGGCGGTTTTCTTCTGGACAGTGATCCGGATCATCCCCAAAATTTAATCAGTTCTTCCTTGTACCATTTCCAACAACGCCTGAAAGTTTCATCGAAATCCGTCCAAAACTTTTTGAGTTATCTTGCTAACCAACAGACAAACAGACAGACAGACAGACACAGACAAACCCCGGCAAAAACATAACCTCCTGGTGGAGGTAACCATTAGGTCACCACTGCCCCCCATATATATATATATATATATATATATATATATATATATATATATATATATATATATATATATATATAAATATGTAAATACAAAATACTGCGGGACCATTGTCAAAAAAGTGCATTATAGCCAAAAACGTTTGAAAATACAGATGACATAAATATATTCCCAAAGACAAATAGACAAATCATATACCAGCATCAAACTGTCCATAACAGTGGAGCTTACTAACCAAGGTGTTTAATGGAAATGGGCCCAATTTTAAACTTGGAATGTAACATTCAAAATTTGGTTTGTTTCAGGAGCCCACACACAGTGTTCTACCCAGGGCCCCAAATTTGGTGCTACGCTCCTAGAGATGCTAATTTCATTTTCCAACAGGACATGGCACATGCCCACACTGCCAAAAGTACAAATACCTGGTTTAATGACCATGGTATCACTTTGCTTGATTAGCCAGCAAACCCTCCTGACCTAAAGCCCATAGAGAATCTATGGAGGATTGCCAAGAGGAAGATGAGAGACCCCAGACCCAACAATGCAGATGAACTGAAGACCTCTGTCAAAGCAACCTGGGTCTACATGACATCTCAGAAGTACCACAGGCTGATCACCTCCATGACACACCACACTGATGCAGTAATTCATGCTAAAGAAGCTCTGACCAAGTATTGAATGTGTGCATGGACATACATTTTAGCTGGCCAACATTTCTATTAAAAATCCATTTTTTAAAATTAATCTTATGTAATCTGTCATGGCGGCCTCTGGGCCGTCATTGGCGTCATCAGCTCCAGCTGCGCACAGACCAACAGGTGTTAATCAACGGCTGTTAAAAGCCAGCGTCGCTGACAGCTTGGCACAGAGTCGTCTGTCTTCTTCAACGGAGAATGAGCCTGAACTCCGCTCTCTGGTCTCGTCAAGAATCTCTTTTGTTTCGTCAAGAACCTCGCTTGCTTCATCTAGGACTTCTTCCCCGCAACAAGCAAGTAAGAGAACGATTTGCTATTCAACCCCAAATCTATACCCCTGTGCACAGGTGGACCTCCTTGGCGGCGGACCTGCGTCCCCAGCTGATGGGGTAACGCCATCACGCACACGTAGCGGTTCACTACCACCACGACTACCGGTACGTCTTGCTCCTCAGTTGCCAGAACTGTTGTTATATCAGTTGCAGGAGTATTGGCCTACGCTATCGGTGGAATCTCTGTCATCAGTATCAGCTGTATCATCGTCGCCACATTCTGTGGAGTCACTAACCTCGTCATTGTCTGGATTATCATCATCCCGGTCTGTGGAGTCACAGCCGGCGTCATCACCAGGATTGCCATTGTCACAGCCACGGGTGGTAACCCCAGCACGTTCACGGACACCTTCACCTCCACGCTGCACGGCCGCTGGAACTCAGCAGGGCGAAGCCTGTGCTGCACTCAAGTAAGCCTCATTACCTGTAGCTCTTCACGAGTGTGGAACATTAGTAATTGTTGTCTGCTTATATGTTCCAGGGTTGCGGGGTCTCCGTCCAGGTCGCTCAGCTCCAGTGACCAGAACTCTATCCATGCACTCACACTCGCATTACACTCACTCACTATTAAATAAAAGATTATTGTCACTATCTGCTCGTGTCAGTGTCTGTCTCCTGGGTCCCTAACCATGTCAGTACGACTCCATCACGTTGACCCAGCGGACAGCTCAATGTCGCGCCAAATCAACACTCTTAGCGCCCGGGTAGATTTACTTGTACACCAACAGACAGTAGTCTTAAATCAGTTAACTGTAATAAATGGTCGGCTGGATCGTCTGGAGGGACACCAGACATTTCCCCCCACCGCAAACGTTTCAGCCTCTGTAGGCTTAGCATCTGGACAAGCTAACACCTCCTCGTCCTCTCGCCTCACCCCTATTCCCACACCTGCCCGGTTCAGCGGAAAACTCGGGGAAGCTCGTGGATTCATATTGCAATGTGAGTCAGTTTTTCTTCTCGTTCCGGGGGATTTCACTCTTGATTCTAGCCGGATTGGCTACGTCATAAATTTGTTAGCAGGAAGAGCTTTGGACTGGGCGTATTCAATCATGGCGAAACCAAGTTATTCCTTGCTTACTTACCAAGAGTTTGTGAATGAATTTATGTCTGTGTTTGATCATACGGATAGAGGTGAGGTGTTGACAGAACGGTTTCTGAGCTTACAACAGGGAAAAAGATCAGCTGCTGATTACGCTATTGACTTCCGGGTCCTGGCTGCAGAGATTGGGTGGGGGGAGCCATCATTATGTGGTATTTTTCTACGTAGTCTTAACGATGAGTTGAAGGATGAGTTAGCGGCACGGGACAAACCGGACAATTTGCGGGATTTGATTGCCCTAGTGGTTAGTCTCGACAGCAGATTAAGGGAGCGGGCGGCTGAACGGCGTTCTACTTCCCGTTCGGTTAAACCCCGCCCTCACCTCCCCAACTCTCCTCTTCTCGCTCTACCCGCGTCAGAGGAACTTCCGGATCAGGAAGCTATGATCATTGGCCTGTCAAAAGTGTCAGCAGCTGAGAAACAACGCCGCAGGGATCAGGGCCTTTGTTTCTACTGTGGGAAAGAGTCACATGGGGTTTTTGAATGTCCCAATAAGTTAAAAGGGAAGGCCCGTGGATCGCAGTAGGGGGATTCATGGGCAATAACTCAGAAGATCCCCTCACTTGTTGTCGATTACCTCTTAGACCCATCCATTTACATACAGAACACTCCACATTGGCGTTAGTAGATTCTGGAGCTGAGCAAAATTTTATTTCTAGAGACCTGGCAACCCGGATGGGCCTTAACTGTCAGACTCTAGATCCCCCTGTCAAACTGATCACCTTGTCTAAAGCGTCTTTGACCACCATTGCTCATCAGACGGTTCCCGTGTCAGTTATTGTATCAGGAAATCACAGGGAGGAGATTCAGTTTCTAGTACTGCCCGTTTCTTCTTCGCCCGTTATTTTGGGGTACCCCTGGCTGCGCCTACATAACCCCACCATTGACTGGCAAGCTGGGAGAGTAACGGCATGGAGTACGTTCTGCCTTAGTGCCTGCCTCCAATCGGCGGCATGCGCCCCATCCGTCAAGGTGCCTCTGCCTGATTCATCTCCACCGGACTTGTCCAAAGTGCCAGAGGTCTATCACGATTTGGGGCTAGTATTTAGCAAGTCTCGGGCGTTGTCCTTACCCCCTCATCGCCCTTATGACTGCGCGATCAACCTAAAGGCTGGGGCCCCTCTTCCTGCTAGCCGCCTTTACAGCCTGTCAGCCCCGGAGCACGAGGCTATGGACACATACATCAAGGAGTCCTTGGCCTCTGGTATCATCCGCCCATCGTCTTCGGCAGTGGGAGCTGGATTTTTTTTTGTTGGGAAAAAAGACGGTTCTCTACGCCCCTGTATCGATTTCCGGGGACTGAATGAAATAACTGTAAAAGACAAATATACCTTGCCTCTGATGAACACTGCTTTTGACTCCCTCCAGGGGGCGTCCTGGTTTACTAAACTGGACCTTAGGAATGCCTACCATCTAGTGCGCATAAGGGAAGGAGATGAGTGGAAGACGGCTTTTCGAACCCCCAGCGGACATTTTGAGTATCTGGTAATGCCGTTCGGGTTAACTAACGCTCCAGCCGTCTTCCAACGACTGATAAATGATGTACTACGGGATTTTCTGAACTCGTTTGTTTTTGTTTATCTCGATGATATTCTCATTTTCTCCCGCACACTAGAGGAACATCGGGTGCATGTGCGCAGGGTACTGCAGCGCCTCCTGGAGAATCAGCTATTCGTCAAGGCTGAAAAATGTGAGTTCCACACTGACCAAACCTCTTTCCTTGGGTTTATTATAGCTCAAAACCAGGTGCTCCCTGACCCGGCCAAGGTCAAGGCGGTTGTGGATTGGCCTGCACCCACCTCCAGAAAGCAGCTTCAAGGTTTCCTGGGGTTTGCTAATTTCTATAGGAGGTTCGTGCCTAATTTTGGCAATATTGCCCATCCCCTGACTGCTCTCACCTCTCCTAAGATCCCGTTTTGCTGGAGTAAGGAGGCAGCTGGAGCGTTTGAAAAACTCAAGAGGGAGTTCGCCTCGGCCCGAGTCCTTACTCAGGTGGATCCGAAGCTGCAGTGCTTGGTGGAGGTGGATGCTTCTGATTCGGGAGTTGGAGCAGTACTCTCCCAACGTTCTCCTGAGGACGGTAAGATTCGCCCTTGTGCTTATTTCTCTCACCGTCTTACTCCTGCAGAGAGGAATTACAGCATCGGAGACAGGGAGTTACTGGCAGTTAAACTCGCCTTGGAGGAATGGAGACATTGGCTGGAGGGGGCTGCTCAGCCGTTCGTGGTTTGGACTGATCATCGCAACCTGGAGTACCTCAGGACGGCGAAGCGCCTGAATGCACGCCAGGCCCGCTGCTCCCTCTTCTTCGGCCGTTTTAACTTTTCCATCACGTACCGGCCGGGAAGTAAGAACGGTAAGCCAGATGCCCTCTCACGGCAATTTGACACACCATCCTCTGAGGACCAGGAGACCCCTATCCTGCCGCCTTCCTGCGTCGTGGGCGCCCTGTCCTGGGGAATCTGCAAGACGGTTCGCCAGGCTCAGAAGACCGAGCCGGATCCTGGGGGGGGGGGGGGGGGACCCCGGGCCGCTTGTTTGTTCCACGCGCTATCCGGGGCAAGGTGATTGAGTGGGGTCATGCTTCCAAGTTGGCTTGTCATCCTGGAGTGGGTCAGACCGTGGATCTCCTCCAAAGGACCTTCTGGTGGCCAGGGTTACGGAAGGACGTTGTTGGTTACAACCGGGCCTGCGCTCAGTGCGCCACCAGGAAGACGACGTCATCTCCCCCGGCGGGTCTGCTACACCCTTTGCCGGTTCCTTCATGCCCCTGGTCTCACGTAGCTATGGACTTTGTGACTGGTTTGCCCATTTCAGATGACTACACCACGGTTTTGACCATCGTGGATCGGTTTTCGAAGGCAGCCCATTTTGTGCCTCTTCGGGGTTTGCCTTCGGCCCAGGAAACAGCGGATCTCCTTGTGCAACATGTGGTCCGCCTTCATGGTATCCCTGCTGACATTGTGTCAGATCGGGGACCTCAGTTTGTATCACAGGTTTGGAAGGCCTTCTGCTGCGCAGCACTGGGAGCCACAGCCAGCCTCTCCTCTGGTTATCACCCTCAGAGCAATGGCCAGTGCGAGCGGGCTAATCAGGAGCTTGAGGCCGCCCTACGCTGTGTCATCTCCTCCTGCTCATCCTCCTGGAGCAAGTTCCTTCCATGGATTGAGTATGCTCACAACGCCACGATCTCCATGGCTACGGGCGTCTCTCCGTTTAAGGCATCATTCGGATTTGACCCGCCGCTGTTCCCGGAGGAGGAAAAGGAGGTAGCGGTTCCTTCAGTCCAGGCACACATCAAGCGCTGTTGGCGAGTTTGGCTCCTCGCCCGCCAAGCCTTGCTGAAGACTACCAAACGCAATATCCAGGTGGCCAACCGGCATAGGAGACCCGCCCCGGACTATAAGGTGGGTCAGAAGGTCTGGTTGTCAACCCGGAATATTGGTGTACCGGCCGAAAAACGGAAGCTCACTAAACGCTTCATTGGCCCTTACACCATCAATCGTATTATTAACCCTGTGTCTGTGCACTTGTCTCTCCCCTCTTCGATGCATATCTGCCCCACTTTTCATGTCTCCCAGGTCAAACCGTATGTCTCGGATCCCCTGTGCCCTGCTCCCGCGGCTCCCGCACCCCCGAGGATGATCGATGGCCTTCTGGCCTGGGGGGTGACTGCCATCCTGGATGTCCGCAGACGGGGCCGTGGTCTTCAGTATTTGGTGGACTGGGAGGGCTTTGGACCAGAGGATCACTCTTGGATTCGCCCAGCATTGATCCTGGATAAATAGCTGATTCGCGATTTTCATCGGGCGAATCCAGGTAGGATTGGGCAGGTGCCTGGAGGCACTGCTAGAGGGGGGAGTACTGTCATGGCGGCCTCTGGGCCGTCATTGGCGTCATCAGCTCCAGCTGCGCACAGACCAACAGGTGTTAATCAACGGCTGTTAAAAGCCAGCGTCGCTGACAGCTTGGCACAGAGTCGTCTGTCTTCTTCAACGGAGAATGAGCCTGAACTCCGCTCTCTGGTCTCGTCAAGAATCTCTTTTGTCTCGTCAAGAACCTCGCTTGCTTCATCTAGGACTTCTTCCCCGCAACAAGCAAGTAAGAGAACGATTTGCTATTCAACCCCAAATCTATACCCCTGTGCACAGGTGGACCTCCTTGGCGGCGGACCTGCGTCCCCAGCTGACGGGGTAACGCCATCACGCACACGTAGCGGTTCGCTACCACCACGACTACCGGTACGTCTTGCTCCTCAGTTGCCAGAACTGTTGTTATATCAGTTGCAGGAGTATTGGCCTACGCTATCGGTGGAATCTCTGTCATCAGTATCAGCTGTATCATCGTCGCCACATTCTGTGGAGTCACTAACCTCGTCATTGTCTGGATTATCATCATCCCGGTCTGTGGAGTCACAGCCGGCGTCATCACCAGGATTGCCATTGTCACAGCCACGGGTGGTAACCCCAGCACGTTCACGGACACCTTCATCTCCACGCTGCACGGCCGCTGGAACTCAGCAGGGCAAAGCCTGTGCTGCACTCAAGTAAGCCTCATTACCTGTAGCTCTTCACGAGTGTGGAACATTAGTAATTGTTGTCTGCTTATATGTTCCAGGGTTGCGGGGTCTCCGTCCAGGTCGCTCAGCTCCAGTGACCAGAACTCTATCCACGCACTCACACTCGCATTACACTCACTCACTATTAAATAAAAGATTATTGTCACTATCTGCTCGTGTCAGTGTCTGTCTCCTGGGTCCCTAACCATGTCATAATCTAATTTTTTGAGAAAATGAATTTGAGATTTCCATTAGCTAGAAGTCATAATCATCAAAATTAAAAGAAACACTTGAAATATATCACTCTGTGTGTAATGAGTCTATATATGACTTTCATTTTATAAACTGATTTATTGAAATAAATCAGCTTTTCAGTGACATTCTAATTTATTGAGATGCACCTGTAGAACGGTTAAATCTACAGAGGCCACTTGTTTTCCATCCATCCATCCATTTTCTACCACTTTTCTGGAGGTCGGGGTCAGCAGTCAAGACAACAGTTCAAGCAGAGAAGCCCAGACTTCCCTCTCCCCGGCTACCTGCTCCAGCTCTTCAGAGAGGATACCAAGGCGTTCCCAGACCAGCTGGGAGACATAGTCTCTCCAGCGCGTTATTGATCTCCTCTCAATGGGACATGCCTGAAACACCTCAAGTGGGAGGCGTCCAGGAGGCATCCTGATCAGATGCCCAAACCACCTCAACTGGCTCCTTTTAATATGGAGGAGCAGCGGTTCTACTCTGAGCCTCTCACGGATGACTGAGTCCTTACCCTACAGTGGTGTGAAAAAGTGTTTTCCCTCTTCCTGATTTCTCATTTTTTTGTATGTCACACTTAAATGTTTCAGATTATCAAACGAATTTAAATATAAGACAAAGAAAACACAAGTAAACACAAAATGCAGTTTTTAAATGAAGATGTTTGTTATTAAGGGGAAAAAAATCCAAACCTACATGGCCCTGTGTGAAAAAGTGATTGGCCCCTAAACCTAATAGCCGGTTGGACCAGCCTTAGCAGCAACAACTGCAATCAAGCGTTTGCGATTAAAGGCGTTGACTTTTTTACAGCACTGTGGAGGAATTTTGGCTCATTCATCTTTGCAGAATTGCTGTAATTCAGCCACAGTGGAAGTTTTTCGACCATGAACCTGTCATGAACCGAGCTGGGATTTACCCGAGCTCGGCTTCATGGCTGTTTTCTGTTCTTCACTTATCTGTGCTTTGTTACCTTTTGAGTTCCATATTGTGTTTCATTGTTTAGCCATGTTATGTTGTGTTTTTGGTGTTTATTATTTGCTCTTGGTCATTTGATTACACAGAGTTACAAAAATAATTTTTTTGTCATGACATAATGACCCAAACCAAATGAAAACCCAGCGGAGGAGTGGTGTGTGTTATTTTTCACATTTTTGTGTGCTTTTCTGCTCACCTGTCCAGGAGAATCATGTCCTGGTTTGACGAAACGGAGAAGCATGGGGTGTGCATCCTGGAGGACCTCCTATCATGGATCCAGAACGCCGGTACTCCCGAAGCTGTCCATGAGGGCCAGGATAGCGCTGCATGGCTAATGGAGATGCGTCCTGGTCTGTGGAGTCGTGCGGAGGCCACCAACACCCTAGCCCCCGTTTTCTCCTATCCGTGTCTCAGCGAGGAACATGAGGAAGCTGCTCCACCACGGGAACCGCTCTGTACGAAGAGGAGGCGCTTGTGCCACAAGAGGCCTGCTGACTTCCCCGTGGCAGCCCCGTCTCCATCGCCTGAGCCGTGGCCAGCGCCTTCAGCCGAGGAGCTGGAGGAACATAGACTGGTGGTGTTGGCGGCGAGGGATCTCCTCCTCGAGGTTAACCCATGGCTCATTCCTGAATGGATTTTTGAAGCGGAGGAGCGTCCCTTGTGGGCACCGCAGTTGGAGACGGTGATCGAGCCTTCCCTGGAGCCTCCTCTCCATGATGTGCCAACGTCTCCTTCTTCCGCACGTCACTGCCGAACCCGGACGCTGCGGCAGAGGGACTCCGCCGCCACTCAGTACAAGGCACCTCCTTCACCGGGGAGATGGAGCATGAACTTGGGGTGGCTGCATACATCATAATCCCCCAGGAACCCAGGCAAGTTCTAACTCACTCAATCTCTCTTACACTTAACACTTGCCTGATTCCTGATGAAGGGACTCAGATGTCACAGTTCTCTGAGTCCCCATTATCAGTGGCTGTGCCTGCATTACCACCTGTTTCTCATGTCTCCCCCAAAACTCCGCTGGTTCCGGGAGGTGATCATCGGACTACTGAGGAACCAGAGGTCCTGGAAGCGTCGACCACATGGCACGAACGCCCAGCAGCAGACAACATTGTGAACCAGGATAACAGGCAAGTGTCACTCCATTCAACTTTCATTAATGAGAATGAGCCTTGCCTGATTCACCTGCTCTCCCCTTGTCTCCTCCTCCTTTCCCTGTGAGTCCTACGGCCGCTGAGCAGAACCGCAGGATGATGTAGGAGCCCGAGGGCCTTGGGAATCCTGTTCCAGAGTCATGGAGAGTCAGCCCCCAGCTGCCACGCCAGAGGAGTCACCAGCATGGGATACCTCGCCTGGGGGTCTGAGGACTGCTATCACCATCATGCCTGCTGTGGAGGCTGCCGCAGCAGAGTTGGAGGCCAAGCCTGAACCTCCATCTTTGCCCAGATCGTTGGTGTCCTGGATGGCGGTGGAGCTTGAGCTCAGGCAAGTACTTTCTGTTGTCTTTCTGTTTTCAGTATTAGAGCAATCTTGTCTGACTCTTGGTGAGGAGAGCCAGGTGCAGCTGCCCGCTCCATCTGAGCTCATCTTGCTGGGCTCCACTGCTGCTGGTGACCCTGACCCATTTTCTCCCTTTATCCTTAAGCTTACACTTAGGGTCACAGGAGGTGAATATGTGGCTCCAGAGGCTTCCATGGATCCAGGCTCTCTGCCCATGGCAGCCGAGGGCCCAGCCTTCACGGAGGAGGTCATGGGTGTTCTGTCCCAGCCCGGAACCTCCATAGGTGCAGCTGTGATCCAGGCCGGGTCCTCAGAGGGTGCAATTGCACCCCAGCTGGGGTCCACCGTGGGTGCAGTGCTGACCCAGCTGGAGTCCACTGTGGGTGCAGCCGAGCTCCAGTCCAGGGTCATTGCTGGTGAGGCTGTGTCCCAGGCCTGGACCACCACGGGTGCAGTCATGTCCCAAGCCAGGACCACCACAGGTGCGGCCCTGTCCCAAGCTGGGACCACCATGGGTGCAGCCTTGTCCCAAGCTGGGACCACTGAGGGTGCAACTATGTCCCAGACTGGGAACCCCGCGGGTGCAACTTTTCTTCTGCCCATGACCATTGACGCTGTCGTGGTCCCCTCTCCTCTTCTCTTAGTTATGGTCCCCTTTCCTCCTCTTCCAGATGCCGTCTTAGTCCCCCTTCCTTGGTCACTGGACACCATTGTGGTCCCCACCCCTCCGGCTCTGCTCTCCACCATTGGGGCTTCCGATGGGGGAACCACCTCCTGGATCTTTTCTCTGGTCGTGGTGGCTAAAGAACTCAGGCCGGCCGCTCGATAGACTGAACTGCTGGGTTGGGTGGCCTGTTTTCCCCGACAGGTCATAAGACTCATTCCACCAGGTGGTCCGGCTGGTTTTGGAATCCGGCAGGCCACCTGACCAGTCTCACCTTGCCGCCCACTGGGTCTGGGACTTTGGTCGGCCCCTTGAACTCTTGAACCCTCTGGTCCTGGAGTCTTAATTCTGGGCTTTGTGGGTTTGGTGGGGGTTATTTTGTGTTTTGTGGGTTGGGGGGGTTACTATGTGTCTTTCTGGTTTGGGTCCTGAGTAGGGGTTGTTTTTTGTTCCCTCCTATCTTGTTCCCCCCACCTCCCGCCTGAGATAGTTTGTTGCAGTTCCTGCTGGGGGGGAGGGTTCCTTTCTTCTTTCTTTGATGGTACTCTGGGTGTCTGGAATCCACCCCTTGAGATGGGGGCTCTGTCATGAACTGAGCTGGGGATTCTGCCAAGCTCAGCTTCATGGCTATTTTCTGTTCTTAGCGTAAAGCTGTGCTTTATGTTACCTTTTGAGTTCCATATTGTGTTTCACTGTTTAGCCATGTTCTGTTGTATTTTTGGTGTTTTTTATTTGGTCTTGGTCATTTGTTTATGTTTTGAGTTATTTGTAATTATTCCTTAGTCTGCATTTGGTTTTGTGTCTATTTATTTTGTGACTGACAGCCACGCATCCCTCTCCTGTCTACTCCTGATAGCTGATTTCAATCTGTCATTGCCTGTTTCTCTCCTTGCTCAGGTTCACTCCCACTCTCACACACACACATGCACACATCACTACCCACACACACACACACACTGCTATCACTCTGCTCTTGATGTCTTGTGTTATTTAAGTTCTGTCTGTGCACTTGCAGTTTGTCGGGTCATTGGATTGTCTACCCTTCACCAGAGCACTGTTTGGCTTTTGTGACCCTTTCTCTGTAAGTCCCTACACTTGTCAGTTTTCTACAGTGTTAGGTTTTTCTCTGTGTTTTTCCTGTCAAGCCTTGGGTTGCCCAGCTGCAGCCTGCACTTTTGTTCCAGGAGCCCTTAGTCCTGTTTTTATAACAGTGGTGGAGAGGAGAACACTAAATAAACTGTGATCCATCATGGACAATCCTGATCACCCCCTCCACCACACACTGGACAGACAGCGGAACACTTCCTCCAGTAGACTACTACAGCTTCGCTGTCGAATGGCCAGGTACAGGAAATCTTTCCTGCCACATGCCATTTCACTGTACAATAACTCACTATGATGTTGTATTCTGGTCATAACTATGCTGCCACACTGCACCTTACAGTCTAACTGGTACCTCACGTTTCACTCTCCTCCTGATAGCCCTTCATTGTGCAATGGGATGATTCATGTATTTATACGGGTCATCATATATTAAGCTATGGTGTATATACCGTAGGTTTTATAGTCGTGTTAGTTTTACTTTCCATGGGTAATTCCTTTGTCTGTCATGCGTGTGTTTCTGTTGTTTGGTTGTCTACTGTCATGCTGCTGTTACACTGTAATTTCCCAGTTTGGGATCAATAAAGTACATCTATCTATCTATATCTATCTATCTATTTATACTTCCCCCTGCTTGCCATTAGGCTGGGAGTGTTCGGGTCCATTTTGTATGTTGTCCATTTCCAGTGAGTTTGGGAACAACTTGTGTCTACTTGTTACTGCACCTGCTCACCTTTGCACATTGGAGTTTTTGTTTGGACATTTATGTTAATAAAACACACAGCATACTCGTGCACTTGGGTTTTTCATCTCTGCTGCCTCGGAGAGGCAGTGAATCATGACAGAATCACATTTTTAAGGTCATGCCCCAGCATCTCAATTGGATTCGGGTCAGGACTTTTACTTGGCCACTCCAAAGTCTTCATTTTGTTTTTCTTAAGCCATTCAGAGGTGGACTTGCTGGTGTGTTTTGGGTCATTGTCCTGCTCCAGAACCCAAGTGTGCATCAGCTTGAGGTCACAAACAGATGGTCGGATATTCTCCTTCAAGATTTTTTGGTAGACAGCAGAATTCATGGTTCCATTTACCACAGCAAGTCTTCAAGGCCCTGAAGCAGCAAAACAGCCCAAGACCATCACACTACCACCACCATATTTTACTGTTGGTATGATGTTCCTTTTCTGAAATGCTGTGTTTGTCATGATTTAATACCAGAAAGGATCAAATGCAGGGCAACCACACCAAATACCCAACGTTCCAGCAGGGAAGCATTCACACACTGGCTCTTTTATACGCTATGACACTGACCTTAACCAAGGCAAGTGAGGCCTGCAGTTCTTTGGATGTTGTGTGGGGTCTTTTGTGACCTCTAGGATGAGTCATTGCTGTGATCTTGGGGTAATTTTGGTTGGCTGACCACTCGTGGGAAGGTTCACCACTGTTCCATTGACATAATGTACGGCTCAGGAGACACACACGCAGGCTCAGGGTAAATTTAGCAGCTTTATTCAACAGCAGGGATGTGTGGCTGCGTGTCTGTGATATGTAGATGTACTGGTGGTGGACGTCTGCGTCAGGCACGGGGGCAGGAGACCGTACAGCCGGACAACCCTGGGAAGAGAGCACAGGGAAAAGGTAACGGGCACCAAACCAGTACAGGGAATAAATGGGGTTTGTTTGCTTACTTGGCAGGGCAGGTGGCAGGCATGCACAAGGGCGAGCCCGGGAGACAGTAACCTGAAGCACCTGACAGCAGCGGGGAGACGGCGATGTTGAGGCGAGGTCCGCTGCCGGGGAAATCCACCTGTGGCAGCAGCAGGCAGGCGGCGATGCAGGAGCGAGGTCCGCCGCTGGAAAATCCACCTGTGCACAGGGGAGAGACTGGAGAGACAATGGTAAGGTATGCTTACGCTGTAGATCTTGCTGGGAGACGAGGGGGTTCCTCTGCAGCAAGTCAGCCGAGGGAATCAGACGGCTTCAGGCCGAAGCCCAGGGCAGAGTGGCTTAAATCCCAGGCTGCTGACGAGGTGCAGGTGTGCGCGCAGCTGGCGCCGCTGATGAGCGGCGAGTTGTAACAGTACTCCCCCCTCTAGCAGCGCCTCCTGGCGATGGTTTATCAGGGTGCGCCCGGTGAAACTCGGTGATGAGGGAGGGATCCAACACAAATGAGGGACGCACCCACTGTCTCCATTCTGGACTGTAGCCCTCCCAATCCACCAAGTACTGTAACCCGCGACCCCGGCGCCCGGAGTCCAAGATGGTGGAGACAGTCCAGGCTGGGTGGCCATTTATCATCCAGGGCGCGGGCGGCGCAGCAGGAGGAGGGCAGATGGGGTCCGATACCACCAGTTTTACCTTGGAAACGTGGAAGGTGGGATGGATGCGGAGGGAGGGGGGAGTAGCAACACGCACAGCCACCAGGTTGATAACTTTGGTGACGGGGAATGGGCCCATGAAGCGCTTTGCCAGCTTCCTCCTCTCACCCTTCAGGTTAACATCCTGCATGGATACCCAGACTGGTTGGCCTACCTGGTAGGCGGGAGCAGGCCTCCTGCGCCGGTCAGCTGTGGTCTTGTTGCGCTCCGCCGTGCGTAAAAGTGCATTGCGCGTAGTGGCCCAGATGGAGCGGCACCGCCTGAGGTGAGCCTGGACCGTAGGGACTGCCAACTCGCTCTCCAGCAAGGGAAACAGAGGGGGGTCATAACCCAGGGACGCCTTAAAGGGGGACATCCCGGTGGCGGTAGAGCGAGCGGTGTTGTGGGCGTACTCCACCCAGGCGAGGTGTTTGCTCCATGACGCAGGCTTGGATGCGGTGACGCAGCGGAGAGCAGCCTCCAGCTCCTGGTTGGTCCGCTCACACTGCCCGTTAGATTGGGGGTGATGGCCGGAGGAGAGGCTTACTTGGGCTCCTAAGGCTTTGCAGAAGCTCCGCCAGACGTCCGAGGCGAACTGGGGACCCCGGTCGGAGACCACGTCAACCGGTATCCCGTGCAGCCTGACCACGTGTTGGATAAGGAGGTCCGCCGTCTCCAAGGCAGAGGGGAGCCCTTGTAATGGCACGAAGTGGGCGGCCTTGGAGAAACGGTCTACGATGGTCAGGACCATGTCGAAGCTGTTAGAGACAGGGAGACCGGTGACGAAGTCTAATGCGATGTTCGACCAGGGCCTACAAGGGATGGGCAGGGGCTGGAGCAGACCTGCAGGGGGAGCGTTGCCAGACTTACTGGTGGCGCAGACGGGGCAAGCCTGGGCGTAGCGGGCAGCGTCCTTACGCAGTCCCGGCCACCAGAAGGAGCGTTGGAGGAGGTCGATCATCCGAGAGGTCCCAGGATGGCAGGCGAGCTTGGATGTATGCAGCCAATGGATGACCTCGCCCCGGACGGAGGACGGAACGAAGAGCCTCCCCTCCGGTCCGCCGCCAGGGTTCGGTTCCGATTCCTGCGCCCTCCGGATCTTGTCCTCGATCTCCCAGGAAACGGCCCCCACGACGCACAACCTGGGCAAGATGGTGTGTACGGCGTCCACAGGTTCCTCTGGGGCAAACTGCCTGGAGATGGCGTCAGGGAGACCGTTTTTGGAGCCTGGCCTGAATGTTATGGTGAAACGGAACCTGGCAAAAAACAGAGACCAGCGCACCTGGCAGGCATTCAGGCGCTTGGCAGTTCTTAAGTACTCCAAATTCTTGTGGTCCGTTAATACCACGAATGGCAGGGCGGCCCCCTCCAGCCAGTGACGCCACTCCTGGAGCACGAGCTTGATGGCAAGGAGCTCTCTGTCCCCCACGTCGTAGTTACGCTCCGCTGGGGACAAGCGCCGGGAGAAGAAGGCGCAGGACCATTTGACCCCGTCAGCAGGTGACCGCTGTGACAACACCGCCCCCACCCCCGTATCCGAGGCGTCGACCTCCACGATGCACTGTAGAGAGGGATCGACCTGGCTGAGGACCCGGGAGGAGGAAAACTCCGCCTTCAGCGCCTGGAAAGCCGCTGCGGCCTCTTCAGACCACTGGAACGGGGTCTTGGGGGAGGTGAGGCGGGTCAGAGGACCGACGATGGCTCCAAACTTGGGGACGAAGCGGCGGTAGAAGTTGGCAAAGCCGATGAACTGTTGCACCTGCTTCCTGGATGTGGGGGTTGGCCAATCTACCACCGCTTTAACCTTTGCTGGGTCTGGAAGCACCTGGTCATGGGAGATGACAAACCCCAGAAATGACGTCGTCTTGGCGTAGAATTCACACTTTTCCGCCTTCACATACAACCGGTTCTCCAGGAGTCTCTGGAGGACCCGCCTCACGTGCACCCGGTGCTCGTCCCTGGATTTGGAGAAGATGAGTATGTCATCCAGGTAGACGAACACGAACAGACCGATGAAGTCCCGGAGATTGATCAGGCGCTGAAAGACGGCTGGAGCGTTGGTCAACCCGAACGGCATGACCAGGTATTCAAAGTGGCCGTTCGGGGTACGGAAGGCAGTCTTCCATTCATCTCCCTCCCGGATCCGGACAAGGTGGCACGCGCTGCGGAGATCCAGCTTGGTAAACCAGGTCGCCCCCTGGAGGGAGTGGAAGGCAGTGTCCATCAGGGGCAGGGTGTAACGGTCCTTCTCCGTGATGTCGTTTAGGGCACGGAAGTCGATGCATGGATGAAGAGAGCCGTCCTTCTTGACCACGAAGAAGAACCCTGCACCTAATGGGGATGAGGATGGGCAAATTATTCCTGCACTGAGCGACTCCTTCAGATAGGCGTTCATGGCCTCCTTCTCCGGCGCTGACAGGCTGTACAGACGTCCCGAGGGAAGAGGCGCCCCCTGGTGGAGATTTATGGCGCAGTCGTAAGGCCGGTGTGGAGGGAGAGACATCGCCTTGGACTTACTGAAGACCGCGCCCAGGTCGTGGAACTCCGCGGGCACCAAAGAGAGGTCTGGGGGCGCGGCATCCTTGGCCACGGGAGGAGAAGATGGGGTACAGACAGCGGATTGGAGGCAGGTGCTCATGCAGAACGTACTCCAGGCAGTCACTCCTCTGGTCTTCCAGTCCAGGACGGGGTTATGGAGGCGGAGCCACGGGTAACCCAGTATCACCGGAGACACAGAGGATGGCAGGATGTAGAAAGAAATGTCCTCCCGGTGGTTTCCAGAGATGATGACTGAGACGGGGTTCGTCCGGTGAGTCACTTTCCCCAGGAACACACGGGAGAGATTGATAAGGGAGAGAGGAGTCTGGAGGGGCTGGCAACGGATGCCCAATCGGGTTGCCAGGCTTTGAGAAATAAAGCTTCCCTCCGCGCCTGAGTCCACCAGTGCGTGGGTGAGATGCCCTGTGGTGTTATGGCAAAAACGGATGGGCAGCGACAAAAGTGTGAGAGGAACTGACCGGTTAGCGTCCGCGAGGCCCCCTACAGTGACTCGCGGACCTCCCCATATGGGCTTCTCCGGGCAATGCTCCACAGTGTGCTGGTTGCCTCCGCAATACATGCAGAGGCCCAACTCACGGCGGCATTGTTTCTCCGCAAGGGGGAGCTTTGCCTGGCCCGTCACCATGGGCTCCGACTCCTCGGAGGACTCAGGTGGCGGTAACGCCAGGGGGCGAGCTTGGGACATGCGCGACGAGGCACTCCGCGAGCGAGAAGGCAACTTCCGCTCTGAGGCGCGCTTGCGCAGCCTGTTGTCCAAGCTGATGGCGAGGGAGATTAGCTCCGCTAATGTCCCAGGGATATCCCGACCAGCCAACTCATCCCTCAGACCAGAGTTCAAACTGCGGAGGAAGATGCCACAGAGGGAGCGTTCCTCCCAGCCAACTTCCTCCGCTGTTACCCGGAAGTCGATGGAGTAATCCGCGGCCGATCGGCTCCCCTGTTGCAGACGGAGGAGACGATCGACCTGGACGCTATCCAAATGCGAATGATCAAAGACCTCCAGGAACCGGTTAATGAACTGGCCATAGGTGAGGGCGGCATAGCTGGGCTTCGCCATTACGGCGTAAGCCCAGGTGAGCGCACGACCCTCCAGGAGATTTCCTATATAGCCAATTCGGCTGTGGTCTGAGGGAAAATCTCCGGGGACGCGCAGGAACACCGACTCACATTGCATAATGAACCCCCGTGCTCCACCGAGCTTACCGCTAAAGCGGGCGGGGGTCGGAATAGGTGTGAGCCGGGCTGGGGCACCCGGAGCAGGCTGGACGGCTGCTGGGGCAACTGGAGCTACGCCTCCCTGACGAGCCGGGGGGAACGGCTGACGGGGGTCCAGGCGGTCTAACCGGTAAGTAATTAGGGTTAACTGGTTGAGTATCACCTGTTGCTGATGAGCTATTAAATCCACCCGAGCCTCGAGGGTGGAAAAACGGCGTGTGAGCCCGCTGTCCGCCGAGCCGCTCTGCTGAAGCCGTACTGACATAATGCACGGCTCAGGAGACACACACGCAGACTCAGGGTAAATTTAGCAGCTTTATTCAACAACAGGGATGTGTGGCTGCGTGTCTGTGATATGTAGATGTACTGGTGGTGGACGTCTGTGTCAGGCACGGGGGCAGGAGACCGTACAGCCGGACAACCCTGGGAAGAGAGCACAGGGAAAAGGTAACGGCACCAAACCAGTACAGGGGATAAATGGGGTTTGTTTGCTTACTTTGCAGGGCAGGTGGCAGGCGTGCACAAGGGCGAGCCCGGGAGACAGTAACCTGAAGCACCTGACAGCAGCGGGGAGACGGCGATGTTGAGGCGAGGTCCGCCGCCGGGGAAATCCACCTGTGGCAGCAGCAGGCAGGCGGCAATGCAGGAGCGAAGTCCGCCGCCGGAAAATCCACCTGTGCACAGGGGAGAGACTGGAGAGACAATGGTAAGGTATGCTTACGCTGTAGATCTTGCTGGGAGACGAGGGGGTTCCTCTGCAGCAAGTCAGCCGAGGGAATCAGACGGCTTCAGGCCGAAGCTCAGGGCAGAGGGGCTTAAATCCCAGGCTGCTGACGAGGTGCAGGTGTTCGCGCAGCTGGCGCCGCTGATGAGCGGCGAGTTGTAACATCCATGTTTTTGCCATTTGTGGATAATGGCTCTCACTGTGGTTCACTGGAGTCCTAAAGCATTAGAAATGGTTTTAACCTTTTCCAGACTGATAGATCTCAATTACTTTGTTTCTCATTTGTTCCTGAATTTTGCAGCATGATGTCTAGCTTTTCAAGATCTTTTGGTCTACTTCCCTTTGTCAGGCAGGTCCTATTTAAGTGATTTCTTGATTGAGAACAGGTGTGGCAGTAATCAGGCCTGGGTGTGGCTAGAGAAATTGAACTCAGCTTTCCAAAGATGTGATAAACCACAGTTAATTCATGTTTTAGCAGGAGGAGGCAATCCCTTTTTTACATAGGGCCATGTAGGTTTGGATTTTTTTTTTTTACCCTTAATAATAAACACCTTCATTCAAAAACTGCATTTTGTGTTTATTTGTGTTATATTTGTCTGATATTTAAATTTGTTTGATGATCTGAAACATTTAAGTGTGACAAACATACAAAAAAAGTGAGAAATCAGGAAGGGGGCAAACACTTTTTTACACCACTGTATCTCTAAGGGTGAGTCCAGCAATCCTACGAAGAAAGTTCATTTCAGCCACTTGTGTCCGTGATCTCATTCTTTCGGTCATTACCCAAAGCTCATGACCATAGGTGAGGATAGGAATGTAGCTTGACCGGTAAATCCACAGCTTTGCCTTTGAGCTTCACCACGACAGACCAGTACAACATCCGCATCACTGCAGATGCTACTCCGATCCGTCTGTCAGTCTCTTGCTCCATTCTCCCCTCACTCATGAATAAGACCCCAAGATACTTAAACTCCTCCACTTGGTACAGGAGCCTGTCCCCAACCCAGAGAGGACAATCCATCTTTTTCTGGCTGAGGACCATGGACTTGGACTTGGAGGTGCTGATTCTCATCCCAGTCGCTTCACACTCAGCAGCAAACCATCCCAGTAAGACCTGCAGGTCACTGCTGGATGAAGCCACCAGGACAACATCATCTGCAAACAGAGAGATGAGATCCTGTGGTCACTGAACATGACAGCCTACGTTTCCTGGCTGAAATCCTGTCCATAAAAATTATGAACAGGATCGATGACAAAGGGCAGCCCTGGCGGAGTCCGACCGAGTGTTGCCACTTGTTTTATTGTACCAAATAATTACAAACATTTTGTAAAATATGCACATCTTTGTGGATTTTAAAATGCAAACAAATAAAATTTCTTTGTGTTTCATTTTTATTACCAAAACAGAAAATAGGCCAAATTATTTTCAGCTTTGCATTTGTTTCTAGTGAAATTGTGGCAACAGAAAAGTGGTGATTATCAGATTTCTGAAATATGAGTAGGGTTGCCAACTGTCCCGGTTTAACCGGGACATCCCATTTATTGGGCTAAATATGTTTGTCCCAAGTGGGATGTGCGTTGTCCCGTATATTCAAGGCTGCCTTAATGAATGGTCTAAGCTGGGCTGAAACCCAGGGGCCTATGAAGATCAGGGCCTATCATGAGCCAATGAAAAAGATCACATTGTTGTTTACTGGTCAAATTCTATGTCCATCACTTAATATTCATGTGTGGCTGCTGACTGGTCAAATTTACAAATGCCCCACATGGGTACCCATAACAATAACCTGTCAGAGGTAAGAAGTGATTAGCTTGGTCAAAATGTCTGGAAAAAAGTTTGAAAGTGAAGCTCATAAAATTATTGAGAGGGAAAGAGCTTGGGGAAAATGAATTGTTCAAAAAATCCCGAAGCGTAAAGGATTTTTCTAAGCTGGAGCATCAAGTGGAGGAGGCTGGTCATTACTGCACCCAGGAGACAGGTGGGCCATTAAAGTCCTCAACTGGAGGAGAAGGGAGAAGAAAGGCAGGATTGCTTACATCAGACAGCTGTGTATGGGACAGTGGACTCTGAACTTGGTAAAAAGTAGACTGGATCAAACATGCATCCATAGAATATGACGATATTCATGCGCTGGACGTAAAGGATGTAATGAAGGATTTTTCTTCAAAGAAGGCCAGAAGAAAAAAAACTTCTAAAAAGGTAAGACATGCTATTTGCAGCTTTCCAGTCACATGTGCAGGTTTTCCATTGTTGCTGTTGTGCTTCTTTGAATCAGGAATACTTCACTGATGTAATTTTAATGCCAAAGGCAGTATCTGTCATACAATATCCTAAATCAAGGCTTTATGCTTATTTTTTCTCTTACAAGATAATTTTGACAAGACAAAAATTTCTTTTTGTTGTGCAGTTTTCTGTTACATTTTAGTTGTTTTACAAAGATTTTTACTTGTTTTAAGCAATTTAATCTTACTTTGTTGGCAGATATTTTTTTTTCTAATTTTAACTAGAATTATCCATTGCCAGAATATTTTTTTTGTTTCTTTCAATTAAAATTATCTGCCAACAGAGCAAGAAAATTTGACCTATCAAATTACGTAAAACAAGTTAAAATGGTTGGAGAGCATGTGAAATTTTCTTACACAGAAACTGCATAGCAAGAATAAATATCTTGTCAGACAAAAAACAAGCATAAACAGCCTTAATTTATTTCATTTTACTTATTTTTGACTTTTTGCAGCATAGTTGTGTTTTCTAGTTGAAAGCTGCATCATTTCTCAAAGAGAAAGAGTGGCTCAGGAGGTAGAGCAGGTCGCCCAATAGCCGGAAGGTTGGCAGTTGATGTCCCACTCCCCCCATCTTGCTGTTGTGTCCTTGGGCAAGACACTTTATCCACCTTGCCTCCAGTGTGTTCATGGTTCATGACACTCATGTATGAATGTGAATAAATGTTGGGTGGTGGTTGGAGAGGCTGCTGGCATGGATTGGCAGCCCTGTTTCTGTCAGTCTTCCCCAGGGTAGCTCTGACTACAGAGGTAGCTTACCACTATCATTGTCTGTGGAGTGAAAGAATAATGGACTCATTGTAAAGTGACTTTGGGTGTAATGAAAAGTGCTATATAAATGCAATCCATCATTAAAAACATAGCTATTACACATTTTTAAACTGAGATTCTGTATTCTGTAAAATTTCTAGGTATACAGTGTGTTTTTTTTTCCCCTTGTAGTATTCAACACGGCATTGAATACCAGTATTTTAAAGGTATTTTCAAAGTAAAAAAAAATCCCAATATTAGGACAACACCACTGTCCTCAACATCACGGCACCGAGCAATAGTTAAAACCCTCTGTCCCTTGTTTGGTTGTGAAAAAGTTGGCAACCCTAGATATGAGTGTCAACCACAGATGTGTTGTGTGATTGGCAGCAACTAAGTAGAGGTTACTTGCAGAGTTGGAGGAGACAACAAAGCTTCATCCTGCTAATAGACCAGCAAGAGGGGTGGTGGACCATGTTTGTCACAGATGCTGCTTTTTTTTTTTCACTTGTCTCTTCGGGATTTCTGCAGAACAATGTGAAATTGCAGTGTGTGGAAAATCAGCACAGCCAGGTCCTAAATACTGAATTTGCGTGACACAGTCAGCTCATGTTATGTTTGCTCATGATGTCCTCCAGCATGCCATCAGTTTAAGCTACGGTCACAAATGTCCTTATGAATGGCTTTGAACACTGTATGAACTATTTGTGGACCCTTTTGTAGGAGAATCCAGCATTTGTAGACCATAAGTTTGTAGCCAGGTCGATGGTCTTGTCCAAGATTTATATGAACACCCAATGAAAACCCCTCATTGCAGGGTGGCCGTACAAATGCCATAGGAACAATATAAGAACTACACAAGATGTTGGCTGTAAGTCTGTCTCAAGAACACCTTAAGTTGCTCTTGACCTTACAGCGATCGTAGGAAACGCAGTACAAATCCCCGTTAGTATGGAGATTTGTACAGCATGCATAAAGCGGTAGTGAGGTGCTCAAAAGGTGGAAGTATATCATTCATGCGACATTTGTGCCTACAAAATATAATATATAGAAAGCTGTAAGATATTCCTACCAATGACTTGAGAGTGCCATGAGTTGCACAAAAATGTTCATGCCCTTAGATAGGTCCCAAGGTACCCTTACAAAGAATGTAAGAACTCTAGCACCATCATACAACAGAAAAGCACCTCATTTCTCAAGAATGCCTGAAGTCACTCTTGCGAATTGAATGGCAGCCTTAAGAAACTATGCCCCCCTCCATGAATGTCTGTGAACTCCAGAATTCATAGGAACTTGGAGATTCTTACAAACCCATCATTTGTAAGAATCTTTGTGGCCGTAGTTTGAGGCATGACAATAGAACCAGCTTGGGCTGACAGCATTTACAAAAAATATTTTCAGGGGTATTTAAGTAAGGTTGTGCTGCTTTGGCAGATGTAGTGGAAAGTTGGTTCCTGCATAAACTTCGAGGTGTCGGATAATGATGATTATTGGAAAGATATAGGGCACCAACTGACATCTGAGTAGACCTCCCCATGGCAACCCCCTCATGTTTATGTTAAAAGTGGGACATATAACAGTGGTGTGGCTACAAATGTGGCACTGTGGTAATCATGTCACTGAGAGATGGAGACAGACATGGGTGAGAGTGGGAGAAGCTCACTGAGGAATGATCAACACCAAACATGCTGATGAAAGAGCTTGGCTGCACCTTCAGACGCCTCGCCTGGTGAATACATTCAGATGGGCATGAAGAAGAAGTGCTGCAGTGGTGACAGCACATACATTTATGGAGCTGTAACTCACATTAGACAAACAAATAGCAGCAATCACATTATTCAGCTGTCTTATCTGCATGTGGGAATGGTGTAGACATTTTAAACTGCACACACACAACCTGATTAGCTTTGAAGTTTGTTTAATTCATTGAAATAATAAAAGTTCTCTCAAATTTCCTTCAGTTTTTCATTATCTGACAAAGTCATTTGACAATGTTTAGGCAATTATTTAAACAGCTATGTCCTTGGTGGTTTCTGAATGTTACTCACCTAACAAAGGACTTTACACTAGTTACAATCACCCCTTCAGGATCAGGGATCGGTTATACAAACGGGAATCATATTTGATCTGAAACTGAAGGAGACATATTTTGCCCTTTCTCCACATGTTGAAATTTTTTTGGCCAATACACTTACAAAAAGACAAAGTCTATTCAGAGATTTCTAACTCCTTGGTTCAACACAGAAACTTGTAGCTTAAAACAAAAGACTCGTCAATTAGAAAGAAAATGGCGCTCCACTAAATTAGATGAAATCTATTTAGGATAGAGAAATCATCTTGTAATTTATAAAAAATCTCTTACGAAAGCTAGAACAAGTTATTATTCTGCATTAATAGAAGAGAACAAGAATAATCCCAGATTTATTTTCAGCACTGTAGCCAGGCTGACAAAGAGTCAGGACTCTGTAAAACCTAGCATTCCCTTAGAGCTTACTAGTCAGGACTTTATGAACTTCTTCAATAATAAAATTTCACTATCAGAGATAAAATTAGTCAGATTCTTCCCACTGTTAACTTAAATAGAGTAACTACTACAATTCCTTCAATGGATATCTGTTTGGATGAGTTTATTCCAATTGACTTTTTAGAGTTAGATAAAACAATTTCCTCATCCAAGCCTTCAACTTGTCTTTTAGACCCTATTCCTACCAGGTTATTTAGAGAAGTCTTCCCATTTACTGGTAGCTCTATTCTTCAAATAATCAATTCTTCATTAACATTAGGCCATGTACCGGAGGCTTTCAAAACTGCTGTAATTAAACCCTTACTTAAAAAGCCAAACCAGGAACGAGGAGTTTTAGCTAATTGTAGACCAACCTCTAATCTGCCTTTCATTTAAAAAAATCTTAGAGTTGTTGCTACGCAATTATTCAACCACTTGCATTGAAATCTTTTATTTGAAGAGTTTCATTCTAGGTTTAAAATTCATCATCGTACTGAAACAGCTTTAGTGAAGGTCACTAATGACCTCCTCATAACATTTGATAATGGACTTGTTTCTGTACTTGTCCTTTTGGACCTTAGTGCAGCTTTTGATACTCTCGATCATAATATTTTACTTGAGAGACTATAACACCTTGTTGGACTTAATGGAATTTCATTACAGTGGTTTAGATCTTATTTTTCTGATAAGTTCCAGTTTGTTCATGTCAATAATGAGTTTTCTTCCAACTCAAAGCTCAGTCATGGAGTTCCACAGGGATCTGTGTTAGGGGCTATTCTTTTTAGTTTATATATGCTTCTGCTAGGCAACATTATCAGAAAGCACTGTATACATTTTCATTGTTATGCAGATGACAAACAATTATAATCATCAACGAAGCCAGATGATAGTAATAAATTAGCCAAGTTAGAGACCTGTCTCAAGGAAATCAAAGCTTGGATGACTTGCAGTTTCTTGCTATTAAATTCAGATTAGACAAGTCATTTTAGTTGGTCCACAAAACCTTTGAAATACCTTTCCAAATCAAACTCTTAGTTTTGATGCAGTTACTCTTTCTCCTAAAAGTTAAGTGAGGAACATTGTAGTTTTTTTTAATCAAGATCTGTTTTTTGATTCGCATATTAAACTTGTTTCTAAGACTGCCTTCTATCATTTGCATAAGATTGCCAAGATTAGGAGTATCTTGTCTCAGAATGATGCTGAGAAACTGATCCACACTATATTTAGCATTAGATTAGATTAATGTAACTCTTTATTATCAGGCTGTCCTAAAACATCTTTAAAAAAGTCTTCAGCTTATCAAAAATGCTGCAGCAAGAGTTTTAACAGGTACTAGAAAGATAGATCACATCTGTCCGGTTATGGCTTCCCTTCACTGGCTTCACATTGAATTTAGAATGAAGTTTTTTTTTTTTTTTTTGTTACTTATTTGTACCCGTAGGTAGATTTGGTTTGCAGTCTGGTGACAAGCCACCGGCTGCTGGTCGCTGCGTGCGCGAGCGCCCTAAACCTACATGTTTTTGGTATGCGGGAGGAAACCGGAGAAATCCCGGAGTAAACCCACGCAACACGGGGAGAACATGCAAACTCCACACAGCTCACTGTTGGTCGGGGGCTGGAATCGAACCCACGATCTCATGATCCCCGTGATCCCCCGGCCAAGGGTAAAACTGTGCTGCCACAGTGCTAAACCACTGCGCCACCGTGCAGCCCAGTTTAAAATCCTTCTTCTCACTTACAAAGCTCTAAATAATCAGGCCTCTTTTTATTTAAAAGATCTGATACTACCCTATCATCCCAACAGAGAACTACACTCCCAAAATGCAGAATTACTTGTAATACCTAGAATATCCTAAAGTACAATGGGAGGCAGAGCCTTCAGTTATCAAGCTCCTCTCCTTTGAGAACCAGCTTTCAATCTGGATTCTGGAGTCAGACTCGATCTCTGTTTTCAAGAATAGGGTTAAAACCTTCCTTTTTGATATAGCCTATAGTTAGGGTGGGATCAGGTGCCCCTGAACCCTCCCTTAGTTATGCTGCTAATAGGTTTAGACAGTCGGGGGAACTCCAATATTCTTGGGGGGGGGGGGGAAAGCTGGGCGCAACCATCAGCTGCACCTGAGCTCGCCTCGCCATGTTCCACTCCTGCCAGTGACTGTGACCCTGTTCCTCTTCTATCTGAGTCTTCTCTCAGGGTCACGGAAAACTGTCCAGCTATGCCAGAGGTCTCCGTGGGTTTGGGTCCACCACTTGAGGTCTTGAAGTCTTGAAGTCTCCCAGACTGGGTCACTGTCCCAGTCTGGGACCTCTGTGAGTGCTGCTCCCCCTCCCGCTGAGGTCGTTGTGGAGGTGCCGTCCAACCCTGGGACCTCTGAGGGTGCAGTTCCTCCTCAGTATGGGTCTCCGTGGGTGCTACCTCCCAACTTGAATCCCACGTGAGTGCGGCGCTCCAATGTGTGCCCACTGTGGGTGCTACGCTCCTGCCAGGGGGCCATCGTGGGTGCAGCTCTGTCCCAGTCTGGGGCCACCGAGGGTGCCGCAATGCCTCAGTCCGGGGCCACCGAGGGTGCTGCTATTCCCCAGTCAGGGGCCACCAAGGGTGCTGCTACGCCCCAGTCTGGGGCCACCGAGGGTTCAGCAATGTCCTAGTCCGGGGCCACCCAGGGTGCCGCAACGCCTCAGTCCAGGGCCACCCAGGGTGCCGCAACGCCTCAGTCCAGGGCCACCCAGGGTGCCGAAACGCCTCAGTCCAGGGTCACGGAGGTCATTGCGCCTATGCCCAAGGCTGCGGCGGGTCCTCTGTACAAATCCAGGTCCATCATGGTTCTTCTCCCACCATCTTCCTCATCGGGTGCCCATTGTCCGTGTCCAGCGGTCTGCGGTGAGCACTGGTTCCAGCTGCCGCTTCCAGGAGGAGTTGTGTGATGCTCCATGACCCACTGGCCCAGAGACGCAGGGAGACCACCCGAGCCTTCTTGGTTGCTTGGGTGGCTTTGAAGTCCTGGAAGACAACCCAATGGACTCATTCATCCATTTTGGTGGCTTTGGAGACTTGGTAAGCCGCCAGACCTTTTCCACCTGGTGGTCGGGTGGAGCCGGGACTCTGGGAGGCCACCTGAACTGATCCATTGTTTAACTTGTTTCACTTGATTTTTTGGCTGATTTTTTTTTTTTTTTGGTTAATTTTGTGATCATGCTTGCTTGTTTTGTTGGGTTTGTGTCTCTCCCTCCAGTCCTGGATGCCCCCACCACCCTCCTGGGGTCTGTTTTTGGTAGTCATTTCTTTTTTGGGGGTGGGTGGGGGGGTGTAATTTCTTCCCTTGTTATTACGGTGGGGTGTCTAGGGTCCACCTTTTAAGGGAGGGGCACTGTAATGATGCCGAGCATGGGTCTGTGCCACTCTCAGGTCTTTGTGGTTTTTCTCTTTTTCTGTATTTGTATTTAGTCTTGATTTTTCATCCATTATGTTTCGTACTTTTATTTTGACAGCAGAGTCTGTGACTTCCTGCTGTCAAGTCTTTTTATTGCAATTCAATTCAATTCAATTCAACTTTATTTATATAGCACCATTACACAACAACAGTCATCTCATAGCACTTTCAACTGTAGGGGAAACCCCCACAATTGCAGAAAGACCCCAGCAATCAGGCGATCCCCTGTGAGCAAGCACTTGGCGATGGTGGAGAGGAAAAACTCCCATTTAACAGGAAGAGACCTCCAGCAGAACCAGGCTAAGGGAGGGGCAGTCATCTGCTGCGATTGGTTGCGGGGTGAGGGGATAGAGAAAAAGAAAACAAGAAAAGAACAGACATGCAGAGAGCAAACAGCATGATGGGAACTCAATCTATGGGAGAGAACAAATAGATGTTAACACCAGAAGTCCCAGAGAGGGGCCATTTGGCCTTTTTACCTAGAAAACCCATAAGGGGACCAACAAGAGGCCACAAGAGGGCCAACTTCTGGGACTTCGGACCAGCAAAAATATTTCATTGAGAGTGAAGAAAGGAGTGAAGCCCAGTGCATTATTGGAGGTCCCCCGGCTGTCTAAACCTATTAGCAGCATACCTAAGGGAGGGTTCAGAAACACATGATCCCTCCCTAATTATAGGCTATATCAAAAAGGAAGGTTTTAACCCTATTTGTCTTGAACCGAGCCTGTGTTCTCCTGCTGGCTTGGTTCTGATCATTCTTGGTCTTATGTTGTGTTTTGAGTTCTCTCCTGTGTCTTATTTCTATGTTTGTGGCCACTGCTCAGGCCGGCGATTGTTAGGCAGCCGTTTGACCCACTTTCTGGTGGGTGCTGTTTAACATTTGCCTGTCCGACCACGCCCCCTTCTCTCTGACAGTCAGCTGGTTTGACCCAGTAATTATCTTTCCCGCACCTCGCCCAGGTGTTCCCAATTTGTTAGGCCAGTGGTATATGTACTTAAGCAGCTCTTTGCTAGTCAAACACTGCTGGACCATTATACGCGTCACACGGTCATTTCCCATGGTGTGACATCATGTCACCGAAGGACTTATGGTTTGTGCTCGCTGGGAGATTGGGATGATCCGGACTCTCCAGCGGACGAGGAGTGGGCGAAGCTGCTCGCCGCAGTCAACCGCCGGGTTGAAGAGGAATGCCTGGGGAGAGGAGGAGACGTCCCGAAGGCCGCTGGGGAGGCCCAATGCTAGGAGAATAGGCAAGTTTTTAGCCAAAGTCAAATTCCTTGTATGTGTTGTGCATACTTGGCCAATAAAGCTGATTCTGATTCTGATTCTGATTCTGATTCTGAAGTGTTTTCTCATTCAACTCTTCCTGTTGATGAACAATTTTGCCTGCCTCCTGGCGAGGAGACTTGGGGTATGCAGTCCCCTGAGCACTCCGCCCCAGCGGCACATAGTGTTCCCTCACCCGACCTCATCCAGCCTCCTTTGTGTGCCCCTGCAAGCTTGCCCGTGTGTGTTGCTCCCCTGGGTAGTGGCCCAGGAGGAGGCAACGTGCATGTGGAAGTCAACTCTCCAACCTGTGATGGGAGAATAGACAGAACACGTTTTGTGCCGTTATTTCACACAGAGGAGTTTATTCTTCCCATGTATATAGCTTTTAACTTGTTCAAATATTTATATCTTAAACAATAACCCATGAATTTACATTTAAATTAATCATTTTAAGCTCATATTTGTACAGTATGTGGTGTTATTCTTAACAATGCACTGACCTGGCCACTGTGTAGCTAATACACTTTTACAATAGTATTCCTGGTATTCGGTAATACACACGAAATATGCACACTTGGTGACAAATAAAACCAGTAAATGTCATACTGTATGAAAACCATTTCATAAATGTCTTTAAATAAAGTAATCAAATGGTTCCTAACATGTGAGCAGATTTCACTCTTGTGGCCCGTCCCATACACTCGATCATTAACATTAGCAGGTAAGCTTATACAACACCACATCAACTTGAACAGAAATACCCTTACACACCCATTTTTCGCCTCACACTTATTACAATATAATCTCGGACATCTTAGGACTCTTACAGTTTATATTGCACTCTTGAATTATTAGTGTTTACCAACTTGTGATAGGAGAATAGACAGAACACGTTTCGTGCCGTTATTTCACACAGAGGAGTTTATTCTTCGTCCTCTGGTGCGCGAGTCTACTCTCTATCATTGTGCGACATGCACCATCTATTGGTCGGTGTACGGAACTGCACCCAACTCACATGAGTTATAATGGAACCAGATGGATTACAAATGCATTGTAGAAAAATAAAACAATTAAAGAATAAAATAAAAATTGTAGGGGTGCCTGTTTTTTTAAAATTTTTTTAATCCAAATGTCTTTTTAGCACCTTTTACATAACTATTAACTATTTCCAAGCCTCTACACTCTCCCCCACTTCAAATAAATGTCTCCCGACATTTCATGTTCTAGGGTGACTTAATGCATGAGAGTGTACCAGTTATAACCATAGGACTGAGGTTGGGTGGGGTATTGGAATGGCATATAGTTTTGAGTTAGCGGCACAGGGGTAGGGAGTAAGAGAGGTCTTACGTCTGCAGTCCAAGGCTGGTACGATGGCTGTCCCAGGACGTCGTAGGTCAGTCTCTCTACTGGCCTTGCTCTCCGCTGTGACCTTCTCAGTTCCTCCTGTTCTCCATTATCTCCATCCATCACCTCCACTTGTCCTTGACATTCTTCCTGCAGCAAAGCTGGTCCATCCATTTGCTTCTCAGCATCCCGCTGAACGGGGACCGGTTCCTGTCTTACTGGTGGGCAGAACTCTCTAGCTGTTGCACAAAGCCTTTGCTGATTATGAGGATTTTGCTCTGGCATGACAGGTACTGGTTGCTGAGTGTTTTGTTCTGGGAGATTTGAGGCATTTTGCTGGGGATTTACGAGTCTGTAACATGGGATTTGGCTACGGAGGTTGTAGCGGTAAGTATTTTCCTCTTCTTCCTCCGAGCTGTCATTGTCTGTGTTGTCAGTGTTGGGATTTGTCTCTGTCTTCTTCTTTCATTTCTGTTTTGTCTTTTCTTTTGCAGGCAGTTCTTCTTCTAAAGGTAAGTCATTTACAGGCAACAACAGGTTTCTGTGTAACACTCGCATCACTTTGCTGCCTCTCTCTGCTTGTACTTTATAGACTGGTCCATCTCACACTCTCTCAACTACGCGATGTACTGCTGACTCCCAGTAAGCGCGCAGTTTCTCTGGGCCTCCTCTTTCAGAGAGGTTTCTGACCAACACCCTGTTGCCTGGTTGGAGTGTGACACCTTTTAAGCGTTTGTCGTACTGCTTTTTGCCTTTATCTGAAGACTTTTGACTGTTGTCTGCAGCGATTTTGTAAGCAACACGCATCCTATCAGCCCACTTTTTAGCGTAGGTTTGATGGTTGTGTGTGTCAGTGTCTTTTGTCTGGTTCAATAGTAGCTCTACATGCAACCTTGGGACTCTGCCATATAAAAGGAAAAATGGAGAATAGCCTGTTGACTCGCGTCTTGTACAATTGCAAGCATGTACAATTTGGGGTAGGTGATCCTTCCATTCACTTTTTTTCTCCTCCTGTAAGGTACGAAGCATTTGGAGTAGTGTACAATTCAGGCGCTCCATGGGGTTGCACTGCGGATGGTATGGAGTGGTTCGTGAGTGAGAAATTCCAGACAGTTGTTGTAATCTGTGGAAGAGACTGTTTTCAAACTCACGTCCCTGATCGTGATGCAACTTCTCAGGGTACCTGAAACGAGGAATAAAATCCTGAAATATCTTTTCTGCAGCTGTTTTGCCTGATTTATTCCTTGTAGGGTATGCCTGTGCGAAACGAGTGAGATTACTTCTCTAATTGACTCATCGTCTTGTTGAGCAGCATTGATGTCTTTAGGTGTCATGCTCAAAACACTGTCAGTTGGCACATTGTTGTCATTAGAACTCAGTTGTAGCGCAGCTATCCATGGCACATCACTGTTTTGTGCTGCCTTGCTCCCTTGCCACACTGCGGACACTACTTCCGGTAAAACTGTTTCTGTGAACTCATTCATTTGCTCTTGCAGATCTAAGGGGTGTCTGGACAACATATCTGCATCTGTATTCCTTTTCCCTGGCCTATACTTGATATCAAAATAGAAGTCAGCCAACTCCCCAACCCACTTATGACCTACTGCATTCGACCTGGCTGAACTGAGGACATAGGTTAAAGGATTGTTATCTGTATAGACAGTAAAAGTCGGTGCATAATACAGATAGTCACGGAATTTGTCGCAGATGGCCCACTTGAGAGCTAGAAACTCTAGTTTACCGGAATGTAAGTGATAATTTTTCTCGGTAGGTGTGAGACTTCTGGATCCATAGCCAATCACCTTAAGTTTGTTTTCTTGTTTTTGGTATAAGAGGACTACCAGGCCTTTGTTTGACGCATCAGTATGCAGTAAAAATGGAAGGTCCAAATTGGGATAGGCTAGAATGGGAGGATTAGTCAGAATGTCCACAAATCTTGACACAACTTCCTGATGTTCACTGGTCCATATTATTGGTGTGCGAGAAGGAAGCTGTTTTTTGTCTCCTTTCTTTGTTTGTCTTTTACTCCTTTTTGGTGCTGGTTTATTGTCATCGCTTGTTTCATTAGTGCTCTGGAGGAGTTCGAACAAGGGTCTTGCCAGATGTGAAAAACCTTGAATAAATGATCGGTAATAATTGAGAAAACCCAGTAACGTTCTGAGTTCTCTGACTGTGCGAGGTTTCTTGTCTTTCAGAGTAAACACAGCATCCAAGTCTTTTGGGTCAATCTGGACTCCTTCTCCCGACACTAGTCTACCCAGGTAGCGTACATGGTTTTTGAACAGTTCACATATGGCTGGCCGAAGTTTTATGCCGTGTTGTCGCATTTTGCACAAAACTTGTTTAAGGTGTTCTACGTGCTCATCAAAGGTTTTGGAGTAACACAGTACATCGTCCAAGTAAGGCATGCAACACTTGTCTCTGATCCCTTCTAACACCCCCTCCATACACCTTTGGAATGCGGCCGGTGCGTTTGACAACCCGAATGGAACCCACACCCACTCGTATAGTCCCCAGGGTGTGCTAAAAGCAGTTAAATGTCTTGACTCCTCACTTACAAAACCCTGATGGTAGGCACTTCCCTGATCCAATATGGAAAACCAGGAGTTACCCCCAAGACTGTCCAGTAGATCTTGTATCCGTGGTAACGGTTGCCTGTCAGGTATGGTTTTTCGGTTCAGCTCACGAAAATCCACACACTAGCGCAAAGTATTGTCCTTTTTACACACACACACTACTGGTGACGAGTTTTTTGACACTGATTTTCTGATCCAGCCCCTGCTTAAAAGGTTTTGAACATACTCCTTCACCTCTTTATACAGTGGTCTTGGAATGGAGTCGTAACTTTTCTGCACGGGTGTGTTGTCAGTGGTGTTGATTTTTAGCTGTAGTCCAGGAATACATCGAATGTCTCCTTCATCATGAGCAAACACATCAGACTGTTCATAGAGCATCTGCCGAACCACCTCCCGATCACCCTCTGAGAGATTGACATTAGGGTGCCATCTCAGGTGTGAGGGAGCAGTGCTTAATGTTTCTTCACCCTCACCTTGACTGTCACCTGTCACTTGAGCAGAGTGACAAAATGGCTTGTCTGTAGTTTTGGTTGCATTTTCAGCACTGGAACAAACATTTACAGGTTTGTATTCAGTGATCTCTGAAATAAGTCCTAAAACAGTCTTTGGATTTAGAAAAATGTTGTGCTTTGTTGAGTTTTGGATTGGGATTTTGACAGTTTTTGAAGCACCAGCGGGTACATCAATAAGAGCTGGGAATAACTCCAATCCATCCGGTAAGTTACATTTCACAGCTGGCTCAAACAACATTTCTTCTCCTCCAGGAAATGCTCTGATGTGACATTTTACCATACAGATTTGGCTACTGTGAACAGTGAGTCCTTTTTTCCCCAATTCTCACCACTGGACTTTCTGGTTCATTTTCTATTGACTTGGTGTGGACAACAGAGATGAGTGATTCAACATTACCTTTCTGGACCTTTAAAGTCTCCGACAGTAAGCCCACTAAGCTAATATCGTCACTTTGTTCACTGTTTGCCATGATTATCTCTTGGATCACGTTAAAACCCAGCAGCAGGGGGCTTAAACGCTGCTGACTGACAAGCATTGGAACATACAAGGATACAGAACCATACTGTGAACTTGTGATCTCGAGCAGGACATCTATCCACCCCTCGAACGGAACATCCGTTCCATTGGCTGTGGTGATTTCGAGTGGATGGCCTGGGAGTAGGCTCTCGAGTGGCTGTATTTTCACATTTGGTAAGGCTGCATGTACCCATGACTTTTCAACAATGCTTACTTGTGCCCCACTGTCCAATAACATCTGTAGGTTTACTCCATTTAACTGGCAACTGATCATACACCTACCGCCAATGAGCTGTGCCACACGCTTTGTGTTGGGTAACTTTTGGGACTTGGCAGTAGTCTGTTCGGAGTTCAGTCTTTTAGTGTTGTGGGACTCTGATGGTGGTTCAGTCACTGGTGGTCCCTCCCCAGCGACCTCCTCCAGTTTCCCTATACATTGCTTTTCTGAAGGCAACCTATAGCTCTGTGCCCCTCCTTTCCACATCGAAAACAGTGTGTGCAGCGCTCAGTCTCTTGGGCGATACACTTTTGGCACTTTCCTTTCACTGCAGGTTTCAGTGCTGGCTGTTTAGGGACAGGTGCTGTGGGACTGGTGTTTATTGCATTTACCATTGGGGTTAGGGCCTTTTCTAAACTCTTGGTTAGGGAGGAGACCTGTGCCGTAAGCTCCTGGATAGCTACACGATTAGCTTGGACTTCAGTGTGCATTTTAATAGAGCTTTGATCTGTCTCTACCTGTACGACATTAACACTGGTGACTTTCTGTTTGTGACTTTGTCCCAACCTACTTAATCTCTGTCTCTTCACTAACAGAATTTGCTATGAGCTCCAGGATGGAGTCATCTGTGACACTGGTGTTGGAGATGTGAGGTTTAAGGTCTCTCCTGACATAAGAGTATTTTTCATTCAAACCCTGATACAGTGAATGGATAAACACACCTTGTACCAACTTGTTGTCATAATTAAACCCACTACTGTTTTTAGATGCAGTCAACACACGCTGTTTTAGCCCCATTAGTCTATACATAAACTGTTGTGGTGTTTCTTTGTCATTTTGCTTAGCATTACTCAGCTCCTGAAATAATTCATTGCTGCTTTTCTCATGTAGATGTGTCCTTAAGAGACATTTTAACTCAGCTACAGTAAGGCTATCTTTGGTTACAAGCATATCTTTAAAGGTACCAGGCTTAATTATCTTAAACACCGTTCTGATAATCTCAGCCTCTGTGAACCCTTCATTTAGCCCTTAATCAAGCTGTTTGCACAAGTTATTGTAACTCAAATCAGAATCAAAATCAGAGATTTGACCATAAATCTTGTACTCTCTACGTGGCAACAGTGACGTAAGTTCAGTCAGTCTGACTAACCCTGGGTCACGAACTACAGATGGTGATGTTGGATGGTTCTTCCTTGATGGTGCTGCAGCTCCAGTGGTCACAGGAACTACTATGACCGGATCATCGTCGGGTGACACCTCTGTATCCACTTCTCCAGCTGCTGTGGGCCCTTGCAGTTCAATGATGAGGTCACGGAAAGCAAGCAGGCGAGACATCCCCTGGTCCTCAAGGCTCTTCAGCTGTGGACTTCTCAGCGAGTCAACAATGAAGTCAAAGAGTTCCACTTCGGTCGATTCTGCACCTGGCAAATCTTCTCCCGCCTCATCCTTGAATGACTCAGCCAGCTTGTAAAGAACGTTTCTGCAGCGGGCAATGGTCAGCTGGCGAAGCTCTTGCTGGATTTCCCATCTCAGGTCATGTAGAGAGGACATGGCTGTGGTTTCCTGTAGTCAGTCGCTTAGGTCGATGGCTCAGGAACAGGTGGTCAGCATCCCTTGGTTCTTCAATGATTAGTGCCAGACCGATAGGTGGCGCTAATCCTGGATGAGCCCCCAAAATTGTTGCTCCCCTGGGTAGCGGCCCAGGAGGAGAAAACGTGCATGTGGAAGTCAACTCTCCAACCTGTGATGGGAGAATAAGACAGAACACGTTTCGTGCCGTTATTTCACACAGAGGAGTTTATTCTTCCCATGTATATAGCTTTTAACTTGTTCAAATATTTATACCTTAAACAATAACCCATGAATTTACATTTAAATTAATCATTTTAAACACTGTCATAAATGTACAGTATGTGGTGTTATTCTTAACAATGCACTGACCTGGCCACTGTGTAGCTAATACACTTTTACAATAGTATTCCTGGTATTCGGTAATACACCCGAAATATGCACACTTGGTGACAAATAAAACCAGTAAATATCATACTGTATGAAAACCGTTTCATAAATGTCTTTAAATAAAGTAATCAAATGGTTCCTAACGTGAGCAGATTTCACTCTTGTGGCATGTCCCACTCGATTATTAACATTAGCAGGTAAGCTTATACAACAACACATCAACTTGAACAGAAATACCCTTACAAACCCGCTTTTCACCTCACACTTATCAAAATATAATCTCGGAGATCTTAGGACTCTTACAGTTTATATTGCACTCTTGAATTATTAGTGTTTACCAACCTGTGATAGGAGAATAGACAGAACACGTTTCGTGCCGTTATTTCACACAGAGGAGTTTATTCTTCGTCCTCCGGTGTGCGAGTCTACTCTCTATCATTGTGCGACATGCACCATCTATTGGTCGGCGTACGGAACTGCACTCAACTCACATGAGTTATAATGGAACCAGATGGATTACAAATGCATTGTAGAAAAATAAAACAATTAAAGAATAAAATAAAAATTGTAGGGGTGCCTGTTTTTTTTATTTTTTTTATCCAAATGTCTTTTTAGCACCTTTTACATAACTATTAACTATTTCCAAGCCTCTACACGTGGAAACCAGGTCACTTGAGGGGGGAGGGATTGAAGGTTCTGGAGGATCCTGCCCATGGGTCAGCAGAGAGGTTGCCTTCGGCCATCATGCCAGAGGAGCCAGGGGCGTGGAGGCCGGAACACCAGATCACCAGGACTGCAATACCATCAAGCCTGTTGCAGGGACTGCCGCAGCAGAGTCATCCCCTGGACCAGACCTCCAGCCGACGGGACCAGGACCGTCGGCGGCGGCAGCGTCGGAGTCCTGGACGGCGGTAGAGCTCGAGCTCAGGCAAGTTATCGCTCCTGTAGTTTATTCGCCTATGATCGAGAGATCTTGTTTGGCTCTTGGGGAGGAGAGTCGGGTTTGGCTCCCGGCCACACCTGGGCTCCCCTTGCCGGGCTCTGCCGCTGCCGGTGACCCTAACCTTTCCTTCGCTCCCATGCCTGTCGAGCCCCTCACTAGGGTTGCCGGAGAGGAGCTGCCACCACCGGGGTTGCCTACAGATGATGACAGGAGACTGGCGGTCCCAGAGGAGGTCAACAGGGGCACAGCACCAGGCGAGACAACGAAGTCGACGGACCCCAAGTCGCTGGAGTCCTTGACAGCGGTGGAGCCCGAGTTCAGGCAAGTGTGCTCCACTGTGTCATTACTGCACATGTCAGTGTCACACTACCTGACTCATGGCGAGGAGGGCCCGGGGCAGCTCGGAGTAGCCCTTGGGGCCACCTCACCGGGCTCTGCAGCTGCCAGCAACCCTGACCCGGTCTCTTTTTCTCTCCCTCTGGGTTCGGAGGCCCCTGCCAGGGTCACCGGAGAGCAGTTGACCTCGCCGAAAGCCACCGAGGATAGGGGTCCAGCACCAGGTGACATGAGAAGCACCACCTCCCTCGCTGGGGAGGCCACCGCGGGAGCAATGAGGCCCCCAATGGGGGTCACCGCTAGTGCAATGGTGCTCCAACCGGAGCCCATCGCAGGTGCAGCGATGACCATTATGGGTGCAGCCATGTCCCAGACTGGGACCATCACGGATGCTGCAAAGCCTCAGCCAGAGGTCACCGCGGGTGCTGCAGAGCCTCAGCCAGAGGTCACCACAGGTGCTGCAGAGCCTCAGCTGGAGGTCACCACGGGTGCAACAAGGCTCCCGCTGGAGTCCATCGTGGATGCAGTGGAGCTGGCCCAGTCAGGGTCCACCGCGGGTACAGCTGGGCCTCAAGCCGGGGTCACTGAGGGCACTGCAGATCGCCTTGAGGACACCGTGGCCCCCTTCTCCTCCCGGTCCTACCCCATGGGGTCCCCTCCCTCGGTCCGGTCACACACCAGCAAGTTGCCCAGTAGGCAGGCCACCTCCCACCTCATCCTGCCAGCCATGGTGGATGGACAATGCTGGCTGGCTGCCGGATGGATTGACTCCCCGGCTCTTGTGGTCCTTGTTTTCCGGCAGACCACCGGATTCTGTCCACCGGACATTTTGCCGGGCCTGGGACTCTGGGCGGCCTCCTGAGCCCCAACGCCCGTGGATTTGGGGGGGGGGGGTTAATGGTATACCCTGGGTAGGGTATTGTGTTCCCTCCTTTCCTGTTCCCCCTACCTCCTGGGTTCGTGTTGTTGGTTGCTGTTGCTCCTGGTGGTGGTGGTGGTGGGGTCTTTATGATGCTACCGTGGGTGTCTGGTATCCACCCCTGGGGGAGGGGGGGTCCTGTCATGAACCGAGCCTATGTTCTCCTGCGGGCTCGATTCTGATCATTCTTGGTCTTATGTTGTGTTTTCATTTCTCTCCTGTGTCTTATTTCTATATTTGTGGCCACTGCTCTGACCGACGATCGTTAGGCAGCCGTTTGATCCACTTTCTGGTGGGCGCTGTCTAACATTCGCCGGTCTGACCAAGCCCCCTCTTTCTGACAGTCAGCTGGTTGCCCCCGTAATTATCTTTCCCGCGCCTCGCCCAGGTGTTCCCAATTTGTTAGGCCAGCGGTGTTTGTACTTAAGCAGCTCTTTGCTAGTCAAACACCGCTGGATCGTTATACGAGTCACACAGTCGTTTCCCGTGGTGTGACCGTCATGTCACCAAAGGACTTATGGTTTGTGCTTACTGGGAGACTGGGATGATTCGGACTGGTCTGGCGCCGTGAGTACCTGTAGCGTTTCTGTGTGCAGTTGTGCTGCTACGGTGGTTTTGTTTCCTTGTGCTGCACAACTGCTACACTTTGGCACTGTTCTGCCCAGTTTTTCTCCCCATTCTGCCGAGCGTCCTGGAGGACTCTAAGTTAACCCGACCTGTCTTGTCATTTTGTGTGGTTTGTCTATCTGTGTTCAATAAATGTGTGGTTGGTGAAACCCTGTGCTTAAATCCTCCTTCATCCTTTTCTTCCTCCGTGCGCTGTGACAAGCAGACGGGGAAGTTTATGACACTATTCTTGAAAACAGAGATCGAGTCTGACTCCCGAATCCAGATTGAAAGCTGGTTCCACAAGAGAGGAGCTTGATAACTGAAGGCTTTGCCTCCCATTGTACTTTTGGAGATTCTAGGTATTACAAGTAATCCTGCATTTTGGGAGTGTAGTGCTTTGTTAGGATAATAGGGTACAATCAGATCTTTTAAATAAAAAGGGGCATCATTATTTAGAGCTTTGTAAGTGAGAAGAAGGATTTTAAACTTAATTCTAAACTCTATGGGAAGCCAATGAAGGGAAGCCATAACCGGAGAAATATGATCTCTCTTTCTAGTACCTGTTAAAACTCTTGCTGCAGCATTTTGGATCAGCTGAAGACTTTTTAAAGATGTTTTAGGACAACCTGATAATAAAGAGTTACAATAATCTAATCTAGAGCTAACAAAAACGTGGATCAGTTTCTCAGCATCACTCTGAGACAAGATGTTCTTAATCTTGGCAATATTACACAAAGGATAGAAGCAGTCTTAGAAACAAATTTTAATATGTGAATTGAAAAACAGATCTTGATCAAAAATAACTCAAAGGTTCCTCCCAGAACTATTCAGAGAAAGAGTAACTGCATCCAAACTAAGAGTTTGATTTAGAAATGTATTTCTAAGGTTTTTTTTGGACCAACTAGAATGACTTCAGTCTTATCTGAATTTAATAGCAGGAAATTACAAGTCATCCAAGCATTGATTTCCTTAAGACAGGCCTCTAACTTGGCTAATTGCTTACTGTCATCTGGCTTCATTGACAGGTAAAACTGTGTGTCATCTGCATAACAATGAAAATGTGTACAGTGCTTTCTAATAATGTTGCCTAACAGTGTCATATCCCGTGCTCGGGCTACACATCATTCCGGTCAGGCTTTGACAGCTGTGTTGTCATTCTGGCTCCCCGGGCTCTGATTGGTCAAACACTCGGGAGTTCCCTGCTGTCAGAGTCTGAGCAGCTGTGCTGCATTTGCGGTCATTAGCAGCCGGCTTTAAATGCCGGCGCCAGCGGCTGCATCTTGTGGCTGTCTCGTCAACATTCCTGTCAGGCATTCGTGTCAAGCATTCTTGTCAGTGTTCGTGTCAACGTCTCTTTAGTGTTCATCCATGATTCCTCTTTGATGTAAGTGTGTTTATTGTCACAGTTATCGTTCGTGTTCCTTGCCTTTTTCCTTGTCAAATGGTGAGCGAGCGTTCCTCGTCTCAGCCGTCATTTATCATTGTTTGGCTAATGGTTAATCTTGCTGCTCAGCCCATGTGGCTAGTTATCCTGTCCTACCCTTGCCTTGACCTGTAAATAAACCTAAGTGCAACTTAACTGGTCTGTGGCATCTTATGCTGGCTCGTGAGGGCCAGACGTGACAGTAGACAGCCGCCAGAAGGAGACGCCGTTCACAGTAAGTTGCATTCAGGAGAACTCTGCTCTTTCCTGTCTGGGTACGGCCTACTGGAATTATGCCGTTGTGGAGGGGTCGCACTCGGGGTTCCAGCGACCAGCTGACCGAGGTGCTGGAGCAAGTGGATGAAATCCTCATCGCCGCCTCCGACCTCGATCTTAATCCTGATACCCTCATCGCCCCTCCCCTCCTTGGCTATCAGCCCAATGTACACTGGTACCTAGACTGGGCTGAGGACGTGCTCGACCAACTGCCTCCCCGCTACGACAACCACCCAGAAGTCGACGCAAGGAGACTTGATATCGCCGCCCAACGCAGAATACTCCAGAGGTACGAGGAAGAAGAACCCCAGAGGCTTCTTTTGTGTTCCACTGGGCGCATGCACACACAGCAACTGGCAGCTGGTGAAAAAAGTCCGTTGTCTGTGTGTGTTTTTATGTACTTTTATATGTTTTTATGAAATCCTCTGTGTCGTTTCTGCCCTGGAGTGTTTGTGGACTGTATGACGAAGCGCTCCCTGGTTCCAACAACATGGACTTCCTTCCCTTTCTTGCACTGCTGCTACTTTTCCTCCGGCTCTTTGTCTATGAGGTAAACACGTTCGGCATCATGGCGGGCAGGATGCATTATTCCAGGGACATGTTGCTGCATTTAAACACGGTTGATGCACGGTTGAAAGGAGACAGTTGAGGTGGTATGGGCATCTGATTAGGATGCCTCCTGGACGCCTCCCACTTGAGGTTTTTCAGGCACGTCCCACTGGGAGGAGACCCCGGGGTAGACCTAGGACTCGGTTGAGAGACTATGTCTCTCAGCTGGTCTGGGAACGCCTTGGTATCCCCTCTGAAGAGCTGGAGCAGGTGGCTGGGGAGAGGGAAGTCTGGGCTTCTCTGCTTGAACTGCTGCCTCCGCGACCCGGACCTCCGGAAAAGCGGTAGAAGATGGATGGATGGATGATGCAGCGGCTGTGATTGAGCCTAAGCCGCAACTGCCGGACTTTATTTTGAGAGACGGACATAGCGGTGAAAAGAGAGACGGGAGAGACGGCAGAAGGAAGCGCGGAAGGCGTGAAGGTGTGAAATTGTGCCTGAGAAGACGTCAGTTTGGTAACATTCCTCTTCCTTCGATGATTTTTGGGAACGTACAGTCTCTGAGAAACAAGGTGGATGAAATTCAAGGGAATGTACGCTACCCGAAGGACTTTAAGAACTGCTGTGTCATGGCTTTCATGGAGATCTTGGCTTACTGCGCATGACCGAGACGCAGACCTGTGGATTGACGGCTTTGGAGCCCCGCTGCGCTCGGATCGGCAGGAAGAGGTAACGGGGAAACGTCAGGGGGCGGCGTATGTTTATACATTAATAAGCAGTACTGCACATCTGTCACGGTCAGAGAGCGCACCTGTACACCCGATGTGGAGCTGCTGTCTGTGTCACTACGCCCCTTTTATTTGCCTCGCGAGTTCCCCCAGCTTTTTATCACAACTGTGTACATTCACCCGAGGGCAGACACTGACTCCGCCTGCAGCACAGTCTTTGATGTGGTCCAGCGGCTGCAATCAGTTTCTCCAGAGGTGCCAAACTTCATTCTTGGGCATTTTAACCATGTTTCTTTAAAGAAGACACTTAAAAACTTTTATCAGTATGTCTCCTGCCCAACCAGGCGAAAAAAGACATTGGACCTGTGCTATGGATCCATAGAGAGGGCCTATAAATCACTCCCCCTTCCTCCTTTAGGATCCTCAGATCATAACTGTGTACATTTGCTGCCCACATATAAAACTGCTCTCAGAAGAGGCAAGGTGGAGACAAGAGACACTGATGTGTGGACAGAAGATTCAGAGCACAGCCTCCAGGAATGCTTTGACTGTACAGACTGGGAGATGTTCACACTGGCCTGCGGGGATGATTTGGACTCTTTGGTGGACGTCACATGCTCATACATGGCTTTCTGTAAAAATAAGATCGTTCCACGTAAACGTATCAAAATATATCCCAACAACAAACCATGGGTTACAAAATCAGTTAAATCCTGCTTACAGAGGAAAGCACTTGCCTTTAAACAGGGGTCTGTTTCTGAGCTACAGGTTGCCACAAAAGAGCTGAAGTCCGAAATTTTAAGAGCAAAACAGAATTATAAATCAGTGAGGTCCTAAAGCAGACTGAACATGCATTGGATCCTCTGCAGTTTGCCTATAGGCCTCACAGAGGAGTGGAGGATGCCACTGTCACTCTGTTTAACATGCTTTTTAAACATCTGGATTTTAATGGGACACATGCCAGACTTTTATTTGTGGACTTTTCCTCCGCCTTTAATACAATCCAACCTCATATCTTAGCTGAAAGGCTCCTGCAGCAATTTGATTTGAGCAATAATCTGGTGGGTTGGATTCTGGATTTCTTAACCAACAGGACGCAGAGAGTAAGGGTCAATAGTACATTGTCGGACCTAAAGTGCTCTTCTACTGGCTCTCCAGGCTCTCCAACACCCCCCTCGGGGGGGGGGGGGTGTTGTCACCATTACTCTTCATCCTGTACACAAACATGTGTCGGAGCAGACATGACAACAGACACATTATAAAGTATGCTGATGACTCAGTCATTGTCAGTCTCCTCCAGGATGGTGACAGTGGCCACGGCCCAGTAGTTGATGATTTTGTTCACTGGTGTGAGGATTCCTACCTGCAGCTGAATACGGCAAAAACTAAAGACATGATTATTGACTTTAGGAGGAAAACTCCCAGGCACAAAGTCACCGTACTAAAAGGCCAGACCACCGAATGTGTACAATCCTACAAATCCTACAAAGGGGCTGCACAGTGACGCAGTGGTTAGCACTGTGGCAGCACAGTTTACCCTCGGCCTGGGGATCGCGGGGATCGTGAGATCGTGGGTTCGATCCCTGCCCCCGACCAACAGTGATCTGTGTGGAGTTTGCATGTTCTCCCCGTGTTGCGTGGGTTTACTCCGGGATTTCTCCGGTTTCCTCCCACATACCAAAAACATGCAGGTTAGGAATATGGGGCGCTTGCGCACGCAGCGACTGGCAGCTGGCGGCTTGTCATCAGACTGCAAAACAAATCTACCTACGGGTACAAAATAAGTAAAAAAAAATAAAATATATATATATATATATCGTCCCAAATATATCGTCCCAAATATCTTGGGACGATTATTGATAGTAATTTAAACTTTGAAGAGAACTGTGAAAGGGTGTGCAAAAAGGGTCAGCAACATTTGCATTGCTTGAGAAAACTTGCACGCTTCCAAGTTGACCGAACCATAATGACAATGTTTTATCGGGCTTTTATTGAATCTGTTTTATCCTTTTCTTTAGTGTCATGGTTTGGTCAGATAAAACTGAAACAGAGGAAATCGTTGGATCAGGTAGTTAGATGGTCCAGTCGTTTGCTTGGTGAGTCACAGCTGAGCCTGACATCCTTGTACACCAGACAAGTACAGAGGATGGCTACCTCCATTTTAAATGATGACTCCCACCCTTTGCACTGCCACTTTCAGCTTCTTCCCTCAAGACGGAGGTTTGCTGTCCCAAAAAGTAGAACCCAGCGCTACAAAAACAGCTTTGTTCCTGCTGCTGTCAAAGAGTTGAACAAGCTGTAACAATATATTGCACATAATTTAGGTACCTATTTATTAACTCCATTTTATACTTATTTTTGTAGGATGTCACTTGGGTTCTAAATATTTTATTGGGTTTTAGACCTTTGAGTTTTTAACCTTTTTGACTAGTTTTTAACTTTTGATATGACCCTTCTCTCTTACCTCTGGTTTTTCTCCCATCTCTTTGTCTTTTTATACCCTGATTGATGGAGCGTTGAGTATTTTTATCATGTTTATAGTCAGCTTCATATGTGCCTGTGTTTGTGTCTATGTTGAATGTAATTTGTAAATATGGATGTCACCAGACTGCAAAACAAATCTACCTACGGGTACAAATAAAGTAACCTGAACCTGAACCTGAACCTGAACCTGAAGAGGCGGAGGAGGCGGAATCCCCGCTGCCCGCTTTGGGATCCTGATCTCTTCCTTGATCCAGTCCAGGAGCTCGCACCGCCTGTGGCCCATCGAAGACGTCGGTGTCGCGGCCAGAGACATTCTCAGCAAAAACCCCGTCCGGATCCTGCTCCGGATCACTGGTATGACCCCTTTAACCAGACAGCTGTCTCTTCAGCATCTCGCCAGGAGGGAACCCCCGCAGCCTGTCTCCCCGGGCTGTCTTCCTTTGCTGATTCGCCAGCGCTTCTTGCCCGGCCCGCCTTGGCTGTCGCCCTCTCCTTTCCGGCGTCTTTTCCAGCTGCTGGTTGTATGAGGAGTTCTGCTCCAGCGAGCCCCGCATCAGTCCCATCTCGAGTGCCCCCCCCCGCCCTTCCAGGGAGCCCTCTGCTACCATCCGACGGGAGGATGAAGGAGCAACGTTCCCTGCAGCAGTCACCATCCCTCCCCCGGGAGACAGGCGAGTACAAGTTCACTCCTTTCCCCTTTATAGTGATTTGTCTTGTCTGACTCCTGGGGGTGAAGTTCAGGGTTCGCAGCCCCCCGAGCCCCCACCACCTGCTGAGATAATTACTAAACCCGCTGCCTCTGTGTCTCCCCCTGTTGAGCATTCTTCGACGTCAGTCAAGCATTATCAGATGAGGAGGGGGCCTGCGGTCCTGGAGCAGAATATCCCAGCCCCGCAGCCACATCAAGGACAGAGGAGGGGACTGGACTACTGTTTGGAGCCTGCGCCGACGACGGAGCATCCCCGGGTCTCCACGGATGAGCAGTCCGACCCAGCGGGCCAGGGGCCCCCCGCCACCACGCCGTACGGATTACCAGCGTGGATATCGGCGTCAGAGGGTCCTCAGGCTGCTGAAGCCATCATGCCAGCTGTGGAGTCCGACGCAGCCGAGTGGGAGCCAGAAGACGACCTCCTCCCGTCTTAGTCTGGATCGTCGAAGTCCTGGAAGGCGTCCGAACTTGAGATCAGGCAAGTGCTCAGTGTTGTCTTTGTTTTTTCCATTGTTGAGCATTTTTGCCTGTCTCTTGGTGAGGCGAGCCGGGTGCAGCCGTCCACTGCATCCAAGCTTGTCTCGCTGGGTTCGGATGCTGCCGGTGTTCCTGATCCCGGTTCTTCTTTTTCTTCTGAGCCCTCCCCCAAGATCACCGGTGCAGAGTGGACCCCCGTTGCTGTACTGGAGGTTCCGGGTTTGGAGTTGGAGGTCGGTACTGGTGTGGCCCTGACCCAATCGCGGTCCGACGCGGGTGCAGCGTCAACCCAATCAGAATTCACCCTCGAAGTGGTTCAGACCCAATCGGGGTCCGACGCGGGTGCAGCGTCGGCGGAATCAGAGTTCGTCACCGAAGTGGTTCAGACCCAATCGGGGTCCGACGCGGGTGCAGCGTCGGCTGAATCAGAGTTCATCACTGGGGTGGTCCAGACCCAATCGGGGTCCGACGCGGGTGCAGCGTCGACCCAATCAGAGTTCATCGCCGAAGTGGTTCTGATCCAATCGGGGTCCGACATGGGTGCAGTGTCGGCAGAATCAGAGTTTGTCACCGAAGTGGTTCAGCCCCAATCGGGGTCCGACGCGGGTGCAGCGTCGGCTGAATCGAAGTTCATCACCGGGGTGGTTCTGACACAATCGGGGTCTGATGCGGCTGCAGCATCGGCTCAGTCAAAGTTCGTCCCCGGAGGGGTTCTGGCCCAATCCGGGCCCACCGTGGATGCAGCGACGGTCCAGTCAGGATTCCCTACCGGATTGGTTCCGGCCCTGCCAGCGTCTGTTTGGGTGGGATCCGGAGATGGTGCTGCAGATCCACCGCCAAATAATCCCAAATTAATTCCCTACCCTCGTCATGTTTCTCCCTCCCCCGCATCTGGAACCGCGGGAATTAATCATAGATGGCCCGGTTCTCCCTGGCTTTCCCCCGCCGTTGGAAGACCGTTGCTGATCTCTCTCCAGTCGTCTGGTCGGCATGTGGATGCGGGTCGACCACCTGGAAGCCTGTTCTTCCCGTTTGGCTTCCGGGGCCGGTCTCCCGATAAACAGAACTGTTCATTTGGCGCCCTGGTCCGGCCGCCGGAGGCATGGTCATCCTCGGCCCGGGATTCGGGTAGGCCGCCAGAACACGTCCCACTGCCCCTGTTAGCGGTCTGGATGCTGGAGGCTGGGAGGCCTCCTGAACTGTTTATTATGACTTCTCTATTGATGACTTCTGATTTATTATTTCTTCTCTATCCCCTCACCCCCCAGCCAGTCGCAGCAGATGACTGCCCCTCCCTGAGCCTGGTTCTGCTGGAGATTTCTTCCTGTTAAAAGGGAGTTTTTCCTCTCCACCGTCGCCAAGTGCTTGCTCACAGGGGATCGCCTGATTGCTGGGGTCTTTCTGCAACTGTGGGGGTCCTCCCTACAGTTGATAGTGCTATGAGATGACTGTTGTTGTGAAATGGCGCTATATAAATAAAGTTGAATTGAATTGAATTGAACTGTCATCCTGATGTGCTTCTTCCCCCTTCTTTCGCCCCTCAGTAGTTTCTGTGATTTTGAGGGGTTTTTTGGATTGAAATACTCCACAGGCAGGATTATGGTGTACCCTGATGTGTGAACTTGGCCACTTGTTTTTTTTTCCCCATTCAGTCTTGTTTATATACCGAGTTTTTTTTTTTTTCTCTTGTTTGAGCTTTTGGCTTAGAAGACAACCGAGTTTATCTGATTTTGTTAGCATTTTTTCTCAATTTTTGGATCCACTATGGTTATATTGAACATCGTTTATATTACCCCTATTTTGTGAATATATGTACCCTTGTCATGGCAATTCGCACATTTTTGAGTTACTGTTTTGTAGAATGTTGTCTGTTCATGGCGTCTCTGATCAAGGAATCCTTAGAACAGATTTATTTTCTTTAGACATAATATCATTATGATTGTTTTCTTGCCGACCATTGCTATACTCTCGCTGTAACATCTACACTAGGTCTTTATTCTGCCAAACAGGGTCTAGTTGACCTGATTCTAACACCAAGAGAATGAACCTGTTAAAATTCTGCCCCTTTTCTTTCCCATGTTTTTTTTTTTTTATTCCTAATCACTTGTAATATTAGAATTTGGAAGTGCAGCCTTTAGAATTCTCAGCTGCCTAATTCTGGTAGAACTGTTGTACTCTGTCTGTTTTAAGGTAAGAACTCTCCTGAGCTATTTTTTGATTTTTCCTTTTTTTCTTCATGTATGTAAGCTCAAAACTGAATCATCGGCAGTATTAACTGGCTTTCTGATTGACTGGGACTCTAGCAGAAACCATATGTTTGGTTATACCTCTAACGTCTGATCTGACATTTTTGTATCCAAGGTGATATACTTTATGGGTCTTTTGCTTATGTTCATTTTCCCATTTTTGCTCATGCTCACTGAAGGCCACTGATCAATCACATCAGTATCGGGTTCATACTATTGAGGTTTTTTTTTGGTTGGCTGTCTATTCATGAGAGTTTTTCTTCTTTGTAACGGTCTGGTTATCCAGTTTTGTGATGTCATTTGTACATTGTTAAGCTGTTTTTCTTTGTGATATGGGTTCTGGTACAGTTAGTTTTCTTTGTTTTTTCTTGTTCTTCTTTCTCTCTCCCCTTCCCCTGTGAATTTATCCCGTTTGTTTTTCTGCCCCTGCCTTGTTGTCATTGTGATTTGTGTGGTAAGTTTTCATTTCTTCTTTTTCTGTGAGGTTGATCCTGTCCCCCCTCTGCCTGCTTCCCCATCCACCCGCCCTGGGGTGGGGTGTGGGGGTGTGGATGTTTATAGGCGACTGGGAGTTCGCCTTGAGGGGTGGGTCCTGTCATATCCCGAGCGCTATTTTGTCCGCGCTTGGGCTACACATCATTCCGGTCAGGCTTTGACAGCTGTGTTGTCATTCTGGCTCCCCGGGCTCTGATTGGTCAAACGCTCGGGAGTTCCCTGCTGTCAGAGTCTGAGCAGCTGTGCTGCATTTGCGGTCGTTAACAGCCGGCTTTAAATGCCGGTGCCTGCGGCTGCATCTTGTGGCTGTCTCGTCAACATTCCTGTCAAGCATTCGTGTCAAGCATTCTTGTCAGTGTTCGTGTCAACGTCTCTTAGTGTTCATCCACGATTCCCCTTTGATGTAAGTGTGTTTATTGTCGCAGTTATCGTTTGTGTTCCTTACCTTTTTCCTTGTCAAATGGTGAGCGAGCGTTCCTCGTCTCAGCCGTCATTTATCATTGTTTGGCTAATGGTTAATCTTGCTGCTCAGCCCATGTGGCTAGTTATCCTGTCCTACCCTTGCCTTGAACTGTAAATAAACCTAAGTGCAACTTAACTGGTCTGTGGCGTCTTATTCTGGCTCGGGAGGGCCAGACGTGACAAACAGAAGCATATTTTAACTAAAAAGAATAGGGCCTAGCACAGATCCCTGTGGAGCTCCATGACTGAGCTTTGAGTTGGAAGAAAACTCATTACTGACATGAACAAACTGGAACCATGAACCAAACTGGAGCAGATAAATAAGATCTAAACCACTGTAACAAAGTTCCATTAAGCCCAACATAGTGTTCTAATCTATCAAGTAGAATATTACACCGGTCAACACCAAATTTATTGTCTTAGTTTTTTTTAGCTGATTCAGGACAATTTTGATGTGCTGAATCCATAAATCACATTGGTTTTGCTCAATCAGGTCAACTTTTTGAAGTATGGCCACATGCTTTTTTTAATGTTTTTCTTTACATTTACGGGTATTTGTGCTTTATATGATGCAAAATTTTTTTTTATTTCTTGAAATTTCTCGAACTCTGAAGAGTTTGCATCCACCAATTTATGACATGATGTCATAAGGGCTGATTACTGCTGGACTCTGAAGAGAGACATCCCTGCCGCTGAGCTTTCTAGAGGTTTGAATAAACGGAAGTTGAAGCTCTGAATTTTGAACAATGATGACATAACATTCAATTAACATGTACTTTCCTTTATCAATGTCTACTATTCAATTTATAGTAATCGAAGTTTGTAACATTTAATCAATAAATTGTGTTACAAAATGATTTTTTTCTCTTAAAAATCTATTTCGAATGAGAAATATTAACAAAAATTAACCGATAATGTCACAAACATGTAATAGATTTAGTCAGAAGATCAGATTTTTTTTTACCTTATCAAGAGAAATAGATGTCATTTTTGGATTCAGTGGTTCAAAATTGTCTTAAATCAGATGAAAAAACACAGACAACTTACAAAAAAATTTTTTTGTAACCCTGTGTTATGATCAATAGTATCAAAAACTGCACAAAGGTCTAAAAGAACAAGTACAAAAAGAAGTCCATTATCAGATGCGATAAGGAGGTCATTAGTGACCTTCACTAAGGCTGTTTCAGTACTATGATGGATTCTAAACCCAGACTGAAACTCTTCAAATAAACCATTTCCCTGCAAGTAGTCAAGTCATTGCTTAGCAACAACTCTTTCCAAGATTTTTGAAATTAAAGGAAGATTAGAGATTGGTCTATAGTTAGCTAAAGCTCCTGGATCCAGCGTTGGCTTTTTGAATAAGGGTTTAATTACAGCAGTTTTAAAAGCCTGCGGTACATGGCCTAATGTTAATGAAGAGTTGATTATTTGAAGAATAAGCTGGTTGCTAACCGCCAATCACATCTAGAAGAAGAAGAAGAAGAAGAAGAAGAAGAAGAAGAAGAAGAAGAAGAAGAAGAAGAAGAAGAAGAAGAAGAAGAAGAAGAATGGAGCTACCAATAAATGGGAAGACTTCTTTGAATAACCTGGTAGGAATAGGGTCTAAAAGACAAGTTGAAGGTTGAAGGCTTGGATGAGGAAATTATTTTATCTAACTCTAAAAGGTCAATTGGAGTAAACTCATCCAAACAGATATCAGTTGAAGGAGTTGTAGTAGTTCCTGTATTTAAGTTAACGGTGTGGAGAATCTGACTGATTTTATCGCTAACAGATGAAATTTTATGATTGAAAAAGTTCATAAAGTCCTGACTAGAAAGCTCTAAGGGAATATTAGGATTGACAGAGTTGTTACTCTTTGTGATCCTGGCTACAGTGCTAAAAAGAAACCTGGGATTATTCTTGTTCTCTTCTATTAATGCAGAATAATAACTTATTCTAGCTTTTCTAAGAGATTTTTGAAAAATTAAAAAATGATTTCTCCAAGCTAAATAGAATTCATCTAATTTAGTGGAGCCCCATTTTCTTTCTGATGAGTCTTCTGTCATAAGCCTCCTCGTGTGCTTTTACACAGTGCACGGAGGAGGAGAAGGACAAATGGATTTACACACAGGATTTCACAACAACACATTTATTGAACAAAAGACTGATCCTAAAAAGGTGAGGACTTACAAAAAATACACTGAAACACTTACAGCAGGCATTCGTGGCCGACATCGCCCAGCAAATGTATGGAGGGGAAACGTGTTAACCACGGTTGCGCCCCAGAGCCGACATAACTTCAAGGGTGCAACAGAACCATGGCTATGTGGAGTGGCCAACAAATCGTGATAGTGCTGACATTACTTGCTAATTTACAACACGGAAGAAAATGCAAACACACAAATACGCTCGAGAGAACTGGGAGTCTTCCAGGAGGCTCGACTGTGTAATGAGGACAATAATGGGCAACAGCCTAAGCGTAGCAGTTGTGCCGCACAGGGAAACGCTACTAGTCAAGCTTAGCAGCACAACTGCACAAAGAAATGCAACAATTTACTCACTAAGCAGGAGCAGTTCCAGAAGTCCAATTCTCCAGCGAGCACACACACTCCTTCGTTGACTTAGGCAGTCATACAGCGATTCACAACTGTATGATAGCACACAATGGTCCAGCAGTGTTTGACTTGCAAGAGCCGCCTAAGTACAAACACTGCTGGCAACACAAATTGGACACACCTGGGCGAGGCGCGGGAAAGACAATTACCGGGGCAAAACAGCTGGCTGTCAAAAAGAGAGGGGGCATGGTTGGACCAGCGAATGTTAGACAGCACCCACCAGAAAGTGGGTCAAAGAAGCTGTCTAACAACCGCCAGCCAGAGCAGCAGCTACAGGCATGGAAAAGAAAAAGAACACAGACATAAAAACAACAAGAACTCAAAAGGTAATAATACATAATAACCCCAATGCCTGAGCCACAGAGAATGGTCAGAACCGAGCCTACAGGAAAACACCGGCTCCGTTCGTGACAGAGCCCCCCCTTCTAGCGGTGGATTGTAGACACCCACGGTAACATCACAAGGAAAGAAAACGCCTGCACCCCCCCCCCGACCCCAACAGGAACAACAACATGAACTCGGGTGGGAGGTAGGGGGAACAGGAAAGGAGGGAACACAATACCCCACCCAGGGTCCACAATTAAACCCCCAAGTCTGCACGGTGGCGCAGTGGTTTAGCACTGTGGCAGCACAGTTTTACCCTCGGCCGGGGGATCGCGGGGATCATGAGATCGTGGGTTCGATCCCAGCCCCCGACCAACAGTGAGCTGTGTGGAGTTTGCATGTTCTCCCCGTGTTGCGCGGGTTTACTCCGGGATTTCTCCGGTTTCCTCCCGCATACCAAAAACATGTAGGTTTAGGGCGCTCGCGCACGCAGCGACCAGCAGCCGGTGGCTTGTCACCAGACTGCAAACCAAGTCTACCTACGGGTACAAATAAGTAACAAAAAAAAAAAAAAAAAAAAAAAAAAGTCCAAAGACGTGGAGGCTTGGGAGGCCGCCTGGAATCCCAGGCCCAGCAGACAGTCCGATGAACAAAGTCCGGTGGCCTGCTGGAAAACACGGGCCATCTGGCCCAGAGACTCAGTTCCTCCAGCGGTCGGCCAGCGCTGTTCAGCCACCAGGGCCGGTGGGATGATGCGGGAGGAAGCCTGCCCACCGGGAGGCTCGCTGGTGGGTGACCGGACTGAAGGGAGGGAACCCCCATGACATCGGACAGGAAGGAGAAGAAGGCTACAACGTCCTCGGGCTGGTCCACAGCACCCTCGAAGGTCCTGGCTTGGGACACAGCTGCACCCATGTTGGACCCCGACCGGGCAAATGCTGTACCTGTGATGGCTCCCGGCTGGAGCTCTGTAGCACCCTCGGTGGCTCCTGGCTGGAGCTCTGCAGCACCCACGGTGGGTCCCGGCTGGAGCTCTGCAGCATCTGTGGTGGTTCCTGACCGGACCAACACTGCACCCACAGTGAGCGGGCCAACCCGCCAGAGCACCAAGCTGAGGAGGCGAGCGATAGGGGGAGCACTGATGACCCTGGCAGGAAGAGCTGGAACAGCAGCATCCTCTGCTGGTCGGACCAGACCCACAACGACCTCTGGCAATGGCGCACCCTCTCTGGTGACCCTAGATGAAGGCTTAGAGATAGTAGGAGAAAAAAGGTGGTTAGGGTCGCCAGCAGCGGCGGAGCCTGGTGAAGTGAGTTCAGATGCAGCCAAGGGCTGCACCTGACTCCCATCACCTAGAGCTAGGCAAGATTTTTCCAATACTGACATGAGAAATATAATAGAAAGAACTTGCCTGAGCTGGAGCTCCACCGCCATCCAGAACTTTGTTGAACTTGACAATGACATCCCAGGCCTCGAGGAGGTCCATCTCAGGCTCCCAATCCGCTGAAGAAGCCTCCACAGCAGGCGAGATGGTCATTACAGTCCTAATGTCCTCCTGCAGTGGCTCCAACGCTGGGGATTCCTCCAGTGTGGCTGCAGGGGAACCTCTCCATGCTGGCTTTGGGGCAGAATCCTCTGAAGCCCCCAGCCCCTCCACCGTCTGATGGCCAGTCTCCAGGGCCGGCGGACACTCAGGAAAAACTGAAAGAGACACGAAGAGGGGAAGAACAGAATTAATATTTGCAGCTGGAGGAGCGGACCCAGCGGACTGCTGAAGCTGGGTCTTTCCCTCGGGAGACAGACAAGATTCAGTGTCATTACATGCTATAAAATGAAAAAATACTTGCCTGTCATCCCGGTCTTAGATGTTCCCAGCGACAGGCAGCAGACAGTCATCCCTCTCTGTGTCAGCGGTGACGTGGGCCCCCTTGAAGACTTGTGGAGGAGCAGTCTCCACGACGATGGAGATGGGCGTTCCCGGGGTGACTTCAGCGGACCTTATAGCAGCTGGAGGGAAGAGGGCTGCCGGGGATGAAGAGGGCTTCCCTGTTGTCTCCCCGCAGGATGACGCTGTTTTTGGATGGCTGGCAACACGGCTGACTAGGGAGACCCAAGGGCTGCAACTGCTGAATCTTCTTTCTGCTGCAACGTCCTCACCCGGTAATTCTCCTCCATCCGTCGTGGTGTCGCTGTGCCACGGGGAGGAGCAGGGTCCTGCGCAGGGAGGCATCGTCTTGGAGCAGAAGACGAGCCGATCGCCAAATTTGGGAAACACTGCTGAAGAGCGGTGACAGTTGACAGCAGCTCTGTGAATTCGGGGTAATCACCAAGACTGGGATAAGCCTCGACCACCCTGACGGCTGCCACCACGCTCTTCAGAAGCTTCTTCGGGCTGTGGGACAAGAGAGCCTCAGCAATGTGGCCCAGGAGAAATTCAGCGGCCCATTGCTCCTCAGTACTGGGACCCCCGGCTGCTCTCCTTCTCCGATGTGCTGAGAGCATTCTGCTTGGCACTCAGTCTAGCCCAAAGGTGGGAGAAAACACAGTTCCAAAAAAGAAAAACGGATGTGTGGGTGAATCCGCAAAATCCTATGTGGGCTGGACCATTCTGTCATAATCAGAATCAGAATCAGCTTTATTGGCCAAGTATGCACAACACATACAAGGAATTTGACTTTGGCTAAAAACTTGCTCTCGTTGTTCAGGTGGAGGATTTAAATAAGGATTCAATGACAACAGAGTATGTACAGTAAATTACAGTCTGTCCACGTTTCTATAAAAGGATGCAAGTATATACAGGAATATATGCAGTTATTTACTCAGACTAACCACACTTTGCAGAAATATATGAAAAAAATATACAGTCACACAGTATTTCAATGTGAACTCAGATTCAGTGATATAATGTGAATGAAGTAAAAAGCAGTGTGAGAGTTATGTGCAATGTAATAATGGATGAAAAGTCATGTGTACAGCAACAGGTAGGACTAGGTGAATGTTAGGAGTTCATCAGAGTGATGGCTTGAGGAAAGAAACTGTTCCTGTGACGGGTGGTTTTGACTTTCAGTGATCTGTAATGACGACCAGAAGATAGAAGTTCAAACAATTTGTTGCCGGGGTGTGATGGGTCAGCACAGATGTTTCCCGCCCGTTTCCTGGTTATGGACCGATATAAGTTCTCAATGGAGGGTAGGTCGGTACCAATGATCCTCTCCGCAGACTTAATGATCCGCTGCAGTCTGGTCTTGTCCTGTTTAGTGGCAGATCCAAACCAGACAGTGATGGAAAAGCAGAGGACAGATTGGATGATGGCGGTGTAGAAGACAACCAGCAGCTCCTGAGGCAAATCAAACTTCTTGAGCTGACGCAGAAAAACCAACCTCTACTGGGCCTTTTTCCGGACAGTGTCTATATGGGAGGACCACTTCAGGTTCCGGGAGATTGTGGTACCCAGAAACTTGAAGGAGTCCACAGTGGACACTGTGCTGTTGAGGATGGTGAGTGGGGGGAATGAAGTGGGGTGTCGCCTGAAATCCACAGTCATCTCCACCGTTTTGGCTGGGTTAAGTTCAAGATGGTTCTGGCTGCACCAGAGGATCAGCTGCTCCACCTCCCGCCTGTATGCAGACTCATCATGATCCCGGATCAAACCGATGACTGTGGTGTTGTCCGCAAACTTCAGGAGCTTCACCGAAGGGTCCTCTGAGGTGCAGTCGTTGGAGTAGAGGGAGAAGAGCAGTGGGGAAAGGACACATCCTTGGGGGGCACCAGTACTAATTTTTCGGGAGCTGGATGTAAATCTCCCTAGCTTCACCTGTTGCCACCTGTCAGTCAGAAAGCTGGAGATCCACTGGCAGGTGGAGGGGGGCACCTTGAGCTGGAGGAGTTTCTGATGAAGAATGCCTGGGATGATGGTGTTGAACACTGAGCTGAAGTCGACAAACAGGATCCTGGCGTACGTCCCTGGGGAGTCGAGGTGTTGCAGGATGTAGTGTAGTCCCATATTCACTGCATCATCCACTGACCTGTTTGACCGGTAGGCAAACTGCAGTGGGTCCATCAGGGGGCCTGTGATGACCTTCAGGTGGTTCAGCACCAATCTCTCCAAGGATTTCATGACCACAGAGGTCAGGGCAACAGGTCTGTAGTCGTTTAATCCTGTAACAGAGGGATTCTTGGGAACTGGAATGATGATGGAGCATTTGAAGCAGGAAGGCACTTCACGCAAGCCTCCTCGTGTACTTTTACGCAGTGCACGGAGGAGGAGAAGGATGAAAGCATTTACACACAGGATTTCACCACAACACATTTATTGAACAAAAACACGGCAGAAAATGCAAACATATATATATATACGCTCGGGAGAACTGGGAGTCTTCCAGGAGGCTCGACTGTTTAAGGAGGACAATACTGGGCAACAGCCTAAGCGTAGCAGTTGTGCCACACAGGGAAACGCTACCAGTCAAGCGTAGCAGCACAATTGCACAGAGAAGTGCAACGGTTTACTCACTAAGGAGGAGCAGTCCCAGAAGTCCAATTCTCCAGTGAGCACACACACTTCTTCGTTGACTTAAACGGTCATACAGCGATTCACGACTGTATGATAGCACGCAATGGTCCAGCAGTGTTTGACTGGCAAGAGCTGCCTAAGTACAAACACTGCTGGCAACACAAATTGGATGCACCTGGGTGAGGCACGGGAAAGACAATTACCAGGGTGAAACAGCTGGCTGTCAAAAAGAGAGGGGGCGGGGTTGGACCGGCAAATATTAGACAGCGCCCACCAGAAAGTGGGTCAAAGAAGCTGCTAAACAACCGTCGGCCAGAGCGGCGGCTACAGGTATGGAAAAGAAAAAGAACAGACAAAAAAACCAACATGAACTCAAAAGGTAACAATACAAAATAGCCCCGATGCCTGAGCCACAGAGAACGGTCAGAACCAAGCCTACAGGAAAACACTGGCTTGGTTCGTGACAGTCTCCTGTTTTAAGTTACAAGTTTCTTTGTTGAACCAAGGAGTAAAAAATCTCTGATTAGACTTTTTCTTTTTTAAAGGGGCCAACATGTCAAGAGTCTGATGCAGAGAAGCTGTAACACTGTCTACCATGCTATCAATTACAGAAGGAGCAAGCTGTCTATAGCTTATTTCCGTTGTGCTGACACATGGCATAGAGGAAACAATCTGCATAAATTTGGTAACAATTGAAGATTGATTGAAGATTGAAGATTGATCATCTGAGAGGCATCTACTGTCGTAATATTTTTCTTTAGGCGCCAAATAGTCAGAAATAGTAAAATCAAAGATTAACAGACAATGGTCTGACAGTACAGGGTTATGAGGAGACACTACAAGATTTTCTATTTCTATGCCATATGTCATAACAAGGTCCAACGTGTGGTGGAGATAATGGGTAGAATTTTCTGCTTTCTGAGAAAACCCCATCGAGTCTAATATTGAATTAAATACCATATTAAGGCAATCACTATCTACATCTACATGTATGTTAAAGTCCCCTACTATAATTATTCTATCTGATTTCAACACTAAATCAGCTAAGAATTCTGCAATTTCGGATGAAAACTCCGAGTAGGCTGAGGGAGGGTGATAAACTATGGCAAATAAAATTGGGTTTAACCTAAAATTGCTAAAATTGTCATAATTCCTCATGCACCATAACGCAGCGCACGAGGGAAGGAATAAAAAACTCAATTGCTGGAGTAGACCGTGCCATTTATTAACATAAACTACAACCAAAATAACAAGTCCAGTCGACCACAAGAATACAGAACGCTGGAATAATGGAATAAAGGCCACCAGACAAACAGGAATGCCACCCGGATGCTTTACAGCCCGGCGAAGGGAATGCCTAGTACTGCAGAGCTGCTGATGGCACAGGGAGAAAGGCAAACATGAAGCTTTTGGGACTGGAGCAATCTGGGGCTGTTCGTGCAATCTGCTGGATGAGGGAGTGAGGCAGGGTCAGCCGCTAACATCAAGGGATTAACAAGCTTCAAATGTCCGGCTGAATAACGAGCAGGTGATGAGATAACATACGTAGAGGAACACGCTGCCACGTATGAGGGTGAATGCCCTGACGATGTTTTCCTACTAACCCCTTGTTTAAATAATAATAATTCTAATGAGGGAAGAGTTCGCCGGTGTGAGAATGCGTGGGCTGGACATAATCGATCCCTGGTGAGCAAGTGTGAGTGTATGAGCGTGTAAATAGGAATGAATGGAGTGAGTGTGTGTCTGTGTGTGAACAACCGTAATGAGAAACCGCTGATGGCACTGACAAGAGGAGGAGGCATGCCCAAGCTGTCAGGGAGAGAAGGACCCAAACAGCTGCCTGACTTGCCTGATAGAAAATAGGGCAACTCAATAATAAATCAGAACTGGGTTTGGAACCACCAAACCCAGATTCATGACAAAAATGGCCAATACTGAGGACCAAGCCCTCAAAAAAATTATAATATATTTTTTTGCTTTACATTAACTTATAATTTGGAATGGTAAATTGTTGCTACTCCTCCTCCACGACCAGAACTTCTGGGATTTTGACAGTTTAAATAACCAGAGGGAGTTGATTCATTTAAACCAACATAATCCTCTTGCCCTAACCAAGTCTCTGTAAGGGAAATTAAATCAATCTGATGATCAATTAAGTGATCATGGACCAGCAGAGACTTGGGAGTTAGAGAACTAATATTTTAAAAAAAACATTTAATTTTTAAATTATGAGGAACAGAGGCCAAATCATTAAATTTAGAAGCTTCATGTTTAATTTGAGTTTTACCATCTTTTTGTTTAATCACTTTGGGATGCTTATACATTATATTTTTATTTACTTTGGAGGGAGCAGACAATGATTCTCTGATGGGGAAGACAGGGGCTAAGCTGAGGGGTGGCGGATGAAGAGGAGCTGCAGAGAGGCGTGTAAGACTGCGACTCTGCTTCCTGGTCCCAACTCTGAGTAGTCAGGGTTTTGGAAATTTGGATAAAAAAGATGCCAGATTGTTAGATAAATGAGAAGCACCATCCAAAGTGGGATGAATGCTGTCTCGTCTCATAAGACCAGGTTTTCCCCAAAAAGAGCTCCAATTGTCAATGTAGCCCACGTCATTTTTAGGACACCACACAGACAGACAGCGGTTCAAGGATGACGAGCGGCTAAACATGTCATCACTGGTCAGATTGGGGAGGGGCCCAGAGAATACTACAGTGGCAGACATCGTTTTTGCAAAGTCACACACCGATTCTATATTAAGTTTCGTGACTTCCGACTGCCGGAGACGGATGTCATTAATGCCGGCGTGAATAACAATTGTGGAGTATTTACAGTTACTTTTAGCCAGCATTTTCAAATTTGACTCGATGTCGCCTGCTCTGGCCCCAGGAATGCATTTGACTATGGCCGCTGGAGTCTCTAGGTTCACGTTTCTGACTACAGAGTCGCCAATGATCAGAGTTTTTTCCTCAGCGGGTGTGTCGCTGAGCGGGGAAAAATGATTAGAAACGTGAACAGGTTGGTGGTGAACCGGGGCTTTGCGACTAGGCTTCCTTCTCACCATCACCCACCCAGTCTCTCGTGGCTGCTTAGAAGAGGTCAGAGCCGGGGGATGGCTAGCAGGCTGCCCTAACCTATGCTAGGATGCTCCGCTGCAGCTAAGGGGCGTCCGTCATTATTAACTGGTGCAGACGGTGTTTCAATGCAGCAGAGCCAACCTCACCTCAAGTGCCTCAAAAAGACATTTATTACATTTACCATTATCACTAAGAGAGGCAGAGGTGTAGCTAAACATCTGACATAGAGAGCACACCAGAGGAGAAGGGGAAGGAGAGCTAGTAGCCATAGCTAGTGACTAACTCGAAGTTAACACAAAAACAGAAGAAAGGTGAACAGAAGGCAAAAGAGGGAGATTAGGTGACACTGAGTGTGCACACAGGTGCAAGAGGCTGATAAACGGAAGAGAGAGGTGACGGTAGATGGAAAAAAGGGATTAAAATAAATTAAAGGCAATAATCCTCAGGAGACTGAGGAGAGTTAACCACACACCAATGACACAACAGCCAGCAACACAGGAAGTGACGACTAGGGAATGAGGGAATTTTCGATGGTTGGTAACTGTTGGTAACTGTTTTGGGTTCTCTCATCACTTTCACACCTGATTCATGTTTGAGGTTTTCCGTTTGTATTATTTAAGCTTGCTGGCGAAATTTATTCCTTGCACTGACCTCGCCTTTAGAAGACTGCAATCCCCATGCCTTATTCCAGTCTAACTTCTGCTCTGTATTCAGCCTCGTCTCTGCTACTGTAAGTAAACCTTTCGTAGTTTTTATGGTTTTCATTTTCTGTAATCACCCTTCGTGGTCTTGGCAAATAATCTTTTGTAATTTGCCCTTTGTGGTCCTCAGTTATTGCCTTTTTATATTCACCCTTCGTGGCTATTTGTGTTTTTCTATAATTAAATATGCAAACTTACTGCTGGGGATTGGTGCCTTATTTCTGCCCTGAAAGGGCCGATTATGACAAATTTTATCTCGGTAACTTTTAATCCGGCTGCGTGTCCATCCATCCATCCATCCATCCATCCATCCATCCATCTTCTACCGCTTTTCCGGAGGTCCGGGTCGCGGAGGCAGCAGTTCAAGCAGAGAAGCCCAGACTTCCCTCTCCCCAGCCACCTGCTCCAGCTCTTCAGAGGGGATACCAAGGCGTTCCCAGACCAGCTGGGAGACATAGTCTCTCCACCGAGTCCTGGGTCTGCCCCGGGGTCTCCTCCCAGTGGGACGTGCCTGAAACACCTCAAGTGGGAGGCGTCCAGGAGGCATCCTAATCAGATGCCCATACCACCTCAACTGACTCCTTTCAATGTGGAGGAGCAGCGGTTCTACTCTGAGCCTCTCCCGGATGACTGAGCTCCTCACCCTATCTCTGAGGGTGAGTCCAGCAATCCTACGGAGAAAGCTCATTTCAGCCGCTTGTATCCGCGATCTCGTTCTTTCGGTCATTACCCAAAGCTCGTGACCATAGGTGAGAGTAGGAACGTAGATTGACTGGTAAATCAACAGCTTTGCCTTAGAACTAAGCTCCCTCTTCACCACAACAGACCGGTACAACGTCCGCATCACTGCAGATGCTGCTCCAATCCGTGTGTCGATCTCTCGCTCCATTTTCCCCTCACTCGTGAACAAGACCCCAAGATACTTAAACTCCTCCACTTGGGGCAGGAGCCTGTCCCCAACCCGGAGAGGACAATCCACCTTTTTCCGGCTGAGGACCATGGACTCGGACTTGGAGGTGCTGATTCTCATCCCAGCCGCTTCACACTCAGCGGCAAACCGTCCCAGCAAGAGCTGTAGGTCATTGCTGGATGAAGCCAACAGGACAACATCATCTGCAAACAACAGAGATGAGATCCTGTGGTCACCAAGCATGACACCCTCCATTCCCTGGCTGCACCTAGAAATCCTGTCCATAAAAATTATGAACAGGATCGGTGACAAAGGGCAGCCCTGGTGGAGTCCAACTCTCACTGGGAATGACTCCGACCGAGTGTTGGCAATACGAACCAAACTCTCACAACGGTCGTACAGAGACCGAATAGCTCGTAACAACAAGCCCGATACCCCATACTCCCGAAGCACCCCCCACAAAAATTCACGAGGGACGCGGTCAAATGCCTTCTCCAAGTCCACAAAACACATGTAAACTGGTTGGGCAAACTCCCACGAACCCTCAAGAATTCTCGAGAGGGTAAAGAGCTGGTCCGATGTGCCACGGCCAGGACGAAAACCACATTGCTCCTCCTGAATCCGAGGTTCGACCAACGGCCGGACTCTCCTCTCCAATACCTTGGCATAGACCTTCCCAGGGAGGCTGAGGAGTGTGATCCCTCTAAAGTTGGAGCACACCCTCCGGTCCCCTTTTTTGAAGAGAGGAACCACCACCCCGGTTTGCCATGCCAAAGGCACTGCCCCCGACCTCCACGCAATGTTGCAGAGGCGTGTCAACCATGACAACCCAACAACATCCAGGGCCTTGAGGTACTCAGGGCGAATCTCGTCCACCCCCGGGGCCCGGCCACCAAGGAGATTTTTAACCACCTTGGCGACTTCAGCCCCTGTGATAGGCGAGTCATCCCCCTCGTCCCCAAACCCTGCTTCCTCTGTGGAAGGCGTATCAGTGGGATTGAGGAGATCCTCGAAGTATTCCTTCCACCGCCCGACGATATCCCCAGTTGAAGTCAACAGTGTCCCATCCGCACCATACACAGTGTGGACGGGGAGCTGCTTTCCCCTCCTGAGCCGCCGAACAGTTTGCCAGAATCTCTTTGAAGCCGACCGAAAGTCTTGTTCCATGGCCTCACCGAACTCCTCCCAGCTCCTACCAGCTCGGGTGGTTGCTGAAGCAAAAACGCGGATACGCTGCGTGTCCAGTGTGCTTTAAATTGGGATTTATCATTACACACATGAGGAGAGGAATAAAACTAGTTAATTTAGTTTATCCCGTCGGGAATTTTCACCAAATGAGCTAAATTAATCAGAATCAGAATCAGAATCAGATTTATTACCATTGTTCATGTAGTACACAAACTAGGAATTTGTCTCGGTGCCATGTTGCAACATTAAAAACATGATGAGATAAAGAGATAAACTAAAAAACTAAAGGACTAAAAAACGTGCAATAAGTGTAGAGAAATAAGTAATAATAATAATAATAATAATAATAATAATAATAATAATAATAATAATAATAGTAATAATGAGTAGTACTAGTCAAGGCAGTTTTAAAAAAATTAGCAAGTAGCAGATAATATGGGGTACCACAGTGCAGTTGATAATGCAACAGAAAAAAACAGTGATGAATGACATGAGTCTGGTTGAGCTGCTGTACATAGTGCACGAGAGTCAATAAGTTACTTAATGTTCAGCAGTCTGATGGCAGAGGGGAAAAAGCTGTTCATGTGCCGGGAGGTTTTAGTCCGAATGGACCGAAGTCTTCTACCTGAGGGGAGGGGGGCAAACAGTACGTGACCAGGGTGTGAAGGATCGGCTATGATCCGGCCAGCACGCCTCCGGGTCCTGGAGATGTACAGATCCTGGAGAGATGGGAGCTTGCAGCCGATCACCTTCTCAGCAGTGCGCACGACGCGCTGCAGCCTTAGTCTGTCCCTGGCAGTGGCTCCTGCGTACCACACAGTTATGGAGGAGGTGAGGATGGACTTGATGATGGCCGTGTAGAACTGCACTAACATCTTGGTGGGTAGCTTGAGCTTCCTCAGCTGCCGCAGAAAGAATATCCTCTGCTGGGCCTTTTTGATGAGGGAGCTGATGGTTGGCTCCCACTTGAGGTCCCGGGTGATGGTGGTGCCCAAGAAGCGGAAGGAATCTGCAATGGTGATGGGAGAGCCTGTGATGGTGAGTGGGGGCAGGGGGGTTGTGACTTTCCTGAAGTCCACAATCATCTCCGCTGTCTTCAGAGCGTTCAGCTGCAGGTTGTTATGGCTGCACCAGGACACCAGCTGGGCCACCTCTTTCCTGTAGACAGACACGTCGCCGTTGGAGATGAGCCCGATGAGGGTGGTTTCGTCCGCAAACTTAATCAGCTTAACAGACTGGTGGGAGGAGGTGCAGGAGTTGGTATAGAGGGAGAAGAGTAGGGGGGAAAGTACACAGCCCTGGGGTTATCCAATGCTGATGCTAACAGAGTCCGAGACAGACTTCCCCAGCCGCACATGCTGCCTCCGGTCCGTCAGGAAGTCAGTGATCCACCTGCAGAGGGAGTCAGGCACGTTGAGCAGGGACAGCTTGTCCTGGAGTAGATCGGGGCGGATGGTGTTGAATGTGGAGCTGAAGTCCACAAACAGAATCCTGGCGTAGGTTCCCGGGGAGTCCAGGTGCTGCAGGATGGAGTGGAGGGCCAGGTTGACTGCGTCGTCCACAGACCTGTTAGCACGGTAGGCAAACTGCAGCGGGTCTAGGAGGGGTGTGGTGATGGACTTGAGGTGAGACAGGACCAGGCGCTCAAAGGACTTCATGACTACAGAGGTGAGCGCTACAGGTCTGTAGTCGTTAAGTCCAGTAATCCGTGGCTTCTTGGGGACAGGGATGATGGTGGAGGATTTGAGGCAGGTCGGCACGTGACATTGCTTAAGGGAGGTGTTAAAGATGTCTGTGAAGACAGGAGCCAGCTCTTTCGCACAGTGTCTCAGGGTGGAGGGAGACACACCGTCCGGCCCGGGGGCCTTGCGCGGATTCAGTCTGGAGAACTGTCTGTGCACGTCCTGCTCACTGATGACAAGGGCAGGGGGGGAGGAGGAGGAGGAGGAGGGGGGACCGCTTTTGATGAATTAGGGGCTGAGGAGGCAGTGGAGCTGGGTGGAGTGGGTGAGTTGGACACAGCTGACGAGGTGTCAAAACGGGCGTAATGTTGGGACAGTTTTTGACAAAGGGCTTTGTCATCCTGACCTTTAGAAGCCTGAGGCCGATAGTTGGTGATTTGCCTCAGTCCTCTCCACACAGAAGCCGAGTCATTAGCAGTGAACTGCTGCTGGAGTCTCTCAGAATACACAGATTTAGCTCTCCTCAGCTCTCTGTTAAACCGATATTTGACCTCTCTGTAGCAGTCTCTGTCTCCACTTTTCAACGCTGCTTCCTTCTCCTTCCTGATCTGTCTGAGCTTGGCCGTGAACCAGGGCTTATCATTAGAGTATCTCACCCTGGTGCGCGATGGAAGAATGCTCTCCTCACAGAAGTTGATATATGAGTTCACAGTGTCTGTGTACTCATTAAGATCATGTGTGGCTCCTTTAAACATGCCCCAGCCAGTTATTTCCATGCATGTGTTCAGTTTCTCTCCAGCTTCACTGGTCAATTTCTTCATGGTGGTCACAACAGGTTTAGTGAGTTTCAGTCTCTGTCTGTATGTGGGGATGAGGTGGACCATCACGTGATCAGATAGTCCCAGCGAAGCGCGGGGAACAGCGCGATATGCGTCCTTCACTGTAGTGTAACAGTGATCCAGCGTGTTTATTCCTCTGGTTGGACATTTAATAAACTGTTTGTAGCAGGGGAGCTCGTGACTCAGATTGCTCTGGTTAAAGTCGCCCACCACAGTAACCAGGGAGTCTGGAAAGTTCCGCTCCGTGAGTTGGATGTGATCCGCGAGCACGTGCTGAGCTTCGCGCGTGTCCGCGTCGGGAGGGACGTACACAGCGACGAGGATGAATGAGGCCAACTCCCGCGGGGAATAAAATGGCTTGCAGTTAATAAAAAGAAATTCCAGGGCGGGAGAACAGTGTTTGGAAATCACCGTTACATCAGAGCACCAGCTGTTGTTAATATAGAAGCACACTCCTCCTCCAATAGACTTACCGGAGAGCTCTGTGACGCGATCAGCATGAAACAGCTGAAATCCCTCGAGGCTGATCGCGCTATCTGGAATGTTCCCTTTAAGCCAGGTCTCAGAGAAACAGATGACAGACGAGGAAGTGAAATCCTTAAATCGCATCAGCAGTCTTAATTCTTCTACCTTGTTCAAGAGAGAATTGGCATTGGATAGAAATATGCCAGGTAAGGCTGTTCGCGTGCCTCTCCTTCGCAGCCGAGCGAGAATCCCCCCTCGCTTTCCTCTTTTTCGCCGTCTTACTCTTTGAGCCAAACAATGAATCAGATCTTTGACTTTTTGACTTTTTGACTCTCGTGCACTATGTACAGCAGCTCAACCAGACTCACGTCATTCATCACTGTTTTCTGTTGCATTATCGACTGCACTATGTGGTACTTCACATTGTCTGCTACTTGCTAATTTTTTAAGACAAGACAGTCGATGCCACAGCATTGAAGCAATCAAGTTGTTGATAATTAAAACACGACCTCTGAAGGACAAGTTTGGCAGAATCCATTTCCATTTTTTTAGTCTTCCTTCAGTTTTTTCTAAAAAACACTCCCAATTTTTCTCAGTAAAAGTCTGATTTCCTAAAAACACACCAAGATATTTAAAACCACCTTGTGTCCACGAGAGGCCACCAGGTAGGGCAATTTTTTGTGGTCTCCCCCCCACCACAACAGCTTCACTCTTACCCCAATTCATTCTCGCTGAGGAGCACTCACCAAAACGATTGACAGTTCTTAAAAGGTAGTCTACATCATTTTGATTTCTTGTAAAAACGACAACGTCATCAGCATAGGCAGACACTTTAAAAACAGAGTCAGAGTTGGGGACTTTAAAACCAGTGAGGCCTTGCCTTAGTTTACAAAGGAGGGGCTCAATGGCAAGAGAGTACAGCATACCTGAGAGGGGGCAGCCCTGTCGGACACCCCTCTCAACTTTGAAAGGAGCACTCAAACCACCATTAATCTTAAGAATACTCTCAATGTCTCTATACAAAGCCTGGATCATGGCGATGAACCCTGAGCTGAAACCAAAGGCCTCTAATGTCTGCCAAAGGTATGGATGTTCAACTCGGTCAAACGCCTTTTCTTGGTCTATTGAAATAAGACCAAGTTCTTTGACCAATGAGCTGGAGAGGTCCAAAACATCACGAATTAAAAAAATGTTGTCTGTAACCAACCTACCAGGTACACAGTAGGTCTGGTCTACATGTATGACCTGCTCCATCGCCTTCCTCAGTCTGGTAGCCAACACTTTGGAGAGAATTTTGTAGTCAGTACAGAGGAGGGCCACCGGACGCCAGTTCTTAATGTCTTTCAAGTCGCCTTTTTTTGGAAGGAGGGTGAGGACTGCTCTCCTACAACTTAGGGGCAGGTGACCCTTCCGCAGACTGTCAGACAGTACTTCCAGCAAGTCCTCACAGATCTCAGACCAGAACGCCTTGTAGAACTCCGCTGGTAGGCCATCTATCCCTGGGGCTTTTCCACACTGAAGAGACTGGACAGCCACTGCCAGTTCTTGCAGAGTGATCCCGCTCTCCAGCTCCGCATTCACGCTAGCCATCACCTTTGGCAAGTCCGTCAAAAAATGACTCAGTGCATGTGGATTCTCAACAAATTCTTTCTTAAAGAGATCCTTGTAGAAAGCAACTGCAAAGCGACGGATCTCCGCAGACTCATGGATCGGCCGCCCGTCCTCGGAGCTGAGAGAGTGGATCATCCTCCTCTGACCATTCTTCCTCTCCAGACCAAAGAAAAAATGAGATGGAGCATCCATTAGTGTGATGTTCTGGAACCTACTGCATACCACAGCGCCCCTGGCAGCCACACCCAGTAGGTCAGTTAAAACAGACTTTTTGCCATTGAGGGCCTCAAAATGTCCTCTTTCTCCTGTGGAGCCTGCCAAAGACTGCAGCTCCACTACTTCTCTCTCCAGGTCCCTGACAGACCTGGCCAAGTCTCCAGAGACATTGCGAGTATACTGTAGGCACAGATTCTTTATTTGGCTCTTCCCTACATCCCACCACTGCTGCAAAGAACTAAAATTTGATTTTGTTAATTTAAAATTACTCCAAAAAAACATAAAAGCAGTTTTAAAACTGTTATCCGATAAAAGTGACGTGTTAAAATGCCAGTATGCACTACTGCACTTTATATTCTTGATAAAAACACAACACTGAACCAGGGAATGATCTGTGAAGCCAACAGGGACTATAAAAGCACTTTTAAAAATGCTAAAATGGTGCTTAAAACTGTAAACCCTATCCAGTCTAGCTAAGGACAAAATATTGTCCTTTCTATGGCTCCACGTGTATTGTCTAGCTTTGCCATGAAAATTCCTCCACACATCACACAGATCATGAGCTTCTATGAGACCTTTTAAAACTCTTTTGGATGCAGCATGTGGCTCTGGGTGATTCCTATCCATAAGAGGATTTTCTGTACAATTAAAATCACCTCCCACAAATAAAAAGTCATCATTACTGCAATTTTTGATCGTGTCATCTAAAATATTTAAAAAGGCCAATCTTTCTGTGCCTACGGTTGGAGCATACACATTTATAAAAACAACTTTCACATTCTCAAAAACAGCTCGAACTTTTAAAATGTGGCCTGCAATTATCTCATCAATGTCATAAGAAAGTGGAATAAAATCTCGAGAAAATAAAATACCCACTCCACCACATTTGCTGCTTTTATGACTAAGAATAATTTCACCCCGAAATTCCCTCCTCCAGTCAGCAGCATTGTCCTCAGAACTATGAGTCTCCTGAACAAACAGAACATTAATTTTCTTGCATTCTGCAAGAGTAAAAACACTCGCTCGCTTGGACATTTCTCTTGCCCCATTGATGTTGAGTGTGCCAAAATTAAAACTGCACATGTATATAAGAGGGCAAAGCCAATACAAAAACAGAAAAGAAAGAATGAGTGATAAAAGACTAATCATCCTGGGCAATTTGGTTCTTAACTTTTAGTACAAGCTTTTTTAGTCTGTAGACCTCCTGATCAGTGAAACTTTCCTGCTCAAGCTCTCCCCTATTTTTCATGTAGGCCCGAGCAGAGTCAACAAAACGTTTTAGATCAGGGAAGAAGCTTTCAACTTTAACCATTCTGGACCCCTTAGTGTCCTGCAAAAACTTCTGTATTTTTGTGAAGGGGTAACCACCTCCACTGGCCCCATCATCACTGCTTTCACCATCACTCTCTATCTCAGACCCAGCATAAGAATCTGGCTGAGATAGAGAAACCTCAGAACTTTCTTTGACAACCCTTTTTACTTTGCTCCTCTGCTGTTTGGTTTCCAAATTCTTCCGCTTGATGGAGATTTTACATAACTCTTCATCTATTTCGATGTCATCCTCATCCTCCAACACTGACTCAGCCACCCTGGTAGCTGTTTCTTCCTGTCTTTCGTTCACCCTGTGCTGTGCTTTTATATTCATCTTTCTGGTCCCACCATCTACCTGGGCCTCATTTGGCTCATCTGTCTGACCCTCAGCGTGATCCCTCTCGGTAATCTCCCCCTTGTCCACAATGTTGGTCTGTGCAGCAGCCCCGCGATGTGCTTTAACTTTTGTTGCTGTTTCAGTTATGATCGACAGGCCGGCTGCGGAGGGCGGCAAAGCCGCCCCGCCGCCAGACAGCCTCGCGGCCTCGGCCGAAGCGCCGCCGCCAGACGGCCCCGCGGCTCCGGCCGAAACGCCCGACGGCGCGGTAGCGCCGTCAGCCTCGGAGGGCGGCAAAGCCGCTCCGTCACCAGACGGCCCCGAGGCCGCACTAGCGGCCTCCCCCGAGTGATCACCCCCCACTCCCTGAGGGCATGATCGAATCAAATGTCCCTCCATTCCGCAGCCGAAACACTTCATGTTATCAGAGGTGACGTGGATGGTATAATCAAAGCCGTCAATCCGGTATTTAAATACGAGGTTGAGGCTTTCCTCGCTATTCTTTAAAATCATGAGCACCTGTCGCCTAAAAGACATGACATGCTTTAAACGCGGGGACTTACAGCCGAGAGGGATGTGCTTAATCGGGGACAAAAGCTGCCCGTGTCTCGACAGCTCCTTCTCCAACAGCTCATTCTTTAAAAATGGTGGGACATTTGAGAAGGTAATTCTCTTTGCGGGATTCACCAGAGACAGAACAGGAACCAGTGTGTCTTTAATCACAACCCCGCTCTCCACTACCCGGTTAACTTTTTCCACACTATCGAGGAAAATCACCACGGCACTATTCATTCTCGAAGCTGATCTAACGCTTTCATAACCGACCAGCTCCCCCACAGCCAGACTACACTCCTCCACTGAGCAGCTGACAGCCGGTGTCAGTTTGACAGCATGCCGGCGTGTCAGCGTCTCGAATCCGGAGCCTCGCTCCAAAACCATGCTGACCAGCAGAGCTGGCAGAAGAAACCCCCCTCCCAAAACACCTACCCCACCCCAGCTACAGAAAACAACAAAAATTAAGATTATTTAACAAAAAAACACCTTAAACACGAAAAGATAGAGAAAAAGTTTGAAATAATTCACTCACGCTGTCACACGCTCTCAGCTCGCACTCACGACCACACCCACTCACAGAGAGAGAGAGAGAGAGAGAGAGAGAGAGAGACTTTGACTTTTAAAAAAGGATTTATTGTACATTTTAAGAATGCGAAAAGAGCAATATCACTGGCCCAAGTGTGTCACATCTCAAAAGTGCAAACACAACTCATCCCCCTGACCCACAGAGCACAAAACGTTCCCTACAGTCCATCTATTGATGAATGCCTCCAAATTGTCCACCATTTGATAGTAAGAGAACTCAGAATCAGAATCAGAATCAGATTTATTGCCATTGTTCATGTAGTACACAAACTAGGAATTTGTCTCGGTGCAATGCTGCAACATTAAACATGATAAAATAAAAGAAATAAAAAAACTATACATGCAATAAAGTGTAGAATAAGAATGAGTAATACTAGTCAGCAGTTTAAATATATTAGCGAGCAGCAGATAATGTGGAGAACCACATAGTGCAGTCGGTAATGCAAAAAGAAAACAGTGATGATTGACATGAGTCTGGTTGAGCTGCTGTACATAGTGCACGAGAGTCTAATAAGTCACTTAGTGTTCAGCAGTCTGATGGCAGAGGGGAAGAAGCTGTTCATGTGATGGGAGGTTTTAGTCTGAATGGACCGAAGTCTTCTACCTGAGGGGAGAGGGGCAAACAGAACGTGACCAGGGTGTGAAGGATCGGCTATGATCCGGCCAGCACGCCTCTGGGTTCCTGGAGATGTACAGATCCTGGAGACATGGGAGCTTGCAGCCGATCATCTTCTCAGCAGTGCGCACGACGCGCTGCAGCCTTAGTCTGTCCCTGGCAGTGGCTCCTGCGTACCACACGGTTATGGAGGTGGTGAGGATGGACTCGATGATGGCTGTGTAGAACTGCACTAACATCTTGGTGGGTAGCTTGAGCTTCCTCAGCTGCCGCAGGAAGAACATCCTCTGCTGGGCCTTTTTGATGAGGGAGCTGATGGTCGGCTCCCACTTGAGGTCCCTGGTGATGGTGGTGCCTAGGAAGCGGAAGGAATCTGCAGTGGTGATGGGAGAGCCTGTGAGGGTGAGGGGGGCAGAGGGGTTGTGACTTTCCTGAAGTCCACAATCATCTCCACTGTCTTCAGAGCGTTCAGCTGCAGGTTGTTGTTGTTGCACCAGGACGCCAGCTGGGCCACCTCTCTCCTGTAGGCGGACTCGTCGCCGTTGGAGATGAGCCTGATGAGGGTGGTGTCGTCCGCAAACTTGATCAGCTTGACAGACTGGTGACTGGAGGTGCAGGAGTTGGTATAAAGGGAGAAGAGTAGGGGGGAAAGTACACAGCCCTGGGGTGATCCGGTGCTGATGCTAACAGAGTCTGAGACAGTCTTTCCCAGCCGCACATGCTGCCTCCGGTCTGTCAGGAAGTCGGTGATCCACCTGCAGAGGGAGTCAGGCACATTGAGCAGGGACAGCTTGTCCCGGAACAGAGCGGGGTGGATGGTGTTGAATGCAGAGCTGAAGTCCACAAACAGGATCCTGGCGTAGGTTCCCGGGGAGTCCAGGTGCTGCAGGATGGAGTGGAGGGCCAGGTTGACTGCGTCATCTACAGACCTGTTGGCACGGTAGGCAAACTGCAGCGGGTCCAGGAGGGGAGTGGTGATGGACTTGAGGTGGGGCAGGACCAGGCGCTCAAAGGACTTCATGACTACAGAGGTGAGTGCTACAGGTCTGTAGTCGTTAAGTCCAGTGATCCGTGGCTTCTTGGGGACAGGGATGATGGTGGAGGATTTGAGGCAGGTCGGCACGTGGCATAGCTTAAGGGATGTGTTAAAAATGTCTGTGAAGACAGAAGCCAGCTCTTTCGCACAGTGTCTCAGGGTGGAGGGAGACATGCCGTCCGGACCAGGGGCCTTGCGCGGGTTCAGTCTGGAGAACTGTCTGAGCATGTCCTGCTCACTGATGACAAGAGCAGGAGGGGAGGAGGGGGGGCCGCCTTTGATGAAGTAGGGACCATGGAGGCTGTGGAGCTGGAGGGAGGGGGGGAGTTGGACACAGCTGACGAGGTGTCAAAACGGGCATAGTGTTGGGACAGTCTTTGACAAAGGGCTTTGTCATCCTGACCCTTAGGAGCCTGAGGCCGATAGTTGGTGATTTGCCTCAGTCCTCTCCACACAGAAGCAGAGTCGTTAGCCGTGAACTGCTGCTGGAGTCTCTCAGAATACACAGATTTAGCTCTCCTCAGCTCTCTGTTAAACCGATATTTAACCTCCCTGTAGCGGTCCCTGTCTCCACTTTTCAACGCTGCTTCCTTCTCCTTCCTGATCTGTCTGAGCTTAGCAGTGAACCAGGGCTTGTCATTTGAGTACCTCACCCTGGTGCGCGATGGAAGAATGCTCTCCTCACAAAAGTGGATATATGAGTTCACAGTGTCCATGTACTCATCCAGATCATGCGTGGCTCCTTTAAACATGCCCCAGTCAGTTATTTCCATGCACGTTTCCAGCTTCTCCTCAGCTTCACTGGTCCATTTCTTCATAGTGCTCACAACAGGTTTAGTGAGCTTCAGTCTCTGTCTGTAAGTGGGAATGAGGTGGACCATCACGTGATCAGATAGTCCGAGCGCAGTGCGGGGAACAGCGCGATACGCGTCCTTCACTGTAGTGTAACAGTGATCTAGCGTGTTCTTTCCTCTGGTGGGGCATTTAATAAACTGTTTGTATCGCGGGAGATCGTGGCTCAGATTGCTCTTATTAAAGTCGCCAACCACAATAACCAGAGAGTCCGGGAAATTCCGCTCCGTATGTTGAATGTGATCTGCGAGCGCGCGCTGAGCTTCGCGCCCGTCCGCGTCGGGTGGGACGTAAACAGCGGCCAGGATGAATGAAGTGAACTCCCGCGGGGAATAAAATGGCTTGCAGTTAATAAAAAGAAATTCCAGGGCGGGAGAACAGTGTTTGGAAATTACCGTTACATCAGAGCACCAGCTGCTGTTAATGTAAAAGCAGACTCCTCCTCCTGAGGATTTACCGGAGAGCTCTGTGTCACGATCAGCACGAAACAGCTGAAAACCCTCGAGGAGCAGCGCACTGTCCAGTGTATTTTCCCTGAGCCAGGTCTCAGTAAAACAGAGGGCAGCCAAGGAAGAGAGGTCCTTAAAACGCATCAGCAGTCTTAGTTCATCTACCTTGTTAGAGAGAGAATTGGCGTTGGAGAGAAATATACCAGGCAACACCATGCGCGTGCCTCTCCTGCGGAGCCGTACGAGAGCGCCCGCTCGCCCTCCTCTCTTTCGCCGTCTCACTTTTCGAGCCAAACAATGAACCAGATCAGCGGCAGGAGCTAAAAAAAATGGGAGTAGGTCCATGGGAGTGAAAGTCCTGATATTTAGAAGCTCTTCACGGGTATAAGGGCAGGCACACACACAATTGACAAACAAAAACAAACAAAGGTTGCAGTGAAGCACCATGGCGACCACTGTGGGCGCCATCTTGCGCAAAGATCTTGGAATGTATGTCCACCAGGCCCTGTACCCCCTCGGCCACAGGCAGGTAGAGAACAGGCGCACAGACCCAGTGGCGACCAGACCAAAAGAAGTCCACGATGATCTTCTGAATCTCCTCCACGAGGCTCCTGGGCGGTGTCAAAGCCACCAGCCTATGCCAAAGAGCCGAGGCGACCAGATTATTTGTGACCAGAACCCTGCCCCTATATGACAGCTGTGATAGCAACCATTTCCATTTAGAAAAGCGAGCACACACCTTGTCCTTAACACCATCCCAGTTCTTTCGTTCAAAAGCCTCTGAACCCAGAAAAACCCCCAACACTTTGAGACCGGCCGTCCCCCACTGAAGACCGCCGGGTAGGCAAGGGACGCCTTGACACGACCAGTGGCCCACCAATAGACCCTCACTCTTGGCCCAATTCACCCGTGCAGAAGATGCCCTTTCATAAACTGACAAAGTGTCCACCAGACACTGCAAATCCCCGTGGGAGGTGATGAAAACGTTAACGTCATCCGCATAAGCAGACAAGACGATCGGGCGGCAACAGCTTGATGGCCCCGGCAGAACCAGACCACCCAGTCGAGTGCGCAACCTGCACAGCAAAGGCTCAATAGCCAAGATGTACAGCTGACCTGAGAGTGGACACCCCTGGCGTATTCCCCGGTGTACAGGGATTGGCCGACTCAGGCCTGCCCCCATCTTTACCAAACACTCAGCTCCAGTATATAGCAGATTGACCCACCTCAAAAGCACATTGCCAAAACCAAACCCCCTCAGGGTGGAAAACAAATAGGAATGGTCAACCCTATCAAAAGCCTTTTCTTGGTCCAAAGACACAATCCCGAACTGTAAGTCATGACATTTACTGAGCTGGAGAACGTCACGTATGAGGAAAACATTGTCCATAATGTTTTGGTCAGGAATACAAAATGTTTGATCCTTATCTACGATCAAACCCAAGACAGTGTTCAGTCTGTTTGCCAGGGCTTTAGAAAGCACCTTGTAGTCCGTGCAAAGAAGAGCCATCGGCCTCCAGTCTTTCAGCAGGGCCAAGTCCCCCTGCTTAGGCAACAGAGACAGCACTGCACAGTGGCAGGAGACAGGTAATGTTCCCTTTCTGTAACAGGCAGTCAGAACGTCATAGAAGTCTGATCCAATAATATTCCAAAAATGCTTAAAAAATTCTGAAGAAAGGCCATCAAGTCCAGGTGCGCGTCCCGGAGCCATCTGATTTACAGCCATAGTTAACTCATCCAAAGTCAGGGCACAGTCCAGAGCGGCCCTGTCCTCCGGGCCGAGCACCTGAAGGGCTTCGAAGAGCTGAGTTTGAGATTCTTTGCAACACGTTCCCGCAGCAAACAGGGCCCCGTAGTAATCCACTGCATGGCGCCGCATCTCGGATGGGTTCGTAGTCAGCCGACCATCTGGGAGTGTCAAGCAAGCCATCTACTTCTTTTTCGCAGTAGACTTCGGTGCATCCATGTCCTGCAGGTGAGTGAAGCGTGACCTCACTAGCGCCCCTTCCACTTTTTCCTGCATTAATGTGCGCAGGGCCGATCTCTTCTCCTGCAGCAAAGGACCAGCGGTAGAATCCTGACCCATAACCAAGCTGGCCTCCAGCCTCTTGACAGCGTCCTCAAGTTCACTGACCTTGGCCTTGATGATGGCAGTTGAGTTCGCAGCGTACCGTTGACAAAAATGTCCCACCACTGTTCAAGGGAACTAAAATGAGCCTTTGTGGTCCTCCAGTGTTCCCAGAAGCACACAAAATACTGACAAAAGGCGTTGTCCTGAAAGAGCTTGTTACTGAAGTGCCAATAAGATTTTGCCCGTTTCCCTGGTGAGTTCAGTAACACCGCAGTAGCCAGGTGATGATCCGTGAAACCGACGGGACTTATGTTACTGTGAAGGAGTCCGGGGCTACAGGTTCTAGAAACATATATCCTGTCTAATCTAGCAGCACTGACAACACCGTCAGTGACCCTGACCCAGGTATACTGTCTCGCATTTGCATTTTTAGACCTCCACGTGTCCACTAAGTTGAACTGCACAGTGAAATTTTCCAAGATTCTAGAAGACTGCAGATGAGGTTCTGCATTAGTGCGATCTATAGTGAAGTACAAGGTACAGTTGAAATCACCAGCAACAACAAGTTGTTCTTGGTGATAGCGCTGCAATTCAGCAGTCAGTATATTGAAAAAGGCAACCCTTTCAGCACCGTGGTTTGGCGCGTAAACATTTACCAGGCAAAACACGGAATCCCCTATTTCGGCCCTAACAAGAAGCAGCCTGCCCCTCACTATCTCCACCACCAATAAAACTTGTGCATTTGCTGATTCCCCAAACAAAATGGCCACTCCTGCACTAAGATTGGTGCCGTGACTGAGTGAAAAAGGGCCTTTCCACCACAAGCCCCAGTCGACTTCATCTGCCAAAGTGGTATGAGTTTCCTGCAAAAACAAAACGTTGAGACCTTTCCGTCTGAACAGGTCACTAATGAATCCCCTCTTATGATTACCCCTCCCACCATTGATGTTTAAGGACCCTAATTTTATTTTCTGCATTAGGCGATCGATGTGAGGAGCACCGTGCTCTTGCCATGGAAATCATTCCATCTTTGCGCGCTTGGCCTTTTGTCCCCCTGCTGATTTACGCAGGGCTGTGATGTGCTTCTTCAGGCGGAAGCGTTTTCTTTCATCCAGGAGGTCAACACCAACCTGCTTCTTCAGTACATTAACAGACCGAATGAATTTGTCAGTGTCACTGAAGTAATCAGCGACGTTAACGGCCCTATTATTATAGATTCCATCCAGGAAAGCATTTATTTATTCTAGTGAATACAAATCCATATTGGCATTGCCAGTTGCCCCAATAGACTCATTTTTAGCAGACACAGCGTCAGATTCACACTCCATTCCCTCGTCAGCACAACTCTGCTGACTGTTAGATCCAGCTGGCACGTCAGCTGGTGCAGCTGATCCTTCATCAGCCACATGTTCCGGGGCGGTGCCTATATCAGGCGACCGGCGTTGTTCCGCCTGCTGCTCTGAAGTGGCAGCAGGCTGCGGAAGCACAGCCGCTGATGTCACACAGCGCGATGCTGAGTCAACGTCATTGACTGCTTGGGCGCCATCACCAGTCACGCCCCCAGCTGCAGGCCATGCTGTGGGCGCTACAGGCAGACTGTCCACAGACACAGCAGAAGGGTCCGGAGCAGGAGCGGCGGAAGGCCCCGCAACATCGTCCGCAGCAGTGGCGGGTGCGGAGGCCTCGCTGGCAGGCTGTGCGGCCCTGCCGGGCTCCGCCGCGGCAGAAGCCCCCGCCACGCCATCCGCAGCAGCGTCGCGTGCGGAAGCCGCACCGGCAGCCTCAGCCGCGGCTCCACCAGAGCCCCCCGCCGGGCGCCTGTGTGGGCAGGCGAAACGTTTATGGCCCACATCGCGACATTCAAAACACTTCATCTGTCCCGAGCTTGCATACACCATATAGTAGCCGTCCTCGTGTTTGACCCGGAAGGACACTTACAGAGTTTGTGTGGGCGAGTCTAGAAACATGAACACCTGTCGCCTGAGTGATTTCACATGTTTAAACTCGGCTTCCCTGATTCCCAAACTCACGTGTCTAAACGGGCCCGCAAACTTCCCGAATCTGCGGAGCTCTGTCGCCAACTAACTGCTCGTCAGTAATGAAAGGTGGAACACCCGAAACGATGATAAGCGTTGATGGAACTGATAAGGGGGGACACCTGTACAGACATGTCCCCGATTACAATACCGCTCGCAACCAGAGCGTGGACATTCTCCTCAGTAGCCAGAAACACAACTACAGCTCTATTCATCCTGGACGCATAGCGGATCGCATCAGGGCCCACCTGGGCACCCACAGCCATAAGGACCCCCTTCACAGTAACAGTGTCGTCCGGGGGAATGATCCGCACCCCCTGGCGGATAGATGGAGGTGGCATTTCCAAGGTTGCCATCCTCCTCCCCAAAAAACAAAAGTTTATTATGCGGGCAGTGATGGAAAAACGAAAAAAAAGTCCAAAAGACCACGGAGTTCCCTATTTCCGTCCTCCTCCTTCAGCCGGCGGATATATATATAGAGAGAGCGCAAGAGAGAGAGAGAAAAAACAAACATCATGACAAGTATGAGGGATACCAGCAAGTAGAGAGGGAAAAAGAAAAAAAAGGCATTTCAGGTGGTCTACCGGCATCCCAACTCCACATCAGGAGAAAAGGAAAAAAAAAAAAAACAGTTCGGGTGACCTGCCCAAGCCCCAGAACTGGGGAAACAGTACCTCGGCCGCCCAACCAGCGAAGCAGTCTGTCAGGCGGCCGACCCAGGACGCAGAACCGGTGGAACAGTCCTTCAGGCGGCTGACCCGCGTCCTTAGACCACCAGGACTGGAGGGGGGAGCTCGGAGGTGGCTTCCTTACCGAGAGGCACAACAAGGGGAAGCTAAGCCAAAAGAAAGAGACCCCAGCGGCATCTGGTGTGGAGAATGGGGAGGGGGATGGGGAACCACTCCGGTGTCAGGTGGAAGGGGATCTGCAGCTCCCTCACCAACCTCAAACTGGGCCAGCGCAGCACCCTCGGTGGACCCCGATTCGGCCAGCGCAGCACCTGGGATGACCTCCCGAAGTGAACCCGGAGCCTGGACGATATCAACTAGAGCTGACTCATCTCTGGTGACCCTGGAAGAAGGCTCAGAAAGAGGGGGAGAACAGGGGTCAGGATCACCGGCAGCAGCAGAGCCCGGCGAGACGAGCTCGGATGCAGTGGCTGGCTGCACCCAGCTCTCCTCCCCAAGAGACAGGCAAGAATGCTCCAGAACAGAGAATACGAAGACAAAATAGAACACTTGCCTGATCTCGAGCTCTACCACCGTCCAGGACTCCGATGATCCAGGCTCGATGGTCAGGAGGTCCATCTTCGGTTCCCACTCGACTGCAGTAGCCTCCGCAGCCAGCATGATGGTCTCCACAGTCTGAGAGCCCCCTGACGCTGAAACCCACGCCGATGGCCCACTCGACGTGGTGGCAGGGGGTCCATAGCCTGCTGGAGCTGACTGCTGCTCCACGGAGACACGGGGATGCTTAAGCATCAGCACAGGCTCCATCTGACAGTCAGCCCTCCTCCTCTGCCCATGATGTGGCTGCGGGACTGAAACCAGGCTCTCCAGAGCCACAGGCTCCTCCTCTGTCCGGCGGTCTACTCCTGGCACCGGGGGACGCTCGGAGAGAAGGGGAGGAAACACAGAGATAGCAGGTTCAATTTTAATAACTGCAGCAGGTGGTGGGAGCTCAGTGGACTGTGAACCCTGAGCTCCACCTCCAGGAATCGGACAAGGTAATTCATTACACAGAGATTTAGAATGAAAACACACTTGCCTGCTTTCCCGGGGAAAGATGGTGACTGCTGCAGCGGGCCTGGTTCTTCCTCTTCCCATAGGGATGGTGATGGAGGGCCCTCCTGGAAGACAAGGAGGAGTCGCCCCCATAGGATCGGTGACGAGTGGAGCCAGACAAGGAACCCTAGATCTCACAGCAGCTGAAGGAAGAGCCGAGGAGGAGAAAGGAGCAGCCGAGGCAGTCCGGGGACATGGAGCTGACGGAACAGTGGGACAAGATGACCCGGAGGCTGAGGCTGCAATTTTCACCTTCCATTGAAATGCTTGGAAAACAGCTGGCTGGGCGGCAGAGTATCTTTGGTGGCCTGGACAGGATCCAGATGGGAACCTCGCAAAGGAATGGTGAGGGGTGAAGCCAGATATGGACTCTCTGGGCTCACTGCAGCCGAAAGGCGCGCCGAGGAGGAGGGAGGAGCAGCCGAGGCAGTCCGGGGATGTGAAGTTGACAGAACAGCGGGACAAGATAACCCGGAGGCTGGGGCTGCTGTCTCTACCTTTCGTCATGGTGCGGGAGAAACAGCTGGCTGGGAGGCGGAGTTCTTCTGGCAACCCCTGACAGGATCCAAACAGGAACCTCGCGGAGGACTGGCCCGCTCAGGAGGCTTCCCTCTCGTCAGAACGACCATTTCCCGGGGAGGAGATGGAGGCTTCTTGGCCGGATTTTCCATTGGTTCACAGTTCTTCTGCCGTAAAACTGTTAATGCCGCCAACCTCTTCCTGCCCTCTGGATACGAGGTTAGGTGGTAGCATTTTAAGGCCCTTTGCACAAGGTCCAGGTACCAGTGTGCGGTGTCGGAAGGGGTGAACAGATGGGCATTGGACAGGAAGTCATCAACCTCCATGAGATACGCGATACAATACCTGAGCTCAGATGATGCCATTTCTCCAAATAACACTGGTACCCGGAAGAGGGAAAAACTCAAGCCCAAAAAAATCAAACTACTGTGGCTGGCACCTCACTTGGCTGTGACCTACTGTTGTGTTTGCCCCTTTCAGGGCATGAATGAGGTGCCAGATGCCAACAGAGAGTTTGTTTGTTTATTCACAGAAGGAACAAAATAAAGAGCCACGTGGGGCAAAACACATACATTAAACTAGAACACAAAATGAAGAACTTGAACATCAAAGCAAGAGCGTAGCGAGGGCGGAACCAGACACTATAGAATAACACTTACGAATGATGAAGCAAGGACGAATCAAACACAGAAGGAAGACTGAAGCCGGGGATAGGGACTCCAGTCCTGGTAGACCCAGGTCGCAGCCAGGAGTGAGCCTCAGCTGCTCCCTTAAATACTAATAACAAAAAGCAATGAACCAAACAGGAGAGGAGGAAACGTAATGACCAAAATCAAGATCAGCTGTGACAGTGCCGGCTCAGCTTTGACAACCGGAAGTTTGGCCGCGGCGCTGTCACAGTAAAAGCCCCGGAAACACTAATAACAACCAAGCATAAATAATACGGGAAGAAAAAAGGGAAAGTACTGAGTAACCCATGCGCGGATGAGCTCAGCGCTCATCTGCAAGCAGATATTTCTTCCCAGGGACAAGTGGTCAGGAGCTGAGGTCCGGTGATGCTGATGAGACTGTTGGCTGTGGAGTATGCCATGCGGACAACACGCAAATTTTTCAGTTCTCCCGCATTCAGTTGACCTGAATTCTCGGGTCCAAATAAATTGGAGATAGTTCAAAGTTTGATCAAAGTCACAGAATTGAAGAGACAAGATTAACCCTTTGAGTGTGAGAATTTGCATGCCCCTAGTGGCAGAGCACGGCCCTGTGCCTGTCATCTCACTCTGGCATCGCCGGCTCCATTTAGGATTTGTACTGATTTGTACTGATCTGCCAGTTTCAAAAGGTGGCAGACATGCGTTGGAGGACTCAGTGGATGACACGTAATACACCAAAGAAGAACTCATCAATTCCTTTTCCTGCTTTCATGCTTTTAGCCCAGAAAGCTAATACTGTATTGCTGCCGTCCATCAATCATTGTGCACCGTTACTTAGACGACTTCTTACACGGAATATAGCCGCGGGATACATGCGAAATTTATGTGGGATAATCATAAGACTTTGTAGATGTGATAGAGAGCTTAAATGACCTACAGAATGCAAAACAACGACCACAATGGATGAAAATGCAGCGACCAAGGCAGCGAGCGAGTCCCGATAGCCGCTGGTCAGTGACGAATTTCTGTTTTGTTTAGAATTGCACTGATTTCTTGTTCATATACTTTGAAGAAAAGATGATGAGGTACCTCTGTACAGAAAATGGTGTCAAAAGACTGAACCATTTTTTGTGTAAATATGTCCAATGTCCAGTTTTGACTGAGTTATGGAATTTAAAGAGTTGCCGCAACATTAATCAAATTAGATGCATAAATTTATTCCTATCCGAAACTTTGGATCATATTGTACATCTTTCTAATTGACAGTAAGCCATTATCTCTTACCACTTTCAAGTTATAGCCTTGCAAATCTGGACTACTTTATTGACAAAAAATATTTACCACTCTTGACCACTAGGGGTTATGTCACAATTCGGCGACAGACACACAAACAGTTAATAAAAAAAATTCAAGCCACAAAATCCGAGTCCTTCAGATGTTGTGGTGACTGGCGAAAAATAATCAGTTCACTTTAAAACTCAGTGTGATACGAAAATCAGTAAGAAAAAGTTTAACAGAATAAAATAGAAATTGTCTGTGAACATACAGTTTCACTCCATATAAAAGAGAAGTTTGAGCTCAAAAAAGAAGAAAAAGTATTTCTCAGGCATTTAAAGAAAAATAGAATTTTAGACAGGACACACAGACTTAGACAAACTTTCACAAAGACACCACTCTGAACTAGGGGTTCCTCACTTAAAACTGAGTAAGTTTCCAGTGGAAAAACTTTACTGACATGAAAGGGAACCAATTGTCTCCCATCGCGGGAGAGTCAAATGAACTATGGTCCAATAAGAAAAAAGTCCTTTGTCTGTCACTGGTAATAGAATGAAAGGGAGCGTTGTCCAAAAGAGACTGGTTGGTGATTGGCTGAGCCAGTCAGATGACTTGAGTAAGCTTTTCCAACAGGATGAAACACCTTGATTAATATAAAACTTTACTTTATGCTAAAATATAAAATCTAAGCTAACTTCAGTGATTCATTACTAACTTTCAGTGAGCATGTACTTTTATAAACTTGGCCTTCTATAATTAGCATACAATAGAATAAGGTCCATTTAAGCATTTTCAAACTTGCAACACATTTAAAATCAGACTAATGAAACATTTTGTTTCAATATGTATATAAATGATATATGTAAAGTTTCGGAAAAAATGGATTTAATATTGTTTGCCAATGACACTAATCTATTATGCAGTGGAAGCAATTTGGAACAACTTTTAGATACACTCGGAAAGGAATTAGGAAAGCTTAAACTGTGGTTTGATTCAAACAAATTAACGCTCAATTTAAGTAAGACAAAATTTATAGTTTTTAACAACCATCACAACAACTTAGTATCTAAACTCAATGTAAATGGTGTCGAGATTGAAAGGGTATCCGAAACTAAATTTCTTGGCGTAAGAATTGATAATAAACTGTGTTGGAAGTCACGTATTAATTATATTAAAGGTAAAATATCTAAATCAATCGCAATACTACACAGAGTGAAATATTTGCTGAATCAACCCACACTATATACTCTGTATCATTCATTAATACTCCCATACATGACATATTGTACTGAAGTATGGGGAAATACATATAAAACAAACATATATCCAGTCTTTATGCTTCAGAAGAGAGCTTTTAGAATAATAAACAAAGCTGCTTACAGGGAACCAACAAACCCACTTTTTCTTAACTTAAAAGCTCTCAAGTTGAAAGATCTGGTTGACTTTAAAACTGCAGTAATAATGTTTAAAATGAAGAATCTATCACTGCCCGCAAATATCCAAAAGTTGTTCCAAATAAGGGACAAACAATATCATTTCAGAGGAACATGTATATTTCAAAAACCTTCAGTGAGAACTACCACCAAGCAACACTGTGTCTCAATGCAACGAGTCAGATTATGGAACGATTTTGGACCTGAATTAAAATTATGTACAACGCTTGGACAATTTAAATAAAAACTAAAGGAAGAAATACTCCAAACATATATATAAGATGACATGTAAAATCATATAAGGATTGTCATATCCAGTCTGTGTTGTGTTGTTGCTTAGTTTTTTTTGTCACATTTTGTCTTAGCTTTGTTCGGAATTGTAATCGCTCTTGTTTTGTTTTTCTTTTGAATTCTTGAATGGAATATGGGTGGGCAATATAAGCTGCGGCTTCAGCCATCACCCATTTTGGATAACTTATGTTGAACTGTATAATCAGAGGAGTTACTGTTTAATTTGACCTTGTTGGATTTTTTTTTCTTTTTCCACTTTGTTATATTATTCTGTTTCTTTAATCTTTACTTTTAATCTATCCGGAAAAAAAATCATTCATTCATTCATTCATTCATTCAACATTTCAAACCAGAATGGTATGTAAAACTTTTAAACTCAGATAAATAGGTCAGGGACACTTATAACTCCTGTTCTTAATGACTGCTGTTATATATTTATGTATGTATGTACTTGTATTGGATTAGAGTGCATTAGAGAGTTTTTTCTAGGTAATCACAATTTTGGTCATATAATGAGCTTTATATAAGCTCATATAATGAGCTTTATTTTGATTAACAATGCTTTTTTCTCTCTGCCCATTGTGTTTCCCTACCCCCCTTCCCCCTCCCCCTCTTTACCCTCCACTGTATGACAGGCGCCTTGCATGGCTGCCGCGTCATTGGGTTGCGCTTATCTAGCGTGCCCAATGTCAAGTCAAATTCCTCGTATGTTTACTTGTGTTTCCTTGTAAACGTGCTTGGCAATAAAGTTCATTCTGATTCTGATTCTATTATTTATTGGGTTTTATTTCATTTATTATGTACTACATCCATTGTGTATGTGTGGATTGTGTGGTTGCAGCACAGGTGTCAAGCCCAAGACAAATTTCCCCTTGAGGGACAATAAAGTTTATCTTATCTTATCTTATCTTATCTTATCTTATCTTATCTTATCTTATGTCAGAGTCCCACTTGATTTTCCAGGGTGTCCTGAAAAAGAAAATAATCTGAGAATTAAGAGTTTTTATTAAAAGGAAGACATTTCATTCATTAACCTCAGTTCAGCTTACAGAGGCAACAGCGAACATATTCCGGAGTTGTCAACCAGGGGGTAATGTTGAGATGTGGATAATTCCTAGAGAGCGATGGAATTCATTCAAGGGGTTTGAGATGTTTCAAACAGTACTTTGAAGCATAAAACTGTCTGGTTGGGAGGACGTTAAGGGATTTATGATTGCAGACTAAATTCCTTCCTGGCACGAAATGGGATCCTTATCTTCCTTTTTACCATGGAATGTATTTTCAAACGGTGGTCCTTAGATGAAGGAAACAATTCTTGACCAGACTTTTGGGTGAAACAATTTCTTTAATGTGAAGAGTGATTTTATAGAGTGGAGCCAAGGGGATTGATGCTACACTGGACCAAATCAACCCTGCTAGGAAACCCAGGGAACCCAGGAAACCCAGATGCTGAACAGGCTCTATGTGAGTCTCTAAATATCTTTGACTTACCTTTCTTGAGCCCCTGCATCAAGCGTCCTGACTGTTTTATAAGCATTAACATTAGCTCCTCTATGATAGCTTGGTGGAAAATTTATAAATAACAGGACCTTCCCTTGTCCCTTGTAAACTCACGCTCATTTGGAACAGTCCTGATATCCAACAGGCGGCTGATCGGAGGGTCAGGGGTTCGATTCTTGCTCTATCTACAGTCTGCATGTTGACGTGTCCTTGGGCAAGACACAGAACCCCCAGTTGCTCCTGGTGGGTCAGGCCAGCATCTCTGCATGGCAGCTCTGCTTCCATGAGTGTGTGAATGGGTGGATAGCAGAATGTGTAAAGCACTTTGGTCATCTAGAGATGAGAAAAAACACTATATAAGTGAATACCATTTTACCATAACAAAAGAGGATGTTAAACTTTCCACTATGGTGTGAGAAAGGAATAAAAAACTTAGAACATCTTATTCGATATCAAAACTACATAGACTATTATCAAAACTGGATGATTCAGCATCACTTCCAAAATTAAAATGGGAGACAGACCTATCAATCAATAAAGATGAAATCTGCTGCACACAAATATGTTTAAACACTTTTAACCAACAGTAATAACATTTACTGCTGTATGTCTCGGCACTTTACTGCAACCCTTGGCACAAATGCCATATCTGCTGTTGTCTGTCTGTCATTGCAATACTGATCATGTGCAATATTGTCTGTCACTGTCTGCTCCCACACTACAGCATTGAACACAGTACTACGAGTATTACTGCTCTACTTTTCTGTGTATGCAATTGTTGGTTCTCATCGTTCAGCGCTTATCTTTATTTGCACTATGGGAGGTCTGGGTCTATCTTTTGTTGCAATTTGCACTACGGGTAGCATTAGTGTACAAAAACTATTGTTTTTCCAGCCTTATTCCTTTTTCTTTTCTTTTTTTTATTGTGCATACCACTGAAGAGAGAGAAACACCATTCCAATTCTCCTGTATGTCCTGTACGTATAATAGTATTGACAAATAAAATCTTTGAATCTTGAATCATAAGATGGCTAAAACGTCTAATTTACAACTCATATAGTACAAAGTTCTACATAGAACTCATTACACAGGACAAAGGATGTTCAAATTGGCCTAAGCCACACAAATATCTGTTCCCATTGCACCAGCAATGTCTTGGATAGTTACATGCCTGCTATGTGGTCCTGTGCGCTGGTCCAAAAGTTCTGGCAGAAGATATTTGTAGACCTATCGGCATGGCTTGGGTGTCGTATCTAGAGGTAAAAGTGTCACCCACAGTTCTCACTGCTTTATGCATAGCCAAGAAAACTATCCTCGGGAACTGGAAATCAAGAAATAATTTATGTTCAACCCACTATAAGAACCTCCTTTTAGATTATATTAGTCTGGAGAGAATGTGTGCCTCCTCTAAAAAAACAATTGCCTGAATTCAATTCTCTCTGGTCCCCGCTTATTGATTCTATAACCGGAGGGGTGGCGGGTGGCGGTTTGCTCTCCTTGGTGCTTCTGGTGGCTGGCTGTGCCCTAATCGTGGGGGATTTTCTGTGCCCCACTGGAGCCAGTGTCCTTGGCACCTATCCAGGGGTGGCTGTGCATCTGGCCTGGGATGGGTGGGGGGGTGGCTGCGGGGTGGGCTGTGGCCCTGGGCTGGCCAGCCTTGCCTTCCGGGTGGGGGTAGGTCTGGCCTTGGGCCCCTGGTGGTGGGCATGAACCACCTTTTTAAGGTCATGCCACAGCATCTCAATTGGATTCAGGTCAGGACTTTGATTAGGCCACTCCAAAGTCTTCATTTGGTTTTTCTTAAGCCATTCAGAGGTGGACTTGCTGCTGTATTTTGGATCATTGTCCTGCTGCAGAATCCAAGTGTGCTTCAGCTTGAGGTCACTAACAGATGGCCGGACATTCTCCTTCAGGATTTTTTGGTAGACGCCAAATTCATTGTTCCATTTACCACAGCAAGTCTTCCAGGTCCTGAAGCAGCAAAACAATGCCAGACCATCACAGTACCGCCACCATATTTTACTGTTGGCATGATGTTCCTTTTCTGAAATGCTGTGTTACTTTTATGCCGGATGTAATAGGACACACACCTTTCAAAAAGTTCAACTTTTGTCTCGTCAGTCCACAGAGTATTTTGCCTTGGGGATCATCAAGATGTTTTCTGGCAAAACTGAGACCAGCCTTTATGTTCTTTTTTCTCAGCAGTGGTTTTTGTCTAGGAATTCTGCCATGCAAGCCATTTTTTTCTTTCTTATGGTGGAGTCATGAACACTGACCTTAACTGAGGCAAGTGAGGCCTGCAGTTCTTTGGATATTGTTGTTGGGTCTTTTGTGACCTCTTGTATGAGTCGTCACTGCACTCTTGGGGTAATGTTGGTCTGCTGGCCACTCCTGGGAAGGTTCACCACTGTTCCATGTTTTCTCGCTTTCACTGTGATTCGTTTGAGTCCCAAAGCTTTAGAAATGGCTTTATAACCTTTTCCAGACTGATAAATCTCCATTACTTTGTTTCTCATATGTTACTGAATTTCTTTGGATCGCAGCATGGTGTCTAGCTTTTGAGGATATTTTGGTCTACATCTCTTTTTCTGGCAGGTCCTATTTAAGTGATTTCTTGATTGAGAATAGATGTGGCAGTAATCAGGCCTGGGAGTTGATAGAGAAGTTGAACTCAGCTTTTCAAAGATGTGATAAACCACAGTTAATTTATGTTTTAATGGGGGGGCAATCAGTTTTTCACACAGGGCAATGTAGGTTTGGATTTTTTTCCCCCTTAATAATAAATACCTTCATTTAAAAACTGCATTTTGTGTTTACTTGTGTTATCTTTGTCTAATATTTAAATTTGTTTGCTGATCTGAAACATTTAAGTGTGACATACAAAAAAAATGAGAAATCAGGAAGGGGAAAACACTTTTTCACATCACTGTATGTGTGTACACACGTTAAGTTTAGTTTAATTTAGTTTATTTTTCTATTTGTCAGGGACCATGTACAGAAAAACATTAAACACGGGGTAAACATGCTCTGTACCAGATTATGGCGTTTTCACTAATTTCCATCTGTAGTCCCTGTGGCAGGCAGGAAGATATTAAAAGAAGAACAGCACACATAGGGGCAGATTTACTAACGTGCTGAGCCATCGCAAAATCCTGTTTTGGTGTTAAAAATCTACTGTTGAGATTTACCAAAGGGTGCAGGGCAAAATAAGGCCTGGACTATGTTAATTTTCCGTCAGGCCTCATTATATATGTATTTGTGGGAGTTGTCATGTCAACGCGCTAATCTGAGAGAGGGGAGTATTTAAATGACTGGCGCAACGTGATTTACTAAGGTTTGCAGTTGTCAGTCTCCTGCTAAATGCTCCAGGATTTAATGCCCTCAAAAAGCTTGTCTTAATTCATCTGCACCTGACATGATAGCGATCGTTGGAGCCAGGAGGCACCGGCGAGAACTGAGGGCGCGTGGCAGGATCTTCTCTCTGCCTGTGACTTTGTCATGACAAAAGAACAGATTATATGAATATCAACAGTCTCACAGAGACTGGTGTTATGCTGAACTGGACATCAGCCGGGATTTTTTTTTATTTAATTTCATTTGTTTATACTGTATATAGCCTTCTACATGAATTTTTATCCATAAAATAGGATACAACAGGAGCCCTGATACCTGCAGTGGACATACAGATGGTGTCAGCCCATAATGAGTCTTTTTTTTTCTTTTCTGCGGAGGTTAGACTCAGATCTGGCATTTCCCTATCAGCTCTCCCTTGCTCTTGAAGCAAAATCTTCCACATTGCCAATTTTCTTCTTTTTTTCCCGCTATCCATATTTCTATATTTACAGTATTTCTTTTTGCTGTGGATAAAACAGTAATTCAGTTCCCCCTTCTTTCTATTTCTCTCTCCCAGTTCAGGATACACAATATAGGAGGAAAACAACAAAGAGATTATTAACAAAAAGAGTACAGATCCATAGAAACGTCCCCTGAAATAGCAACACCGTAACTCAATGGCATTTATAAAAAGCTGTGAACTGGGAGACCTTGAGATTTTTTTTTTAAAACAAAGCTATTCACGTAACAAAACCCTAGAGTCTCCATCAGACCATCTTGATGGCTTTAATGTTAATAAAATAAACACATTAGTTAAATAATCAATTTATTAATGAGAAGACCTTTATTAAATTAGATACAAAAGCTTCATTTATACATATTAAACAAAAAAGTCTGCCATGTCAAATGAAAATCTAGATTTTGAAATATAATGAACAAAAATAAAGTATTTCAGTGGAGTTTGCACTTAAACAAAAACTTTTTAAAAAGCTTTATATACAGTGGGGCAAAAAAGTATTTAGTCAGCCACCAATTGTGCAAGTTGTCCCACTTAAAAGATGAGAGAGGTCTCCAATTTTCATCATAAGTATACCTCAACTATGAGAGACAAAATGAGAAAAAAAAAAATCCAGATAATCCCATTGAAGGATTTTTAATGAATTAATTGGTAAATTCCTCGGTATTTGGTCACCTACAAACAAGCAAGATTTCTGGCTCTCACAAACCTGTAACTTCTTCTTTAAGAGGCTCCTCTGTCCTCCACTCGTTACCTGTATTAATGGCACCTGTTTGAACTCGTTATTAGTATAAAAGACACCTGTTCACAACCTCAAACAGTCAGACTCCAAACTCCACTATGGCCAAGACCAAAGAGCTGTCAAAGGACACCAGAAACAAAATTGTACACCTGCACCAGGCTGGGAAGACTGAATCTGCAATAGGTAAGCAGCTTGGTGTGAAGAAATCAACTGTGGGAGCAATTATTAGAAAATGGAAGACATACAAGACCACTCATAATCTCCCTCGATCTGGGGCTCCACGCAAGATCTCACCCCGTGGGGTCAAAATGATCATGAGAACGGTGAGCAAAAATCCCAGAACCACACGGGGGGACCTAGTGAATGACCTGCAGAGAGCTGGGACCAAAGTAACAAAGGCTACATCAGTAACACACTACGTCGCCAGGGACTCAAATCCTGCAGTGCCAGAAGTGTCCCCCTGCTTAAGCCAGTACATGTCCAGGCCCGTTTGAAGTTTGCTAGAGAGCATTTGGATGATCCAGAAGAGGATTGGGAGAATGTCATATGATCAGATGAAACCAAAATAGAACTTTTTGGTAAAAACTCAATTTGTCGTGTTTGGAGGAGAAAGAACACCATACCTACTGTGAAGCATGGGGGTGAAAACATCATGCTTTGGGGCTGTTTTTCTGCAAAGGGACCAGGACAACTGATCCGTGTAAAGGAAAGAATGAATGGGGCCATGTATCGTGAGATTTTGAGTGAAAACCTCCTTCCATCAGCAAGGGCATTGAAGATGAAACGTGGCTGGATCTTTCAGCATGACAATGATCCCAAACACACCGCCTGGGCAATGAAGGAGTGGCTTCGTAAGAAGCATTTCAAGGTCCTGGAGTGGCCTAGCCAGTCTCCAGATCTCAACCCCATAGAAAATCTTTGGAGGGAGTTGAAAGTCTGTGTTGCCCAGCGACAGCCCCAAAACATCACTGCTCTAGAGGAGATCTGCATGGAGGAATGGGCCAAAATACCAGCAACAGTGTGTGAAAACCTTGTGAAGACTTACAGAAAACGTTTGACCTCTGTCATTGCCAACGAAGGGTACATAACAAAGTACTGAGATGAACTTTTGTTATTGACCAAATGCTTATTTTACCGAGGAATTTACCAATTAATTCATTAAAAATCCTTCAATGTGATTTTCTGGATTTTTTTTTTTCTCATTTTGTCTCTCATAGTTGAGGTATACCTATGATGAAAATTGGAGACCTCTCTCATCTTTTAAGTGGGAGAACTTGCACAATTGGTGGCTGACTAAATACTTTTTTGCCCCACTGTATTATGGTCCTCTGAGCTGGCTGTGCCTGTGTTGATGACCCGCTCCCTCATCAGCTGTGCCTGTGCGCAATTTTGCGGTGCTCTTGGTGGATGGGTGGGCATTATTGAAATGAAGTGACTGCGTCTGTGTTCATAATTTTGTGTGTTGTTAGTAGACCACTGGCAAAAATTGGTTACTCCTTGAGGTGCTCTGTCTAATTTGAGCACTCGCAAATTTGTACTGCCTTAGTAAATCTGTCCCATAGAATGCAATTTAGGTCAGGTTTCAGAAACTGTTGACCTTGAAACAAATCTTAAAGGTAAAAAGATAAGAGAGATGGTACACATAAAAAACAATTTAAGAGTACAATTTCATAATCCCATTTAAGGGAGAGAGTTAATTCTGGCTGGCTTGACTACTTAATATCCATTTTTTAGTCTCTGTGGTGAAGTCTCTGTAATTTGTTCTGGTCTTCAAAGCAGTGAGGGGCTTGTTCCATTCCGTTATAGCTTTGTATGAGAAGGCTGATTGTCCAAAAACAGTTTTACGTAGCAAAGTCTAAAGTCTGAAGGGGTGGGGGTGCAGAACCATGGATAATTTTTAAGATCAACTGTACATTTGCACACGTGATCTTATTTTCAGAGTTTAACATCTTGTGTTTGGCAAGTATACCTCAATGATGATACTGTTGTGTCTTCTTATCCAGAATTTTGATGGATGGTTTATACAGAGATTCCAAGGGTTTCAGAGTCGTACTATTATCTTGTGACCAGCAAGAGATGCAATAGGAGAAATGTGTCAGAATCATGGCATTCAGAAAGGTTTTTAATGCTTTTAGAGTTAGTGAGTTTTTGATGCAACAAAAGTTTGCAAGATTATATTTCAGAGTGTGGCTCATCCATTTTATGTGCTTTTTAAAGCTGAGCGTGGGATCTAATGTGATACCCAAATACTTAAACTCTGTTACATTTTCTATATTTGCTCTGCTTACAGTTATAGTCGGATAGTGCGTATGATTTTTTTTTTTTTGTTGGTAAAATACATGGTAGCTGTTTTACCTATTTTCAGAGTGAGGCATGACTGATTAAGTCATTGTGACACTTTCTCCATTGCTATCATTAACTTGTCAGCCACTTGTTTGGTATTCTTCACATACTGATGGCAAATCATTAACATACAAAGTAAACAGCAGTGGGCATAAAATTGAACCTTGTGGTACTCCCATGGTGCATGCCTGTGATTGGGATACAGTATTGTTTATGTGCATACACAAGAAGCGACCAGATAGATAAGATTTTAGCCAGCTAAGGGTATTCATGGACAGTTTATATCCTAATAGTTTAGAAAGAAGGACTGAGTGACTGACCATATCAAAAGCTTTGCGTAAGTCTAAAAAGATAGCTTCTATCACCCCCTCTCCCCCACTTTGTCCAGATTTTCTTTAATCGTTTCAATAAAGTAACAACATGCAGTCTCCATTGAGTGGTTCGGCCTGAAACCAAACTGCATGGGATGCAGCAGCTGGGCAGATTCAAGATATTCTACCAGTTGGTCTACTACCACCTTTTCAATGGCTTTTGTCAAAACAGGAAGTATATTTATCGACCTATAATTACTAATTTCCTGTTTGTCCCTGGATTTGTGTATGGGGGTTACAATGGCAGGTTTCGATGCATAAAGAAAGATATTTTCATGTATTGATTGATTTATTAGTTCTGTAATTGGAATTATTAAAGTATCTTTATGTTTTTCAAGAATACAGTGTCGAGTCCATGAATACCCTTCACTGTGGAACTTGATTGAGATGATAAAATTTTGTTAAGTTTTACCTCATTCGTGGGTTTAAGGTTCAGATCATTTTCATGATTTATTTTAATTTGGTGAGGGTACAGTATGTTTGGATAAAATTCAGACCCAGTTCTTGTACTGATTTGTTAAAATAGTCATTAAAATTGCTGGCTATAACTAAGCTATGAGTGAAATTTTCATTCAAATTGAGTTGTATGACTTCACTTTTTTTTTTGCAGTTTTTTCCTGTGAGTTTATCAATACATTTCCAGAGTTTTTTTTGTTTTTCCCTTGTGCATTTATGATTATGTCTAAGAAGAAATTTGCTTTTGCTTTATGGAGCTGCATAGTGACGTCATTTCTGAGGCTTTTAAAAATCAGCCTATCTGTACTTAAATCAGCTTTTAGCCATTTTTAAAGAGCTAAATCCTTTTTTAAATGAGATTCCATAATTTTTCATTTAGCCAAGGGAGATCCTGTTTTCTCTTGTGCTGGGTGTTAGTTTATGTTTTGAGATAATTTCTTTGATTGTTGATATATTTGTGCATGTCTGTTCACAGTTTAAATCACAATTTATTTCATTCCACTTTATGTGCTGTAACTCATTTTCAAATGAGTCTATGTTTTTCTTTGGTATGTACGAGATATATTTTCCACCATCAGTAGGCTTTTTGTATCATGATTTTGACAATTTGCGTACTACTAAAGTGAGATTATGGTCAGACTGTCAGGGGTTACCAGGGGGTCATTCCTACTTTGTATTTATTTATGTTTCTTTGTGTGTTTTAGTTTTCTGGGTTTATGTTGTATTTTCTATATTTATCATTCTGTTTCTATGATTCTGTTTTCAGTGTTCTTGTATTAGTTATGATCGTTGATTAGTCTGTGCTTACATTATGGTTATCATGGTCCTGTTTGTCGTTTCGTTTATCTTCATGTTTTATCTTGGCTTGTACTGTGTGTTTATTTTCACCAGTCCTGCTGGGTCGATGCTCTGTTTGTTTCTTGATTATTCTCAGCTGTTTTGTATTTGCTGTAATCACTCCACCTGTTATTTAAGAGATGCTGCCCCTCAGTGGGGTAAGGCTTCATTATGATCTTGGTTCCTTACGGCTCAGTTCTGCTTTGGTGTTATCCCTGCCCTGCCTTGCTAGCCTTGTAAGTTTTCCCTGTTTATGATTTTTTGTTGCTATGCCATGTTTCGTCTACGTTGTTCTACTCTGAGTGACTTTGAGCTTAGTTTAATAAAATGTCAACTGCTCACTGCCCATTGGAGTCCTTTTCTCTGTCCCAAAGGGCACAACATGACACAGACATGCCAGTAATTATCCATCCATCCATCTTCTTCTGCTTAACCTCTTGCACTCCGTTGTACCGCGGACGGGCAAGTCTCTGCGTCCTAGAGCGCACGAGGGCGCACGAGAGCGTCCTCGTGCGCTCTAGGACGCATGATGGAGATGGTGATGTAGGTGGTGATGGCGTCCAAGCGCGCACTGAAAATAAAAGCTGCAGACACAGCCGCGAACAGATTAGTTCATCTGATTGACCTCTCATTCGACTAATAAGAGCCTTGAATTGCGTTTCTGAAACCTTGAAGAACCAATGACTGAAAACCTAGCAAGAAGGACCCACCTACCAACGCTGTGAATGCAGTGAGCCAATTGAAGCAGGGAGGTTCGCGAGCTGTTTTTTTTTAAGGCTGGGTGAAGACTGACTGCTGCAGCGGATCAAAAAAGGACCCGCAGGAAGAACCCCACAGACCCAGTAGCACGGAGACCATCCACAAATGCAACCTGTGTGACAGGGAGTGCCATTCGCGCATCGGCATGTTCGGCCACAGGCGGTGCTTATTTTGTTTTTGTTCCAGCAGAGTAGACGTTATGATTTCTTCCATGGTCATAGACCGACGGAGGCTGACGACGAAGGCTGAGTGACACACATGCCTTTGCCAGTCTTTTTTTAATTATTACTGTTATTTGTTTTGAAAAATCATTCACCAAAAACCGCAATCATGGAAGCACAAAACCGCAATAATGGAATTATGTTTTGATCGGGTTGTGAGACCAGAACCACGAGCGGACCAGCATCGCGTTCGTCTGACAATGGGGAAGAGAAGTTCGCTGGACACTGCTGTGAAGAGATAAGGTGTTATAAGCTAAATTATTCTTTATTCCTGAAAATTGTAATCCAAAATGACTTTTGACCGATCGGTAAATTACAACTGTGCGGCGCACGAAGTCTGAACTTCATGCGCCGCGGTACACGGTTCGTTCGTCGCGTCCAGACCGTGAACGCCGCCCCCCCCGCTATTCTTCTGTAGCGAGGGGGGGGAGCCGCGGTGACTGCGCTGCTGTCCCACATCCCACATGAGGCTAATCCGTCATGTAGCGATGGCCGATGTCCATCCTCTGTAGCGAGGGGGGGGCAACCCCCCCCCCCCCCCCACACACACACAGACACAGCCCTGAGTGTGACCTTTCATTAGAGCCCAAAATGAAGCTTCTACATTGAAGCATTTTAAAGTTACAGACGTTTTTCCAAACTGTGCCATTTGGCACAATTTGGCACAGTTCCAAAATGCCTGGGAACAACCTGAGGAAAAAGCTGTGTAATATATTCATTTTTTGTGGTATTGTTACAAAATTTGGACCTCAGCTGGATAACACTTGGTTCTACATTACTGTTGCATTTTCCAGCCCGGATCTGAAGCTGTGTGTTATTTGCAAGCATTTGTATCCAAAAAAACACCCAGGCCAAATTTATTTTCTTCAAGTTCACTATGTTTAGATGACTGTAACTCAGTGTTCGGAGCACTTAGAGAGATTATGACTATTTTGCCAAAAAATTCAAAGTGTTTTCTTTTAAATGAGACCAACCCCATGAAGATGCTGCAAAGGGTTGAAGAACAGCTTTGGATTTAATTTGGGCACATTATTTTTTGGTGTTTTTAGGGACATTGACCAGAGTGCAAGGGGTTAATCCTTTTCGGGGCGGGGGCGGGGGGGGGGGGCTGGAGGACAATTTAGAATGCCCAGTTTGATGCCAATTAACCTAACTTGCATGTTTTTGGCATGTGGGAGGAAACCGGAGAAATCCCAGAGTAAACCCCTGCAGACACGGGGAGAACATTCAAACTCCACACAGATCACTGTTGGTCGGGGGCTGGGATCAAACCCAGAATCCCCCGGCCAAGGGTGAGCTGCTGTGCTGCCGCAGTGCTAACCACTCCGCCACTGTGCTGCCCGCCAGTAACTAGATTTGTATTTTTTTGTTATGCAGTCAGATTTGTTGGTAAAGATCAAATCAAGGAGAGTTTGAGATGAACAGACTATTCTAGTTTGGTTACTGATCATCTTACCTGCATGAAACTTATTGGTGATGTCCTTTAATTTCTGTCTGTGTGTTTTACAAAGCCAATTTTAGCTGAAATCACCTATGAGGATAAATTCTTTGCTGCCAAACTTTTTCAATACATTTGATAGACAGTTAAAGAATGTGTCCTTAGAGGATGGAGGTCGATAGATTACAATCAAAGCAAAAGACATTTCAGGCAATAGTACAACTTTAACTCCAACACATTCCAGCTTATTTTCAGTAATGTCAAGTTGTGCACATGTCATGGACCAGATTGGACGTGTCCAACTCCATTCCATGATTTGTGGCTGTAGTGTCCCTGATTATTGTTTCCTTAATTTTCAGCTGGCAGCCCTTTAGGAACCTTGGTTCCTTGGCTCCCTGCCAATCTACAGCCATGCCCCCCCCCTCCTGCCAGCATCTACCAGCTGATTATCATTGTCAATTATCACTCTGCTCACCCACACATACACACACACTTACATGCACTCACACATCCATTCATTACCACTCACACGTTCAGACATACACTCATGCACCTGTCAGCCCATTATCAATTATGTCTCCCCGTGCACTCTCACACATACATGCTTCATTCTGTACACGCATACACACATGCATGCACTCACACATTCATGCATCACTCAGCACATGCAAACACCTGTCGGCATTCACGCACACCAGTAATCACTTGGCTCATTATGTTTGACATTATTTATACTCTGTCGGGTCTCCTGTCACTTGTCGATTCATTGGATGTCATGTTCACTCCTGAGTTGGCCACTCAGTCAAGTCTCCTATTGTAAGTACTCTGCCCACCGTTCCACCAAGGGGCTTTTCCTAATCTTTATTTGCCCTTTTCCTCCACTGCCCAGTTCCGCCTGGGAGCGTGTGGGGCCAGCCCTCCTCTTTTCTCAGTTTCCCAATGAACCAGAGAGTACAGTTGAGTTTTTCCTGTGTTTTCTCTGTGTGCACATTGGAGCCAATTTATCCATTTGTCTTATGTTGAGCCAAATAAATTCACACACAGCACTATTTCAGCGTTGGGTTTCGCTTTCTTTCCCACATGCGTCGTGTTTTATGCACGCATATGACAGTACACTGATAACCATCCTTTACATAAATCATGACCCCTCATCCCCTGCCATCTTTTCTGTCTTGTCTATAGGTATTGTACCCTGGTACGTTGAAAACAGCTGGAGGTGTTGTTTGGGTTAACCAGGTTTTTGAGAGGCATAGGTAGTCAAGATTTGAATTGGTAAGTAGTTGTTGTATTCTGTTTTAGAGACAATGCTCCAAATATTGAGATGACCTCCAAAAAAGCCTTTAATTTTCATAGTCGGATCCCACAATACCTTGGCATGATCTAAAGTTTGAAACATTTTGATAGTTTGTTGTTTTTCAGCCACAGTTTTATCCCATACCCATCCCGTTTTGTAACAGTCTTACCAGGCTTATGCAGTTTGAGTCTTGTTGCAATAATTTTCCTGTGTCGATGTCACAGGCATCCTGGGCAACTCCACTGATGCCATTCCTCTTCAGATGAGCCACCCCTGCACCGGTGTCTGGGGAGGCCTTTCCTGCGTTGATATCACCGGTGTGTTTGACGTCAGCCTTCTCTGGATGGGCCACTGCTGCATCGGTGTCCAGCGAGGCCGGGGCAACGTCAACAGCCAGCCGCTGGGCCACGAATCGTCAACACGGCTTGGCTTGGTGAACATCAATCACTGAAAGAGCCACCGCTGTATCAGCGTCCGTGGAAGAAGGGTCAAAACTAACATCAAGCTGTAGGGCTCCAAGCTGTTGACGCAGCTCCATTTGATGGACATCCCCGCTGGAAAAGCCGCTGTTGTACCAGCGTTCAGGGGGACTGGGCTGGTGCCATCACCTCGCCATTGGGCCACGATTAATTGTCCTGAATCCGCCTGGCAGGCCCACCCCACCAGGTAAGCCACTGGAGCACCAACATCACGGGTGCCCGGGTTGGTGCTGACCTCCGATCGCTGTACGCCGTGCTGTCGGCATGGGTCTGCTGAAACGGCCGCTGTTGCTGTATTGGTATTTGGAGGGACCATGTGCTGTGGATTCAATTACAAACAGTTTAGCTGTGGTTGCCAAGTTAGCCACTTTAGGTGCTGTGCTGGCTGCAGGGGCCAGGTTGGCAAAACTTGCTGAAATTGTCGTTCTGGTTGCTGTATCCAGGTTTTCATTTATTTGCCGTTTTTCGGCTAGCTGTGGTGACCAGGTTGAACGGTATAGCTGCGGTTGTTGGACTGGTTGTGCTGGCCCCGTCGGGTTTCCATTGTCCAAAGGCAGTGGGCCTGGGTTCACCTCCACATCTCCCGCTAATAATATTATAGCTTCAAAGTAGATAGACCCCGAAGCTGTCCTCCCAGGGCTTGTACCCATTTCGCAGGAAGCACCCGGGAAGGGCCGTTGTCCAGAAATGTAGAGTACAGCAGATGTTGTTGGTGAATGACCATAGCATTGTGGTTCTCAACTGTGAGGCGCCGCCACATTGATAGTAGAAGTAGACAGGCAGTTAAAACAGCACCAACTTTCCAGTATCCCAGATGTAGCTAAGTCAATTTTGTAAAAAAACAACGTCTAAAAGATACAGGTTGAGAAGGTTTAAAAGGAGATTTAAGAGAAGCACATGCAGAGCCTGCCAGTCTGTATGTGGGTTCAACCACCATGTGTCTTCATCCAACATGAGGGTGAACGTGTATGTTTATAGGGGCAAGTACCTGCGGGTGTGGAGAGTGTGTATGTGAGGAGAAGACTTCGTTGGGTGGTTGGGGCTCAGAGGGTGGGGCGGGCCGCTCTCCCTGGCCATCCTGCCATTGTGTCCTGGGACGGGGCACTTTGCTCACACTGCCTTCAGTGTTTGTGGCGCCGGATATGGGTGTGTGTGGGTGTTTGGTGGCGGTCGAGGGGCCGTTGGCACTGGTTGGAGGCCAAGTTTCCGTTGGTTTGCCCCAGGGCGGTTGTGGCTGCAGGGGTGGCCTACCACCAGCGATGTCTGCCTATGGTGGATGGGCTTGTGGGGCACGCATTGAGATGTCACCTGACATGTGGATCACCGTATTATTATTATATATGTCTGTGTCCATGCATACAGGGTGTGTATAAGACATGTGAGAGTAAGTGTGAGTGTAGTTGCCCCATTGTGCATATGAGGTGCTGGAGACTGCTGGGGTAAGACGTTGGAGGGTCCTGGGTTGCATGGCCTTGCACCCCTTGTCCTGGGATGGGATCTGGGGGCAGTTGGTGGCTTCCAGAGACAGTTAAGGAGCCGGGTTGTGTGGGGGGACCAGCTCTCTCTGGGACCGGCAACCTCCTCCAATTCTGGGTGGATCATACAGTATCTGTCTGCACAGTAAACAGCTTAATTTATTATAGTCTCTTCACAAACTTTAACATATAAAGTAATGAAGTCAGAAAAATAGACTTCAAAGTGTCTAATGTTCTATTTCTCTGTGTCTGATAAAAAAAGATCATCATAATGTGGAAACTGAAGACAGGGTGGAGCACTTGTGCCAGACTGATGAGAACCAGTTCATGACCCCAACCATTACAGGTGAAATCCAACCGTTTGTGTGCGTCTGTTGCCGAATTGCGACATAACCCCTAGTGGTCAAGAGTGGTAAACATTTTTTGTCAATAAAATAGTCCAGATTTCCAAGGCTCTAACTTGAAAGTGGTAAGAGATAATGGCTTACTGTCAATTTGAAAGATGAAACATATGATCCAAAGTTTCAGATAGGAATAAATTTATGCATCTAATTTGCACAATGTTGCGGCACCTCTTTAAATTCCATAACCCAGTCAAAACTGGACTTTGGACATATTTACACAAAGAATGGTTCAGTTTTTTGACACTGTTTTTTGTACAAAGGTACCTCATCATCTTTTCTTCAAAGTAAATGAACAAGAAATCGGTACAATATTTAAAAAAAACAGAAATTCATCACTTATCAGCGGCTATCGGGACTCACTTGCTGCCGTGGTCACTGCGTTTCCGTCCATCGTGGTCGTTATTTTGCGTTCTGTCGGTCATTTACAGTCTCTACACATCTACAAAGTCTTATGATTATCCCACATAAATTTCACTTGTATCCCGCGGCTATATTCCATGTAAGAAGCAGTCTAAGTAATGGTGCATGATGATGGACGGCAGCCATATTAGCTTTCTGGACTAAAAGCATGAAAACAGGAAAAGAAAATGGTAAATGGCATTCACTTATATAGCGCTTTTATTCTCATCTCTAGATGACCAAAGTGCTTTACAGATCCTGCTATTCACCCATTCACACACTGATGGCGGCATAGCTGCCAAATATGGTGCTGTCCAGACCCTCCAGGAGCAATTGGGGGTAAAATGTCTTGCCCAGGGACACAACGGCAGTATATCTGGGAAGAGCAAGATTCAAACCATCAACCATCCAGTTATTGGACGACCAGCTCTACCTCCTAAGCCACTGCCATCCTCTCAGGCACAGCTCAGGCAGCTCAGGCAGTGGACGGCAGTGAAATGAGGAGTTCTTCTTCTTTGGTGTATTACATGTCATCCAATGAGTCCTCCAATGCATTTCCGCCACCTTCTGAAACTGGCAGATCAGTAAAAATCAGTGCAAATCCTCAATGGAGCCGGCGATGTCAGAGTGAGATGACAGGCGCAGCGCCGTGCTCTGCCACTAGGGGCATGCAAATTCTCACACTCAAAGGGTTATTAAATGTTAAAGTTACAGTAGAGTAAGAGTCCATGCTGGGACTTAAAATCACTTGTGCTTCCAGATGACAGCAGAGAAGATCACTGACCCGTCACTTCCTCCTGTTCAGGATGTTTCACACCAACCAGGAGCAACCAGCACTCACACTGTCATCACCATCACCGTGCACTCTTCCCCGTTTTAACTGTTATAAGAAAATTTAACAGGACAGCAAAATACATTTTATCGTTTTTTGTTTTGTTTTTTTTTTCTATCTACATCTTTGCTTAAAACCAGAGGTGGGTAGAGAAGCCAGAAATTGTTCTCCAGTAATATTACAGTTATTGGAATTGTTCAGGTATCAGAGTCATCACCAGAAAAGGTGAAGATGAAAGTATTCATTAAAAAAGTTACTAGAGTAGTAATGACGGTTTTAAATTTGCAAACTTTTTCTTCTACATTTCTGAGTCTTTTCATATAATTTGTCTTTTTTGAATATACAGCTTTTATCTTATAAATCTGACTTTTTCCACATAAATTAGATTTTTGTAACCTATATTTTCAACTTCTTTCTTAAAAAATTAGCAGTTCTACATTTCAAACATTTTTTTTTAACTATTGTGGAGAGAGGAATAACCAGGCAGAGCGGTCCAGAACAAAGCAGGCTTTATTAAATTCTCTCTCTCACATGATCCAGAATCACAAGCATCAGAAAAAGCCACAGGTCACAGGCACCTCTGCTTTTATAGCATACAACCCGCTCAGTCACCTGTGGTGCTGCAGTAACATGAAAGACTTTGCAATTCCCATTTTCTTTGTCACTGTTTGCATCAACACACAAACCCCCGCATCAACACACCAACCCCACATGACCATTCCGTCTGAGTGAAAACATACTGAGTGGGTCCTCCACATCGCCCCCCCAAGAAACTCAGACTGAGCATTAACCCTCATGTCCTTTGGGCTTCAGCTTACGTCCATAGCGGTTGTAACGGGGGCGGGGGGGGGCTGCGGCTCTGAGGCACTGCTGTGCCGGTGGGGGGCTCCTGGGGGTGCGTCCGTCTGTGGGGGGACATTGGGAGGGGTGGAAACATTTTTAGCATGGCATTGTGACTGATCTGACGAGTCATGTACCTGGGGAGTTCTCAGTGGGGGGGAGCCCGGGCCAACACCACCTGCTCGTCTGCTAAAACAAAAGCAAACTTAAGTCTGTCTATACAGACTGTTTCCCTGCGTCCCCCCAAGTCTAACACAAAATGTTTCTCCCCGGGTTCCAGCACTCTGAACGGGCCATTGTAGGGTGGGCGCAAGGGGGTCCGGTGGGCATCATCCCTGACAAATACTAACGCCGCGTCCTTCAAGGCCTTTGGCACAAAAGTGCGTGGAAAACAGTGGTGGACCAGACTGGGTACCGTCCCTGCCACTGCGCTATGCGGTGAAAGCGGGGATGGATCAGTGTTCGGCGCGGGGCTGTCCGGCAAAAATTCCCCTGGGAGCCGCAGTGGCTGGGAAAAAAACAGCTCTGCTGGGGAGGCTGCCAAATCCTCCTTCAGTGCTGAACGCAACCCAACTGAGCCACCACCGGAGTGGTGGCTCAGTTGGTAGCGCATCCGCCCCTCACCCGGGAGGCAGGGGTTCAAATCCCGGCCGGATCATGCCAAAGACCATATAAAAGTGGAACTTCCTGCCATCCAGCTTGGTGCTCAGCAATAATGGAATGGAAGAGGGAAATTTGTGGCGCCGTCTTGCATGGCAGCGGCCCTCTGATTCTACACTTGGGGTGTGTGTGATTTACACAGTAGATAGGTAAAACACAATCTCGTTCTACTGTACATGATTGGTTGTACAGTTGAATGACAATAAAGGGTGATTGAATTGAATTTAATAGAACCCACGGCAAAAGGTCCACCCAATTTGCATCCGTAAGCAAAGCCCTGAGCGCTGCTTTAAGCGACCTATGGAAACACTCGCATAACCCATTGGCCTGGGGGTTGTACGCAGTCGTGCGATGAAGTGTGACGCCCAGGCTCTGGGCCATGGTGGACCAGAGGTCGGAAACATACTGCGGGCCCCGATTGGACGTGATATCTGAAGAAGCGCCGAAACGTGCCACCCATGTCATCAAAAAAGCACGTGCAACTTCTACGGACGTGGTGGAAGCTATTGGGACTGCTTTGGGCCAGCGTGTGGTGCGGTCCACCACTGTCAGGAGGTGCGTGAACCACTGCGATGGCAGGAGGGGACCCACAAGGTCCATGTGAATGTGGTCGAACCTCTTAGCCGGAATATGGAACGGCTGCAAGGGGGCCTTTGTGTGCCTGGGCTCTTTGGCACGCTACGCAGGCTGCAGCCCACTCTTTCACCTGTTTGTGTAGGCTCGGCCAGATGAACTTTGCTCCCACCATTATGACTGACATGCGCACTCCTGGGTGCGCCAGGGAGTAAACTGACTCAAAAACGCGGTGGCACCAAACGTGTGGGACCACCAGACGCAGGCGGCCCGTGGAGACATCACAGACTGGGGGGGGGGGGGGGGGGCTGTCTTGCAGAACTCTACTCTCCAGCCTTAACCCTGTTGGTCCAGACTGGAGTGCGCAAACGTCCGCATTGCCGATCTGCTCAGTGGCCATGACCATGTAATCTATCCCCACTAATGCGCGTGAGAAGCAGTCCACCACCACGTTGAGTTTACCAGCCACATGCTGAATGTCAGTCGTAAACTCTGAGATCGCGGCCAGCTGTCTCTGCTGCCAGCCCAACCGTGGTTCTGAAACCTTGGCCATCGCATATGTTAGTGACTTGTGGTCATTTGCTTAAATGGTGTGTAATGCAGAATAAACTTGAAGCCTCTATGTCATGTTTTTATTTTGACAAAGATATCAAATTTGTGTCAAGGTAGTTTTTTTTTGTGGGGTGGAGCAGAAGTGAAAGGTGGTCAGTGATGAACAGGTGACCAGTCAGGAGCTTTCCCTTAAGAAACCCAGCATGGCGCTCTGAAATGTGGGCAATTTCCTTACCTTAAGTCAGAATAGCATGCTGACTTAGAGAAAAGAGCTCATTTAAGGGCTCCAAAAGTCATCAAGTGAGCAGTCACCCACTTCCCGATTTTAGATTGGGACAGCCCTAAACCCTCAGTCACTTAACGTGAACGCGCCTAAAGTCAACAAGTCTGCAAGGGAGGAGAATGAAATGCGATGGAACTGAATTGAACTTTAGGCACGTTCACAGTGAGTAACTAAGGGTTTAGGGCTGTCCAAATCTGAAATCAGGAAGTGGCTGACTTCTCACTCGATGACATTTGGAGCCCTTAAATGACTCCTTGTCAGAAAATTATGTGTATACATATTATCATTTTATATAATTCAATGAAGTGTATATATAACTATTTGCTGAAAAATACTAAAACTGTCTGTGTATTAGAAGTTTTTTACATGATGCATGAAGACTAAAATTGTTTTTTTATAGTTTTTAATTATGTTGAAATCCTAGTTCTCCTTTCATAGTAGATTTATCGTAAAGCACATGATGTCCTGGCCTGCACCTGCCTTAGAAATTGTTACTTCTTAGACCACAGGGCGCACTCTGATAAAATGTTACTCCTTAGGGCACAGGGTGCACTCTGATAAAATGAAATTGTTCCTCTTTCTTCAATGTCAGCATATTTCATCTGTTTGATCATGCAACTGCTGTGTATAAAATGTCTGAACTGTGAGGATTACCTCCAGTACTGACTTCCTGTAAACAGGTTAGTACTCCTTGCTTGCAAGTAAAGAAAAGCTCATGAGAAATAATATTTTGTGTCTTGAATCTTTATTGAGGTAATGAACTAATATACGATCACTTTCTTGAGTTCCTAGATTCCTGACATACATGGTGCCATGACCCGGATGGCCGACAGCTAGACGGGCCAGGAGAAGATGTCTTTCCCGGGTTGACAAATCCATGCATGGTCTGACCAGCGGTCAGTTTTGGAAACCCACCTTCAGGGAATGCCGGGGGGCAGACTGACATCCTGGCTCTGTCTAGTGACGGTCATCCTCGCTAGTAGAGTCATAAAGTAAGTGAAATATTTTCTGAAGTAACAAAGAAATAAGGATTGTGTTGTTTTCTGGCCGAAGAGTCAGGTTTTAAAAAAGTAAAGGTGCTGCGTATCGACTGATAGGTCAAGCTTTAACTAGTAATGGTAATATAAGGCGGCGCCCTATATTTTTTCCCTAGTAATGGTGGTGTGGGGCGGCGCCCTATATTTTTCCTATCTGATCATACCAGGTAATGATTCTGTAGGAAACTACAGAAGTCCTAACACGTGAGCATCTAGTTCCATCAAAAAGGTGAGTGCACCTATTGGGCAGTAATAGTGTTGTAGTGGGCGTACTGCAACGTCCCTGACTAAATAAAGAATGGGTAACTGTACAGGAAAAACAAATAAAGCAAAAAATAAGCAAAAGAAAAAAGAGGAAACTGCGTGCCGAACAGTTAAAAATTATAATGACCGGTTAAAGGAAAAAGAGCAAATAAAGGATCCTGAAAAGTATTTGAACAAATGGGAAAAAGATTATTCCTTTAAACCCACACTGGATGTGGATGAATGCGCAGTCTTGGCGTCAAAGGAGGAAGTAAATAAAATCATAATAATAACTTTATTCTATGTTATAAGATATTAGACCATAATATTTAAGGACGGTCGGATTAAATGGCAACAGAACCGGATAACGTTAAAATGGACATTGAGAAACAGTTATTTTATCTATTCTTTGTGTGTGTGAGCCTTAGATAGAGGCAGCTGCAGTTGGATTATTTTGCTTCTGTAATCTGCTCCAGCGTGGAAAAAAGGGATGAGCGTTCTCCGCGGAGGCGGAAGGAGCGGGTTTTGAACTGTTGTAATTTTTTGGCATAAAAGGATTGATTATCTAATTGTTATCCTTCTGAGAAAGGTTTAAGATTACAGGTATCTGAAAATAGTGGCCTTGAGCAAAAGGAGTCGACTAGTTTTGTGTTATGGCAATGTAGAGAAAATGGAAGGAGCTGCTTCGACCTTGTGGAAATAATAACAATTCTGTGTGTGTGTGTGTATGTGGTTGATCTGTGTGAAAGAAAAGTAATCTAAATATGGGCATTTTTACAAAGTTTTGGGTTTTTACCTTTTCAATCTAATGCTGCAGGATTTTAATTAATGTCGCATATGTGATAAACTGTTTACATATTTTTAAAAGCAATTTTGATGCATTACTGACCTTTTTTCTTTGACTGAAACATGATAATGCACTTTATAGGAAAAAGGATGAAGATCTAGGTGAATTTTGGGCCAGATTTATAACAAAATTTAAGAAAACTTTGGGGGGACTGCCTAATGCTGCCATGGAAGAAGATCCCTATAGGGACTTGTTTAAATATAGTTTTCTAGAAGTGTTACCTACCGATCTGTCCACAATGGTAAGGTCAACTTGCATTAATTTGAAAACATGTACACTGGCTGAGTTTAAAAATCAAGATGTTTGTTTTAACTGTGGCAAACCTGGTCACTGGGCCCGTGATTGCAGGCTTGGCCAAAGAGGTGGATTTGGAGGCAGGGGACCAAGTAGAGGTAGAAGAACATTTCAGAATGATCAGAGAGGCAGGTTTCAGCAAGGCAGAAGAGGTGGAAATCAAAATGCCTATGGAAATGAAAATAGACAAGAACCCTCAGGGAGTCAAGGACCTTCAGACAGAAGAGCATGACTAACCGACTGTGACAAACTCTCTTCTGAGGACAAACAGACAGTACTTGACCAACAGAAAAAAAACTATCTGAAGTGTTAACAAGGCCTAATGAGACTTTGGACCTGACTATGTACAGCAGTGTGTTGTCTGCCCCTACAATATGGTTACTGGTGAATGGAAAAAAGGTTGAATTTCTTTGTGACACAGGAGCCACACGCACTACTGTTCGCAAGCTCCCCAAAGGTGCTAAGTTTACTCGAAGAACAATTAAAGTTCAAAATGCAGGAGGTGGAACAACAACTGAGAGCCTTTATGGCCCAATTACATTAATAGACTCCTCCACAGGCAAAGTATGCATTTCAGAAGTGATTGTGGCTGATTTAAAGGACTGATTTAAAGGACTCTGACTTTACAAATGTCATGTTTATATGATTTTGCACTGCGGGATACATTTATAATGGTGTGACAACAATATATTTCAGAAATGTGACAGTAATGAGGAATGTGCTTCTCCTGATTCGGCGGTGGCCAAGCTGGGTCAGGGTGAACTACATTGCACTCCATAATTTACCGAGGAATGTATGAAATGGGGCATTCCTTGTAAAAACATTAATTCAAATTCTAATTAGGCAAAACGTCCGCCTTTCCTTTGACTGAAAGAGTGTGACGCAGTATTTCAAATTCAACCCATCTGTGTTCAACTGGACAAACTGATCTTATTTATCAATGCTGAAGCATATCAAAAATGCACAGATAGTTATTTTGTTTTTCTTAAATGGAATTTGTAAACTAGTTCAAGAGATGTCACAAAAGAAGCTATAATTATTGAAATCTTATTTTTGAAGGAAATGGGCTACCCACACATTTTAACAATGGTAGCACACTTCCTTTCAGCAAAAGAATCAAGCAAATACCCTGTAACTTTGCTGCATGTGCGTCTTCATGTATCAAAACAGGGGGTATCAAAGAAATTAATTAGCAAATAATTAGCAATACTCAGAAAAATAGGTAATACACAAAAATTGTCAATAAATGATAATGACTTGTTTTATCCTTTCTAAAAGATTTTTTTATATAAATTAAAAGATGATTTCTTCAAGCTAAATAGATTTCATCTAAATAAGTGAAGTGTCATTTTCTTTCTAAAGAGGGAAAAAAAGAAAAAAGAAAAAAAAAATTGCTACACTATATGACATTTTGAAAAATTCAAACATTACACCAGCCTCCAACATAGAACTGACGGCTGAACATAAAGAGTTTATTGATGATTTGAAAAACATACTAACTACAGTATGTGCGTTAGCCTTGCTAAATTATGATAGCACCTTCATTTCATTTTCTGTGATGCCCAGGATAAACATATGACTGCAGTTATGGCTCAAATACATGCTGAGCAATACAGACCATTTTCTTATTATTCATGGAATAATAGGAATTAGAAGATCATGCTCCCTATCATCCTACTCCACAACCTGCATCAGCTGAAATGGCTGAAATATTGGCTTTGATTGCAGCACTTACATGGGCTACTAACCTGAATGTAACTGTCTGTACAGACAGTAAATATGCTTATAACACATGTCACCTGCACACTGCTACCTGGAACCTGCGGGGGTTTGTCATCTCCACAGAAAAAACAGCAAAACATCAACGGCAATTATTGCAGCTACATAATGTTCTGATGCTACCATGTTCTGTGGCAGTTATTCACTGCCCTGCCCACACTAATGGCACTGACTTGTCTAGCTGCAGTAATCACTTGGCTGATAACGCTGCTCACTGTGCTGCTATTGGTCTTTTAGGAACCGTCTGTCTTATTAATAATGTTGATGTTGATGTTTTAAAAGACTGTCAAAATAATATGGACCTTCCTCCTGTTTCATGTGTAAATAATTAGATATATATTTGGCTTGCCTGATGAAAATTTGCTCTGCCACTCACATTATATAAATGAGCTGTGTAAAAAAAATGTGTGTATAAAATGTCTGAACTGTGAGGATTACCTCCAGTACTGACTTCCTGTAAACAGGTTCGTACTCCTTGCTTGTGTAACGGATGCCAACTAGTACTGTTCGGCGTAGAACGTTAGTAAACCTCCCTCCCAAAGCCTCATACAGTATCGGTAGCGCTGAGCTATCGGTCGGACCTTTAGCTCAGCGCGATTGTGCTGTGTCTCCCATGCTCGAACTGTGTAGTAGACTGAGAGGTCGCGGGTTCGTGTCCCGTGTGGGGCGAACTGCGCAGGATGATCTCTGTCACAATGGTGCCGTGAACCCGGGATGGGAGTGAGGTTTAAGGGGGAGAGTGTAACGGATGCCAACTAGTACTGTTCGGCGTAGAACGTTAGTAAACCTCCCTCCCAAAGCCTCATACAGTATCGGTAGCGCTGAGCTATCGGTCGGACCTTTAGCTCAGCGCGATCGTGCTGTGTCTCCCATGCTCGAACTGTGTAGTTGACTGAGAGGTCGCGGGTTCGTGTCCCGTGTGGGGCGAACTGCGCAGGATGATCTCTGTCACACTTGCAAGTAAAGAAAAGCTCATGAGAAATAGTATTTTGTGTCTTGAATCTTTATTGAGGTAACGAACTAATATACAATCGCTTTCTTGAGTTCCTAGATTCCTGACACTCCTTAAGGTAAGGGAATAATAATAATAAAAATAATAGATTAGATTTATATGGTGCTTTACATGTCAAGTGACATCTCAATGCACTTACAGTGAGCCCATTGTTCATTCACTCCAGACATTGATAGTGGTAATCTACTACTGTAGCCACAGCTGCCCTGGGGCAAACTCATGGAAACGTGGCTGCCACTTCATGCCAATGGCCTCTCTGACCCTTACTGAACATTTATACACATTCATGCCCAGTGTCATGGGAACTGGAGGCAAGGTGGGTAAAGTGTCTTGCCCAGGAACACAATGGCAGAATGGCTGGGGAGAGCGGGATTCAAATTGCCAACACCTCTGGTTATTGGACAACCCGCTGTCCCTCCTGAGCCACTGCCGGCCGCGTTTCCCTCTTCTGGTCCTGAGCACCAAGCTGGACAACAGGAAGTTCCACTTTTATATTGGCCAAATCTCAATCTCCTCCCTAAGCCCTCAAGCCCTGAGCCCTTGCAGACTTAGGCGGCAGCCATTAGTAGTGTGTGAGTGTGCAAGTCTGAGAGGGCTTGAAATGGTATTAAAGGAATGGGACACTTTCTGACATGTCACCCTACCTTGACAACGGTGGATGACAATATGCTGCTTAGTATTGTGGGACTCTGAGTTAAGTAAAAATAATTTTACTTTTTTAATGAAAATTACACAAAAAAGATGATAAATAACATCTGCACTATAGTATACTTATTTTTTATTTATTTATCCTTTATTTATACATTATGTGCTAAATGCAGTATCTTAAATCCTTAGTTATAGTCATCCACTGGTTTACTAAATATTCATAATCAGTAATAAATCAATATAGCAGCTGAATACTGATTTGAAACCTTGAGCAGATGCGTTTACCGGAGTGGTGGCTCAGTTGGTAGAGCATCCGCCCCACACCCGGGAGGCAGGGGTTCAAATCCCGGCCGGGTCATGCCGAAGACCTTATAAAAAGTGGAACTTCCTGCCGTCCAGCTTAGTGCTCAGCAATAAATGGAATGGAGGAGGGAACTCTGTGGCGGCGCCTTGCATGACAGCGGCCCTCTGATTCTGCACTTGGGGTGTGTGTGATTGACACAGTAGATAGGTAAAGCACAATCTCGTTCTGCTGTACATGATTGGTTGTACGGTTGAATGACAGTAAGGGTGATTTAATTTAAATTCTGTGGCCCGGGAATTTGGAGTCATGTTCAATGCAAAGCTCAGAAAACTGTAATGTTTGTTCATTGCTTCCTGTTTGTAAATAAAAAATGTTTTATTATGCAGCTATAGACACACTGCAGACCAGTGAGCTGCATTATTACCTCCGCCAGGCCGCAGGCCAGGAGGTTATGTTTTTGCCGGGGTTTGTCTGTCTGTTTGTCTGTCTGTCTGTCTGTTGGTTAGCAAGATAACTCAAAAAGTTTTGGACGGATTTCGATGAAACTTTCAGGCGTTGTTGGAAATGGTACAAGGAAGAACTGATCAAATTTTGGGGATGATCCGGATCACCGTCTGGATCCACAAATTTTTTAAAGGATTCTTTAACATTGTGAGATACGGCCATTTTCAACATGTGTGCAGGCGCAATGGAGGGCGCTGGTCGTCGTGTCTGACGAACACGAACTCTGCTTTCTTCAAAGTTTTAGGCACAAAAGCACGCGGAAAACAGTGGTGGGCCGGGCGCGGCAGCATGCCTGTGTTTGCGCTATGCTGCAAAAGCTGAGAGGGGCAGCTGTCCGGCACGGGATTATTTGGCAGAAATTCCCCGGCCAGCCATAGGGGCTGCGCAAAAACGAGCTCTCTGCTGGGGAAGCTTCCAAATCCTCTTTTGCTGCGGAGTGCAACCCCAATAAAACCCACGCCAACCTGTCTACCCAATTTGCATCCGTCAGTGAAGCCCTGAGTGCTGCTTTCAGTGATCTATGAAAACGCTCGCATAACCCATTGGCCTGTGGGTTGTACGCGGTTGTGCGATGAATTGCAACGCCCGCAGCCTGGGAGTTTGGAGATGGAGGAGATGGACATAACAGCAACACTTGAGTTTATTACCTCTGCCAAGGAGGTAATGCTTTTACTGCCATTTGTCTGTCTGTCTGTCTGTTACCAACATAACTCAAAAAGTTATAACGGATTTGGACGAAATTTTCAGGAAAGGTGTGTAATGGCACGGGGAACAAGTGATTACATTTTGGTGATGATCTGAGAGTGCATACCTCCACCAAGGGCTTTGTTTTTATTTGTGCAGCAGGATTACACAAAAACTACTGGATGGATTTGGATGAAATTTTCACCAGAGGTGGTACTTGGCCTAGAGAGGAACCCATTATATTTTGGGGATGATCTGCGAATGCATACCTCAGCCAAGGCTCTTCTCACAGTCTGTCAGCCACAAAACTCCAAAACTAATGGACAGACTTCGATGCAATTTTCACCACAAGTGACGATAGGCCTAAACACAAGCCCATTACATTTTGGAGGTCATCCATGAGAAACAGAAGGAGCCTTGGTGGAGGTATGCACTCTATGAGTGCTTTTCTAGATCTGACATGGAAACATCTTCTTTTTACTGGTGTTTGGAGTTGTTCCTTCCATGCTTCTGTGTTTGTGTCTTTTTTTTGTTTGTTTTTGTCTTTTTGTGTGTGTGTGGGGGGGGGGGGCAGGGGTAAAGGGGTGGTTCGTGATGAACAGGTGACCAGTCAGGAGTTTTTCCTTGAGAAATCCCGACATAGCGCTCTGAACTGTGGGTAATTCCCCTACCTTAAGTCAGCATAGCATGCTGGCTTAAGGTAAGGGCTCATTTAAGGGCTTATGAAGTCAACCAGTGAGCAGTCAGCCACTTCCTGGTTTCAGATTGGGGCGGCCCTTCACTTCACGTGAATGCGCCTGTAATCAACAAGTTTGCAAGGGAGGAGAATGAGATTTGGCCATAGTCATAGGCATGACCCGGCCAGGACTTGAACCCCAACCTCCCGGTTGTGGGGTGGATGCGCTACCTCTGGGCAACCACTCCGGTAGTTTCCGGGAGTTTCTCGAGAGAAAGCTCCCGATTCTTCATCTGTTCATCACTGACCACCCTTTCACCCCTACTCCACCCCACCAATTAATTAATTAATTCATTTATTCATTAAAATGCTGCCTTGCCAAGAAATTAGGATCTTTGCAAAAATAAAAATGTATGACAAAGATTTTATTATGCTGAATTAGACAACATTTAAGCAATTTAATACAATTTTTGGTTAATTATGCAGTTTGAAAAAAGATGATTTAACTGATTGCAACTGTAATCAATTAAATCATCTTACAAGGCTGCAGTACATTTAATTCAGTTCATTCCTGAAGAAAGTAAGTCTGAAATACATAAAAAGTCTGAGGCCCACAATAATTGGTAACATGTTTTCATGTCACACAAATTAAAGGTATGGCTAAATTAAATACTGTAGGTTAAAAAGATATATTTTTATTAAAACAGTAACAGTGAAAATTAAATGATATAATTTGATCCCCTTTATTTATCGTGGGTTTCCCCATATAGCCTATTAGAAAGTAAAATCAAAAGTAGCTTATAGTAAAACCAAATGTAATTGATTAAACTTACTGCTTTTTTTTCAAAAATACATTTTCAATTCAATTCAATTCAACTTTATTTATATAGCACCATTTCACAACAACAGTCATCTCATAGCACTATCAACTGTAGGGAGGACCCCCACAGTTGCAGAAAGACCCCAGCAATCAGGCGATCCCCTGTGAGCAAGCACTTGGCGACGGTGGAGAGGAAAAACTCCCTTTTAACAGGAAGAAACCTCCAGCAGAACCAGGCTCAGGGAGGGGCAGTCATCTGCTGCGACTGGCTGGGGGGTGAGGGGACAGAGAAGAAGAAAAGAACAGACATGTAGAGAGCAAACAGCACGATGGGGACTCAATCTATGGGAGAGAACAAACAAATGTTAATGACCAGCAAAAAAAAAATATTTAATAGAGAGTGAGGAAAGGAGTGAGGCCCAGTGCATTACTGGAGGTCCCCCGGCTGACTAAACCTATTAGCAGCATAACTAAGGGAGGGTTCAGAAACACATGATCCCTCCCTAATTGTAGGCTATATCAAAAAGGTAGGTTTTAGCCCTATTCTTAAAAACAGAGATCGAGTCTGACTCCCGAATCCAGACTGGCAGCTGATTCCACAGGAGAGGAGCTTGATAACTGAAGGCTCTGCCTCCCATTGTACTTTTGGAGATTCTAGGTATTACAAGTAAACCTGCATTTTGGGAGCGTAGTGCTCTGTTAGGATGATACGGTAGTATCAGATCTTTTAAATAAAAAGGAGCCTGATTGTTTAGAGCTTTGTAAGTAAGAAGAAGGATTTTAAACTTAATTCTAAACTCTATGGGAAGCCAATGAAGGGAGGCCAGAACCGGAGAGATATGATCTCTCTTTCTAGTACCTGTTAAAACTCTTGCTGCAGCATTTTGGATCAGCTGAAGACTTTTGAAAGATGTTTTAGGACAGCCTGATAATAAAGAATTACAATAATCTAATCTCGAGCTAACAAAAGCGTGGATCAGCTTCTCAGCATCACTCTGAGACAAGATGCTCCTAATCTTGGCAATATTACGCAAATGATAGAAGGCAGTCTTAGAAACAAATTTAATATGTGAATTGAAGGACAAATCCTGATCAAAAATAACTCCAAGGTTCCTCACAGAGCTATTAAGAGAAAGAGTAACTGCATCCAAACTGAAAGTTTGATTTGGAAAGGAATTTCTAAGGTTTTTTGGACCAACAAGAATGACTTCAGTCTTATCTGAATTTAATAGCAGGAAATTACAAGTCATCCAAACTTTGATTTCCTTAAGACAGGCTTCTAACTTGGCTAATTGATTAGTATCATCTGGCTTCATTGACAGGTATAATTGTGTGTCATCTGCATAACAGTGAAAATGTATACAGTGCTTTCTAATAATGTTGCCTAACGGAAGCATATATAAACTAAAAAGAGTAGGGCCAAGCACAGATCCCTGTGGAACTCCATGACTAAGCTTTGAGCTGAGAGAAAACTCATCATTTACATGAACAAACTGGAACCTATCAGATAAATAAGATCTAAACCACTGCAACGAAGTTCCATTAAGTCCAACATAGTGTTCTAATCTATCAAGTAGAATATTATGATCAATAGTATCAAAAGCTGCACTAAGATCTAAAAGGACAAGTACAGAAACTAGTCCATTATCAGATGCAATGAGGAGGTCGTTAGTGACCTTCGCTAAGGCTGTTTCAGTGCTATGATGGATTCTAAACCCAGATTGAAACTCCTCAAATAAACCATTTCCCTGCAGGTGGTCAAATAATTGCGTAGCAACAACTCTTTCTAAGATTTTTGAAATGAAAGGCAGATTAGAGATTGGTCTATAGTTAGCTAAAGCTCCTGGATCTAGCGTTGGCTTTTTGAGTAAGGGTTTAATTACAGCCGTTTTAAAAGCCTGCGGTACATGGCCTAAAGTTAATGAAGAATTGATTATATGAAGAATAAAGCTACCAATAAGTGGGAAGACTTCTTTAAATAACCTGGTAGGAATAGGGTCTAAAAGACAAGTTGAAGGTTTGGATGAGGAAACTATTTTGTCTAACTCACAAAGGTCGATTGGAGTAAACTCATCAAGACAGACATCAATAGAAGGAGTTGTAGTAGTTACAGTATTTAAGTTAACTGTGGGAAGAATCTGATTGATTTTATCTCTGATGGATGAAATTTTATTATTGAAAAAGTTCATAAAGTCCTGACTAGTAAGCTCTAAGGGGATGCTAGGATTGACAGAGTCCTGACTCTTTGTCAACCTGGCTACAGTACTGAAAAGAAACCTGGGATTATTCTTGTTCTCTTCTATTAATGCAGAGTAATAACTCGTTCTAGCTTTTCTAAGAGATTTTTTATAAATTAAAAGATGATTTCTCCAAGCTAAATAGATTTCATCTAAATTAGTAGAGCGCCATTTTCTTTCTAATTGACGAGTCTTCTGTTTTAAGCTACGAGTTTCGAATTATCATTTGAGCATAATTAAAAAGTATCATGCAATAAAACTACTCATGTAAGTGTAATTTTGTTGTAATTTCTTGAGTAAATGTTACTACTACTCAACTCTGACTGATAAAAGTTCATTTTTAGAGTCAAAACAGCTTTCTCCAACTGTTTATGAAGAACACAAAAAGGTCAAACAATCTGGAGTCAGAAATTAGCATAATTATCACAGCATCTTTGTTTTTGTTTAGAATGAGTCATTACTGCTCTATATATCCACAGACATGACATACACTCAGCTTTAATGTGATGAACTCAGTTGAGGCTTGATATTTCAGTCTGCTGTTACTGAGAGTGCCTTACCTCCACCAATGCCAAACATTCAATTCAATTCAACTTTATTTATATGGCACCATATCACAACAACAGTCATCTCATGGCACTTTCAAACGTAGGGAAAACCCCACAATTGCAGAAAGACCCCAGCAATAAGGCGATCCCCTGTGAGCGGCACTTGGCGATGGTGGAGAGGAAAAACACCCTTTTAACAGGAAGAAACCTCCAGCAGAACCAGGCTCAGGCAGGGGCAGTCAACTACTGCGACTGGCTGGGGGGTGAGGGGATAGAGAAGATGGAAAAAACAGACATAAAGAGAGCAAACATTAATGGAGAGAAGCCGAGTACATTATTGGAGGTCACCCGACAGTCTAGATCTATTAACAGCAAAACAAAGGGAGGGTTAAGAGACTTGCAACATGAACAAGCGTACATGTAATCTCTGACTCCCATTCATTCTGAATCGGAATGTCCTTCAGGAATGAATCCCATTCATTCCTGAAGGACAAGCTGCTGTGCGCAGGGGTGGACCAGCACCTGTCATCATGGATCCTGGACTACCTCACTAACCGGCCACAGTTTGTGAGAACCCGGGACTGTGTGTCTGACACGATCATCGGTAGCACGGGGGCCCCCCAGGGAACGGTTTTGGCTCCCTTCCTGTTCACCCTTTATACTGCAGACTTCTCACACAACACAACACACTGCCATCTACTGAAGTTCTCTGACGACTGTGTGATCGTCGGCCTCATCTCCAACGAAGATGAAGCTGAGTACAGAGGACTTATCCAGGACTTCATGGACTGGTGTCATCGGAACTGCCTCCAGATCAACGCGAGGAAAACTAAGGAGCTGGTGGTGGACTGCCGCAGGCAAGGACAACCCCTCACAGCACCAGTAAACATACAGGGAACAGACATTGAGATGGTGACATCCTACAAGTACCTGGGTGTTCATCTAAACAATAAACTAGACTGGTCACACAATACCGACACACTCTACAAGAAGGGACAGCACAGGCTGTTCCTACTGAGGAGACTCAGGTCTTTTGGTGTACAAGGGGCGCTGCTGAAGACATTCTACGACACGGTGGTGGCATCAGCCATCACTTTTGGAGTGGTCTGCTGGGGCAGTGGCATTACAGCAGCCGATAGGAAGAGACTGAACAAACTGATCAAGAAAGCTAGATCTGTCCTGGGGCAGCGCCTTGACCCAGTGGAGGAGATAGGAGAGAGAAGGATGGTGGCTAAACTGTCATCTCTGCTGGAGTCCGAGTCCCACCCCATGCAGGACATACTGAACGCACTGAGGAGCTCATTTAGCAGCAGACTACATCATCCTAGGTGCGCAACCAAGAGGTTTCGCAGGTCCTTCCTACCTACGGCTGTCAGACTGCATAACCTAAGCAGGGCTGCTCGCAGAGATAGCAAAAAAAACGTGACGACCTAATAGTATTGAATGCAAAAGACGCAATAGACTTACACAATGGTCCCCTCCAGTATACAACTAGGACAATATCGGTCGCTACGGAGGGTGACAATATGTATGGGTACATATTCATACTATGTAGGATAACTAAGTAGACGGTTATGCTGTTTATTCCATCTAGCTACAATGCTCCGCACTGTGTGTATATATATTTATACGTTTATATGTACATATGTATATCCGCTGCTCTTGTTTTTCTTGTCTTCTTGATTGTTGCTCTGAGTGTTGCTATCCCTGTGCTGTTGCAATCCTGGAATTTCCCCATTGTAGGACTAATAAAGGCTTATCTTATCTTATCTTATTCTGCTGTCATGCAAGCAGATAAGGTGCAAGGACATGCAAGCTTGTATGCAGCACAGGACTGACTCCGGGGGAGATGGGGCGTCATTGTTCACAGAGTGTACCTGTGCCAGAGATGGCTAACAGGCACTCTCTCAGTGTGCTTGATTGGGACCAGATGTGTATGCGCAGCACTCTGGGAAATGCTGAGATGAAACACAGCGAGGCTGTCAGAGCCCCAATTATTTTGGGGAAAGGCTAATGAATAAAACAACAGTGGCTTACATGTGTCATAGCTAAAAATAATTTCATTAAGAATCCAAATTGTTTGAGTCCATATTGGAGACAGCTCTATCTTTATTTGAGCACTCGTGTACAAGACCACATTTTCCTTCCTAATGAGCTTCTACGAGACTTTGTTTGGGGTCTTTTTATGGGGATTTCTGGGCAAAGTTCAAAGTCTGATGAATCAGTTGTCATCATATGTGACTGCCTGTTTAAAAAGTCTCCAATGTTGTGTTAATCAGTCTCAGCCAAGGTCAAACCAAAGTCAAAACAGAGCTCCATTCAGACAATAACCTGCCTGTGTCAGCAAGTATCTCCAACTCCCCGTCAGTTTCATTAATAATATCTCCAGAAAGGCTCAGGCCTTTATGTGCTGGGCTTGATAACCTCCTGTACTTCTACAAACCCCTTCATGAAATGTGAAACTGTCCATAATAAAGACCTGCTCTAAGATCTGACTCCTGTCATAAAAGCGTCCATATACAGTGGGGAAAAAAAGTATTTAGTCAGCCACCAATTGTGCAAGTTCTCCCACTTAAAAGATGAGAGAGGTCTCCAATTTTCATCATAGGTATACCTCAACTATGAGAGACAAAATGAGAAAAAAAAAAAATCCAGAAAATCACATTGAAGGATTTTTAATGAATTAATTGGTAAATTCCTTGGTAAAATAAGTATTTGGTCACCTACAAACAAGCAACATTTCTGGCTCTCACAGACCTGTAACTTCTTCTTTAAGAGGCTCCTCTGTCCTCCACTCGTTACCTGTATTAATGGCACCTGTTTGAACTCGTTATCAGTATAAAAGACACCTGTCCACAACCTCAAACAGTCAGACTCCAAACTCCACTATGGCCAAGACCAAAGAGCTGTCAAAGGACACCAGAAACAAAATTGTAGACCTGCACCAGGCTGGGAAGACTGAATCTGCAATAGGTAAGCAGCTTGGTGTGAAGATATCAACTGTGGGAGCAATTATTAGAAAATGGAAGACATACAAGACCACTGATAGTCTCCCTCGATCTGGGGTTCCACGCAAGATCTCACCCCGTGAGGTCAAAATGATCACAAGAACGATGAGCAAAAATCCCAGAACCACAAGGGGGGACCTAGTGAATGGCCTGCAGAGAGCTGGGACCAAAGTAATAAAGGCTACATCAGTAACACACTACGCCGCCAGGGACTCAAATCCTGCAGTGCCAGACGTGTCCCCCTGCTTAAGCCAGTACATGTCCAGGCCCGTCTGAAGTTTGCTAGAGAGCATTTGGATGATCCAGAAGAGGATTGGGAGAATGTCATATGGTCAGATGAAACCAAAATAGAACTTTTTGGTAAAAACTCAACTTGTCATGTTTGGAGGAGAAAGAACACCATACCTACTGTGAAGCATGGGGGTGAAAACATCATACTGTGGGGCTGTTTTTCTGCAAAGGGACCAGGATGACTGATCCATGTAAAGGAAAGAATGAATGGGGCCATGTATCATGAGATTTTGAGTGAAAACCTCCTTCCATCAGCAAGGGCATTGAAGATGAAACGTGGCTGGGTCTTTCAGCATGACAATGGTCCCAAACACACTGCCTGGGCAATGAAGGAGTGGCTTTGTAAGAAGCATTTCAAGGTCCTGGAGTAGCCTAGCCAGTCTCCAGATCTCAACCCCATAGAAAATCTTTGGAGGGAGTTGAAAGTCCGTGTTGCCCAGTGACAGCCCCAAAACATCACTGCTCTAGAGGAGATCTGCATGGAGGAATGGGCCAAAATACCAGTAACAGTGTGTGAAAACCTTGTGAAGACTTACAGAAAACGTTTGACCTCTGTCATTGCCAACGAAGGGTATATAACAAAGTAGTGAGAAGAACTTTTGTTATTGACCAAATACTTATTTTACCGAGGAATTTACCAATTAATTCATTAAAAATCCTTCAATGTGATTTTCTGGATTTTTTTTTCTCATTTTGTCTCTCATAGTTGAGGTATACCTATGATGAAAATTGGAGACCTCTCTCATCTATTAAATGGGAGAATTTGCACAATTGGTGGCTGACTAAATACTTTTTTTCCCCCACTGTAGTGTGTGTCTTAATGCTTCAATGTATCCTGGAAACATAAATCCACATAGGAGCACTCTGTAACTTTATCCATCCTAAGGGTGGATTCACACTACAGCGTTTGGACTGACTTTTACTGACATTTTGGCAAATGTCTGGCTCTGCTGGCAAAAGTTAATGATTGTTGGTGTTTTTTGGCAAATGCTGCTGAAAGTTGTGTTCTTTGAAAAATTTCAGCCTGCTGAAAATTTGCCTACATTTGGAAATAAGTGTTGGTGAAAGTTGTGCTCATTTTGTAAAAGTTCTTGAGTTCTTGTCATGATTTAGCTCCTACGGGGGAGGAAGGGAACCCACACGCTGAACTGTAGTTGGTGATGTTTACCAAAGAAACACAAAGTCCAACAGTACACAAAAGTAAAGTTGCAGAAGAGGTGAACAGGTAGTAGGCAAGGTGAACACAGGAACATGCATCAGAACAGGGAAAGGGGTCCTGACGGGAAGAGGTTGATTAGATGAGGCTCCAACAATGAATGAGAGAAATAGCAGTCCTTAAATAGAGCATGAACCAATCATAACAAATGACCACAGGTGTGGGTCACATGAGCGGGAAGGTTGACCTAATTAACAGACAGATGTCAGCTGTGATGACCCGAACATGACCCAATGACAGGAAATAGACTGAGCAACAAATACAAGATGATGACAAGGTGGGAGTGTCTGGAGAACAAGGTGGGGAGCTCATGTCAAACAGAAATAACATATATCCAAAACCCAGCACACAAAGAAATAATACATAAACAGAAATCACAGAAGATAAATAAAAGAGAGTCTCGTGACAGAGCCCCCTCCCCTTAAGGGGTGGTTCCAGACACCTCAGGGTAACATCAAAAGGAAAAGGAAGAATGCCCCCCCCCCCCCAATAGGAACACAACAATAAACCAACCCGGGAGGGCAGTGGGGGAGCCAGGCTAGGTGTGAACAAAAACATAAAACCCAGTCAGGACCCACACCCAAGAAAAATCAGGGCACCGAGTGCCCCCTGGACCAGAGAGCCGGACAGTTCAGGAAGTTGACTGAAGTCCCAGACCTGGAAGATGGCATGATGGAAAGAGTTGGGTGGCCTACCGGAGAACATTGGCCACCCAATCCAGTGGCACAGTCTGTCAGAGTTTGTTAACCACCTGAACAGAAAGGGTGGTCCAGGGGGTGGCTGCCCAATGGGAAAAACCAGTGGTGAGGAGAATAGAGGAGTAGAGGAAACCTTGACTATGTCAGGTGGAGGAGAGGGGGCCATTATGGCCTCAGGCAGAGGAGAGGGGACCACTACGACCTTGGGCAGGGGAGAGGGGACCACTATGGCCTTGGGCAGAGGAAAGGGGACCACTATGGCCTTGGGCAGAAGAGAGGGGGCCACGACAGCCTCGTGCAGAGTAGAGGGGGCTGCAATGGCCTTGGGCAGAGGAGGTGGAACCATGGCGGCCTTGGGCAGAGGAGAGGGAGCCACAACAGCCTCAGGCAGAGGAGAGGGAACCCCGACGATGTAAGGCAGAGGAGAGGGAACCCCAACGGTGTCAGGCAGAGGAGAGGGAACCCTGAAGGCATTAGGCAGAGGAGAGGGAACCACAACACTTTCGGACTGGCCTGTAGCACCCTCGGTGACCCCGGGCTGGGACATGGCAGCACTCGTGGTGGCTCTGGGCTGCAGCAAAGCACCACCTGCAGTGGCTCTGGGCTGGAGCAAAGTAGCACCCGCAGTGGCTCCGGGCTGGAGCAAAGCTGCACCCGCAGTGGCTCCGGAATGGAGCAAAGCTGCTCCCACGGAGGCTCAGGGCTGGAGCAAAGCTGCACCCATGGTGGACCTGGACTGGGCCATAGCTGCACCCATGGTGGATCCCGGGCTGGAGCATAGCTCCTCCGGCGGACCCAAGCTGGAGCACAGCACCCATGTTGGTCTGAAACTGGGACGCAGCATCCACAGCGGCCCCCAACTGGGACACAACACCCACAGAGACATGGACTGGGACGGATCACCCACAAAGACCTCAGATAAAGGGGAGCAGCACCCTCGGAGGTCCCGGGCTGGGACAAAGCACCCGTGATGAACTCGGCCAATGGAGGAGCTGCACCCATGGAGGTCTCGGGCTGGAGCCGAGCACCCACGACGACCTCTGCTGGAGGAGCTTGACCCACAGGGATTTTCTGTGGCGAGGCTAGATCCACTGAGAAATCTGGCAAAGCTGGACAACCCTCTGTGACCCTGGGGAAACACTTGGATGAGAGGGACAGAGAGATAGGGTGAGGGTCACCAGTGGCAGTGGAGGCCGGTAAGGTGAGCTCATGTGCAGCTGACGGCTGCACTTGGCTCTCCCCACCAAAAGCCAGGCAAGATCTCTCCAAAACAGATACAGTGAAAACAAAGAAGAGCACTTGCCTGAGTTCAAGCTCCACTGTCGTCCAGGACTCCGTCGATCCAGGCGGCGATGTCTCGGGCCCGGCCCTCTGGAGGTCCAGCTTCAACTCTGCTGCGGCGGCCCCTGCAGCAGGGATGGTGGTTGATGCAGTCCTGGGACCCCCCAGTAAAGTGACCCACGCAGGTGGCTTGCACAGCATGGCGACAGGCGGTCGGCTCAATTCTGGTGCTGGATCCTGCACTGCTGAAGCCAGGGAACACTCCATCAGTGGCGTAGGCTTCAGCTCGGTCACAGCACTCTCCCTCCATCTGGACCATGGCTGCAGGGCTGGAACCAAGTCCTCCACGGCCACAGGCTCCTCCGTCGTCCGGTGGCTCAATCCCGGGGCCGGTGGCCACTCAAGGGGCAAAGGAGGAGACACAGAGATAGCAGGTGAAAAGTTAATAGGTGCAGCCGGCGGTGAGGACTCAGCGGACTGCATAGGCTGAGCCTCACCACCGGGAATCAGGCAAGATAATTCATGTTTTGGTGAATGAAAATGAAAAAAAATAACAAAACACTTGGCTGAGTTCCTGGGGCACAATGTCTGCTGCTGCAGCTGGTTTAGAATAAGCCCTCTCCATGACTTCAGTGGTTGAGAGCACCCCAGAAAAACATAGAGGAGTCGCCCCTGCAGACACGGCAATGGGCGAAGCCAGAGAGGAAATGATCTGACCCTCAGCAGTGGGAGGAATTGCCAAGGAGATGGGAGTCGCGGCAGCAAAGGAGGGGAAATAGGCTGATGGGACACCTGGGGAAGAAAAACTGGAGAGAAGAACTGCTGCAGAAATTGTCTGGCTTGCGATGGAACTAACAGCTGACTGAGAGGTGGCGGAGTTCTTCTGGCAGTGTTTCACTGTACAGCAGCGGGAAGATGGTGGACAACAGTTCCGCGTACTGGGGATACTTCCTTAATCTGGGGTGTGCCTCTACAATCCCAACAGCTACCTCCACATTCTCCCAGACTTTCTTTGGGCCACAGGAGGCGAGAGCTTCAACCATGAAGTTCTCAATGAAGTGGGCTGCCCCTTCCTCCTCTAGGCTTGGGGACCCAGCACCGATCTTCCTTTGCTGGCTGAAAGCCGGCATGCTGGGGACATGTTGGATGCTTCGGACAAAACAGGAGAGAGAAAACAAAAACACAAACTACAGCAGCTGGGTCTCAAACTGGTTGGAGCCGACTGTCATGATTTCGCCCCATGGGACAGGAAGAGAGCCCCACGTGCTGAACTGTAGTTTGTGATGCTTAATAAAGAAACACAAAGTCCAACAGTGCACAAAATAAACTTACGGCTGAGGTGAACATGTAGTAGGCGAGGTGAACACAGGAACATGCACCAGAACAGGGAAGGGGTTCTGACGGGAAGAGGTTGATTAGATGATGTTCCAACAATGAATGAGAGAAACAGCGGTCCCTAAATAGAGCATGAACCAATCATAACAAATGACCACAGGTGTGGGTCATATGAGTGGAAAGGCTGACCTAATTAACAGACAGGTGTCAGCTGTGATGACCCGAACATGACCCAATGACAGGAAATAGACTGAGCAACAAATACAAGATGATGACAAGGTGGGAGTGTCTGGAGAACAAGGTGGGGAGCTCATGTCAAACAGAAATAACATATATCCAAAACCCAGCACACAGAGAAATAATACATAAACTGAGAAAACACAGAAGATGAACAAAAGTGAGTTGGGAGCCTGAGCATGGTGAAAACACTGCGCTCAGTCTCATGACAGTTCTGGGCTAAGTTATGCAGAGTTTACTTTAGTCAGCCTAAGTTAAGTTATCTAACAAGTACCTCGGTGTTCGCCTGAACAATAAACTGGACTGGTCACAAATCACCAACGCGCTCTACAAGAAGGGGCAGCCCAGGCTGTTCCTCCTAAGGAGACTCAGTCTTTTGGAGTACAAGGGGCACTCCTGAAGACCTTCTACTATTCGGTGGTGGCATCAGCCATCACATTCGGAGTGGTCTGCCGGGGCAGCAGCATCATGGCAGCCGACAGGAAGAGACTGAAAAGGTTGGTCAAAAAAGCTAGCTCTGTCCTAGGGCGATGCCTCGACCCAGTGGAGGAGATAGGAGAGAGGATGATGATAAGATAAGATAAGATAAGATAAGCCTTTATTAGTCCCACAACGGGGAAATTCCAGGATTGCAACAGCACAGGGATAGCAACACTCAGAGCAACAATCAGAAGGCAAGAAAAAAAACAAGCAAAAAAAAAACAAAAAAAAAACAACCAAGCAATGTCTTGCTTTTTGTCTAAGCTGTTATCTAGCTGTTAAGATGTCTAAGCTGTTATCTCTGATGGAGTCCAATTTCCACCCCGTGCAGAAGACGCTGGAGGAACTGAGGAGCTCATTTAGCAGAAGGCTGTGCCATCCTAAGTGCACAACAGAGAGGTTCCGCAGGTCCTTCCTACCTACGGCTGTCAGACTTTATAACCTAACCAGTGCTGCTCGTAGAGGTAATAATAAATGTATTAAATGTAACAACTTTGCACAATAGAGATTGTTCCTTTCAATACACAGCTAGGACAGTAACAATCATTATTGAGGGTGGCAACAGTACTGTTGGTTCAAATGCAAATATACTGTCTGGGTACATATTCATATTCTGCAGTGTAACTTGACAAACTGTAATGCTGTTTATTCCATCTAGCTGCAATGCTCCTGCACTGTGTATAGCCTATAACTGTGTATATATGTATATTCATTTACTGCTTTGGCTAACTAGTTCTTATCTTCTTATCTTCTTAACTATTGCTCTGAGTGCTGCTATCCCTTTGCTGCTGTAACCCGGGAATTTCCCCATTGTGGGACTAATAAAGGCTTATCTTATCTTAAAGCTGGGCTCACACTATTGCGTTTGGACCAACTTTTACAGACATTTTGAAAAATCAGAGAAATACTCAGTGCAGGTAAGCTGACATCAGCGTTAGGCAACACTAATATAAAGATCAGCGTTTGTGGCTTCCTGCCATTCTGCTTTTGGAGTGAACACATCTCCCCTGGGTATATATTTCAGTATTTATTTTCATTTTAAATCAAGAATCAAGAACTTTATTTGCCATTTGTACTCAAACATACAGTTATGGCACATAGGAATTAATTATGCAGAGCCATAGGTCAATAATAATTAAAAATAGAATACTCCAACAAAAACAATGCTATCCTGATTTTAAAACACACTCTGTAAGTACCTAATACGTTACTCTAAATAGAGGCCACTGTAAACCACAGTGCTTTCCTATTTGAATTGTGCTTTTAACTGTAAAAGTCCTTTACCCAACATTCGCCATCCGTCTAACTGCAGTGGGGAAACAACTGTTATAAAAACATGCTTTATGGGTAATAATACTGTCCGCTCTACTTTTTCTAAGGGTATATACTGTCTGCTTGTCATGTCCTGGCAAGCACTCACCCCCTCCTTCCCGTTTCACTCTGTTCTCCTGATCAGCTCATCTGACGCACCTCCTGTTCCTGCCGAGCCAGCGTTTATAAGGAAGCGCTCTTCAGTGATTCAACACTGGCACGTCTGGGTATACTGCCTCCAGCAGAATAGTCTAAATAAGTAAGCAGCTTGTGTTGTGGATTTCCATACCTGACACGTTTTCTCCTCCTCCTTCTCTTAGAGGTTGCTGCCAACGAAGTGATGCATCTTCAGGGGTTTTGGTGCGCTCGCCAGCATGTTGCTTCCCCTGTCGCAGTCCATCATTTCCACCCCGTCAGACTCCGCTCCTCATTTCCCTGCCAGCAGTCAGACTGCTGGTTCATCTCCTTTGCTGGGTTCTGAACCGGTCTCTCTCTTCCTCCCACGTAAGTGATATTTTGCTGCTCCTCTGGCAAGTGACTGGTTTTCTCCAAGTTCGCGTTTTTTTTGAAAACTAATAAAGGGTCAAACGTTCCTTGTGTGCGATTCTGTTGGTGTTGCACCTTGCACTTAGGCTGATTGTCCAGTCAATATGACAGAACAAGCCAGCCAGGGTCACAGCCTAGCAGGTGCCTCAGCAGCAGAGCACACTGCGCTCCACCGCCTCAACGTTACAGAGAGGCAGGTGGCTGAACACTCTCAGCTGCTGCGGGCTATTCTGCTACCTTGGACGGCCTCATTGACCAGGCGGTCGGGATAGATTACCGGTACCGCGAGCACACTAGGGAGCGCAGCACCTCCTCTCGGCCGTTCACCTTACGCGTGGTCCCGGCGCCTGCTGACGTCAGTGAATCTGAGTCGTCCACCGAAACCATGGAGCTCAGCTCTGCTTGCCTTCTGTGGGCAGAGGCTGAGCGGCGGATCGGGGTGTGTGCCTACTGTGGTTCATTGAAAGACAAGTGGGACACATGCCACCTTCGGCCAAAAGACACGTCAGTAGCCGCGGGGGTTCTGATGGGTGGGACTCATTCTCATCCCCCCACAGTAATTTTTCTATTTCGGCCCTGGTTCAGTTTTGGTGCGCTCGCCAGCCTCGACCCTCCTGTCCTCCAGAGAGTGGTTCACAAGATAAGGATTCCGACAGTTAAACTGCCAGCTCCTCACTCCGTGCATACCCGCTCTGGCCAGACGGTGGTGTCCGTTACTCATTGCACGGCGCAGCTATCCATTCTTCTGTCCGGTAACCACCGGGAGAGGCTCACTTTTTACGTGTTTCCACATGCCTCTCACACGGTGGTTCTAGGGTACCCATGGCTCCGGAGGCGTAATCCTATTCTCAATTGGGCACAAAATTCCATCACCTCCTGGACCCCTAATTGTTTGGCTACGTGTCTAAGTTCAGCAGAGTGTTCGCCGTCCCTCCCCGTCTCCTCTCCTCAGGTCGAGTCGCCGGACCTCAGCCTTGTGCCCGAGGTTTATCACAACCTCGGGGAGGTCTTTAGCAAGTTGTGAGCATTAGCGCTTCCCCCGCATCGCTTGTACGACTCTGCCATCGACCTCCTTCTGGGCGCGAGGTTACCGTCCAGCAGGCTCTATAATATTTCCGGACCTGAGAGGGAGGGGATGGAAAAGTACATTAACGACTCTCTGAACACCGGCCTCATTCGGCAATCCTCAGCTCCCCTCGGGGTATGGTTTTTCTTTTTGGGTAAGAAGGATGGGTCTCTGCGTCTGTGCATTGACTACCGTGAGCTCAGTGCTATAACCGTCAAATATAAATACCCTCTGCCCCTGATGAACTCCGCTTTCGAACTTCTCCTGATTTTGGAATGTCTATGTTACCATCTCCTGAGGTTGAAATATCTATGTTGCTATCTCCTGAGTTTGAGGTTTCCTTGTTTTCATCTCCTGAGTTTCATCTCCTGGTTCCCATGTTATCTCTTGATCTAGAAGATCATGTGTTGATATCTTGTGAACGAGAGAATTTGGTATTGAAATCTTTGTTATCCTCAGTACAAAAAGATCCTGTGTTATTTTCAGAGCAAAGAGCTCCTTTGTTATCTATGTTATCATCTCCTGGGTTTGGAGTTTTGATGTTGTAATCTCCTGAGTTTGTGGGTTCTGTGTTATCAGCTCCTTTGTTTAAAAATTCAATGTCAGTTTCTCCTGAGTTTAAAGGGACCCTGCAGTTATTGCTGGACCCGCTCTGACCACCTGAACTGCCTTGCTTCCTGGTCCAGTGGCCCTGGGATTTTGGCTGGCCACCCTACCCACCTGGAGCTCTGATGTGGGTGCTGGTGGACTCAAGTAGACCCCCGGGAATATTTTTTCCCATGATCTGGTGGCTCAGGGACTCTTTGAAACTGCAAGATCTACCTTGTTTTTTGGTCTGGTGGTCCATGGACTGGGGTAAGCCACCTGACCTGTTTTATGTTGGACTTTGGGGTCTTGGACTTGGGTTATTGTAAGGAAGTTTGCTTTTTCCCACCTGGTTGTGTTTTTTTTCTGCTTTGTTTGTTTTGCGGTAATTCCGAGGGCCGTCTGGAACCCGCCCCTTAAGAGGGGGAAACTGTCAGGGCGTGGGTTGAGGCTGATGTCTTCATTTTCATTCATTGTTAGTATTTCTCTTAAGCATAGACTCAATCCACGTCCTCACCTTGTTTTGTATTTTCTGCATTTAGTATTGCTTGTTGGTTTCTTTATTCTGTCCCCAGTTCTAATGTTTATCATTATTATGATTTTAGTTTAGTTCTGTCTTTATTTGTTATAGTCATGTCTCCCCTGACTCCCTGCTTGTGTCTGTGTCTCCCTCTGTGTGTGTGCCCAGCCCCGCCCCTTTGTCACGGTTAGCTGCCTCTTCTGTCAGCTGTCAGTGATTAGTGTCTCCACCTGTCTTGTGTTTTCCTGATTGTGTTTTATGTATTTAAGGTCTGGGTTTGCTTCTGTTCAGTTCGGGCTCTTTTGTAATTTTGGAATGATTACACACTTCTAGTCTTGTTTCCTGTGATGTTCAGCCAAGTCTAGTGTCAATTCAATTCAATTCAATTCAATTCAATTCTATTCAACTTTATTTATATACAGTGATCCCTCACTTATCGCGGTTAATGGGTTCCAGAACCGACCGCGAAAAGTGAAAAACCGCGAAGTAGCGTCACCCCTAATGACGTCACCCATAAATAACACGTACGTTCATTCTCTCACTCTCTCTCTCTCATATGATACGTGTGTGTGTGTGTGTGTGTGTGTGTAAGTGTACATACATACGTAGATGTAAATAAAGTGTACATAAATATGTTTTTAGAACTCTTATTTTTATAACAAGATACGTAACTCAAGATGAACATGATTTACTGCACAGGTTAATGAGAGCTTTACTGCTCCTCAGGTGACGCCTCATCGTCAGGTGCTAGAGGCGCAGGATCGTCGAGGGCAGCTGCAGGAGGCGGCGTAGTGGCTCGACGGGAAGACTATTTCGCACAAAATGGACAAGAGAACAGCGAAAAGTTCCATGCGGCAAGACTAGCGATAAAGAACAATGAATGCGGTCTTCCTTTGCTGGGTATGGGCGCTCAGCAGGGAGAGAAACTGGGTAAAACGTCTCGGCCAATCAGCTTGCGAGGTAAAACGTCTCGGCCAATCAGCTTGCGAGATTCCCGAGCAGTGAAGAGGTGGGCGGAGAGGAGTGGAGCGGTGGTCAGAGAGGTGGATTTTGAGTTGTGCGGCTCTCCGTGTTGATACCTGATGTTCTAATGTAGTCTCCCTGCCTTCTGCTAGCGCCTGCCCATTTTTTCTCAATTTTGAATTTTTGATGAATATTTCTGAAAAATCCGCGATGCACTGAGGGCGTGAAAGGTGAAGCGCGAAGTAGCGAGGGATCACTGTAGCGCCATTTCACAACAACAGTCATCTCATAGTACTATCAACTGAAGGGGGAACCCCCACAGTTGCAGAAAGACCCCAGCTATCAGGCGATCCCCTGTGAGCAAGCACTTGGCGACGATGGAGAGGAAAAACTCCCTTTCAACAGGAAGAAACCTCCAGCAGAACCAGGCTCAGGGAGGGGCAGTCATCTGCTGCGACTGGCTGGGGGGTGAGGGGATAGAGAAGAAGAAAAGAACAGACATGTAGAGAGCAAACAGCATGATGGGGACTCAATCTATGGGAGAGAACAAACAGATGTTAATGACCAGCAAAAAAAATATTTCATTGAGAGTGAGGAAAGGAGTGAGGCCCAGTGCATTACTGGAGGTCCCCCGGCTGACTAAACCTATTAGCAGCATAAGTAAGGGAGGGTTCAGAAACACATGATCCCTCCCTAATTGTAGGCTATATCAAAAAGGTAGGTTTTAGCCCTATTCTTAAAAACAGAGATCGAGTCTGACTCCCGAATCCAGATTGGCAGCTGATTCCACAGGAGAGGAGCTTGATAACTGAAGGCTCTGCCTCCCATTGTACTTTTGGAGATTCTAGGTATTACAAGTAATCCTGCATTTTTTTTTTGGGGGGGGGGGAGCGTAGTGCTCTGTTAGGATAATACGGTAGTATCAGATCTTTTAAATAAAAAGGAGCCTGATTGTTTAGAGCTTTGTAAGTAAGAAGAAGGATTTTAAACTTAATTCTAAACTCTATGGGAAGCCAATGAAGGGAGGCCAGAACCGGAGAGATATGATCTCTCTTTCTAGTACCTGTTAAAACTCTTGCTGCAGCATTTTGGATCAGCTGAAGACTTTTTAAAGATGTTTTAGGACAGCCTGATAATAAAGAATTACAATAATCTAATCTCGAGCTAACAAAAGCGTGGATCAGTTTCTCAGCATCACTCTGAGACAAGATGCTCCTAATCTTGGCAATATTACGCAAATGATAGAAGGCAGTCTTAGAAACAAATTTAATATGTGAATTGAAGGACAAATCCTGATCAAAAATAACTCCAAGGTTCCTCACAGAGCTATTAAGAGAAAGAGCAACCGCATCCAAACTGAAAGTTTGATTTGGAAAGGAATTTCTAAGGTTTTTTGGACCAACAAGAATGACTTCAGTCTTATCTGAATTTAATAGCAGGAAATTACAAGTCATCCAAGCTTTGATTTCCTTAAGACAGGCTTCTAACTTGGCTAAATGATTACTATCATCTGGCTTCATTGACAGGTATAATTGTGTGTCATCTGCATAACAATAAAAATGTATACAGTGCTTTCTAATAATGTTGCCTAACGGAAGCATATATAAACTAAAAAGAGTAGGGCCTAGCACAGATCCCTGTGGAACTCCATGACTAAGCTTTGAGTTGAAAGAAAACTCATTATTTACATGAACAAACTGGAACCTATTAGATAAATAAGATCTAAACCACTGCAACGAAGTTCCATTAAGTCCAACATAGTGTTCTAATCTATCAAGTAGAATATTATGATTGATAGTATCAAAAACTGCACAAAGGTCTAAAAGGACAAGTACAGAAACTAGTCCATTATCAGATGCAATGAGGAGGTCGTTAGTGACCTTCGCTAAGGCTGTTTCAGTACTATGATGGATTCTAAACCCAGATTGAAACTCTTCAAGTAAACCATTTCCCTGCAGGTGGTCAAATAATTGCGTAGCAACAACTCTTTCTAAGATTTTTGAAATGAAAGGGAGATTAGAGATTGGTCTATAGTTAGCTAAAGCTCTTGGATCTAGCGTTAGCTTTTTGAGTAAGGGTTTAATTACAGCCATTTTAAAAGCCTGCGGTACATGACCTAAAGTTGATGAAGAATTGATTATATGAAGAATAAGGCTACCAATAAGTGGGAAGACTTCTTTAAATAACCTGGTAAGAATAGGGTCTAAAAGACAAGTTGAAGGTTTGGATGAGGAAACTATTTTGTCTAACTCACAAAGGTCGATTGGAGTAAACTCATCAAGACAGACATCAATAGAAGGAGTTGTAGTAGTTACAGTATTTAAGTTAACTGTGGGAAGAATCTGATTGATTTTATCTCTGATGGATGAAATTTTATTATTGAAAAAGTTCATAAAGTCCTGACTAGTAAGCTCTATGGGAATGCTAGGATTGACAGAGTCCTGACTCTTTGTCAACCTGGCTACAGTACTGAAAAGAAACCTGGGATTATTCTTGTTCTCTTCTATTAATGCAGAGTAATAACTCGTTCTAGCTTTTCTAAGAGATTTTTTATAAATTAAAAGATGATTTCTCCAAGCTAAATAGATTTCATCTAAATTAGTGGAGCGCCATTTTCTTTCTAATTGACGAGTCTTCTGTTTTAAGCTACGAGTTTCTGTGTTGAACCAAGGAGTTAGAAATCTCTGATTAGACTTTTTCTTTCTTTTTTTTTTTTTAAGGGGGCCACCAAGTCTAGAGTCTGATGCAGAGAAGCTGAAACACTATCCACCATGTTATCAATTACAGAAGGAGCAAGCTGTCTATAGCTTATTTCCGTTGTGTTGACACATGGCATAGAGGAAACAATCTGCATAAATTTGGAAACAGCATCATCTGAGAGGCATCTACTGTAATAATATTTTTCTTTAGGAGCCAAATAGTCAGAAATAGTAAAATCAAAGGTTAACAGACAATGGTCTGACAGTACAGGGTTATGAGGAGACACTACAAGATTTTCTATTTCTATGCCATATGTCAGAACAGGGTCCAATGTATGGTGGAGGTAATGAGTAGAATTTCCTACTTTCTGAGAAAACCCAATCGAGTCTAATATTGAATTAAATGCCACATTAAGGCAGTCACTATCTACATCCACATGTATATTAAAGTCCCCTACTATAATTATTCTATCAGATTTCAGCACTAAATCAGCTAAGAAATCAGTAAATTCGGATAAAAATTCTGAGTAGGTTGATGGGGGACGATAAACTATGGCAAATAAAATTGGGTTTAACCTAAAATTGCTAAGGTGCCCAATACTGAGGACCAGGCCCTCAAAGGAATTATAACATGTTTTTTGCTTTACATTAACTAGTAATTTGGAACGGTAAATTGTTGCTACTCCTCCTCCATGACCAGAACTTCTGGGATTTTGACAGTTTAAATAACCAGAGGGAGTTTTTGGGAGAATTTGAGTTTTACCAATATTTTTCTTTTTGGGATGCTTATACATTATATTTTTATTTACTTTGGGGGGAGCAGACAATGATTCTCTGATGGGGAAGACAGGGGCTAAGTTGAGGGGTGGCGGATGAAGAGGAGCTGCAGAGAGGCGTGTAAGACTGCGACTCTGCTTCCTGGTCCCAACTCTGAGTAGACAAGGATTTGGAAATTTGGATAAAAAAGATGCCAGATTGTTAGATAAATGAGAAGCACCATCCAAAGTGGGATGAATGCTGTCTTGTCTAATAAGACCAGGTTTACCCCAAAAAGAGCTCCAATTGTCAATGTAGCCCACGTCATTTTTAGGACACCACACAGACAGCCAGCGGTTCAAGGATGACGAGCGGCTAAACATGTCATCACTGGTCAGACTGGGGAGGGGCCCAGAGAATACTACAGTGGCAGACATCGTTTTTGCAAAGTCACACACCGATTCTATATTAAGTTTTGTGACTTCGGACTGCCGGAGACGGATGTCATTAATGCCGGCGTGAATAACAATTGTGGAATATTTACAGTTACTTTTAGCCAGCATTTTCAGATTTGACTCGATGTCGCCTGCTCTGGCCCCAGGAATGCATTTGACTATGGCCGCTGGAGTCTCTAGGTTGACGTTTCTGACTACAGAGTCGCCAGTGATCAGAGTTTTTTCCTCAGCGGGTGTGTCGCTGAGCGGGGAAAAATGATTAGAAACGTGAACAGGTTGGTGGTGTACCGGGGCTTTGCGACTAGGCTTCCTTCTCACCGTCACCCACCCAGTCTCCTTGCTGCTGAGGAGAGCCGGGGGACCGCTAACAGGGTTAGCTATGCTAGTTAGCTCCGCTGCAGCTAATGGGCGTCCGTCAAGAGTAACTGGCGCAGACGGTGTTTCAATGCAGCGGAGCCGGGATTCCAAATCAGACAACCTCGCCTCGAGCTCCTCAAAAAGACAACATTTATTACATTTACCGTTATCACTAAAAGAGGCAGAGGTGTAGCTAACATCTGACAGAGAGAGCACACCAGAGGAGGAGAGGAAAGAGAGCTACTAGCCATTGCTAGTGGCTGGGGAGCAAACCACACAGGCAGACAGCAAAACAGGAAGTGACGATACGTTACCACAAGGAAGTGACGATCCCACAAGGAACCGTATCCTGTCGTGTTCAGTCCTGTTTTAGTTTTTGCTCTTTAATTGCACTTCCGAGCAGCTTCATTATTTTCTGTTTAAAGCCCTCATGTTGTGCCAGTGTGTCCAGCGCTGAATAAAATCATTGTTTGGACCTTACGTCCAGCGAGTGGTTCATCCTTCCACCACGCTTGACACTGGATATGACAAAAGTTACTTTACTGTGGTAATACTTACCTTATTCTGTGTTTTATATGGTGTACTTACCGCTTTTGTTCAATTCTGTGAAATAATACAATTATTTCACACTTGGTGTAATTTGGAATTTAACTTGCATCTGTATGTATGATGTGATCGACAGGAATATGGTGTAAACACCAGATGTTTAATTTAGTGTTTCCTCTTGCTTAAAGACCTTGGTGCAGTGACAACATATTTTTTTCCGAGGTGGGGGGGGTATGCAGAAAATACATGACACTGTTGTAACCAGAATATGTAAATTTATACTATTTATTTCTTTTTTTAAATTTTGCACAATAAGTTTGCATATGGAACTTACCATTTGAAGTATTGTACAACCGAGGCTTGAATGTTGGAATATTGGGCCAGTTGGGGTCCCACCCAGTTGTCCTGTGTTTTGACTTTTAACTGGTGTCATCCTTCTCTTCTTCCTCTGCTCTCACCTCTCCTGGACCCTCTGCCTGAACACTTTCTTCTCCTTGGCTCCTCTCTTCTGTCTCATCTTGCCCTCTCTGATCCCTGTCTACTTCAGGTTCTTTCTCTTTCTATGGTGGTATACAAACAGGTTAGAAAATATCAAGTGTCTTGTTTTGTCCTACAGGATTTTTTGTCATGGTTAACATAAATGACCAAAAAATGGTTATTGGGGCCCAAGCCACTGACAGCATCAGTGGGCGAGAGCCCTATTGTAATTGTTAGATTTTTTTTTTTCTTCTTCTCCATCTAAGATCTCATTTTGGGGGTGGTGAGCGTGCATGAAAACTCACCATTTTTTGCAGGGACCTCAAGACTGGCAAAAAATTGAATGTTTTTGAGGAAATATGAATGATCCCACAAAAATGGGTTTACAGCGCCACCTAATGTGAAGTCAGTGGGGAGTGGAACACGCTTTCTTTTGCATAGAAAGATGGAAATCGGGTGAGATGTTTATCATGTCAAGACATACAAAAAACTCCATAGAAGTCATGGTCTACACCCAACAGGAAGTCGGCCATTTTGGCAGGAAATGGCAGTGACCTGATTTACACCTCGCACAACTGAAGTGCATTTGGTTGAGCTCATTTGTGGTGACAATCATCTATACCCATGTGCCATTAAAAATAATTGAAAACTTTTCCAAAAGCTCGATGGTTTGGCCGTAGGGGCGTGGCAAAGTTTGATGCCTCGCCATGATCATTCTATGACTATTCTGATGGCAATAACTCTGGTATGCATTGTCAGATTTCAACCAAATTCAATATTATGGATATCAGTCCAATTCCAAACAGTTCTATAGAACAATATTCATAGAAATCTACAGCGCCACCTATAGGAGGCAGAAAGTTTTGCAACAGAAAGCTTGCATCATGTTGTTTTTTTAATACCTTGGGAATGGAATGTCGGATTGGCACCAAGATAGGTATGATGTATATGGGTATGCCTCCGAACAATTACAGCTATGAATATTCATCAGTAGCAATAACGCCCTCTCTTGGAGACATGAAGGTTACACCAAAGGTTTCCTTCAATATCTCTGAAATAAATAATCTGATTGGTGTCATTTATGGTGACAACCATCTATACCCATGTGCCATCAAAAGCTGTTGAAAACTTTTCTAAATGCACAACGGTTTGGCAGAAGGCGCGTGGCCAAATTTCCAGTATCGCCATCACCCTTCCAATTGTTTTTACTCTGGCATATATTGACTGATTTCAACCAATTTTTTTGTGGTGAATAGGTAGCCAATACTGATAATTTCTGTAATTAAGAATGATACATAGCTACAGCACCCCCTACCACCAATGGACATGAAGTTGCAATAACTCACATGCTATACTCATGCGTTGCTTGCTAGAATGATGTGCAATTTTCTGAGGTTTATCAGACCACCTGGTTGATCATAACTGCATATCACCTTTAGTATGACGTCACTGCTGTTTCCATGGACACGCCCTCCTCACCATTCAATCCATGATCTTGTTGGGAGGACTGGGAAGATCTTGGAGTCAGGATATTTGGAACATAGGTAGAGGGGACTGTCATCTGTAATTCCATATGGGTCATCAATACATAACTGATAGGCAAGAGTTACCATGGCGACATGGCAAAGGTTGACTCCTCGCCATGGAACATCGGAAAGTTAAAACTTGGACACACTTATGATGCATCCATAACTGAGGCAATAACGAGTATCAGTAAACACTGTTTACGGAGCTTTATTACAGATACTATATACAATACCACTTAGGCTTACGGCACTCTCCAGCAGGCCAGGTTGTTCCACGATGAAAGAGGACTGGCCCCTTCCGCCCACATCCTTTATACCTAGAGTGGCATCACCACCAGAAACAGGCAGTTAACCACCCTTACTCATTCCCTGTCCAACCAGGCTGCCATCTTACTAATACCTACTATTTACATACATAACATTCCCCCCCTCAAAAAAAAATGTTAGGCACACAGATAACCCACCCCAATTTGCCTCCCGACACACACTCTAAAAATAAAATATGTACAAAAGAAACAAACTACCTATCCATTCATACAACTGAGACTGGGGGGCCGGGTAGACTGTCAGCGCCCCCTACATGGCTAGGCGGGTTTTTCTGCCACCATACTTAAAATGGTTCCAAGGTTGTCATAGCCAGGAGCGGCACTGGGGTTAAGCTCCCAGTGCTCATAAAATGCTCCTTATGGCGTGTGTCTCGAAAAGCCTCTGACAACGAAGTCCAACTCCTAGCCTGCCCGTGTGGTTTAGTCTCTAAGCCCGGCGGAACTGCTTTTACTAATAGGAGAAGGGGCGAGGGCGGATCTCTGGTGCCTTAAAACCAGATGCTTCGGGTAGATGGTGGCTCGTCAACCTGGGAAGGTAGCCCATCTAGGGGAAGGTAAACCCTGATTTCAAACCTCCGCTGCCTTGCGGCATACCCGGTCACGGGAAAGGCTTCGGGAGTCAACCCTGAGGAAAAATCCGGAGTCAGAGCCACTAAGGCAGTTCTATGTTGTGCTCAACATCGTTCTGGCAGCTCCTGCAACGGTGCTGGTGCCAAACTGTAGCAGCCCTGCTGTTCCTTTGGATTCATCAGTGACGTGGAGAGGGAGGACATGCTGCATGGGCAACATCTTGTTCTCCATATCTTCCTGCCAAGGCTTGAATCCTACCAACGCCAAACGCTGGAAGGTAGAACACCAGATCACTGGAGAGGACACTCCAGCTTCGCCTTTGGCGTAGACAAAACACGGGGAATGACAGTTACCGGTTATAAGCCACCACTCAATTGGCGTAGAGCGCGGCGCCAGGGGTTGTTCCCGACGGTGGGAGGGATCATCGGATCTCACTGGACAGCTACCGCCCGCCTCAAGCTGGGCAGCCCCCAGCCAATAAGGTGTTGTCCCGCCCCAGCTTGCTTTCCTCATTGGGTGCATGGGGATGAGGAGAAGTCCGAACAGCAGGCTGAGAACCTTCGCACCAGGCAAGACAATAAAACAAAAGAGACCAACTCTAAAACTGGGAACTTGGAACGTCCGCACTATGATGACAGGACTCACTGCTAACCTCAAGGACATCAACGACACCAGGAAGACTGCCATCATCAATAATAAGCTGAAGAGACTGGGAGTGGATATCGCCACTCTCCAGGAAACATGGTTGGCTGATGCAGGCACGCTGAGAGAGAAGGACTACACATTCTACTGGCAGGGAAAGGGCAGTGATGAACACAGGGAACACGGAGTGGGCTTCGCAGTGAAGAACACCTTGCTGAAGATGGTGGAACCAGGCAGCACTGGCTCTGCACGACTCCTCACCCTCTGCCTGAACACCACTCAAGGCCCAGTCACCCTTGTCAGTGTGTATGCCCCAACACTGACAGCCACACCAGAGGCAAAAGACGAGTTCTACGAGAATCTCGCAACAACTGTCAGGATCATCCCCAATTCTGAACAACTCATTCTCCTTGGAGACTTCAATGCCAGAGTGGGTGCTGACCACGACTCCTGGCCCTCCTGTCTTGGACCGTTTGGCGTGGGCCGAATGCGCGACAATGGACAGCGGCTGCTCGAGTTCTGCACATATCACGATCTGTGCATCACAAAATCGTTCTTCAAGACCAAGCCCCAACACAAGGTTTCCTGGCAACATCCGCGCTCAAAGCACTGGCACCAGCTGGACTTGATCCTGACCAGGCGCACCTCACTGAAGAACGTGCTAATCACCCGTTCGTTCCAGAGTGCAGATTGCAACACAGACCATTCATTAGTGTGTTGCAAGGTCAAGCTGCAGCTGAAGAAATTCCATCATGCTAGACAGCCTGGAAAGGCACGGATTGACACCAGCAAGATGGCTCAACCAGAACTTGTTGAGCAGTTTGCCTCCACCTTTGAGTAGGAACTTGGTGTACCACAAGAAGGAGAATCTGCAAAGCAGAAGTGGGAAGAGCTGCGAAACACCATCCACCGCACAGCCTTGGCTACCTTTGGGAGGAAGACCTCGAAGTCACAGGACTGGTTTGATGCCAAGTTGACCGAGATGACCCCCGTCATTGAAGCCAAGCGCTCAGCACTTGCTGAGTACAAGAAGTACCCAAACGAGAAGAATCAGAATCAGAATAAGAATCAGATTTATTGCCATTGTTCATGTAGTACACAAACTAGGAATTTGTCTCGGTGCCATGCTGCAACATTAAAAACATGATGAGATAGAGAGATAAACTAAAAAACTAAAGGACTAAAAACGTGCAATAAGTGTAGAAAAATAAGTAATAATAATAATAATAATAATAATAATAATAATAATAGTAATAATGAGTAATACTAGTCAAGGCAGTTTTAAATAAATTAGCAAGTAGCAGATAATATGGGGTACCACAGTGCAGTTGATAATGCAACAGAAAAACAGTGATGAATGTCATGAGTCTGGTTGAGCTGCTGTACATAGTGCACGAGAGTCAATAAGTCACTTAATGTTCAGCAGTCTGATGGCAGAGGGGAAAAAGCTATTCATGTGCCGGGAGGTTTTAGTTCGAATGGACCGAAGTCTTCTACCTGAGGGGAGGGGGGCAAACAGTACGTGACCAGGGTGTGAAGGATCGGCTATGATCCGGCCAGCACGCCTCCGGGTCCTGGAGATGTACAGGTCCTGGAGAGATGGGAGCTTGCAGCCGATCACCTTCTCAGCAGTGCGCACGACGCGCTGCGGCCTTAGTCTGTCCCTGGCAGTGGCTCCTGCATACCACACAGTTATGGAGGAGGTGAGGATGGACTCGATGATGGCTGTGTAGAACTGCACTAACATCTTGGTGGGTAGCTTGAGCTTCCTCAGCTGCCGCAGAAAGAACATCCTCTGCTGGGCCTTTTTAATGAGGAAGCTGATGGTTGGCTCCCATTTGAGGTCCCGGGTGATGGTGGTGCCCAAGAAGCGGAAGGAATCTGCAATGGTGATGGGAGAGCCTGTGATGGTGAGGGGGGGCAGGGGGGTTGTGACTTTCCTGAAGTCCACAATCATCTCCGCTGTCTTCAGAGCGTTCAGCTGCAGGTTGTTGTGGCAATCTCTAGATTCTCAGGGCTGCGAGAAGCAAAGTTCAGCAGACTGCTCGGCGCTGTGCCAACGAGTACTGGACTCAGCTCAGCCAAGACATTCAAACCGCTGCCATAACAGGGAACATCCGTGGTATGTACAATGGCATCAAGAAAGCACTTGGTACGGCTCAGAGCAAGACGGCCCCCCTCAAATCCTCCACTGGGGAGATGATCACAGAAAAGAACAAGCAGATGGAGAGATGGGTGGAACACTACTCCAACCTCTACTCCAGACAGAACACCGTGACACCGTCAGCCCTTGATGCCATCAACTGCCTGCCATCCATGGACGAACTTGACGCCGAGCCAACCATCGACGAACTCAGCAAGGCCATTGATAGCTTGGCCGCTGGCAAGGCACCCGGCAACGACGGCATACCCCCTGACCTGATCAAGCACTGCAAGACCGCCCTACTGCTGCCATTGCATGACGTCCTCTGCCAGTGTTGGAAGGAAGGTGCCATACCACAGGACATGAGGGACGCCAAGATCATCACCCTCTACAAAAACAAAGGGGAGAGAAGCGACTGCAACAACTATAGGGGCATCTCCCTCCTCAGCGTTGTTGGCAAAGTTACGCACGAGTTATTCTCGTTCGCCTACAGAAGCTTGCCGAACGTGTCTATCCCGAGTCTCAGTGTGGCTTCCACGCTGAGCGATCGACGGTAGACATGATATTCTCCATCCGCCAACTCCAGGAGAAATGCAGAGAACAGAACATGCCCCTGTACGTCGCCTTCATCGACCTCACCAAAGCGTTCGATCTGGTCAGCAGAGAGGGCCTTTTCAAGATCCTGCCAAAGATAGGATGCCCACCAAAGTTGCAAAGCCTCATCGAATTGTTTCACACCAACATGCAGGGGATAGTGCAGCACGACGGCAACGTCTCAGAGCAATTCAACATACGCAGCGGAGTGAAACAGGGCTGTGTACTTGCGCCAACCCTCTTTGGGATTTTCTTTGCTATGCTCCTGAGGCATGCCTTCAGCACAGCAACAGAGGGAATCTACCTGCACACAAGATCTGACGGCAGGCTTTTCAACCTTGCCCGCCTGAAAGCCAGAACCAAAGTACGTGAGGCTCTAATCAGAGACATGCTGTTCGCAGACGACACTGCAGTCGCAACCCACACACAGCAGGAGCTTCAGACCCTGATGGACCGCTTCTCCCAGGCATGCAAGGACTTCGGGCTTACCATCAGCCTGAAGAAGACTAACGTCTTGGCGCAAGGCACGGAAGCACCACCAACCATCACCATCGACAACTACGAGCTGGAGGTCGTGAATCAGTTCACATACCTGGGGTCCACGATCAGCAACAACCTCTCCCTTGATACAGAGATCAACAAGAGGATTGGAAAATCAGCCTTCACACTCGTTCGCCTCACCACACGAGTGTGGGAGAATCCCAAACTCTCTGTCAAGACGAAGATGGCAGTGTACAATGCCTGCGTCATCAGCACACTGCTCTATGGGAGTGAGACGTGGACAACATACGCCCGGCAGGAAAAGAGACTGAACTCCTTTCACTTGCCCTGCATTCGCCACATCCTGGACATATCCTGGCAGGACAAAGTGCCCAACACAGAAGTTCTGTCCCGCGCCGGCCTTCCCTCCATGTTCACTCTACTCAGGCTGCGCAGGCTCCGCTGGCTAGGCCACGTTCACCGTATGGAGGATGGCAGAATCCCCAAAGACGTCCTCTACGGAGAACTGGCAACTGGCAGGAGAGACGTAGGCCGCCCACAGCTGCGCTTTAGAGACGTCTGCAAGAGAGACATGAAGGCCCTGGAGATCAACACAGAGCGTTGGGAGGACCTCAGAATCAGAATCAGATTTATTGCCATTGTTCATGTAGTACACAAACTAGGAATTTGTCTCGGTGCAATGCTGCAACATTAAACATGATAAAATAGAAGAAATAAAAAAAACTATACGTTCAAAAACGTGTAGAATAAGAATGAGTAATACTAGTCAAAGCAGTTTTAAATATATTAGTGAGCAGCAGATATTGTGGAGTACCACATAGTGCAGTCGGTAATGCAAAAAGAAAACAGTGATGATTGACATGAGTCTGGTTGAGCTGCTGTACATAGTGCACGAGAGTCAATAAGTCACTTAGTGTTCAACAGTCTGATGGCAGAGGGGAAGAAGCTGTTCATGTGACGGGAGGTTTTAGTCTGAATGGACCGAAGTCTTCTACCTGAGGGGAGGGGGGCAAACAGTACGTGACCAGGGTGTGAAGGATCGGCGATGATCCGGCCAGCACACCTCCGGGTCCTGGAGATGTACAGATCCTGGAGAGATGGGAGCTTGCAGCCGATCACCTTCTCAGCAGTGCGCACGACGCGCTGCAGCCTTAGTCTGTCCCTGGCAGTGGCTCCTGCATACCACACGGTTATGGAGGTGGTGAGGATGGACTCGATGATGGCTGTGTAGAACTGCACTAACATCTTGGTGGGTAGCTTGAGCTTCCTCAGCTGCTGCAGGAAGAACATCCTCTGCTGGGCCTTTTTAATGAGGGAGCTGATGGTCGGCTCCCACTTGAGGTCCCTGGTGATGGTGGTGCCTAGGAAGCGTAAGGAATCTGCAGTGGTGATGGGAGAGCCTGTGAGGGTGAGGGTGGGCAGAGGGGTTGTGACTTTCCTGAAGTCCACAATCATCTCCACTGTCTTCAGAGCGTTCAGCTGCAGGTTGTTGTTGTTGCACCAGGACGCCAGCTGGGCCACCTCTTTCCTGTAGACTGACTCGGCGCCGTTGGAGATGAGCCCGATGAGGGTGGTGTCATCCGCAAACTTGATCAGCTTGACAGACTGGTGGCTGGAGGTGCAGGAGTTGGTATAAAGGGAGAAGAGTAGGGGGGAAAGTACACAGCCCTGGGGTGATCCGGTGCTGATGCTAACAGAGTCTGAGACAGTCTTTCCCAGCCGCACATGCTGCCTCCAGTCCGTCAGGAAGTCGGTGATCCACCTGCAGAGGGAGTCAGGCACATTGAGCAGGGACAGCTTGTCCCGGAGCAGAGCGGGGCGGATGGTGTTGAATGCAGAGCTGAAGTCCACAAACAGGATCCTGGCGTAGGTTCCCGGGGAGTCCAGGTGCTGCAGGATGGAGTGGAGGGCCAGGTTGACTGTGTCGTCTACAGACCTGTTGGCTCGGTAGGCAAACTGCAGCGGGTCCAGGAGGGGAGTGGTGATGGACTTGAGGTGGGGCAGGACCAGGCGCTCAAAGGACTTCATGACTACAGAGGTGAGCGCTACAGGTCTGTAGTCGTTAAGTCCAGTGATCTGTGGCTTCTTGGGAATAGGGATGATGGTGGAGGATTTGAGGCAGGTCGGCACGTGGCATAGCTTAAGGGATGTGTTAAAAATGTCAGTGAAGACAGGAGCCAGCTCTTTCGCACAGTGTTTCAGGGTGGAGGGAGACATGCCGTCCGGACCAGGGGCCTTGCGCGGGTTCAGTCTGGAGAACTATTTGAGCACGTCCTGCTCACTGATGACAAGGGCGGGGGGGGGGGGCGCCTTTGATGAAGTAGGGACCGTGGAGGCTGTGGAGCTGGAGGGAGGGGGGGGAGTTGGACTCAGCTGACGAGGTGTCAAAACGGGCATAATGTTGGGACAGTTTTTGACAAAGGGCTTTGTCATCCTGACCCTTAGGAGCCTGAGGCCGATAGTTGGTGATTTGCCTCAGTCCTCTCCACACGGAAGCAGAGTCGTTAGCCGTGAACTGCGGCTAGCATTAGCCGCAGTTCATTAGCATTAGCCGTGAACCTTGCAATGGACCGCTCCAAATGGAGAGGCATCCTGACCAGACAGCTCAAGGCGGGTGAAGAGAGACTTACTGCTGCAGCAGATGAAAAAAGAACCCGCAGGAAGAACCGCCACAGACCCAGCAGCACGGAGACCACCCACAAGTGCGACCTGTGTGACAGAGACTGCCATTCGCGCATCGGCCTGTTCAGCCACAGGGAGTCAGGCACATTGAGCAGGGACAGCTTGTCCCGGAGCAGAGCGGGGCGGATGGTGTTGAATGCAGAGCTGAAGTCCACAAACAGGATCCTGGCGTAGGTTCCCGGGGAGTCCAGGTGCTGCAGGATGGAGTGGAGGGCCAGGTTGACTGTGTCGTCTACAGACCTGTTGGCTCGGTAGGCAAACTGCAGCGGGTCCAGGAGGGGAGTGGTGATGGACTTGAGGTGGGGCAGGACCAGGCGCTCAAAGGACTTCATGACTACAGAGGTGAGCGCTACAGGTCTGTAGTCGTTAAGTCCAGTGATCTGTGGCTTCTTGGGAATAGGGATGATGGTGGAGGATTTGAGGCAGGTCGGCACGTGGCATAGCTTCAGGGATGTGTTAAAAATGTCAGTGAAGACAGGAGCCAGCTCTTTCGCACAGTGTTTCAGGGTGGAGGGAGACATGCCGTCCGGACCAGGGGCCTTGCGCGGGTTCAGTCTGGAGAACTATCTGAGCACGTCCTGCTCACTGATGACAAGGGCGGGGGGGGGGGGGCGCCTTTGATGAAGTAGGGACCGTGGAGGCTGTGGAGCTGGAGGGAGGGGGGGGAGTTGGACTCAGCTGACGAGGTGTCAAAACGGGCATAATGTTGGGACAGTTTTTGACAAAGGGCTTTGTCATCCTGACCCTTAGGAGCCTGAGGCCGATAGTTGGTGATTTGCCTCAGTCCTCTCCACACGGAAGCAGAGTCGTTAGCCGTGAACTGCGGCTAGCATTAGCCGCAGTTCATTAGCATTAGCCGTGAACCTTGCAATGGACCGCTCCAAATGGAGAGGCATCCTGACCAGACAGCTCAAGGCGGGTGAAGAGAGACTGACTGCTGCAGCAGATGAAAAAAGAACCCGCAGGAAGAACCGCCACAGACCCAGCAGCACGGAGACCACCCACAAGTGCGACCTGTGTGACAGAGACTGCCATTCGCGCATCGGCCTGTTCAGCCACAGGGAGTCAGGCACATTGAGCAGGGACAGCTTGTCCCGGAGCAGAGCGGGGCGGATGGTGTTGAATGCAGAGCTGAAGTCCACAAACAGGATCCTGGCGTAGGTTCCCGGGGAGTCCAGGTGCTGCAGGATGGAGTGGAGGGCCAGGTTGACTGTGTCGTCTACAGACCTGTTGGCTCGGTAGGCAAACTGCAGCGGGTCCAGGAGGGGAGTGGTGATGGACTTGAGGTGGGGCAGGACCAGGCGCTCAAAGGACTTCATGACTACAGAGGTGAGCGCTACAGGTCTGTAGTCGTTAAGTCCAGTGATCTGTGGCTTCTTGGGAATAGGGATGATGGTGGAGGATTTGAGGCAGGTCGGCACGTGGCATAGCTTAAGGGATGTGTTAAAAATGTCAGTGAAGACAGGAGCCAGCTCTTTCGCACAGTGTTTCAGGGTGGAGGGAGACATGCCGTCCGGACCAGGGGCCTTGCGCGGGTTCAGTCTGGAGAACTATCTGAGCACGTCCTGCTCACTGATGACAAGGGCGGGGGGGGGGCGCCTTTGATGAAGTAGGGACCGTGGAGGCTGTGGAGCTGGAGGGAGGGGGGGGAGTTGGACTCAGCTGACGAGGTGTCAAAACGGGCATAATGTTGGGACAGTTTTTGACAAAGGGCTTTGTCATCCTGACCCTTAGGAGCCTGAGGCCGATAGTTGGTGATTTGCCTCAGTCCTCTCCACACGGAAGCAGAGTCGTTAGCCGTGAACTGCGGCTAGCATTAGCCACAGTTCATTAGCATTAGCCGTGAACCTTGCAATGGACCGCTCCAAATGGAGAGGCATCCTGACCAGACAGCTCAAGGCGGGTGAAGAGAGACTGACTGCTGCAGCAGATGAAAAAAGAACCCGCAGGAAGAACCGCCACAGACCCAGCAGCACGGAGACCACCCACAAGTGCGACCTGTGTGACAGAGACTGCCATTCGCGCATCGGCCTGTTCAGCCACAGGCGGTGCTGTTCCAGCAGAGTAGACGTTTAGGATTCTTTTCCATGGTCATCATAGACCAACGGAGGCCGATGACGACTTAAAACAGTCCAACTTAAAAGGCCGTGTTTCTAAACAAAATAATCCCTTTTTAAACAGCTCCATATGAACATCAAGAACAGTAAATACTACAAACACAACATCTACTGTATTTACAACACTACTGGCGGCCCCCACCCCAACATCCACCCCACACCTGGGCACACAGTACAAATACGTGTTGGGTATGATGAATCGCACAAATTATCAATATTAAGATTAAACAACTCAATCATAATTAACAGTTTTCACTTCTTTAACTCTTTACCCATCAGATCCAAATTCAGGCACATATCAAACTAGTCAGTGAATCATTTCACCCTCACAATATTCACAGATTATACCACACAACCACAAGAATCTCTAGCTATTAAAATTTTACCTTTACACAAACAAATGAGTCAAAAAATCTAGTACATAAAATTTTTCTTCTTTCTTTTTTTCTTTTTTTTTTCAAACCCATATTTTCTGGGGAACCAATACAGCAGTGTTCAACTATATACAACAGGATGTGGGTTAAACTCAAAACACGTACAGTAAAACACCATCAGTCCTCTTTCCAAATGCCTCCATCTCTTGAACTCCGGGCTCCTGCTGTGTCGTCTCCTCTTCTCCACCAGTAGACGCACCTCATTCGGATGCCTCCAGGTCTGGTCAGACAAGCGTAAATACCCATCGCTCCAGGCAGCCTCCAGCTAGAACCGCCTCTGGTCATCACGCCACTCGCGTGACTCGTGATCTCCTCTCATCCGGGCCTCGACCCTGGGCTGAATTTCATCTCCAACCCGCAGGGAAGCCCTTTTCCTCTTCTCAGGATCATTCTGTTTTTTACTGGCCTCCTTCACCGATCCGGTTGACTCGCAGGTCCGGTTCGTCTTCCTCTTGGCAGGCCGTCGTTGTGAGTGCTTCACAACTGCGCTCTCAGGTCTCACCCCCTCAGTCTCCAGCGCGGACACCTTGTCCTCATGGGCCACCCCAGGGGTCCCGGCATGCCGTCCAGCCCCCTCGTCCAGGGCAACCTGGTAACCGGCATTGGGTCCATCCCGGGGCGGCGTCGCTTGGCACCAAACATGCTCTCCATCTGTAGTGTCCAGCCAATCTGAGTGCCACACCTCTTTGCCTCCCACCAACATAGCTGGTCGGCCCCAAAGTCCACACCCCGACCACTCCTCACCTGACACATTCGCTATGGAGAACCCCAGGCTATAAAAAAATGTTGCACTGTGGAGTGTGTCAAATAAGAGGCAGATCCATGGACAGACGGTTTATTACACACTTCACATCTCACAAGCACAGAACAGAATGAATGAATCCAACAAGCTCTCCTCTCTCCCCTCAAATCCTCTTCACACGTTTCATGGAGTTTTCCTCTCACACAGCATGACATCTACATCACACAGTATTCAACCCCCTATGCCTCTGACTCCTTCCTGCTATATCTCCAGGAACTCTCTGGGCATTGTTCTCCCATGTCTATTCCTTGTCTCTGTCTAAGATGCTGCATAACCCCCTCCTATACCGCTCCCCCCAGCGTCTAAGATAGAACATTAGTCCATACGCACTCTTGGCTTCTGTCTCCTCCCGTATCTGCTGTAACTGGGGTTTACCACCTCCGTGGCACTGCTGTGCCGGTGGGGGGCTGCTGGGAGTGTGTCTGACTGCGGGTGGGCCGTGGCGAGGGGGGGGGGACTTCGCCCTGTCCGTGTGGCTGCTCCGTTGCATCGCTTCCCTGGGGAGCTCTCCGTGGGGGTCTTCCATGCCGAGGGGCCCTAGCCAACAGCACCTGCTCGTCCACTGCTACAAAGGTGGGTTTGAGTCTGTCTATGCCAATTTTCTCCCGTCTACCCCCCAAGTCTAGCACAAAATGCTTATCCCCTATTTCCAACACTCTGAACGGTCCATCATAGGGTGGGCGCAATGGAAGGCGGTGGGCGTTGTGTCTGACGAACACAAACTCCGCGTTCTTCAAAGTTTTAGGCACGAAAACACGCGGAAGACAGTGGTGGGCCGGGCCCGGCAGTGTGCCTGTGTTTGCTCTACGCTGCAAAAGCTGAGACGGCAGCTGTCCGGCATGGGATTATCTGGCAGAAATTCCCTGGGCAGCTGTAGTGGCTGCGCAAAAACCAGCTCTGCCGGGGAAGCTTCCAGACCCTCTTTTGGCGCGGAGCGCAACCCCAATAAGACCCATGGCAACCTGTCTACCCAATTTGCATCAGTCAGTGAAGCCCTGAGTGCTGCTTTAAGGTATCTATGAACGCTTGCGTAACCCATTGGCCTGTGGGTTGTATGCGGTTGTGCGGTGAATTGTAACACCCAGGCTGTGGGCCATCGCGGACCAGAGTTTGGAAACAAATTGAGGGCCCTTGTCAGACGTAATGTCCGACGGGACTCCAAAACGCGCCACCCATGCTGTTAAAAAAGCGTGTGCTACGTCTGCGGACATGGTTGCCGCCAGTGGGACTGCTTCTGACCAGCGTATCGTGCGGTCCATCACTGTCAGGAGGTGCGTGCACCCTTGTGATGGCGGGAGGGGGCCCACGAGGTCCACGTGAACGTGGTCGAACCTCTTAGCCGGTACCCGAAATGGCTCCAAAGGAGCCTTCGTGTGTCTGTGTACCTTGGCTCGTTGGCACGCCACGCAGGCTGCAGCCCACTCTTTTACTTGTTTGTGTAGGCTCGGCCACGCAAACTTCTCTCCCACCATTTTGACCAACGCGCGCACTCCTGGGTGCGCCAGAGTGTGACCCGACTCAAACACGCGGCGGCGCCACGCGACCGGGACCACCGGACGCGGGCGTCCCGTGGAGACATTGCAGATTGGGGGGGCATGCCTTCTTGCAGCACCCTGGTCTCCAGCCTTAACCCTATTGGTCCAGACTGGAGCGCACGCTCATCTGTATCGCTAATCTGCTCCACGGCCATGGCTGCGTAATCTATCCCCAAATAGACCGGGGCCACCACGGCACGCGAGAGGCAGTCCGCCACCACATTCAGTTTACCCAACACATGCTGAATATCGATAGTAAACTCTGAGATCGCGGCCAGCAGTCTCTGCTGCCGGCCCGACCACGGTTCTGAAACCTCGGCCATCGCGAACGTTAGTGGCTTGTGATCCATGAACGCGGTGAAGCTGCGCCCTTCCAGCCAGAATGGAAGTGGCGTATGGCCAGGTGGAGAGCCAGCAATTACCTGTCGAACGCGCTGTATTTACGTTCGCTGTCACGCAAAGTTCTGCTGAAAAAAAGCGAGCGGCTACCAAGCCCCGGCGACGCGCTGCTCTACGACAGCCCCTATGGCCACGTCTGAAGCATCAGTGGCGAGCGCTATCCGGGCCACCAGGTCCAGATGCGCCAGCAGTGCGGCATTTGCCAGGGCTGTTTTAACCTCCGAGAACTCCCGCTCGCGCTCCGGGGTCCATTCAACCCTATCCACGGGTTTCTGTCTCTTGAGCGCGGCGTACAATGGTTGCATGAGCTGGGGAAGGAAACGGTTATAAAAGTTCACCATCCCCAAAAGTTCCTGTAGCGCCCTGACTGTCTGAGGCCGGGGAAAATCTGACACGGCACGTACTTTGTCAGGCAGCGGATTCGCTCCTTCCGGAGAGACGCGGTGCCCCAAAAAAATCAATCTCCGTCACGCCAAACTGGCATTTCGCCGGGTTGATTATTAACCCGTGCTCCTCCAACCTCCGGAAAACTGTCCTGAAGTGGGTTTCGTGTTCGTCTTCGGACGCACTGGCTACCAGGATATCGTCCAGGTAGACGAACACAAGCGGGAGATCGCACAGCACTGCATCCATCATGCGCTGGAACGTCTGTGCCGCGCCTTTTAACCCGAATGGCATGCCCAGGAACTCGAATAAACCGAACGGAGTTATTACCGCTGTTTTGGGTACATCCTCCGCGCGCACTGGGACTTGATGGTAACCGCGGACCAGGTCTATTTTGGAAAAAGTGCGTGCTCCGGCGAGGTGGACAGAAAAATCCTGTATGTGGGGAATCGGGTAGCGGTCGTGTGCTGTGGCGTTGTTCAACATGTGGAAATCACCGCACGGTCGCCACGATCCCTCAGCCTTAGGGACCATGTGTAGCGGGGATGCCCATGGGCTGTTCGAACGCCTGATGATGCCCAACCTTTCCAGGTTGGCGAACTCCTCGCGCGCTATGGCCAGTTTTGCTGTGTCCAAGCGCCAAGGTCTTGCAAAAACGGGCGGCCCGGTGGTGGTGATAAAGTGCTCCACCCCATGTTTAGCGATGGTTGCCGAAAACGTCGGGACCGTGAGTGCTGGGAACTGAGTGAGCAGTGCGTGGAACTTACTGCCTGGAGCTGTGACGTTGGCTTGTGCTCTTGGCTGGGTCACTCGAGCTATACAGGGGAGAGAGTCAAAGGACAGTGCATTAACCAGGCGCCTGTTAGCAACATCAACCAGTAAACCATGTGCACACAGAAAATCAGCCCCCTGGATATGGTAATTCAGTGCTGCTACGACCAAAGTCCACTCGTATGTACAGCCGTGTAGAGATAAGATCAGTGTCCTCTCACCAAAGGTCTTAATTTCCGAGCCGTTTGCTGCCAACATCACGGGGCCGCTAGGTCCTGCCAGCCGGTCGGCGTAGGTCGGCAGGACGAAGCTCTTCTGGGCTCCGGTGTCCATGAGGAAACGCCTCTCCGAGCGCGCGTCCATCATGTAGAGCAGCTTGTTCTCTTCACCGAGGGTCGCAGCTGCTACTGACCGCCGGCCTCGGCATTTTCCCGAGCGCTTGAATTGGCACGGTGGCGCACATCTGAGTGCGTTCTCTCTGAAGCGGCGGTGGTAGAAACAGAGCGTGTCTCTCTGGCGCTCCTTGGCCCCCGCTGCTGCTACCGTCGGTGGCTCCTCGCCTCCCCTGGTAGTCTCGCTGGGTTCCGCCACTGCCGCGTTGACTGTGATCTCCCTGGTGGTGAGGATGATCCTGTCTGCCTCCTGGGCTAGCGCATGGTTGTCACGCGTGGCCAGCAACGGCGAATTGGCCAGAACCGCTCTCGCCACTGTTGGAAGGTTCCGGAGGAAGAGGTGGGCAAACAGAAAGTGCCCGTCGTCCGTGCCCATTAAGACCAGCATCTTCTCCATCAGGTCAACGGCCGAACCATCTCTTAACTTGGTCCGCGCCAGGAGCCTCTCCGCTCTCTCACATTCCAAGAGCGTGTAGCGCCAGGTGAGCGCAGCCTTGAGCGCCTCATATTTGTTGCGGGCTGGCGGCTGATCGAGAAGGCTCGCTACCTGCTGAGCTGTGCGGGTGTCCAGCGCTGCGACCACATGGTAGAATCTGGTGTCGTCTGCCGTTACTCCCCGGAGGGCGAACTGGGCCTCGGTGTGGTGGAACCAAGAGCACGGGTTGTGCTGCCAGAAATCCGGTAGCTTGACTGAAACCGCACACACGTTGCTGGGGTTTCCAGTCCGGGATGTCTGTGGGATGGCTGCTGCCTCGCTGGGGCTTCCCGACCGTGCCGGCTCCGGGGTTATTGCCTCGTGTTCCATAATACGTCTTGGGTCACCAGTGTGGAGTGTGTCAAATAAGAGGCAGATCCATGGACAGACGGTTTATTACACACTTCACATCTCACAAGCACAGAACAGAATGAATGAATCCAACAAGCTCTCCTCTCTCCCCTCAAATCCTCTTCACACGTTTCATGAAGTTTTCCTCTCACACAGCATGACATTTACATCACACAGCATTCAACCCCCTACGCCTCTGACTCCTTCCTGCTATATCTCCAGGAACTCTCTGGGCATTGTTCTCCCATGTTTATTCCTTGTCTCTGTCTAAGATGCTGCATAACCCCCTCCTATAGCACCCCATGATGTTAACACCCACAGCAGTGACATAAATGCGGGCCTTGGGTACCACAACAGACTTATACCGAGCCTCCATTTCCACAAACCCCAAAACGGCCGGTCTGTTCCATCAATAGCCAAAATAGTGTCTCTCCTGCTTCCTGAGTTGTCGGTGGGGAAACAGACTCTTCATGGTCGCCAGGTTCAAAATGGAGATAACAGCTGCCATATCCACCAACAGGGGAACCTCAACGCCATCCAGCATGACATCACCCCCGGTCCATCCCGTGGTCTCCGGAGAAACGGTGTGGACAATCGTGGAAGTCTTCTGCTCAGGACCCGGATCACCCCGCTCAAAGTTTGCGCACGCCTTGGCAAAGTCGTTCAGCAAACCACACTTCCCACATCTCTTGCCTTTCGCTGGACAAATCCTGGAATTATAGCAGTGACTAGGGGACCCACAGCCATAACAATTCAGTGTACCTGGGGCAGACCTATCTTTCACCACGGAGGCATACTCTTCCTCTCCGTTGTCTTCATCTCCAGGGTCCAATAACAGCGCCTTAGTGCGAGACTCATCCTGGCTCAGAGTGGCCCCTTCAGTCAGGCCCGTCGTGATGGTCTCTTCTGCCTCGAACTGTTGAGCAAGCTCGATAGCTGCAGCCAACGTCAGCTCACTTAGGTGGGTCAAAAGTCTAGACCGGGCCGTTGGACAACAGATGTGTTCTGCCAACTGGTCCTGAATCATCTCATCTTCCAGGGGTCTGAACTTGCATTCTCTCGCCAGCTCCCGGAGGTCCGCCAGAAATCTCTTCACCAGTTACCGCGACTGCTGGCGGCACTGTCGAAACTGAATGCGCCAGACCGTGACGTTTTCCGGCGCACAAAAGTAGCGCATCATTAACTCTACCACTTCATCAAAGTTATCGGCCTCTCCAAGGTTCTCCAGTATCCTTTGCCCCTCCATGCCTAAATTATGGACCAAAACAGCCCTCGTGCGAAGCTTCTCCAGCTCACCGAGGTTTAAAACTGCTAAATAATTTGTAAATGCTGCAAACCACCGGGGCCAAGGCGCTGGTACACTGGTGGCTCGCCCATGGTTTCCAAAAATGGACGAAAACTGTCAATGGACCATTCCACTACCGTTTTTACCTCGTCGCCAAATGATGCATCCATAATTGAGGCAATAACGAGTATCAGTAAATACTGTTTATGGAGCTTTATTACAGACACTATATACAATACCACTTAGGCTTACGACACTCTCCAGCAGGCCAGGTTGTTCCACGACAAAAGATGACTGGCCCCTTCCGCCCACATCCTTTATACCTAGAGTGGCATCACCACCGGAAACTGACAGTTAGCCACCCTTACTCATTCCCCATCCAACCCGGCCGCCATCTTACTAATACCTACTATTTACATACATAACACCTTAATCTGATTTTCACCAAATTTTCTACAATGGATAGTAGTCCAACCCCACACGCTACTACGTAAAAATGGTTGACAAAACTTATAGCACCACCTTGTGCTCACAGGAAGTACTGTGCCAAATGGTTTTCTTTATTATTCACACAGCGCATGCTGTGACAATGGGAAACTTTACATGCTGGCTGGGTTTGAAGGGCGCCAGGTTCCACATGTGAGTAGGGGGCGAGGTCCCACTTACAGCTGCTTGCAGCTTTAATTAATTTTTTTTTTTGCATTTTTATTCTAGAGTTTCTTTTTTTTTTTTTCCATTGAGAAAGAGTAGGAAACGGAAGGAAAAAAAAAACATTCACAAAAGTAATTTACTCATGCATACTTAAATTATCTGATCAGAGGTGGTTATAGTAGCCAGAAGTTCTACTCATGTAAAAGCAGTTCTTTGAAATTAATAATTAAAAGCAGACAACCAAAAATTTCTCGTTGAGTTAAGGGTACAAGTGCACCCATTTAAAAACTTAACTAATGACTTCATTCTTGAAGGTTTGAGGTTTTTCTCCAAAATTTGTAACAATTTTCTTATAGTTTTCTACTTTTCTCTTTAAATGTATCTAAATTTAAAACCATTTCCCTTAAAGTTGTGATTTTCTCTTGTAAAATTGACTTTTCTTGTACATTTGAGACTTTATTATAATTGTGTGGATTATTTTATGGCTAAATTTTCTATTTTTTTAAATAAAATTACGTGTTTTTTTAATAAATTTGAAAGAGACTGTGGTACTTTTTTTTAAACTTTTTCCTTATAACAATTTTTGACCACAATTTTGCAGATCCAGAACAGAACAATAATTTAACTCCGATTTAAAAGAAAAAAAATGATAGTATTTATTAAATTAAATGACCCAATGTGCAGTTACTTCTGTTGTAATATTTCTATATTTATAGTCTTTTTTTTTAGAACTCTCCTCACCACCCAGACAGCAGGAAAAACCTCCCTTATTTTGAAATCCAAATGTTGGTACATTAGTTTGTCTGAAGGCTGCTGACTGATTAATGTCATTGACTTTGTGAATTTGGGTCATCTTAACTTGCTAGGTACATAATAATGAAAATAAATTAGTTAATATAAACTAAGGTAAAGGTAGAATAAAAACATTTCCTTTTTTATTCTTGTCTGAAATAAGAAAAACTAAAACTAATAATTAAAAAGAAGACAAACTGAACCTACTCGAACTCCAAACCACATCTGATAGCTAAACGACTCTTCCATTCCTGCTCTCGTTACCAGCGGGTTAAAACCATGATAAATGCCTCCAGTGCTTACATACTGTTATGTCGTAACTTGCGGACAGGGATGACACCAGGAATGGAGTTGAACACTTGTTTATTATCACGCTGATCTCTGCGCAACCAACCATGCATGCAGCCGCTGGCACAGCTAAGGCAACAGAGACCACCCCTCTACCTGAAGCCCCTCTTATACCCACGGGGTTGGCGGAACTGGAGAGTGGAGCCACCACCCCATGCCACACAAATAAGAGCTCCAACAATAAACACTATGAGCACTAAATATCTACATAATACCCCACCCACCCCGTCCCGTAGAAAAATTCAAAACACACATACAATCAGCCCACCCCAATTGGGAACCTGAATCATCCGCTAAACATAATAAAAAAAAAAAAAATCACCAAAAAGGGGCCTATGACATTCACACCAAAAAATCTAAAATTAGGGGGGACCGGTAGACTGTCGTCCTCCCCCCCCCCCACACACACATGGCGAGGCGGGTTATTCTGCCGCCTATGCTATATAACAGTCCAGTAAAAAAAAAACTACTGCTGTGTCTCCAATGTAAAATAAAACAATCCCAGAACTATAAATACATATTAACAATAACCACCAACAAGAACACACAGGACAGTTAACAACATGCCCATGACTCGGTGAGAATGACCCCTGGCCCCCCAAGACCCTTCACCATCAGCCCGCTTCCCGGACCACAGCTGGTCACCTCAATCCCAAAGTGTCTTCTCCTCCACACCTCCGAGTGCTCCAACCGTCTGGGGCTGTGCCATTCTGCCTTCCTCAGGGCATGCTGTAGCTCATTAGGATGGCACCAAGAGCCATCTGACAGCAGAAGATAACCATCGTGCCGCTCGCCCGTCACCTGCAGCCGACCCTGGTACTGCTCCATCTTCTGCTTTTCCCTCACCCGCCTGGACCTCCCCTCCACATGAGGCCAACCCAGTCCGCGACTCCAAGTTGGGCCTTGCACGGCCTGTGGTGTTTCCGCTTGGCACTCACTCTTCCAGTGCCACTCGGTCCTGCCCTGACCGCTTGTAGATCTGATGCTGACCCAGCCCTAATGGTCCTGTGTTCACCAGTCCTCCAAGGTCGTGCTCCGGGAACGACTGAGACCATCGTTTGGGCATCGCTAGCTGCCGCAGATCCTCCCCCGTGCCGCCCGGCACCTACACACAGGGCAGCTCAGACACTGGCACTGTGACCTTCCCACGGCGACCCTGAGCGCGACACGGCCTATCCACTTTCCGGAGTGCCCAGCAACTGCTCATCCCACACAGCATTGTCCCTAACTCTCGGAACCGGTCTGTCCCACAGTCCGCAGCCCGTCTACTCTTCCCCAGCGCCGCTCTTGATGGAAAATCCAAGGCCATAAAACAGGTTGCAGCCCATGATGTTAGAGTGGCAGACCATCACGACAAACTCCACATGAGCCATTTGTGCCCATTTGAACCGAGCCATCAGTGTAATGATGCCCACCGTGGTGCTGAGTCACTTCCAATTCTGTAGTGGGGGAAGCACTGTCTAACTGTAGCCCAATTTAACAACGAACTCTCTGCTCCCGTGTCGATCAGCACCGGTACCGGAACACCATCCAAAACTACCGTGCGGTGTGTGCGCCCACTGGTACTCAGGGACACCGTGTGTATCACCGTCGGGGCGGGGAGGGTTGACCTCTTGCGTGGGCTTTCTCGTTCCACTGACTGGCACATCCTCGCAAAATGATGTAGATGGCAACAATTGCCGCCTATATAATTTCTTCTTGCCGCACACTCTCTGGCCTTATAGCAGTGCTTCGTGGACCCACAGCTCACACATCTGGGCTTCCCTGGGGCAGACCTCATCCGTGCAGCGTTGACCTCCTCCACGTCGTCCTTGATGCTCCCATTGCTGTCTGGGTCCACTACCTACACGGCTGTGGGGAATCTTGAATTTCCTGGTGAAAGGCACTCACTTAGCTCCAGAGTTAGCTTGTCTGCTGCTTCCAGCTGTAGAGCCAACTCGACAGCCCTAGTCAGTGTCAACTCTCCCGGGAATGCGAGCAGCTTGGAGCGGACCGCAGTACAATTGGTGTGTTCCACCAACTGGTTGCGCACCGTTTCCTCCTCCAATGGCCTGAACTGACACTTAGCGGCCAATTGTCTTAAGTCTGACATGAACCGCTGGATCAGTTTGCCTACCTGTTGGCAGCGTTGTCTGAACTTAATCCTTCTGACAATGACGTTGTCCGGTGTCCTGAAAATTGCCATTAACTTGACCATGTCTTCGTCATTGTCCGCGTCTCCAAGCATGTCCAAAATTCTCTGTCCCTCCATTCCCTGGTTGTGTACTAACAACTCACGAGTTCTCAGCTTCTCCATTCTTCCCAGGTCCACCATGTATGTCTGAAAGGTCTCATACCACCGAGGCCATGGTACAGGTGGCTCGCTCGGGATCTCCAGGAATGGCCGAATAGGTGTTCCACATGGCTCCATGAGTCTACTTCTGTTTGCCAAGTGTTATGTCGTAGCTTGCGGACAAGGATGACACCAAGAGTGGAGCTGAACACTTGTTTATTATCAAGCTGATCTCTGCGCAACCAACCGTGCATTCAGCCGCTGGCAGAGGTAAGGCAGAAGAGACTACCCCTCTACCTGCAGCCCCTCTTATACCCACGGGGTTGGCGGAACCGGAAGGTGTAGCCACCACCCCGTGCCACACAAATAAGAGCTCCAACAATAAACACTATGAACACTAAATAACTACATAAACATACCTCTTTTTCTTTTTTCCCGGCATTTAAGGTACTTTTATAAGCTCATGCTCTCTTGGACAGTGTTCCCAGCAAGACACTTGCCTGGCGACTGGAGCGGTCACAGGGACAGCATGCTTCTGAACTCCACACAGCTGACGGTCATGCACGTTGTTCATGTGCGCGCTTATGGACTGTCATTCCTTCATGTTTTTTTCTTAAATTTATATTTCCTCATAGAGTGGCAGAATAAATTCCTGCGTGGGTGGGCCGCCACCCAGAAATGTTACCAGAGGAAACCCTGTAATTAGTGTGCTAAAAAGCTCCTGGAAGGAAGCTCTATCATAAAGAGTGAGTTGGATTACCTTTCATTTGGTACCACACATTGCCTGATAATATGAACATGGAGAAAGCTAGGGAATCCAGAACACACAGCTTTACAAATATATATGCATTGACTGAAACGCCAAAATTGGTATGTGCCCCTAAGGTTAATATCTTAGCTTCACACAGACATATGTCATCAGATTTGGTGTCAAAAGAAGCCTCTTCGATGTGGTAATGCATTAAAGCATACTGGCAGCAGACATAAGCTTCTCCCAACACACACACACAAAAAATGTTTTTCATTTTTTTCTCTAATAGTACATACAGTGGTGTGAAAAAGTGTTTGCCCCTTCCTGATTTCTAATTTTTTGGTATGTTTATCACACTTAAATGTTTCAGATCATAAGATAAGGTAAGCTAAGATAAGATATAAGATGAGCCTTTATTACTCCCACAAAGAGGAAATTCGAGAAATTAATCAAATTGTAGAGGATTGATCAGACGAGACACGAGCAGCTGCAGACACACAACCTTATTCCTCTAACAGCAGAACAGACTAAACTCTGGGTGCCAAAGTGAATTTCTTTATGTAACTTCATTCCCTTCCTTGGCACCTGGAGTACACGCATTAACATACATGACAACAGAGCATAACTCAACACAATACATTCACACCTGATATCCCAGGATGTAACGTTGAGCCGCCGGGCCAAATGAAGTGCCTTCCTGTCGAGGTGGGTAGGAAAAAAAAACTCAGTTCCTGTGGACAGTCCTCTGGTGGGGGAAAAGGAGGGGAGGGGAAAGATCTTGTTTCCTGAAAACAGTTCTCTGAATGGGGAACACAAACCTGCGGGACCCCCGTAGGCAGGCGTCGTGCACCGGGAAGCCTGGTCCAGCATCCACCTGCTCATCTGCCAACACATAATGGGGCTTAGCCTGTCTATGCGATGGTTTCCTTACGTGCAGATGCTTACCTGCAAATGCTTTCCTTTCCTTTTCCTTACACGCCCCCCAAAATCTGCACAAAAATGTTTCACCCCTGTTTCCAAAACCCTGAATGGGCCGTCATGAAGTGACGTAGCAGGGTTCTGTTGCATCGTGTATAATGAAACGATTTAGCGATTCTCCAAACGCTTTGGAACAAAAGTGTGGGGAAAACAATGTGCGCAGCCCCAGAACTCTGCCAGCTTCTGCCCAAGAAAAAAGGCCTGTGGACAAGTTGGTACCGATGTTGGACCCTCCGACAAAAATTGCCCCGGGATGCCACAATGGCTGACAAAAAACGAGCTCTGCCGGGGAAGTTGCCAAGTCCTCATTGTGCACGGAGCGCAACCCCAGTAGACCCAAGGCAAGGTGGTCAACCCATTTAAGATAAGATAAGATAAGATAAGCCTTTATTAGTCCCACAACGGGGAAATTCCAGGATTGCAACAGCACAGGGATAGCAACACTCAGAGCAACAATCAGAAGGCAAGAAAAAAAACAAGCAAGCAAGAGCAGCTAATAAACATATGTACGTATTACTATAAAATATATATATATACACACACACACAGACACACAGTGCAGAGCATTGTAGCTGGATGGAATAAATATATGAATATATGAACACACAGTGCAGAGCATTGTAGCTAGATGGAATAAATATGTAAATATATAAACACCCACAGTACGGAGCATTGCAGCTAGGTGGAATAAATATGCAAGTATATAAACACACACAGTGCGGAGCAATGTAGCTAGATGGAATAATATGTAGATATATAAATATATAAACACCACAGTACGGAGCATTGTAGCTAGATGGAATAAATATGCAAATATATAAACACACACAGTGCAGAGCATTGTTGCTAGATGGAATGAAACAGCATAACCGTCTACTTAGTTATCCTACATGGTATGATTATGTGCCCATACATATTCTCACCCTCCATAGCGACCGGTATGTTCCTAGTTGTATGCCGAGAGGACCATTGTGTAAGTCTATTGCATCTTTTGCATTCAAAAAACTATTAGTTTGTTACGTCTTTTTGCTATCTCTGCGAGCAGCCCTGCTTAGGTTGTACAGTCTGACAGCCGTTGGTAGGAAGGACCTACGAAACCTCTCGGTTGTGCACCTGGGATGATGTAGTCTGCTGCTAAATGAGCTCCTCAGTGCATTCAGTATGTCCTGCATAGGGTGGAACTCGGACTCCAGCAGAGATGACAGTTTAGCCACCGTCCTTCTCTCTCCTATCTCCTCCATCGGATCAAGGCGCTGCCCCAGGACAGAGCTAGCTTTCTTAATCAGTTTGTTCAGTCTCTTCCTATCGGCTGCAGTAATGCCACTGCCCCAGCAGACCACTCCAAAAGTGATGGCTGATGCCACCACCGTGTCATAGAATGACTTCAGCAGCGCCCCTTGTACACCAAAAGACCTGAGTCTCCTCAGCAGGAACAGCCTGCGCTGTCCCTTCTTGTAGAGTGCATCAGTATTGTGTGACCAGTCTAGTTTATTGTTCAGATGAATACCCAGGTACTTATAGGATGTCACCATCTCGATGTCTGTTCCCTGTATATTTACTGGTACTGTGAGGGGCTGCCCATGCCTGCGGCAGTCCACCACCAGCTCCTTAGTTTTCCTCGCGTTGATCTGGAGGCAGTTCCGATGGCACCAGTCCACGAAGTCCTGGATAAGCCCTCTGTACTCAGCTTCATCTCCATTGGAGATGAGGCCAACGATCGCAGAGTCATCAGAGAACTTCTGTAGATGGCAGTGTGTTGTGTTGTGTGAGAAGTCCGCAGTATAAAGAGTGAACAGGAAGGGAGCCAGCACCGTTCCCTGGGGGGCCCCCGTGCTACTGATGATCGTGTCGGACACACAGTCCCGGGTTCTCACAAACTGAGGCCGGTTCGTGAGGTAGTCCAGGATCCATGATGACAGGTGCTGGTCCACCCCTGCGCGCAGCAGCTTGTCCTTCAGGATCATCGGTTGGATGGTGTTGAAAGCACTGGAGAAGTCAAAGAACATGATCCTCACCATATTCCCGGGCTTCTCCAGGTGGGACAGAGAACGGTGAAGGAGGAAGATCACCGCATCCTCCACCCCAATGCCATGCTGGTAGGCGAACTGGAGTGGATCCATCGCTGGTTCCACCAGGGGGCGGAGGTGACCAAGGAGCAGTCTCTCCAGGGTCTTCATCAAGTGGGACGTCAAGGCCACCGGTCTGTAGCTGTTCAGGTCTTTGGGGTGGGAAGTTTTTGGTACAGGTACCACACAAGATGTTTTCCACAGCTGTGGTACCCTCCCCAGTTTCAGGCTCATGTTGAAGATATACGTCACAATCCCACACAGCTGGTCTGCACAGGACTTGAGGAGCTTTGCGCTGATGCCGTCCGGTCCCGGCGCCTTCCTCGCCTTGATCTTCCTCAGCTCCGTCCTCACCTGGGTCCTGGTCAGGGTCAGGATGGGGGGCTGTGTGTTGGGAGTGGGGGGGTGTTGGTAGAGTGGGGAGTGGGCAGCAGGACTTGATTTCTTTAGAGGCAGCAGTGGTTGTTGTGCAGTCAGGGGGGAGGGCGGTTGGTCAAATCTATTGAAAAACAGATTCAGGTTGTTCGCCCACTCCCTGCCCCCTGTGGCCTGGGGGGAGATATTCTGGAGCCCCGAGATGGTTTTGAGGTTTCTCCAGACCCCGCTGATGTCGCTCTGTTGCAGCTTGTCCTCCATCTTCTTCCTGAAGCTGTCCTTGCCTTCTCTGATCTTTCTCCTCAGCTCCCTCTGTACGGACTTCAGCATCTCCCTGTTCCCCGACCTGAAGATCCTCTTCTTCTCTCTCAGAAGTGTTTTTATCTCAGTGTTGATCCAGGGTTTGTTGTTTGAGTGACGCCGTATGGTCTTGGTGGGAACGGATTTGTCCACACAGAAGCTGAGGTAGCCCGTGAAGGTGTGAATGAGGCCATCGATGTCCTCACCATGTGGATCGCAGAGCTGCTTCCAGGCGGTGGCTTCAAAACAGCCCTTTAGGGTGTCCATTGTCTCCTCAGACCATAACTCCACAGTGTGCATGGCCGGAGGTTGTCTGTGCACTAGGGGTTTGTACACCGGCCGGAGATGAACCAAGTTGTGATCCGATCTCCCGAGTGGGGGTAGTTGTGATGAGGTGTACGCCTCCTTAGTGTTTGCGTAGAATAAATCCAGTGTTTTATTGTCTCTAGTGTGGCATGTGACATACTGGGTGAACGTGGGTAGAATGGGAGACAGTGAAACATGGTTGAAATCGCCTGAGATGAGGAGAAGAGCATCTGGGTGTTCTGTCTGCAGCCTGCTGGTTACTGAATGGATGACGTCACGTGCTGTCCCAGCGTTCGCCGTCGGATTTGCATAAACAACAATGCAGATCACGTGTGAGTGTTCTCTCGGGAGATATGTAGGCCTCATGCTAACAGCTAGCAACTCAATGTCTTTGCTGCAGTGTCGTTGTTTAACAGTGATATGTCCCGGTCTGCACCAGTTGTTGTTAACATACATGATCACTCCACCGCCCCTAGCCTTGCCACTGTCTGGTGTTCGGTCAGCTCGTATCATGTGAAAACCCTCCAGCTCAATGTTAGCATCTGCTGCTAGTTCAGTTAGCCACGTCTCAGTAAACAAAAGGAGAGAGCACTCCCGGTATGTGCTATCATAACGGGAGATAGCCGCTAGCTCATCTAACTTTCCCAGTATCGACCGTACATTTCCCATGACAACAGATGGAAGGGAGGGTCTGTACCTTATATTTTTTGTCCTCCGCCTTACTCCAGCCCGGCAGCCGCGGCGTTTTCGCCTCAGTTCACTCGGTATGTCGAGTTTTTCCAATGGGACCGGGTGGCGGTTGAATGCTAGCAGCTGTTCTCTGCTTTATCGTATCCTGCTATAGACAGTGGCTCCGTCCACCGGCTCAGGAGACATTTAGGACGATCTGTGTGTCCGTGATATAAGTGGGGTGAAAAAAAAAGACGGATCAAAAGAGAGAGGAAGGGAAAAAGACTCGGAATCGAGCCGCTGTTGCAAAAGGCAGCCGACTCGTGTGGCGCCGAGAGAAGAAAAAAAAAAAAAAAAAAAAAAAAAAAAAAAAAACGGTAACCACATTTATAACTACTTTGACACCTTATATGCATACAGCGGGTAAACTAAGTATTGAATATGTCAACATTTTTCTTGTTAAATATATTTTTGATGGAGCCATTGACCTGAGATTTTCACCAGATATCAGTAACAACATAAGTAATCCCTACACACAAAAAAATCAAGGCAACTGTGTTCACAAAACAAGTTTTATTTAAAAATGTGGAATGACAAAGGGAATAAGTATTGAACACATATGGAAAAAGCGGTGCAAAAAGCCATAGAAAGCCAAGAACCAGCTGAAATCCATCAGAATTTAGGGAGCATCCCATCCCCCATAAGTGCAAATTAATTTCAGCTGGTTAAGTCCTCACTGATAGCCTTTTAAAAGGTCTGTGAATATCAGATTGTCACACCACAAAGAGCTCATAATGATTAGAAGCAAAGAGCTCTCTCTAGACCTTCGCAACCTTATTGTTACAAACCAGAATAGAATAGGCTTTACTGTCATTGTACAGTTGTACAGTTCACCAAAATTATGGGTGCTCCACCAGGCTACTGTGCAAGTATGAGAGAAGGATTTGATAAAACACAGTTACAGAATGCATGATTAAACATACGCCTGAAATAAAAATAAAAATAGCCAAAAGGTATATATGTACACAGGTATGATAGTGGCTTCACGGATTGAACTATGTACATAAAAGTGTGGAGTGCAGCACACACGATTGAATAAAATAGTCCAAAGTTTATGGAAAATATATATAGGAATGGTTGTGGCTTCATGGATTGGTCAATGTACATGAAAATGCAGAGTGCAAAGACAGGTGTGTTATCATTATAATTGAAAAGGTCCTCAGTTCTGTGCATGTGAACGTTCAGAGGGAGGGGGGTGGGGCCTCTGACTGCTTGCAGTTTGGCTGGCCCAGGGGAAGAAACTGTTTGTCAGTCTGGAGGAATGGAATCTGTTTGATCTGAACCGTCGTCCAGAGGACAGCAGGTCAAACAGGTGGTGGGCAGGATGTGAGGGGTCTCCTGTGATGGCCTTGATCTGTCTGAGACAGAAGAATCTGGAGATGCCCTCCAGAGAGGGCAGAGGGCCACCAATGATTTTTTGGGTGGTGTTGATGACCCTCTTATAGCGTGTAGAAGCAATTGATTATAAGTGTGATAAGGTACAAGGATTATTAAATTTATATTTAGAGCTGTGTGTGGGGACGGCAGTTTACTTCATGACCACAAACACACAAAACAAGAAAGAAACACTCATAAAGGGGCACCAGTTAAAACTTGGGCAATTTATTAATCAATAATCCTTGAACCTTTCATTAACCAGTCTCAATATTCGTGAATTCTTCTGCCATGACCCAGAGAAGCACACACACAAAAGAAATAAAGCAAAAACTTCTCTATACCGTTAACAGTTTTAATTATCAAACTCAAGTTAACCTCCTAACTGTGTTTGTCACCAAACTGTGACATAAGCCCTAGTGGTCAACACTGGTAAAGATTTATTTCAAGAAAATTTTCAGATCAGATGTCAACTTTCCAAGGCTATAACTTGAAAGTAATAAGAGATAATGGCTTACTGTCAATTAGAAAGATGTAGAATATGATCCAAAGTTTCAGATAGGAGTAAATTTCCATCCATCCATCCATCCATCCATCCATCTTCTACCGCTTTTCTGGAGGTCTGGGTCGCGGAGGCAGCAGTTCAAGCAGAGAAGCCCAGACTTCCCTCTCCCCAGCCACCTGCTCCAGCTCCTCAGAGGGGATACCAAGGCGTTCCCAGACCAGCTGGGAGACATAGTCTCTCCACCGAGTCCTGGGTCTGCCCTGGGGTCTCCTCCCAGAGGGACGTGCCTGAAACACCTCAAGTAGGAGGCGTCCAGGAGGCATCCTGATCAGATGCCCAAACCACCTCAACTGACTCCTTTCAATGTGGAGGAGTAGCGGTTCTACTCTGAGCCTCTCCCGGATGACTGAGCTCCTCACCCTATCTCTGAGGGTGAGTCCAGCAATCCTACGGAGAAAGCTCATTTCAGCCGCTTGTATCCGCGATCTCGTTCTTTCGGTCATTACCCAAAGCTCGTGACCATAGGTGAGAGTAGGAACATAGATTGACTGGTAAATCGACAGCTTTGCCTTAGAACTAAGCTCCCTCTTCACCACAACAGACCGGTACAACGTCCGCATCACTGCAGATGCTGCTCCAATCCGTCTGTTGATCTCTCGCTCCATTTTCCCCTCACTCGTGAACAAGACCCCAAGATACTTAAACTCCTCCACTTGGGGCAGGAGCCTGTCCCCAACCCAGAGAGGACAATCCACCTTTTTCCGGCTGAGGACCATGGACTCAGACTTGGAGGTGCTGATTCTCATCCCAGCTGCTTCACACTCAGCGGCAAACCGTCCCAGCAAGAGCTGTAGGTCATTGCTGGATGAAGCCAACAGGACAACATCATCTGCAAATAACAGAGATGAGATCCTGTGGTCACCAAGCATGACACCCTCCATTCCCTGGCTGCGCCTAGAAATCCTGTCCATAAAAATTATGTACAGGATCGGTGACAGAGGGCAGCCCTGGCAGAGTCCAACTCTCACTGGGAATGACTCCGACCGAGTGTTGGCACTACAAACCAAACTCTCACAACAGTCGTACAGAGACCGAATAGCTTGTAACAACAAGCCCGATACCCCATACTCCTGAAGAACCCCCCACAAAAATCCACGAGGGACGCGGTCAAATGCCTTCCCCAAGTCCACAAAACACATGTAAACTGGTTGGGAAAACTCCCACGAACCCTCAAGAATTCTCGAGAGGGTAAAGAGCTGGTCTGATGTGCCACGGCCAGGACGAAAACCACATTGCTCCTCCTGAATCCGAGGTTCGACCAACGGCCGGACTCTCTTCTCCAGTACCTTGGCATAGACCTTCCCAGGGAGGCTGAGGAGTGTGATCCCTCTAAAGTTGGAGCACACCCTCTGATCCCCTTTTTTGAAGAGAGGAACCACCACCCCGGTTTGCCATGCCAAAGGCACTGCCCCTGACCTCCACGCAATGTTGCAGAGGCGTGTCAACCATGACAACCCAACAACATCCAGGCCCTTGAGGTACTCAGGCCGAATCTCGTCCACCCCCGGGGCCCGGCCACCAAGGAGATTTTTAACCACCTTGGCGACCTCAGCCCCTGTGATAGGCGAGTCATCCCCCTCGTCCCCAAACCCTGCTTCCTCTGTGGAAGACGTATCAGTGGGATTGAGGAGCTCCTCGAAGTATTCCTTCCACCACCTGACAATATCCCCAGTTGAAGTCAACAGTGTCCCATCCGCACCATACACAGTGTGGACGGGGAGCTGCTTTCCCCTCCTGAGCCGTCGGACAGTTTGCCAGAATCTCTTCCAGGCCGACCGAAAGTCTTGTTCCATGGCCTCACCGAACTCCTCCCATACCCGGGTTTTTGCTTCAGCAACCACCCGAGCTGCACTCTGCTTGGCCTGCCGGTACACCTCAGCTGCTTCAGGAGTCCCACAAGCCAACCAAGCTTGATAGGACTCCTTCTTCAGCTTAATGGCCCCCCTCACCACTGGTGTCCACCACTTGGTTCGGGGGTTGCCACCACGAGATGCACCGACCACCTTGCGGCTGCAGCTCTGGGCCGCCGCTTCAACAACAGAGGTGGAGAACATGGCCCATTCAGACTCCATGTCTCCAGACTCCCTTGGAATGTGGTTGAAGTTCTTCCGGAGGTAGGAGGTGAAGACCTCCCGGACAGGGGCCTCATCCAGACGCTCCCAGCACATGCTCACTATACGTTTGGATCTACCAGGTCTGAATGGCTTCCTCCCCTGCCATCAGATCCAACTCACCACCAGGTGGTGGTCAGTTGACAGCTCTGCACCTCTCTTTACTCGGGTGTCCAAGACATACGGTCGCAGGTCTGATGATACGATAACAAAATCGATCATCGACCTGCGACCTAGGGTGTCCTGGTGCCAGGTGCACATATGGACACCCTTATGCTTGAACATGGTGTTCGTTATGGACAGACTATGATTAGCACAGAAGTCCAATAACTGAACACCACTCGGGTTCAGATCGGGCAGGCCGTTCCTCCCAATCACCCCCCTCCAGGTTTCACTGTCGTTGCCCACGTTCGCATTGAAGTCCCCCACTAGGACAATGGAGTCTCCAAGAGGAGCACCCTCCAGCACCCCAGTCACAGACTCCAAAAAGGGTAGGTAGTCTGAAACATCGTTTGGTGCATAGGCACAAATGATGGTCAGGACCCGTTTCCCAACCCGAAGGTGCAGGGAAGCAACCCTTTCATCCACCGGGGAAAACTCCAATATAGAGGCAGCAAGGTGGGGTGATACAAGAATACCCACCCCTGCTCGTCGCCTCTCGCCCGGGGCAACTCCAGAGAAGGCCAAGCTTCAGCCCCTCTCCAGGAGACTGGTTCCGGAACCGGAGCTGTGTGTTGAGGTGAGTCCGACTATATCTAGCCGGTATCTCTCAACCTCGTACACCAGCTCAGGCTCCTTCCCCACCAGAGAGGTGACATTCCACGTACCAAAAGCCAGTTTAGAAAGCTTGGGATCAGTCCGACAAGGTCTCCGCCTTTGACCGCCACCTAATCCACATAGCACCGGACCCCCATGATCCCTCCTGCAGGTGGTGAGCCCACTGGAGGGCGGACCCATGTAACTCCTTCGGGCTGAGCCCGGCCAGGTCCCATGGGTGGAAACCCAGCCACCAGATGCTAGCCTTCGAGCCCCTCCCCCAGGCATGGCTCCAGGGTGGGGCCCCGGTAACCCCATACCGGGCGGGGTACACTGAATCCTTGATATACAATTTATCATGAGAGTCTGTTGGATCGTTCTTAGTCTGGCCCTTCACCCAGGACCAGTTTGTCTTGGGAGACCCTATCAGAGGCAAATTGCCCCAGACAACATAGCTCCTGGGATCACTGGGGCACGCAAACCCCCACACCATGATAAGGTGACGATCCATGAGGCGGAGGAGTAAATTTACGCATCTAATTTGCATACAAACAAACAAAGACATTCGTCACTTACCGCTGGCAAGGCGACGTCCTTTTGCGGCATTCTAGTGGTTATTTTGTCCTCTCCCGGTCATTTTAGCTTTCTCTCCTACATCCAGAAACTGTTATTGATTATTCCACCTTAATTTCACATTTATTCCGTGGCAATTTATCTTATATGACTGCATGCAACCGACGATTGCTCTACAGTCACATGGCGCTCCGGGCACTGGCAGGTAAAATCAACGAGCTTCACGCTCCCTGTGTTATAAGAACATGTAAACATCTACCTTCATAAGCTAAATAATCTCTTTTTAGAATCATAGTTGGCAAATTCGGGACCAAATCCTCCAAATTTGCTCCTCCATCTGCAACCGCGTATGTCCACAACGATGAGTACAGTCCAGTTTGTTTTGTAATCTCAAAGAGGAAGAAGGATTTCTTCCTCTTTGGCATATTACATGTCATCCATGAGTCCTCCAATGCATGCCTGCCACCTTGTGAACTGGCAAATCAGTACAACTCAGTACAAATCTCCAATGCAGGCGATCGCGTCCGAGTGAGAAGACAGGTGCAGTGCCGCGCTCTGCCACTAGGGGCACTCAAAATTCTCACACTCAAAGGGTTAAGGAGAAAGGATTATTTCAGCAGATAAAACAAAATTCCCCTGTTGATTAAATGCCACATGTCCCTGAGTTGACAGAAGGGGGAAATGTTGAGCTGAGGATAATTCCTAGCAACCTGTGGAATGCAGTCCAAAGTATCTGGCATGTCTCAAAACAGTACTTTAAGCATAAAACTGCCTTGCTGGGGAGGAAGCTTGGGGATTTATGACTCAGACTAATCCATTCCTGGCACGAAATGGGATCCTTATCGTACCTTTTACCATGGAATGTGTTTTCAAACTCTGGTCCTTAGGTGAAGGAAACAATTCTTGACCAGACTTTTGGGTTAAACAATTTCTTTAAGGTGAAGAGTGTTTTTTTAGATTGGAGCCACATGGATTGATGCTACACTCTGCACAGCCTTCTTGTTTTTGGCCGTGGAGCCGGCATACCACACACTCAGACAGTAGGTCAGCACGCTGTCCATTGAGAAGTGGTAGAAGGCCAGCAGCAGCTTCTGGTCCAGGTTGTTCTTCCTTAGGACACAGAGGATGTGCAGCCGCTTCTGGGCTTTCTTCACCAGGGCCTTGGTGTTGACAGTCCAGGAGCGATCAGAGATGATGTGGATGCCCAGGAACCTGAAGGTGGGGACAGTTTCCACACCATTTATGAGGAGGCGGGGGTGGTCCTTTCAGCTCTTCCTGAAGTCCAGTCTGAGTTCTTTGTTTTTTTGGACATTCAGTTTCAAGACGTTTACTTGGCACCATAGCGGCAGATTCTCTACCTCCGCCCTGTATGCCTTCTTATCATCATCGCTGATAAACCCGATCTGGGATCGTCACTTGATCTGGGATCGTCACTTCCTTGTGGTAACGTATCGTCACTTCCTGTTTTGCGGTCTGCCTGTGTGGTTTGCTCTCCAGCCACTAGCTAGCCACTAGCTATGGCTACTAGCTCTCTTTCCTCTCCTCCTCTGGTGTGCTCTCTCTGTCAGACGTTTAGCTACACCTCTGCCTCTTTTAGTGATAACGGTAAATGTAATAAATGTTGTCTTTTTGAGGCGCTCGAGGCGAGGTTGTCTGATTTGGAATCCCGGCTCCGCTGCATTGAAACACCGTCTGCGCCAGTTAATCTTGACGGACGCCCCTTAGCTGCAGCGGAGCTAGCTAGCTTAGGCCCCCCTGTCAGCGGTTCCCCGGCTCTCCTCAGCAGCGAGGAGACTGGGTGGGTGACGGTGAGAAGGAAGCCTAGTCGCAAAGCCCCGGTGCACCACCAACCTGTTCACGTTTCTAATCGTTTTTCCCCGCTCAGCGACACACCCGCTGAGGAAAAATCTCTGATCATTGGCGACTCTGTTGTCAGAAACGTGAACCTAGAGACTCCAGCGGCCATAGTCCAATGCATTCCTGGGGCCAGAGCAGGCGACATCGAGTCAAATTTGAAAATGCTGGCTAAAAGTAACTGTAAATATTCCACAATTGTTATTCACGCCGGCATTAATGACATCCATCTCCGGCAGTCGGAAGTCACGAAACTTAATATAGAATCGGTGTGTGACTTTGCAAAAATGATGTCTGCCACTGTAGTATTCTCTGGGCCCCTCCCCAATCTGACCAGTGATGACATGTTTAGCCGCTCGTCATCCTTGAACCGCTGGCTGTCTGTGTGGTGTCCTGCAAATGACGTGGGCTACATTGACAATTGGAGCTCTTTTTGGGGAAAACCTGGTCTTATGAGACGAGACAGCATTCATCCCACTTTGGATGGTGCTTCTCATTTATCTAACAATCTGGCATCTTTTTTATCCAAATTTCCAAAACCCTGACTACTCAGAGTTGGGACCAGGAAGCAGAGTCGCAGTCTTACACGCCTCTCTGCAGCTCCTCTTCATCCGCCACCCCTCAGCTTAGCCCCTGACTTCCCCATCAGAGAATCGTTGTCTGCTCCCTCCAAAGTAAATAAAAATATAATGTATAAGCATCCCAAAGTGATAAAGCAAAATATTGGTAAAACTCAAATTAAACATAAAGCCTCTAAATTGAATGAATTGGCCTCTGTTCCTCCTCATAATTTAAAAATTAAATGTGGTTTATTAAATATTAGGTCTCTAACTCCCAAGTCTCTGTTAGTCCATGATCTGTTAATTGATCATCAGATTGATTTAATTTCCCTTACAGAGACTTGGTTAGGGCAAGAGGATTATGTTGGTTTGAATGAATCAACTCCCTCTGGTTATTTAAACTGTCAAAATCCCAGAAATTCTGGTCGTGGAGGAGGAGTAGCAACAATTTACCATTCCAAATTACTAGTTAATGTAAAGCAAAAAACATGTTATAATTCCTTTGAGGGCCTGGTCCTCAGTATTGGGCACTTTAGCAATTTTAGGTTAAACCCAATTTTATTTGCCATAGTTTATCGTCCCCCATCAACCTACTCAGAATTTTTATCCGAATTTGCTGATTTCTTAGCTGATTTAGTGCTGAAATCTGATAGAATAATTATAGTAGGGGACTTTAATATACATGTGGATGTAGATAGTGACTGCCTTAATGTGGCATTTAATTCAATATTAGACTCGATTGGGTTTTCTCAGAAAGTAGGAAATTCTACTCATTACCTCCACCATACATTGGACCTTGTTCTGACATATGGCATAGAAACAGAAAATCTTGTAGTGTCTCCTCATAACCCTGTACTGTCAAACCATTGTCTGTTAACCTTTGATTTTACTATTTCTGACTATTTGGCTCCTAAAGAAAAATATTATTACAGTAGATGCCTCTCAGATGATGCTGTTTCCAAATTTATGCAGATTGTTTCCTCTATGCCATGTGTCAACACAACGGAAATAAGCTATAGACAGCTTGCTCCTTCTGTAATTGATAACATGGTGGATAGTGTCACAGCTTCTCTGCATTAGACTCTAGACTTGGTGGCCCCCTTAAAAAAGAAAAAGTCTAATCAGAGATTTCTAACTCCTTGGTTCAACACAGAAACTCGTAGCTTAAAACAGAAGACTCATCAATTAGAAAGAAAATGGTGCTCCACTAATTTAGATGAAATCTATTTAGCTTGGAGAAATCATCTTTTAATTTATAAAAAATCTCTTAGAAAAGCTAGAACGAGTTATTACTCTGCATTAATAGAAGAGAACAAGAATAATCCCAGGTTTCTTTTCAGTACTGTAGCCAGGTTGACAAAGAGTCAAGACTCTGTCAATCCTAGCATTCCCTTAGAGCTTACTAGTCAGGACTTTATGAACTTTTTCAATAATAAAATTTCATCCATCAGAGATAAAATCAATCAGATTCTTCCCACAGTTAACTTAAGTACTGTAACTACTACAACTCCTTCTATTGATGTCTGTCTTGATGAGTTTACTCCAATCGACCTTTGTGAGTTAGACAAAATAGTTTCCTCATCCAAACCTTCAACTTGTCTTTTAGACCCTATTCCTACCAGGTTATTTAAAGAAGTCTTCCCACTTATTGGTAGCCTTATTCTTCATATAATCAATTCTTCATTAACTTTAGGCCATGTACCGCAGGCTTTTAAAACGGCTGTAATTAAACCCTTACTCAAAAAGCCAACGCTAGATCCAGGAGCTTTAGCTAACTATAGACCAATCTCTAATCTCCCTTTCATTTCAAAAATCTTAGAAAGAGTTGTTGCTACGCAATTATTTGACCACCTTCAGGGAAATGGTTTACTTGAAGAGTTTCAGTCTGGGTTTAGAATCCATCATAGTACTGAAACAGCCTTAGCAAAGGTCACTAACGACCTCCTCATTGCATCTGATAATGGACTAGTTTCTGTACTTGCTCTTTTAGACCTTAGTGCAGCTTTTGATACTATCGATCATAATATTCTACTTGATAGATTAGAACACTATGTTGGACTTAATGGAACTTCGTTGCAGTGGTTTAGATCTTATCTATCTGATAGGTTCCAGTTTGTTCATGTAAATAATGAGTTTTCTTTCAACTCAAAGCTCAGTCATGGAGTTCCACAGGGATCTGTGCTCGGCCCTACTCTTTTTAGTTTATATATGCTTCCGTTAGGCAACATTATTAGAAAGCACTGTATACATTTTCATTGTTATGCTGATGACACACAATTATACCTGTCATTGAAGCCAGATGATAGTAATCAATTAGCCAAGTTAGAAGCCTGTCTTAAGGAAATCAAAGCTTAGATGACTTATAATTTCCTGCTATTAAATTCAGATAAGTCTGAAGTCATTCTTGTTGGTCCAAAAAACCTTAGAAATTCCTTTCCAAATCAAACTTTCAGTTTGGATGCGGTTACTCTTTCTCTTAATAGCTCTGTGAGGAACCTTGGAGTTATTTTTGATCAGGATTTGTCCTTCAATTCACATATTAAATTTGTTTCTAAGACTGCCTTCTATCATTTGCGTAATATTGCCAAGATTAGGAGCATCTTGTCTCAGAGTGATGCTGAGAAACTGATCCACGCTTTTGTTAGCTCGAGATTAGATTATTGTAATTCTTTATTATCAGGCTGTCCTAAAACATCTTTAAAAAGTCTTCAGCTGATCCAAAATGCTGCAGCAAGAGTTTTAACAGGTACTAGAAAGAGAGATCATATCTCTCCGGTTCTGGCCTCTCTTCATTGGCTTCCCATAGAGTTTAGAATTAAGTTTAAAATCCTTCTTCTTACTTATAAAGCTCTAAACAATCAGGCTCCTTTTTATTTAAAAGATCTGATACTACCGTATTGTCGTAACAGAACACTACGCTCCCAAAATGCAGGATTACTTGTAATACCTAGAATCTCCAAAAGTACAATGGGAGGCAGAGCCTTCAGTTATCAAGATCCTCTCCTGTGGAATCAGCTGCCAATCTGGATTCGGGAGTCAGACTCGATCTCTGTTTTTAAGAATTGGGCTAAAACCTACCTTTTTGATATAGCCTACAATTAGGGAGGGATCATGTGTTTCTGAACCCTCCCTTAGTTATGCTGCTAATAGGTTTAGTCAGCCGGGGGACCTCCAGTAATGCATTGGGCCTTACTCCTTTCCTCACTCTCAATGAAATATTTTTTTTGCTGGTCATTAACATTTGTTTGTTCTCTCCCATAGATTGAGTCCCCATCGTGCTGTTTGCTCTCTACATGTCTACATGTCTACATGTCTTTTCTTCTTCTCTATCCCCTCACCCCCCAGCCAGTCGCAGCAGATGACTGCCCCTCCCTGAGCCTGGTTCTGCTGTAGGTTTCTTCCTGTTAAAAGGGAGTTTTTCCTCTCCACCGTCGCCAAGTGCTTGCTTACAGGGGATCGCCTGATTGCTGGGGTCTTTCTGCAACTGTGGGGGTTCTCCCTACAGTTGATAGTGCTATGAGATGACTGTTGTTGTGAAATGGTGCTATATAAATAAAGTTGAATTGAATTGAATTGAATTGAATTGAAACCCAACCATGGTTGTATCGTTCGTGTACTTCAGGATGATGGTGGTTGGATGGGTTGGAATACAGTCAAAGGTGTACATGGAGTACAGTAGTAAGCTTAGCATGCAGCCCTGGGGGGAGCCAGTGCTGAGAGACAGTGTGGAAGAGTGGTGGGGGCCAAGTCTGACTGTTTGTGGGTTGTTGGAGAGAAAGTTTTTTACCTAGGAGCAGGTGGGGGGGATCTGGAGGAGGTGCAGTTTATTGATCAGGATTTCCGGGATGATGGTGTTGAAAGCTGAGCTGTAGTCCACAAAGAGCATCCTCACATAGCTCCTTGGGTTCTCCAGGTGGCTCAGTTCTCTGTGGAGTGTAGTGACGATGGCATCTTCCACAGACCAGTTCTCCCTATAGGCGAACTGGTGGGGGTCAAAGGAGGGGGGGACAGTCCTTGATGTGCTGGGACACCAGTCGCTCAAAACACTTCATGACTACAGACGTGAGTGCTATGGGTCTGTAGTCATTCAGGCAGTCAATTGCGGACCTTTTGGGAATGGGGATGATGGTGGAAGCCTTGAAGCAGGAAGGGACGGTGGTGTTTGTCGGGGGAGGCTGAAAAATTTGGTGAGGATCTCTTTCAGCTGGTCTGCACATGCTTTGACTACCGCTCCTGGGATGCCATCAGGACCACGGCTGAGGCTAGTGTAGCAATGAACGAGTGGTGACGTGCTTGCTTACACCTGCTTTCGACGGGCATGCAGAAATACTTGCTTATACTTGGTTTATACTGGCATGCACAGGTATGCATGGGCATGCACAGGTAAGCACTAGTATAGAGTGATATGTCACTATATATGTAGATGGATTTTTTTGACTTAGCATAGAAGTGATAACAAGCATTTGGTAGGTGGCGGTAATGCACCTGTTAGCTGGTTGCCAACCGCCAATCAAATCTAAAAGAAGAAGAAGAAGAAGAGACCAGTGTAGCGGCCAGTACCAGGTAGACGGATGTGCCTCAGGAGTCCCCCCACCAACAACGGGACCAAAGGAACTTTTACTGTCCTTCTGCTCATCGGCCCCCAACTAATTCTTCACAGCCATTCACACAATGAGAAACAACAGCTTACTGTCTTTGTCTTCTATTAACACCAACAGACTGCCACAGGACAACTGGAAATAAGAACTCAAATGTCATGCGAACTGGGTCATTGACTGTAAGAATTCTAATGTTAATGCATCTGGACTTCTAATATACCCTATAAAGTCTGCCTTTTGAAAATATCTGTATGTTTTATGATCAAGTTATTTGAGTGAAACTAGATGTTTAACCAAATAGAGCTGCTTAGTTTAGACAAAGGTGCCTTCGGACTCATTATAATATTAATATAATGTGCCCACTATTTTTTGTTCTCTACCATCTCAGTGAATCACACCTCCTCCACGGTTCTCTTTCATTGTTGTATAACCATAGTAACAAAACCAACCTCTGTGCAGCTCACTCTCTGATTCAGTGAGAATTGTGGGAAGGGAAGTTTGAACCAGACGACACACAAGATCTCCCTCTTTTGCTCCTGACCCTGCTGGTGTTGATGTCTCCTCCTTACTTTACCACACTCTTTTTGCATCTCTCATCTCTTTTTAAGTTTTTCTGCCCAGGCGACTGCCTACATTTTCTAGTTACTGTTTTGTAGATTTTTGTAGTTCACGTTTTTCTGTAAAGTTCAACTTTGTTAAATCTAGATTCAAGATTCAAAGATTTTATTTTATTTCTCAATACTACTATACGTACAGGGCATACAGGAGAACTGAAATGGTGTTTCTCTCTCTCTCTTTAGTGGTGTACACAATATAAAAAGAAAACAGAATAAGGCTGAGGAAAAAGAAAACAACAACTGCAGTCTATGTACAGTAATGCAACCCATAGTGCAAATGGTGACAAAAGATAGACTCAGAACTCCCATAGTGCAAATAGAGATAAGATTAACAGTGATGAAACCCAGCAATCCTATCTACAGAAAACTAGAAATGTAATACCCGTAGTTGCAGTTCAGTGCAGTAGCGTAGGTGCAGATAGTGACAGATAGGAATGCAGATGATCAGTATAACAATAACGGACCAACAGCAGCAGATATGGCATTTGCGCAAATGGTTGCAGTTAAAGTGCAGAGACATACAGCAGCAAATGTATTACTGTTGGTGTGCCAGTCTTTCTTAGCCAACAGCTGAGGTAGTTATTGTGTGGGTGATTGCATTACGATCCGGGAGGGGTAGGGAGAGTGGACAGAGTTCAGGGTCCTGATGGCCTGATTAACAAAGCTGTTCAGCAGTCTTGTGAAGTGGGCCCAGAGGCTCCAGTACCTTTTCCCCGAGGGTAGTTGCTGAAGAGGGAGTGTGAGGGGTGGGAGGTGTTGCCTGCAATGTTGATGGCTCTGCAGGTGGGGCGGGTGAGGTAGATGTCTGAGAGGGGGGCCAGAGGGGCAGAGGGGCATACGGACAGTGCTGTGAAATGAGGCCTCTTGCCTCTTCCTGCACTCCTCTAAATTCTGTTCCGTATTCTGTACACTTGTTTTAAGCCCAGTAAAGTTAATCCCAGCACATGGTCGTGTCTGCCCTTTCTTCAGACATAACACTCACCTGTCTCAGGAATGCACACAACCCACAAAACAAATCTACAGGTACATCTCAAAAAAATTAGAATATCATGAAAAAGCTCAAAATTTTTTCTCACTCATTTCAGAAAGTGAAACCCATATATTATATAGATTCATTACACAGAGATTCATTACACAGAGAGTGATATATTTCAAGTGTTTATTTATATTAATTTTGATGATTATGGCTTATAGACCTTGAAAACCCCAAATTCAGTTTCTCAAAAAAATAGAATATTACAGAAAATTAATTAAAAAATATTTTTTTTAATACAAATGTGGACCGACTGAAAAGTATGTCCATGTACCACTCAATACTTGGTTGGGGCTCCTTTTGGCCTAATTACTGCATCAATGTGGCGTGGCATGGAGGTGATCAGCCTGTGGCACTGCTGAGGTGTTATGAAGGTCCAGGTTGCTTTGATAGTGACCTTCAGCTCATCTGTGTTGTTGGGTCTGGTGTCTCTCATCTTCCTCTTGACAATCCTCCATAGATTCTCTATGGGGTTTAGGTCAGGAGAGTTTGCTGGACAATCAAACACAGTGATACCGTGGCCATTAAACCAGGTTTTGATACTTTTGGCAGTGTGTGTGTGTGGGGGGGTGACTTTGGTCTTGAAAAAACACAGTGGACAAACATCAGCAGATGGCATGGTTCCTCAAATCATCACCGACAGTGGAAACTTCTTTTATCAAGACCAAAGTCAGCGCAGTCGTCTACCAGGAAATTTTAGAGCACTTCATGCTTCCCTCTGCTGACAAGCTTTATGGAGAAGCTGATTTCATTTTCCAGCAGGACTCGGCACCCCCACACACTGCCAAATGTATCAAAACCTGGGTTAATGACCATGGCATCACTGTGTTTGATAGGCCAGCAAACTCTCCTGACCTAAACCCCATAGAAAATCTATGGAGGATTGTCAGGAGGAAGATGAGAGACGCCAGACCCAACAATGCAGATGAGATGAAGGTCACTATCAAAGCAACCTGGACCTTCATAATACCTCAGCAGTGCCACAAGCTGATCACCTCCATGCCACGCCACACTGATACAGTAATTAATCCAGAAGGAGCCCCGACCAAGTATTGAGTGGTACATGGACAGACTTTTCAGTCGGTCCACATTTGTATTAAAAAAAATATTTTTTAAATAAATTTTATGTAATATTCTAATTTTTTGAGAAACTGAATTTGGGGTTTTCATGGGCTGTAAGCCATAATGATCAAAATTAAAATAAATAAATACTTGAAATATATCACTCTCTGTGTAATGAATCTATGTAATATATAGGTTTCACTTTCCGAAAAGAGTGACAAAAAATATTGAACTTTTTCATGATATTCAAATTTTTTGAGATGTACCTAGACACCTCCCACTTGAGGTGTTTCGGGCATGTCCCACTGGGAGGAGACCCCGGGGCAGACCCAGGACTCGGTGGAGAGACTATGTCTCCCAGCTGGTCTGGGAACGCCTTGGTATCCTCTCTGAACTGCTGGAGCAGGTGGCTGGGGAGAGGGAAGTCTGGGCTTCTCTGCTTGAACTGCTGCCTCCACGACCCGGACCTCCGGAAAAGCGGTAGAAGCTGAATGGATGGTACCTGTATAACTACAGCCAGTGTTGTAACATTTTATACATCTTTAGAGGTAAAAGTCACTACTACAAGAATTAATATACTTAGAAGTAATATCTTACCCAAGATACTTTATTTATTTCAATACATTCCTTTACCACCACCTTCAGATCTATTCTCAAGAATTAAAAAAAAGTTAGTGGAATTTATATGGAACAATAGGAAGGCTAGATTACGTTTGTCCTTACTATATTTACCATTTGATCGTGGAGGTCTGAAATGTCCAAACTTTATGTTGTATTACTGGTCAGCACAACTGAGGTCTATGACATATTATTTTTCATCAAATGATCTCCCTCACTGGACTGAAATGGAATCATACAATTTACCTTTACCTCTTCCCATATTCATATACTCAGACTCAGCAAAAAAATTACAGAAACAAGTTAAAAATCCATTTGTAAAGCATATGATCAAAATATGGTGTGAAACCAAAAAAATATTTAAAAGAACCACACTTATTGTCACAATTTAGTCCAATATGGGGTAATCAATATTTTAAACCAGGGAGAGCGGATGCTGTATTTAAAGTATGGAATTTAAAAGGGATTCAAAAGATTCAAGACTTATATTTGTCATGTTCGGATAACATAATGTCTTGTGAAGAAATGAGGATCAAATTTAATCTTAATAGAACACATTTTTTTTTAAATATCTTCAGCTTAGGAACTTTATTCGATCAAATCAAAATAATGCTCTCACCCGACCTACTTATTCATCCTTGGAAAAAATTTTGACGAAAGATAGTAAGAGAAAGGGTATTATTTCAGACTTTTATAACTCATTGACACTATCCTCAAGTAAAAACTCACAGAAAAGACTGAATTATTGGAAAGAAGACCTGCAAACTGAAATTTCAGAGGAACAATGGGAATTGGCTTGTACAGAAGCTCAAACCAAATCAATAAATGTACGTCTTAAATTGATACATTTTAAATGGTTAATGCGGATGTATGTTACACCAGTGGAGTTAAATAGATATAACAAAAATATACCAGATACGTGCACAAAATGTATGGAAAGTAAAGGAACCCTATTTCATTGTTTATGGGAATGTAGAAAAATCAGAATGTTTTGGGAAGAGGTGAGGGTAACAATTGAAAAAATAATTTCAAAACAAATCATATTGAATCCTAAATTGTTTTTGTTGGGTCTGTATCCAGAAAAGCATAACTTTAATAAGAGTGAAAGAGCATTCATAGACCTCTGTTTGCTTAACGCCAAAAAATATATTGCATTACTGTGGAAAAAGACTCATAGACCAGATGTGACTCAGTGGTTAAGACAGATGTTAACAAACCTTCCACTAGAAAGAATAACATATATACTGAAATCAAAGGAAAATGTGTTTGAGAATATATGGAGACCTTTTATTGATTATGTAAAGAATTTAAACATAACTTTTGAAGAAGAAGGTGAATGATGTGTGTGGACCTTGTAAATTCCAAACTGGTGAATGTATAATATGTATATTTATGTAATGGATTGCCTAGACTAAACAGAGGAGCATTGTTGAAGACTTGCTTTTGTTAGTGGTTGTTGGTGTTTTTAGTATTTTTTTTTAAATTCACTTTAGTGTTAGTGTTTGATCGTTTGTGTTATGTTTGTAAAAAAGGTTCAATAAAAAATATTGTGGAAAAAAAGTCACTACTACATCTTGTCAGGGAGTTTTTATGCTGTGACTCTTAGGTCTTTACACAGGCCAACACGCGATTCAGGTAAATTCCCAAGGAGAGCCCAGCAACTTACTGCAACAATCAAAAAAAAAAAAAATCCTGAGAAATCCTGGAGGGACTGTTAAATAAATATACATATGTACACAGTTATATACACAGTGCAGGAGCATTGCAGCTAGATGGTATCAACAGCATTACAGTTAGTTAAATTATCTGGGCAATATAAATATGGACCCAGACAGTATTTTTCACATTTGAATCAACAGTGTTGTTGCCACCATCAATAACAATTGTAATTGTCTTTGTTGTGTACTGGAGGTGACGAGCTCTATTGTGCAAAGTTGTGACATTTAATACGGCCTCTATGAGCAGCACCAGTTAGGTTATAAAGTCAGACAGCAGCAGGTAGAAAGGACCTGCAGAACCTCTCCCTTGAACACTTAGGATGGCAAAGTCTACCGCTAAATGAGCTCCTCAGTGCATTCAGCATGTCCTGCATGGGGTGGGACCTCGGACTCCAGCAGAGATGACAGTTTAGCCACCATTCTCTTATTTCCTATCTCCTACACTGGGTCGAGGTGTTGCCCCATAACAGAGCTAGCTTTTTTGATCAGTTTGTTCAGTCTCTTCCTGTTGGCTCCTGTGACGCTGCTGCCCCAGCAGACCACTTCAAATGTCATGGCTGCTGCCACCATCAAATCATAGAAGGTCTTCAGGAGTGAACTCCAAAAGACCTGAGTCTCCTCAGGATGTACAGCCTGCGTTGCCCCTTCTTGTAGAGCATGTTAATGTTGTGTGACCAGACCAGTTTATTGTTCAGGTGAACACCCAGGTACTTGTGCTGTGGGGAGTTGTCCACACCTGCAGCAGTCCACCACCAGTTCCTTGGTTTTCCTCGCATCGATCTGGAGGCAGTTCCGCAGGTACCAGTCCAGTCCAGTGATAAATTATGTATTAACAAAGAGAGTATTCCTGGTACAATTTGCAGTGTCTCAAAGATTTTTTTTTCTTTGTGAGTAAAATAGTTATTATAATGGTAATTTCTCTGATTGAATTGGGATCAGATCAGATCGAACTGAATCTGAGTTGAATCGATTCAGAACCTCAAAATTCAGAATCGAATCGATTCTGCAAATTGGTGATGATTCCCAGCCCTGGCTGTAAGTATCTTATGTATTATGTTAAAACATTTGAGCTATGCTGGGGTAGAACTTGAAACAGGTGCAGTTAGTATAAATTAAAATTACTTTCTTGCGATTAATTCAACTTTATTTATATAGTGCCAATTCACAACAACAGTTCTCTCATAGCACTTTCAAACTGTAGGGGAAAACCCCACAGTTGCAGAAAGGCCTCAGCAATCAGGCAATCCCCTGTGAGAAAGCACTTGGCAACGATGGAGAGGAAAAACTCCCTTTAAGCAGGAAGAAACCTCCAGCAGAACCAGGCTCAGGGAAGGGCAGTCATCTGCTGTGACTGGCTGGGGGTGAGGAGATAGAGAAGAAGAAAAGAACAGACATGTAGAGAGCAAATAGCACAACGGGGACTGAATCTATGGGAGAGAACAAACAGATGTTAATGACCAGCAAAGATATTTCAGTAAGAGTGAAGAAAGGAGTGAAGCCCAATGAATTGTTGGAGGTCCCCTGGCTGTCTAAATTAGCAGCATAACCAATGGAGGGTTCAGGATCACCTGATTCCACCCTACCTATAGGCTATGTCAAAAAGGAAGGTTTACACTGGGTTGTGTCATGTGAGCCCCTCCGAGGTGAAGGAGAAGATCCAATCGCACAGCAAGGAAAAAACATAATTTATTGAAAAAACAACAAGGAACACAGCACAAGGCTAGAGAAAGTAACAGAGGCTGCACGGCAGGATAAACGGGGAAAATAACCTCAACCTTGAACAGCAAAAACAACAGTGCATGTGAATGTGATGATGAAAAAAGCCGTCTACTAACCATGCATCTTAGTAGTAGTCTTAACAGTAGATCGCAGCCCCGATTGTGCAGTGAACACTGAATAAATAAGGGCAGAAGGTGATTGATGTGATCAGGTGCAGCAGTGAATAATTAACATTCCAACAGAACTAATCACAGGAAAATGAGGCGCTGTCACAATAAGGAAACACCAGATGGCAGGAATAACCATAATGATGACAACTCAGTATGATAATAAGCACTAAAATACTTATGCAAACTCCACACAGTGATCTGTATGGAGTTTGCATGTTCTCCCCGTGTCTGCGTGGGTTTACTCCGGGATTTCTCTGGTTTCCTCCCACATGCCAAAAACATGCAAGTTAGGTTAATTGGCATCAAACTGGGGATTCTAAATTGTCCTTAGGTCTGACTGTGAGAGTGAATGGTTGTCTGTCTCTCTGTGTTGGCCCTGCGATGGACTGGTGATCTGTTCAAGGTGGACCCTGCCTCTCACCCAAAGATGCTGGGATAGGCTCCAGCCCCCCCGCGACCCGACCGCGACCCGAAAAGGATTAAGCGGAAGAAGATGAATGAATGAATACTTAAAGGGTGAGCCTTGTCCTCCGACCAGACTGAGACCCTGACAGGTTGCACGACTTGGCACCCCTTGCCTTGGGATGGGATCTGGGGGTAGTGGGTGGCTTCCAGAGCAAGTTTGGGAGCTGACTTCTGTGGGGGGGGGGCTCCCTCTGGGACCGTCCCCCTCCCAGTCTTACTTCCCCCCCAATGCTGGGTGGATCATCCATCTTATTGGATACACTTAGGGTTTTGGGGTGGGGGTGTGTCCTAGAGTGAAGAGGACCCCTCTGTCTGCTACTGCGCTGTGGGGCTGTCCTCACCTCAATTTTAACCCTGTGAGTGTGAGATTTCGCATGCCCCTAGTGGCAGAGCGTGGCACTGCACCTGTCAACTAATTCTGACATCCCTGTACTCCCCAGCTATGCTGACGACTTGTACTGATCGTGTCAGTTCAGAAGGTGGCAGACACGGATTGAAGGAATCATGGCTGGCATGTAATACACCAAAGAAGAAGAACTCCTTATTTCCTTTTTCTGTATTCCCTTCTTTTTAGCTCAGAAAGCTAATATGGCTGCCATCCATCGTCATGCACTGTCACTGAGACAGCTTCATACATGGAAAATAGCAGTGGGATACAAGCAAAATTTACTTGGGATAATCATAAGACTTTGTAGATGTGGTAGAGAACGTAAATGTCCGACAGAACGCAAAACAACGACCATGATGGATGAAAATGCAGCAACCACGGCAGTGAGCGAGTCCCCTTCGCCACCGGTAAGTGATGAATTTCTTTGTTTTTTTTTAACATTGTACTGATTTCTTGTTCATATGCTTTGAAGATAAGCTGATAATGTACCCCTGTACAAAAAATGGTGTCAAAAGACTGAACCATTCTTTGTGTAAATATGTCCAAAGTCCACTTTTGACTGAGTTATGTAATTCAATATAGCGGCCGCGGCATTATGCAAGTTAGATGCATAAAATCATGCCTGTCTGAAACTTTGGATCATATTTTACATCTTTCTAATTGACAGTACGCCATTATCTCTTACCACTTTAAAGTTATAGCCTTGAAAAGTCCTGACATCTGATCTGACTAGTTTCTTGGAAAAAATCTTGACCACTGTTGACCACTAGGGGTTATGTCGCAATTTGGTGACAGTCGCACTCAAAGCCTTAATTGCACTGTAGAAACTGAGGGCTTGGCAGGATGGGAGCTCTGCCACCTATAGCAATGGATTGCAACACCCTGTTACTCTATCCCCCCAATTTTAACTTCAGTTGGGTAGTTCACACACCTGCACCCATTGACACCACACAAATAACACTCACCCATCATGATTTGTGCATGGGGGTGGGGAGTGGGGGTCTTCCTCCACCCTTTCTGCCTTCCTTCTGCAGGGGGCCTGGGGCCTGGCTAGTGACCTGAGATCCGCCGTGCTGTAGTCATCCCAAGGTGCTACCACAAGTGAATAGGTGTGAGCAAGGAAGTGAGCTAGAAAGTGAGTGAGCAAGTGAGAGCAAGTGCATAAGTGAGAGTCAGAGAGTGATGAGTAGTGATGGTGGTGGCGGGTCAGATTTGTGTGGTGCTTTGTATGTCGGGTGGCATCTCTGGGTGCTTGCAGGGAGTAAATTGGTCGTTTGCTCCGGGCCGGTATGGGTGGCGGTGGGCTGCTTATGTGGCCGCAGCTGCCCTGGGGCGGGTTGGCGGCGGCCACCTCCTTGGCCACTGCCGGGCATTGGTGCACATTCGTACCCACTGCATCTGTGCCATGGCTGCCCCAAATGTTGAGGGTGGCTAAATGTGAGTGTGTAAGAGAGAGCACGAGTAAATGTGAATGAGTCATAGCGCGAATGAGAGTGTATATATGAGTGAATGTGAGTGGAAGGGAGCATGTGTGAGTGCGAGTGACTCTGAGAGCGAGTGGGAATGGGAGTGAGACTGAATGAGTCTGAGTGTGGGAGTGTGAAGGAGAGGGTGAGTGAGAGTGCGTGTGAGTACGAGTGAGTGCATGTGAGAGCATAAGGGTGTGAGTGCATGAGAGTGAGTGTATGTGCTGGTGGGGGGTGCTGAACTGAGGGGATGGCACCTCCTGGTATCTCCTGGCTGCGTGGGCTCCCTTGGATTGGGGGGATGGCCCCCGTAGGGTTCCCCGCACCTTCCTGCTGCCTTCTCTGGGCGTGGGGGCCTGGAGGCTCCCGGGACATGTGTCGGGGATGCTGGGGTGGGCGCAATCCCGCAGTTGGGGTTATCCGGGGGGCGCGTGCAGGTTTCCGGCCCAGGGGAGGGTGGTTGTTCTCCTTCTGGTGCCTGGAGCCTGGCAGCTGGCATTGACCCTGCTTGGGGTACAGGGGCGAGCTGGTCCGGGGGGCAAGCCACGCCGGCCTCCCTCATCTGTCCTTCCTGGGGTGGTTGCATGGCTGTCCTGGGGCTTGCTGGCTTCGGGGCATTTGTGCTTTTGGGGGATTGGTGGCACTGTCTTGCGTGCTTGGTGTTTATGGGGGATTTGTGGTCGCAGGCTGAAATAGGCAATTCTGGCCTTGGCCGAGAGCATGGGTCGTAACAGCAAAGTGGGGACTCATCTAGGATTGGACACTTGCACCAAATCCTTAAGTGGGGAGGGGTTACGCACTCCTCCATGGGGAATTAGTCAGTGGTTCAGTTCATGACACCGCAAGAATACTAGTTGGCTCAGTGGTAGAATAAGAGGTTTTGAAATCATGGAGTCACGAGTTCAAGACTCAAACTGGGATAATAGGAGGTGTATCTCTACCTTGCAGGAGGGTGAAAGTGACTCAGATCCGTCCACCTTGACTGTGGGTTGAAATGGGATTTGTGATCCCAGACTGAGGTGGGCAATTCTGGCCTTGGCACAGAAAGTGGGTTGTAACAGGGGGTGTTGCTGTGACCTGCCGCCCTCTTTGTATGTTTCCTGGCAAACCACACACACACTCACTTTCAGTGTGCTCTAATGCACTCATACTGTATGTTCATCTACAGGTGCAGATACCAGACACATGATGAGACCTTTTCAGAAGAAGAAACACTTTGCCTTCTGTTTGTTTCAGATTTGTCAGTTTGTTTTTTATGTTTGCCCCCCCCACCCCCCGGTTTGGTCTATAGATATATGATGTATAAAGCTCCTTTTGGCAAAGTAAATCATTTTGTCACAGTAAGGGAAGCAGATTTCTGTTCTGCTTACCTAGTTGCTTGACAGGAGGGGGGGGGGGGGTAACCCTATTCTTAAAAACTGAGATCGAGTCTGACTCCTGAATCCAGATTGGCAGTTGGTTCCAAAGGAGAAAAGCCTGATAACTGAAAGCTCTGCCTCCCATTGTACTCTTACAGATTTTAGGTATTACAGGTAATCCTGTATTTTGAGAGTGTAGTGCTCTGTTATAATGATAACATATTATCAGATCTTTTCAATAACGAGGGGCCTGATTATTTAGAGCTTTGTAAGTGTGGAGAAGGATTTTAAACTTAATTCTATATTATATGGGAAGCCACTGAAGGGAGGCCAGAACTGGAGAGATATGATCTCTCTTTCTAGCACCTGTTAAAACTCTTTCTGCAGCATTTTGGATCAACTGAAGACTTTTTTTAAAGATGTTTTAGGACAGCCTGATAATAAAGAGTTACATTAATCTAATCTAGAGCTAAGAAAAGTGGGGATTAGTTTCTCAGCATCACTCTGAGACGAGATGCTCCTAATCTTGACAATATTACACAAATAATAGAAGGCAGACTTTGAAACAAGTTTGATATGTGAAGTAAAGAACAGATCTTGATCAAAAATAACTCCAAGGATCCTCACAGATCTATTAAGGGAAAAAATCTTTAATAGGTAAAGATGGCAGATTATGATTTTTTTATTTTCTTTGTTATTCCATCATTGTCATAGAACTGTGGATAGGGTTTATGAAATGGAATATATTTTACGTTACTTGAAATATGCATAGCTGTTTTGTGTTAATGTAAATAAATTTTGGAAAACAAAATAAAAACCAGCTGTGACTCCACAACCCCACGTAAAGCTACCGTCACAAAGGTTTTTATGAACAATATGTTCATAAGAATTCCCCAGTTCCTATGAATTCTGGAGTTCACACACATTTGTGAAGGGGGGCATAGTTTCATACGGCTGCCATTCTCTTCACAAGAGCAACTTGAGTCATTCTTGAGAAATGAGGTGTTTTTCTGTCGTACAATGGTCCCAGAGTTCTTGTGCTCTTGGGATCTTCCTACGGCATACGTACTGCCGTCTTATGAAAATTTTTGTGCAACTCATGGCACTTTCAAGTCGTTGGTAGGAACATCTTATGACTTTTGGCATATTTTGTCAGCACAAATGTCGCATGAATGATGTACTTCCACCTTATCAGCACCTCACTACCACCTTATGCACGCTGTATGAACCTAAGTACGAACAAGGATTTGTACAGCATTTCCTATGACCACTGTAAGGGGTTAGAGGTCAAGAACAACTTAAGATGTTCATGAGGAATATTTAAGGCCAACCTGTTGTGTAAATGGTAAATGGCATTCAATTACAGTGGTGTGAAAAAGTGTTTGCGCCCTTCCTGATTTCTTTTTTTTTTTTGTATGTTTGTCACACTTAAATGTTTCAGATCGTCAAACAAATTTAAATATTAGACAAAGATAACACAAGTAAATACAAAATGCAGTTTTTAAATGAAGGTGTTTATTATTAAGGGTAAAAAAAAATCCAAACCTACATGGCCCTGTGTGAAAAAGTGATTGCCCCCTAAACCTAATAACTGGTTGGGTCACCTTTAGACAACTGCAATCGTGCGTTTGTGATAACTGGCAATGAGTCTTTTACAGTGCTGTGGAGGAATTTTGGCTCACTCATCTTTGCCGAATTGTTGTAATTTAGCCACATTGGAGGGTTTTCAAGCATGAATCACCTTTTTAAGGTCATGCCAAAACATTTCAATCAGATTCAGGTCAAAACTTTGACTAGGCTACTCCAAAGTCTTCATTTTGCTTTTCTTAAGCCATTCAGAGGTGGACTTGCTGGTTTGATTTGGATCATTATCCTGCTGCAGAACCCAAGTGTGCTTCAGCTTGAGGTCACAAAGAGATGGCCTGACATTCTCCTTCAGGATGTTTTGGTAGACAGCAGAATTCATGGTTCCATTTACCACAACAAGTCTTCCAGGTCCTGAAGCAGCAAAACAGCCCCAGACCATCACACTACCACCACTATATTTTACTGTTGGTATGATGTTCCTTTTCTGAAATGCTGTGTTACTTTTATGCTGGATGTAATGGGACACACACCTTCAAAAAACTTAAACTTTTGTCTTGTCAGACCAGAGAGTATTTTCCCAGAAGTCTTGGGGATCATCAAGATGATTTCTGGCAAAACTGAGACGAGCCTTTATGTTTGTTTGTTTTTTTTTGTTTTGTTTATTTTTCTCAGCAGTGGTTTTCGTCTTGGAACTCTGCCATGCAGGCCATTTTTGCCCAGTCTCTTTCTTATGGTGGAGTCATGAACATTAACCTTAACTGAGGCAAGTGAGGCCTGCAGTTCTTGTGTTGTTGTGGGGTCTTTTGTGACCTCTTGGATGAGTCATCGCTGTGCTCTTGGGGTAATTTTGGTCAGCTGGCCACTCCTTGGAAGGTTCACCACTGTTCCATTTTTTCGCCATTTGTGTATAATGGCTCTCACTGTGGTTCGCTGGAGTCCCAAAGCTTTAGAAATGGCTAGAAAATTGAACTCAGCTTTCCAAAGATGTGATAAACCACAGTTAATTTATGTTTTAACAGGGGGGCAATCACTTTTTCACACAGGGCCATGTAGGTTTGGACTTTTTTTTACCCTTAATATCAAACACCTTCATTTAAAAACTGGATTTTGTGTTTACTTGTGTTAATTGTTGTTAATCTTTGTTTAATATTTAAATTAGTTTTATGATCTGAAACATTTAAGTGTGACAAACATATGAAAAAATGAGAACTCAGGAAGAGGGCAAACACTTTTTCACACCACTGTATATAGTGCTTTTTACTCATATCTGGATGACCAAAGCGTTTTACAGATCCTGCGATCCCCTCGTACACACACACATTCACACAGTGATGCCGGTGGAGCAGCAATGCACACAGGCGCTGGCCTGGCCCACCAGGAGCAATTGGGGGTTTCAGTGTCTTACTCAAGGACACCTTGACAAGCAGACTGCACAGAGAGCAGGAATCAAACCACTGATCCTCCAATCAATAGTTGGCTACACTACACCTGCACAACATCTGCTCTCTTGCATAGTTCTTAAGTTGTTGCTATGGTATTCATATGGCCGCCCTACAATGAGGGGTTTTCGTGGGACATTCATAGAAATCTTGGTCAAGACCATCGACCTGGCCACGAACTTACGAACACTGGATTCCCCTATGGCCGCCTTAAGAAGGCTGCATGAAATGGTCCAAAAATCATTCATGCGGTGTTCGCAACCCTTCGTAAGGGTATTTGTGTCTGTCGCTTAAGCCCATAAATTCTCACAATCCATCTTTACTTGCAATTAAAGAAGTAAGCAGCCAAATTTCTTCAGCTCAACCACAACAAAACTAAAGTTTTACTTATTGGTGCTGAACCTCAGAGAATTTTTTTTTTTTTTTAATTACATAGTCTGTCCTTTACCCCATCCCAAGAATTTGGGCGTCATTTTAGAAACTGAGTTCAGTTTTCTCCACACTTAAAAAATGTAACACGGACAGGATTTTACCATCTAAAGAATATAGCCAGAGTCCGCCCACTTCTCTCTCGAGCAGACACGGAGATACTGATGCATGCTTTTATCACCAGTCGTATTGATTACCGTAATGCCCTGCTCTCTGGTCTTCCTAAAAAGACAATTTCAAATCTGCAGTTATTACAGAATTCAGCTGCATGTGTTCTCATGAGGGCTAGACGGCAGGCTCACATCACACCAGTTTTAAAATCACTGCATTGGCTCCCCGTGTCCTTCAGGATTGATTTTAAGGTTATTTTATTGGTTTATAAATTTTTGCATGGTTCTGGGCCTTCTTATTTATCAAAATTGCTTTTGGCATATGAACCACCGGGACCCTGAGGTCCTCTGGCACTGGCCTTTTAACTATTCCTACTGTCAGAACACACACCCACGGTGAGGCGGCTTTTAGTTACTACGGCCCACATCTGTGGAATAGCCTGCCGGAGAACATCAGGGCTGCCGAGAATGTCCATGGTTTTAAAAGCAGGCTTAAGACCTACTAGCTCAAGTAGGTTCATTTTGTCTTTTTTAATTATTTACCTTTTGTTCTTATTAAAGACAAACATAGGCAGAAGATGTTTTTACCTTCTTTACATGTTTCAACTGTCACTGCAGTCTTCATCAGAAGTCTGTTCTCTTAATTTGTGTTTTAAATCTATTTTATGTCAGAATCACTTATTTTACTGTGAATTAATATTTATGAATATATGTCTTTTGACTGTATTTAGATGTTGTTTTATTCATCTAGTCATCTGAACTGTCTAATCTTTTTTTATCAGCAAACTATGTAATTATTTATCAGTGACTTTTTTTTACTCTGTCCAAGCTCCAGTGTGTCCTCATGGGAGCCCTCCCATGGGGGTTGTGCCTTTCCTCTGGTTGTGGGGTGCTGGCCTGTGATTGTCCTGGTCTGCCAGGCTGAGGGGGTCGTGCACTGCGACGCCGTGCCTGCGGTGTCGGCCCCTCGGGTTGGACTTGGGCGGTCTCTGAGCTGGTGTTCCTGTAGCTGTGAACTTGGCACTTTCCCTGCTGGTGATAGTTCCCTAGTGATGGTGCTTCCACACTTGGATCCTCTTGCCCAACCATAATCCTGAAGCCATACGTTTTATACTGATGAAAGTTTCTTTGTGTGCGTGTGTTTGTGTCTATGTGTATGTGTATGTGTGTGGGGGAAGTTGGGTAAATTGTGTATTATTTTAATGTGTGAAGTACTTTGCATTACATCTTTTTGTATGAAAAGTGCTATATAAATAAAGCTTTGATTTATTGATTGAAGTACTTCCTACATCAGTGCAAACATCTCAACTTATCTCCTTTTCTCCCCTTCGAGAAGCCCAGACACTTCGCTGGCCTGCAGGAGATCCTGCAAAGTTAAAAAAGAATAAAAGAAAAATAAAGACATTCACTTGCTACAACTCTAAACTGTCTCCTTATGGTACATTTGCATAGTGGGTCCCCTGTCAGTCAGTCATGACAGGAGAAGGAGTACGGTATCAATGAATATAGTAACTACGGGTGTGATATGTCTAATGACTGCATTAGACATATCACACGTCAGACGTATCATATTACACCTCGAGTGTAATATTGCTTTTATACAACAGTTTTGCAAACACAATTTTTTTAAACGACAGCAATACCAGACAAAATATTATGATTTATTTGTTTACTGGAGTGGTGGCCTAGTTAATAGAGCATCCACCCCACAAACGGGAGGCTGGGGGTTCAATTCCCACTTGGGTCATTCCAAAGACCATATAAAAATGGTACTTCCCGCCTTCTAGCTTGGTACTCAGCATAATAGAAAGGGGAAAGAGAAGTTTTTTGTGGCGGTGCCTTGCATGGCAGTGACCCCTATCAACAATGTTAATACATGTATTAACATTGTTGATAGGAGAAACATAATTTCGTTCTACTGTACATGATTGGCTGTATGGACTGAATGACAATTGAGTTGGCTTCTTCTTCTAACCAGTTATTTTCCTCAGCTGAAAAGACAATAGTCCTTGCTATATGTACCCAGTAACTGTTGCTAAGCACCTAAATACATACCTGTCACCTGTTGAGTCTGTACCCCAGAAGGGCCCAGATCAAGCATGCTAGCGATTTGGCTTTGGCACACTTCACTCACTTTTTCTTGGCATTTTCAGATGGCACAAAGGGTCCATCACCACAAATGTATTGTGGTTTTCTAATCCAGTCAATAAATTCATCTCTAGCCTGTCTGCTTGTCCAACAAAGTATTGCAATTCTCAAGTCTGTGGACTTGATAGTAAATTGCTGCTAGTAATTAACAGTTACTAGAACACCTTTGAAGTGGAGTGATACATATCCAGTTAAATGTTTGAGTGCAATTATCCTGTAATATAGTTACTCCTGGAATCCTCGTTGTTCAATCAAATTGCTCAGTTGGAACCAACTGTTGTAGAATGGAAAATTATATCAAACAAGCATGTTTTTATAGATTTTTTTGTAAGGGTGTGATAATACCGGCTATGTGCATATAGACTGAACTACCTCTCCCAATTTAAAAAAAAACAAAAAACAATGTAGGCGTGCCAGACAGGTGGAGGGAACAGGTTGTAGTGTGTGAAAATCACAGCTTTACTCATTAATTGTAAACATACTTGAGCAAAGTTTTATAAGCTTGTGTAAATGGAGCCAAGGCCCCTCTCTAACTCTTGTCAAGTTACTTTCTGATATAACACTATACTCCCTCAGTACTTTCAGCCTCTCTTGTTTCCTATTGACTGCCATTTCAAGCCACTCAAGACAAATTAACACATGTTGATATGGCTACTGGGTCTGACAGGGTAAATTTGAAATTGTTGAAAAGCTTTAGAGCAATAAGCCTTATGTGTAGACTATGTGTAAACGTCATTGACCTTGTGGTGTACACTGCTTATCCTAAAGGCGTACGCTATCCCATGTGTACCAAATCTCAGTTCTCCATCAGATCATGACCCTGAGCTGAGATGTTAGTAGGTGTATCCCACCAGTCATCTCATCACCTTTCCCTATGAGGACCAGTCAAATACGCCTCCATTTGCATGCATGGAGCAGTTGTTAGCATGTGGCCATTGGCTCTCCGGAAGGTTTGTCTGCGGTGGAAACCATCGGTCAGCCGCCAGCATGTGACAGAGCTCATTACTCACATTACCGACTGATGATGGCAAGGAACCTCGGCTTCAAGTCAAAATATCCAGCATCATCTGTTACTTGGGCCCTTCAATTGCTGGGACAGAACACACGCAGTCAAAGCTAAACACAGGCAGTGTAGCCATCAGGAATGCATTTTTTCCTTGTTTCAGTTGGTGTGCGAGGGCAGCTAAAGAGAAGCATCTGTCTTCATTTTTCTTGAAACACAAGCCTTAATGCAGTCATTACATGAACTGTCTTATTGCTGCAAATCAAATCAGTGGTTATGAAATTGTGACTGGCAGTCACCGTGAACATGTGTGCACAGTTACAAAGGTGTGTAAAAAAAACAGGAAATCGTATACACATAGGGACAGCATTTAAGGTGATGCTGAATTTCTTTAACCTGATGACTCAGACGCACTAACAAAGGATTGCTTAAGGTAAAGCGAAGCCAATACTGAACAATTTCTTTAGAGATTCTAAGAATGTGATCTTATGTTAATGTTCAATGAGGAAAATGTTGTGTTCAAAACTTACACTATTTTCCCCGCTGTATAAAAAAAATATAGAAAATAACAAATTGTCAATCTAGAATAAAATAACTGAATTCAGTTCAAATTTACAATAAATGAACTTAAATAAAATAAATACCGGCATTGTGGCCTAGTTGATAGAGCATCCGCCCCACAACCAGGAGGTTGGGGTTTCAAGTCCCAGCCGGGTCATACCAAAGGCCATATATAAATGATACTTCCCGCCTTCTAGCTTGGTACTCAGCGTAATAAAATGGGGGAAGAAAAAGTTGTCTGTGGCGGCGTCTTTCATGGCAGCGACCCCTGTGATTCTACATGGGAGTAACACTGTGGATAGGAGAAATGTAATTTCATTCTACTGTACATGATGGACTGACTGACACTAGAGATGGCTTCTTCTTCTAAATTCAGCGTCATGATTGCGAGACGTTCTGAGACTGTTGTGCAATAATCCGAAATGGTGACTTGCATCAACCGAACATAAATTTTTCCACAGGTTGTGGGGGCATGGTGTGGGAATTCTTCACCCAGAGAAGAAAGCAGCTGGGGAAGGGGGGAACAATGGACCGAAAGAGGAGGTGTCATTGGGGGGTATCAGACGGGACAGTGAGGACTATGCGCCCCCCAGGAAAAGGAGTAAATGCTGGAGCTGCTGGAAGGTGAAGGGTGTGAGAGCGGCGCCGGTGTTATGTCATGTTAATGTGCCACACAGACTTTGTTCCAAACACAATGTATGATGGTCGGAAGTTCCAGGTCTCAATGCATGGTATTAAAGATATAAAAGAGGAATGCACAGAAACCCGGGATTGCTTTGTTGTACCTTATGTTGGAGAAAGAATAAAGTTTCTGTATAGTCCAGCTCATTGCCTCGCCTGCTTCTTTTCTCCACATTGGTGACCCCAAGACGTGGCATGGAGAGCGAGATAAGCACTGTCCTGGAGACTACCCTGAGGGAGAGCACCGGTGCCACATGCATTGTTTCGGTCAAGCTCCCAGACTTCTGGCTTCACGACTCGACTGCGTGGTTTCTGCACATAAAAACCCAGTTCACACCCCATGCGATAACAACAGATGACACAAAATACTACTACATGGTCACTGCGCTGGATGCACGCGCCATGCAACAGGTGATGAGCCTGCTCCAGGAGCCGCTGGACCAAGGAAAATATGAAGCGCTTAAGAGGATGCTTCTCCAGCGTTATACCCTTTCTGACAGTGAGAGGGCAGAGAGACTCCTAACACTTTCAGAGTTAGAGGACAGATCAGCAGTGGAGCACATGGAGGGCATGTTGGCACTGAGAGGGAAAGACGATGAATCTTTCCTGTTTGCCCACTTGTTCCTCAGAAACCTACCGGCTACACAGAAGGCGATCCTGACCAACTCGCCACAGCTGGTTGCTAAGGACCACCGCGCCCTGGCGCAGGAAGTGGACCACATCATTTTGGTGATCAGAACTCTCAGCGTGCAGACAGTGGCACCGGCATCCATGAGGGACTCTAGCAAGGTCGAGGAGCCATTCGTGGTAGCCGGGACAGACACCTGGAGGCGAAGGAATGGAGCGATCTGTTTTTATCATTGCCATTTTGGCTCGAATGCCCAACACTGCCTGTCGCCATGCCAATTCAAGAAACAGGGAAGACGACACGTTTGGAATTCAGTGGCAGCTGCAACCGATGGAGACAGGAACAGACTGCTTCATGTCACGGACACACGTTCGGAGAGGCGGTTTTTGGTGGACTCCAGCTCCCAGAAGAACCTCATGCTGCCGGTCAACGCAGACAGGGTGGCAGGAGGCAGAGCTTCCTGAGCTCACGGCCACCAATGGATCCACCATCGGGACATTTGGCAAGCGGACACTGATGATATGCTTACACGGACGCAACTTTCAGTGGGACTTTGTGGTAGCTGCATGTTTCTGTCCCATTTTAGGCACACACTTTTTATGCGCTTATGGGTTGTTAGTTGATGTTGCTAATAGCCGATTAGCGGATGCAATCTCTTTCACCTCACTGCCCTGTATAGCTTGGGGATCTGGGTCGACAACACTGGCTAACGTTACAGCTCCAGGGGGTAAGTACCAACAGTTACTCGCACAGTTCCCAGCACTCATGGTCCTGACTTTTTCGGCTATGAAGAACAAGATTTTTTTTTTTTGCTGCCTCTTGGCCAGGAGTCCCTTGAAAAAGAGGTTTTTAATCTCAACGGGTTTTTTTCCTAGTTAAATAATGGTAATAATAATAATAAAAAAACAGGGGGGTCGAACATTTCATAACTATAGAAGGGCCGTCGGTGTTCACGCGACCTTGGCGCCTGGATGCAGCTAAACTGTCCAGCGCGCTTGAGGAGTTCGCCAACTTAGAGCAGTTGGGCCAGTCGCAGCAGATGACTGCCCCTCCCTGAGCCTGGTTCTGCTGGAGGTTTCTTCCTGTTAAAAGGGAGTTTTTCCTCTCCACCATCGCCAAGCGCTTGCTCACAGGGGATCGCCTGATTGCTGGGGTCTTTCTGCAACTGTGGGGGTTCCCTCTACAGTTGAAAGTGCTATGAGATGACTGTTGTTGTAAAATGGCGTTATATAAATAAAGTTTAATTGAACTGAATTGAAAGGTTATAGAATTAATAAGCGGGGACCAGAGAGAATTGAATTCTGCCAATTGATTGTTTGAGGAGGCTGACAATCTCTCCAGGCTAATATAATCTAATAGTAAGTTATTATAATAAATCATACATAAGTTATTTAGTGATTTCCAATTCATGAGGATAGTTTTCTTTGCGATGCATAAGGCAGTGAGAACCTAGTGTGACATCCTTGCATCTATATTTATTTCACTTAAATCATCTAATACGCAAAGTGTGGATGAGGATGGGACACTATACCCAAGTCATGCCGACAAGTCCTCACATGTCTTCTGCCAGAACCTTTGAACCGGTGCACAGGACAACATAGCATGCATATAGCTATCCGGGACATTGCTTTTGCAGTGAGAGCAGATATTTGTGTGACTCAGGCCCATTTTGTAACATCCTTTGTCCTGTGTAATGAATTCTATGTAGAACTTTATACTGTATAAGTTGGAAGTTAGAGTTGTTAGTCATCTTAAAAGTGTTTAAACATATTTGTGTCCAGAAACGTCCTGCCTTATTGATCGATAGGTCTGTCTCCCATTTTGATATTGGAAGCGATACGGACTCATCCAGCGTTGATAATAGTCCATGTATTTTCAACATCAATTTAGGGGAATGAAGATTTAGAAACTCTGCCACCTTAACTGGTATCTCTAAATCTGTCTGATTAAGATTAAATCTTGCTTTTACTATGGATTTAAGCTGTTGGGATTCAAAATACTTTTTATCACTGATGTCGTACTGTGACACTAGTTCCTGAAATTGGATACAATTTCCACCTTGAATAAGATGTTCTAAGTTATTTATTCCCTTCTCTTGACATAGTGGAAATTTTAATGTCCTCTTTTGTTGCAAGATATCAGGATTATTCCAAATGGGCATGAGTTTACAGAGGACAAGTGAAGACCCCGTTATTTTTAAAAATTTCCACCAAGCCATCAGAGAGGAGCTGATAATAATAATTTTAAAACAGTCATGGTGTTTAATAGAGGGACTTATAAAAGGTAAGTCAGAGATATTTAGCGACCCACAGAGAGCCTGTTCAGCATCTAACCATGGGTTTCCTAGTGGGGTTGATTTTGTCCAATTTGAAACAAACTGCAGTCTACTGGCTAAAAAGTAATTAAAAAAAATTTGGTAGATCTAAGCCTCCACACTCTTTTGCTTTTTGTCAGAAGTCTGAAATATAACCTCACAAATACAGAGTACAAAAAGGTATTAGACTGAATCAAAGATCAGACTTAAGACACGCAGAGCCTTTTAGAAATTAGAAGTTTTACTTGCACAAGGAGTATCAACACACATACAGAGTGAGTTGAATACTGCCGGACAATCCGCAGTTGCTTTCTTTATATACACTCAGCAAAAGCAGAACAAACAGAATTACCACATAAGCAAAAGTACGCTCTGTATGTCTTCAAGTGTGTGTAGGAGATAAATTGTATGAACACCCTGTTTATGCAATGTCCCCTGCACACACAGGGTGTACAGGGGACAAGTCAAAGTGGCCCCGAACGGCCACTTTGAATACCTGGTAATGCCGTTCGGGTTGACCAACGCTCCTGCCATCTTTCAGCGCCTCATAAATGACGTCCTCCGGGACTTAATCGGCCTTTTCGTATTCGTCTACCTGGACAATATTCTCATCTTCTCCAAGTCCAGGGACGAGCACCAGGTCCACCAGACCTGTACACCCTGTGTGTCCCCTGCACACACAGGGTGTACAGGGGACAAGTCTTGATACAGCATATATGTCAACACTCTTTTATCACACATCAGATGAATAACAGAAGGGTGATGCAGCTTAGTCACTAACAGTGATTATAAGAAGAGGCACAAGTTGTATTTTATGACTAATAAGAAAAAGCATCATACATATAAGAATATCAATCTTCATTTCATGAGTTATTAATAAAATGATAACTGTTTATATGCATACAGTATATACAATTTTTCCCAACATTTTCCTCCTGTTTATTATTTTATTAATCTTTTTAATCATATGCAATTATCAGTATAATGTAACTTCAAAAGATTTCCTACATTGACATTATTAAGCATTCATGTGGCGTATAGCTAGAGCACTGCCATACATTGGAAAAAGAGTACCCATTGGTTTTTCCAAGAATCCATACCCATCATCATTTGGCCAAAAAACAGTAGGATTATTGCTACAGTTAAAAGTACAATTTTTCCTCTTTAAGGTGAATTTTCCAGCAGCAATATAGGGAAAGTGAAATACATTTCTACAGACAGAATCATAATATGACACTTCACAGGTCACTTCCTTAGTATCATTGCATGTTTGTGAAATACCCAGGTTGAAACTGTTTTTACTACAATTTTTGTGAAAGCAGATTGGTGAAGTAAACAGTGTAGGATTTACTTTCATTAAATGCTTCTTAACTGCAAGCAAAGAAGTTCCAATCCCAATAATATTAAATATTCTAATCTTAGACCCAGTGTAATCAGTAATAGTGACATTCAATCTATTAAGATACCTTTCTGACAAATTCCCCACCAACCAATGTCCAACATTATTGCTTGTATTAAACAGACTGAGACGAGAGTTCATCGCTATTGTCGCTCCGGGCGTTTTCTCTTCACTCAGTGGAACAGGGATCATGGGTATTGTAGTCAATCATGGGTATTGCAGTCTTGTGTAAATGGGGTAGCAATGAACACACATAGCAAGAAGTATCGATTCCCAGTCCTCTCACCAAAACCACCATTGTCTGGTACCATAGGTTATGCGTATTGTTCATTGTCCGTGCTTCGTGGGTTCCTTGTCCTTGAATCAGAAAGAGATTACCACCCCACTGCCAGGAGAAGTGCTGAACACAGAGTCATCAATAATTTTGGTGCCATGCTTCCACCTGAGAGAGTACCCCTCCGGGCCTCTTTCTTCACCAGGGTTGAGACGGCCTTGTCCTTAAAAGGACATGCCCCCTTTGTACTGGACTTACTCAGGGAAACAAGTTAGTTAGTTCACTTACAGGCACCCGTAGTCTTTTAGCGTGTGAAAGGTGAATCCGAGATGGTCATTCAGCAATACGTACTGCAGTGGGAGTGGGAGTGTCTAGTGTTGTCGGTGGTGGTTCTTTATGAAGACATAGTCTCCAGGTTGATCCGTTTCTTTCTGTGGAGCAGAGCTTCAAAACATTCCCTGAGATGTTCACCAAGATCTGTGTATTTGTTAGGTGTGGTTAGTGGTGAGAGGTCAGGTAATACATAAGGATGGCGAAAAAACACATTCAAAAGGTGATAATCCTGTCACACACACAGATGCGGCATTTGCTGGGGATGTGTGATGAATTCCTGTCCACTTTGTGGAGGTGTCAATCAACACCAAGCAATATTGTAGCTTTCCATTGCTCCTTGAGCATTATTTTATAAACAAATGATGCACTTTTGGCATGTTTTTGTTACTTCTTTCAACATATTAGGACAGTTTTTCCCAACATCCTCATCATTGATTTCCTCCTGTTGGCACATGGTTGGCCATGTGCCACCAGGACAGCTCATCTGTATAATGTGGGTGGCAGAGCAAATTTTCATCAGACAAGCCAAATGTATATCTAATTATTTACACATGAAACAGGAGGAAGGTCCATATTATTTTGACAGTCTTTTAAAATATCAACATTATTAATGAGACTGACGGTTCCTAAAAGACCAATAGCAGCACAGTGAGTAGCGTTATGCAGGTGGCATGTGCTATAAGCATATTTACTATCTGTACAGAATACAGATAAGTTAACCCCAGACAACACCGTTACAGCATAAGCACACTTCTATTTTTACAGAGCAAGCCTATCGCTCGCTTCTTCCTTTGCTAAGTAGAGAGAGGGAGAGAGTTGCTGTTCGCTCCCTCCTCCACAACATGGGAAATGTGTAGGATAATAGAGGGCATGATCTTATTATTTGTATTATCCCATAAATAATAAAAAGGTGGTCTGTATTGCCCAGCCTGTATTTGAGTTATAACTGCAGCCATATGTTTATCCTGGGCACTACAGAAAATGAAATGAAAAGCACTTATGTAAATAAAATTGCATTGATTAATAATTTTTATGCATTATCTATTTTTCTGGGGATTGCTAATTATTTGCTAATTAATTTGCTAATTAATTTCTTTGATACCCTCTGTTTTGATACATGGAGGCTTAATATCTCAATAATTATAGCTTCTTTTTGTGACATCTCTTGAAATAGTTTACAAATTTCCATCCATCCATCCATCCATCTTCTACCGCTTTTCCGGAGGTCCGGGTCGCGGAGGCAGCAGTTCAAGCAGAGAAGCCCAGACTTCCCTCTCCCCAGCCACCTGCTCCAGCTCTTCAGAGGGGATACCAAGGCGTTCCCAGACCAGCTGGGAGACATAGTCTCTCCACCGAGTCCTGGGTCTGCCCCGGGGTCTCCTCCCAGTGGGACGTGCCTGAAACACCTCAAGTGGGAGGCGTCCAGGAGGCATCCTAATCAGATGCCCATACCACCTCAACTGACTCCTTTCAATGTGGAGGAGCAGCGGTTCTACTCTGAGCCTCTCCCGGATGACTGAGCTCCTCACCCTATCTCTGAGGGTGAGTCCAGCAATCCTACGGAGAAAGCTCATTTCAGCCGCTTGTATCCGCGATCTCGTTCTTTCGGTCATTACCCAAAGCTCGTGACCATAGGTGAGAGTAGGAACGTAGATTGACTGGTAAATCGACAGCTTTGCCTTAGAACTAAGCTCCCTCTTCACCACAACAGACCGGTACAACGTCCGCATCACTGCAGATGCTGCTCCAATCCGTCTGTCGATCTCTCGCTCCATTTTCCCCTCACTCGTGAACAAAACCCCAAGATACTTAAACTCCTCCACTTGGGGCAGGAGCCTGTCCCCAACCCAGAGAGGACAATCCACCTTTTTCCGGCTGAGAACCATGGACTCGGACTTGGAGGTGCTGATTCTCATCCCAGCCGCTTCACACTCAGCGGCAAACCGTCCCAGCAAGAGCTGTAGGTCATTGCTGGATGAAGCCAACAGGACAACATCATCTGCAAACAACAGAGATGAGATCCTGTGGTCACCAAGCATGACACCCTCCATTCCCTGGCTGCGCCTAGAAATCCTGTCCATAAAAATTATGAACAGGATCGGTGACAAAGGGCAGCCCTGGCGGAGTCCAACTCTCACTGGGAATGACTCCGACCGAGTGTTGGCAATACGAACCAAACTCTCACAACGGTCGTACAGAGACCGAATAGCTCGTAACAACAAGCCCGATACCCCATACTCCCGAAGCACCCCCCACAAAAATCCATGAGGGACGCGGTCAAATGCCTTCTCCAAGTCCACAAAACACATGTAAACTGGTTGGGAAAACTCCCACGAACCCTCAAGAATTCTCGAGAGGGTAAAGAGCTGGTCCGATGTGCCACGGCCAGGACGAAAACCACATTGCTCCTCCTGAATCCGAGGTTCGACCAACGGCCGGACTCTCCTCTCCAGTACCTTGGCATAGACCTTCCCAGGGAGGCTGAGGAGTGTGATCCCTCTAAAGTTGGAGCACACCCTCCGGTCCCCTTTTTTGAAGAGAGGAACCACCACCCCGGTTTGCCATGCCAAAGGCACTGCCCCCGACCTCCACACAATGTTGCAGAGGCGTGTCAACCATGACAACCTAACAACATCCAGGGCCTTGAGGTACTCAGGGCGAATCTCGTCCACCCCCGGGGCCCGGCCACCAAGGAGATTTTTAACCACCTTGGCGACCTCAGCCCCTGTGATAGGCGAGTCATCCCCCTCGTCCCCAAACCCTGCTTCCTCTGTGGAAGGCGTATCACTGGGATTGAGGAGATCCTCAAAGTATTCCTTCCACCGCCCGACGATATCCCCAGTTGAAGTCAACAGTGTCCCATCCACACCATACACACTGTGGACGGGGAGCTGCTTTCCCCTCCTGAGCCGCCGAACAGTTTGCCAGAATCTCTTTGAAGCCGACCGAAAGTCTTGTTCCATGGCCTCACCGAACTCCTCCCATACCCGGGTTTTTGCTTCAGCAACCACCCGAGCTGCACTCCGCTTTGCCTGCCGGTACACCTCAGCTGCTTCGGGAGTCCCACAAGCCAACCAAGCTTGATAGGACTCCTTCTTCAGCTTAATGGTCCCCCTCACCACTGGTGTCCACCACTTGGTTCGGGGGTTGCCACCACGAGATGCGCCGACCACCTTGCGGCCGCAGCTCTGGGCCGCCGCTTCAACAACAGAGGTGGAGAACATGGCCCATTCAGACTCCATGTCTCCAGACTCCCTCGGGATGTGGTTGAAGTTCTTCCGGAGGTAGGAGTTGAAGACCTCCCGGACAGGGGCCTCAGCCAGATGCTCCCAGCACACCCTCACTATACGTTTGGGTCTACCAGGTCTGAATGGCTTCCTCCCCTGCCATCGGATCCAACTCACCACCAGGTGGTGATCAGTTGACAGCTCTGCACCTCTCTTTACTCGGGTGTCCAAGACATACGGTCGCAGGTCTGATGATACGATAACAAAATCGATCATCGACCTGCGACCTAGGGTGTCCTGGTGCCAGGTGCACATATGGGCACCCTTATGCTTGAACATGGTGTTCGTTATGGACAGACTGTGAGAAAGAATGTGGAGAATGTTTCTAAACTGGCTTTTGGTTTACAAATTTCATTTAAGAAAAACAAAATAACTATCTGTGCATTTTTGATATGCTTCAGCATTGATAAATAAGATCAGTTTGTCCAATTGAACACAGATGGGTTGAATGTGAAATATTGTGTCACATTCTTTCAGTCAAAGGAAAGGCGGACGTTTTGCCTAATTTAGAATTCGATTTAATGTTTTACAAGGAATGTCCCTATTTCATACATTCCTTGGTAAATTATGGAGTGCAATGTAGTTCACCCTGTCCCAGCTTGGCCACCGCTGAATCAGGAGAAGCACATCCCTCATTGCTGTCACATTTCTGAAATATATTGTTACCGCACCATTATGTGGTGAGTAATATCAGCATAAAATCATATAAACATTACATTTGTAAAGTCAAAGTCATTTGAATCAGTACACCTTATGTTATCTACAATGTCATACAAAGTCATACTTGGCTTCAAAAAGTGATTCTTTCTCCAAGACCTTTGTCTGATAATCCACAGCCTCTGGCAGATCATATGCACAGACACATTAATTATCAATCTGTTTTGATCCTCTGTGCTCTAAATCATGTGATATAGGGTAAACATAAAATCTTCAGTGATTAGGCATTATTAAATGACATCATAATATGATCATAGTATGGCCTGTAGTCACATTGTCACACGTCAGTCCTTTTTTCCCTATAAAGTGCACTGTCATATTTCAGTCAAGGACAAAGGTCAGTAATGCGTCAAAATTGTTTTTTTTTTTTTTTTAAATATGTAAACAGTTTATCACGTACGCAACATTAATCAAGACCCCACAGAGTTAAATTGAAAAAATAAAAACTTTGTAAAAGTACTCATATTTAGACCACTTTCTTCACAGATCAACCACACACACACACACGCACACAGAATAGATAATAGATAAAACAACGTTCTCATTGTCCATTTTAATGTTATCCAGTTTTGCTGCCATTTAATTATGATTTTATTTGCTTCCTCCTTTTCCCAACCTCTTGGGCTTCTTGTGAAAGAGTGGAATACGGGCCCGCCTTAGGTCCCGGTTTGGGGTATGGAGGTGGATTTTCCAATAGTGGAGTTTTCTGGCTTCATCAGCTCTCCGTTGGGAAGCCTCTGCCGCTTGTGACCACAAGATGGCACATTGGAGCTCCGCACTGGGTTTGCCTGTTTTAACAGGTTTATTAGACGTCTTTTCAATGGTTGTTAACAATGCCTGGCATTCATCCACGTTCAACGTGGGCTTGAATGAGAAATCCTTTTTTCCATTTATTTAAGTATTTTTCTGGATCCTTTATTTTTCCCTTTTCATTTTGTCTGTTATTGTAATTTTTACAGCTGCGCGCGCTATGTCCTGTTTTTTCTTCTGTTTATTCGTCTGCCTATCTGGTCTTCTAACACAATTCCCCATTTTTAGATGGTCAGGGACGTTAACAGTACGCCCACCGTAACTGTATTACTACCCAATTTTTGGGGTGTGTTCCGTAGTCAGGAACGTTGAACAGTACGCCGACTGTTTAACACTATTACTGCCCAATTTGGGGTGAATTCCTTCACCCTACTTATTTTAAAACCTGACCACCAAACAGTTGTGAATCGCCGTCACACTGTCTCCTGCACCCCTCTTTATTTTAAAACCTGACCGGTCAGTAACCGTGAATCGCCGTCACGTTACTTCCTAAGACCACTGCATTCCTGCAGCGGTTTTTAACCACAAGGAAAAGTACAGAACGCCGCTTGTACTACCATTACTTGCTCGTCAGCTGACCCGTGGTTCTTTAAAAATGGGAAATTGTGAATTGTGAGGCTCGGTTATTCTTCATATACGTCTACTACAGTCAATCTGAAAAGGGAAAAATTTGTAACTTACTTTTTAGGCTCTATCAGTAAGGACAGCCGTCACCAGATTAGAGCCGGGAGAAGGAGAGTCTCTGGCAGCGTTCCCTCAAGACGGGTTTCCAATTTTCAACCTGCAGGACACACATCCCTTCCCGCTCCACCTGGATCTCAGCTGTCCCGGGTTTCGGCACCAGCTATGTCAGAAGTCTGAAATATAACCTCACAAATACAGAGTACAAAAAGGTATTAGACTGAATCAAAGATCAGACTTAAGACACGCAGAGCCTTTTAGAAATTAGAAGTTTTACTTGCACAAGGAGTATCAACACACATACAGAGTGAGTTGAATACTGCCGGACAATCCGCAGTTGCTTTCTTTATATACACTCAGCAAAAGCAGAACAAACAGAATTACCACATAAGCAAAAGTACGCTCTGTATGTCTTCAAGTGTGTGTAGGAGATAAATTGTATGAACACCCTGTTCATGCAACGTCCCCTGCACACACAGGGTGTACAGGGGACAAGTCTTGATACAGCATATATGTCAACACTCTTTTATCACACATCAGATGAATAACAGAAGGGTGATGCAGCTTAGTCACTAACAGTGATTATAAGAAGAGGCACAAGTTGTATTTTATGACTAATAAGAAAAAGCATCATACATATAAGAATATCAATCTTCATTCCATGAGTTATTAATAAAATGATAACTGTTTATATGCATACAGTATATACAATTTTTCCCAACACTTTTTGAAGAGTTTTTAAACTAATCCGTGATGGTTTATCCTTCCATATAATTTTACTTATATTTGAGTCTAAAGACTTAAACCAGGCCATTGATGGTTGGGTAGGAATCATTGAGAACAAATAGTTGATATTAGGAAGGACCATCATTTTAACAGTCGCGACTCTACCCATTAGTGATAAAGGTAGTGTCCTCCAGAGCGTAAGGTCATCTTGTATTGTTTTTAAAAGGGGAATGTGATTTAAGATAAGATAAGATAAGATAAGATAAGATAAGCCTTTATTAGTCCCACAATGGGGAAATTCCAGGATTTCAACAGCACAGGGATAGCAACACTCAGAGCAACAATCAGAAGGCAAGAAAAAACAAGAACAGCTAGTATACATATGTACATATGTACATATTACTATATATATATATATATATATATATATATACATATATATATACACTACCGTTCAAAAGTTTGGGGTCACCCAGACAATTATTTTGTGTTTTCCATGAAAAGTCACATTTATTTACCACCATGAGTTGTAAAATGAATAGAAAATATAGTCAAGACATTGACAAGGTCAGAAATAATGATTTGTATTTGAAATAATAATTTTTTCCAGATACTCAACCTGCTTAAAGGACGGTCAGTTTTATAGCTTCTCTAACCAGCTAAACTGTTTTCAGCTGTGCTAACATGATTGCACAAGGGTTTTCTAATCATCCATTAGCCTTCTGACGCAATGAGCAAACACATTGTACCATTAGAACACTGGAGTGATAGTTGCTGGAAATGGGCCTCTATACACCTATGTAGATATTGCACCAAAAACCAGACATTTGCAGATAGAATAGTCATTTACCACATTAGCAATGTATATTAGATATTAGAGTGTATTTCTGATTAGTTTAAAGTTATCTTCATTGAAAAAAACAGTGCTTTTCTTTCAAAAATAAGGAAATTTCTAAGTGACCCCAAACTTTTGAACGGTAGTGTATATGGGGTCCCCCCCCACAGCAGCCACGGACAAACACAGCGCTCGACTAGAGCAATTAACAGGACAGTGAGATGTGTGTGTTGAGATCAATAGGCAGCCTTCCTGTGCTTAGTTCAGGCACCAGCATCCTGTGGATATGTATGACGCAAATGCAAACATTCATGCTTCCTGCTTGCATTGTGGTACAAATGTCACATGTCTGAATGCATTTCCTTTGATGATAAAATGCCTTTGATGTATTGTCCGTTGCTGGGTATTTAAGTGGCTGAATTCATATGTTCACTCTCTGTTCTTCTTCTGACTGCTTCTGACTACAGCTCATGAGAGCCTGAGAGCGATCCCCAGCATGCTTATACAGCAGCTGGGGTGAGCTCCGTGATGGCGATGATTTGATCAATAAACTTCATTAAAACTCCAGACGCCGTGTCTTATTTTAACATCGCCACACTGGTGACCCCGCAGACGCACACGCTTTGTGCGACGCAACCTTCTGGTCTGGACAACCACGCTGGCGACCCGACGCTGAAAAGAACACGCTGCCAGCAAATGCAGCACCCGGCAGTGATTCTCCGACGACAAGCGAACGCGGCAGCCCGACTGATCTGCCCTTCCTTTCTGCTTTAGGGAGACTCTGACGCTCTTCGGAGACCACCCACGACCGGGAAAGCTGAGGAAATTTCATGGTGAGGTCTGCATGCCTAGATCGGCACATCCACGCTGGACCGGCCGCTCTCACGGCTCCTGACACACGATTCTGTGTCTCCACACGAGAGCGCACACACCTTGCCCTCTCTCCACGATGGCGGCCCATGGCCGACGGAGAACGCGTGGACCTGAACGCACCATGACCCGGCACGAGCGACGACCAACAGCCCGAACAGGGGACACAATCGGCGCCGACTGCGCAGATCTCCATCAAGCCCCCTGACCCTGATTCGCCTCGCGACAGCGGACCGGCCATGCACAGAAGCCTCGCATCAGAACAGCGCAGCTGGAAGGCACGTGGCCGCAGCGCGTGCCGCGCACCAGAGACAAGCTGGCTCTACAGACTTGTACATCATCCTCCGCCGCTGCACACGGCTCTTCAGGACTGCTCACACACCTGAAGCACACACGCAGCCCGCACACAGGATTTGGTGTAAGTCTCAGCCACGGCGCACGACGGGAATCCAGCCGTCAGCTGTCCCCGAGGGCTTTAGGGCCGCGAACGCACCTAAAGCCTAAACGCCAAGTCCCTCACATAGCTTCAGCTCCTGTTTTTCTTCATTGCCGGACTGAATCGCGAGAGGAATCAGAGACTAACTTTTCTTCCCACAGCCATGGACATCCCCCGCCACTTGCTACCCCCACCCTCCTCCCTTCCCCGGCACAGACTTTCCCCGCAGCTCGCCACCAAAGCGGGACTACCGAGGTCTCAGCTCCCCGCTAAGCCCTCTGGGGGGGGAGTGTATGGGGTACCCCCCCACAGCAGCCACGGACAAACACAGCGCTCGACTAGAGCAATTAACAGGACAGTGAGATGTGTGTGTTGAGATCAATAGGCAGCCTTCCTGTGCTTAGTTCAGGCACCAGCATCCTGTGGATATGTATGACGCAAATGCAAACATTCATGCTTCCTGCTTGCATTGTGGTACAAATGTCACATGTCTGAATGCATTTCCTTTGATGATAAAATGCCTTTGATGTATTGTCCGTTGCTGGGTATTTAAGTGGCTGAATTCATATGTTCACTCTCTGTTCTTCTTCTGACTGCTTCTGACTACAGCTCATGAGAGCCTGAGAGTGATCCCCAGCATGCTTATACAGCAGCTGGGGTGAGCTCCGTGATGGCGATGATTTGATCAATAAACTTCATTAAAACTCCAGACGCATTACCCAGCCCCTGAGGCAAATCAATTCAATGTTGTAAATCAGTTTAAATATTTAGGAATCCAAATTATGCCTAAGCTAGAATCAGTCGCCAGCGTCAACTATGAAGCCTTAATGTCAGATATCAGTGAGTTAACTCAGAGATGGATGTCACTACCAATGTCGATGATCGGGAGAATCAATATACTTAAAAGTTATATTTTACCTAAAATACTTTATTTATTTCAATACATTCCCTTATCACCACCTTTAGATCTATTCTCAAGAATAAAAAAAAAGTTAGTGGAATTTATATGGAACAACAGGAGGGCTAGATTACGTTTGTCTTTATTATATTTACCATTTGATCGTGGAGGTCTGAAATGTCCAAATTTTATGTTGTATTATTGGTCGGCACAACTGAGGTCTATGACATATTATTTTTCATCAAATGATCTCCCTCACTGGACTGAAATGGAATCATACAATTTACCTTTACCTCTTCCCATATTCATATACTCAGATTCGGCAAAAAAATTACAAAAACAAGTTAAAAATCCATTTGTAAAGCATATGATCAAAATATGGTGTGAAGCTAAAAACTATTTAAAAGAACCACAGTTATTGTCACAATTTAGTCCAATATGGGGTAATCAATATTTTAAACCAGGGAGAGCGGACGCTGTATTTAAAGTATGGAATTTAAAAGGGATACAAAAGATTCAGGATTTATATTTGCCATGTGCAGACAACATAATGTCTTTTGAAGAGCTGAGGATCAAATTTAATCTCAATAGAACACATTTTTTTAAATATCTTCAACTTAGAAACTTTATTCGATCAAATCAAAATAAAGCTCTCACTCGACCTATTTATTCATCCTTGGAAAAAATGATGATGAAAGATAGTAAAAGAAAGGGTATTATTTCAGAGTTTTATAACTCATTGACACTATCTTCAAGTGAAAATTCACTGAAAAGATTAAACTACTGGAAAGAAGATCTGCAAATTGAAATTTCGGAGGAACAATGGGAATTGGCTTGTACAGAAGCTCAAACCAAATCAATAAATGCACGCCTTAAATTGATACATTTCAAATGGTTAATGCGGATGTATGTTACACCGGAGGAGTTAAATAGATATAACAAAAATATACCAGATACATGCACAAAATGCATGGAAAGTAAAGGAACCCTATTTCATTGTTTATGGGAATGTAGATTAATAAGAATGTTTTGGGAAGAGGTGAGGGTAACAATTGAAAAAATAATCTCAAAACAAATCATACTGAATCCTAAACTGTTTTTGTTGGGTCTGTACCCAGAAAAGCATAATTTTAATAAAAGTGAAAGAACATTCATAGACCTCAGTTTGCTTAATGCCAAAAAATGTATTGCACTATTATGGAAAAAGACTCATAGACCAGATGTGACTCAGTGGTTAAGACAGATGTTAACAAACCTTCCATTAGAAAGAATAACATATATACTGAAATCAAAGGAAATTGTGTTTGAGAATATATGGAGACCTTTTATTGATTATGTAAAAAATTTAAACATAACTCTTGAAGAAGAAGGTGAATGATGTGTGTGGACCTTGTAAATTCCAAACTGGTGAACATAATATGTATACTTATGTATTGGATTGTCTAGACTAAACAGAGGAGCATTGTTGAAGACTTGATTTTGTTGGTGGTTGTTGGTGTTTTTAGTGCATTTTTTTTTTTTTTGTAGTACTTTAGCGTTAGTGTTTGATTGTTTGTATCATGTTTGTTTAAAAAAAAAAAGGTTCAATAAAGATATTGTGGAAAAAAAAAAAAAAAACTCCAGACGCCGTGTCTTATTTTAACATCGCCACAGTGTATACACACACACAGTGCGGAGCATTGTGGTTGGTGAATGTGCAGCAGAAAGTCTAAGCTCTCTCTCCGCGGATGCGGCGGGCCAGCTGGATGTCTTTGGGCATGATGGTGACCCTCTTAGTGTGGATGGCGCACAGGTTGGTGTCCACGAAGAGAAGAGACCCACCAGGTAGGCCTCGCTGGCCTCCTGCAGAGCCGTGACGGCGAAGCTCTGGAAGCGCAGGTCGGTCTTGAAGTCCTGAGCAATCTCCCTCACCAGGCGCTGGAAGGGCAGCTTATGGATGAACAGCTCTGTGGATTTCGGGTAGCGACGGATCTCTCTCAGAGCCACGGGCCTGTAACGGTGAGGCTTCTTCACTCCGCCGGTGGCCAGAGCGCTTTTTCCGAGCAGCCTTGGTGGCTAGCTGCTTCCTGGGGGGCTTTTTCCTCCAGTAGATTTATGGGCGGTCTGCTTGGTTCTTGCCATCGCTCTTTATTATTCTGTCTTATATTTCTTGCACGCCGCCTAAACTCCAGCCCGGCACCCGCATCGTTTTTGCTACAGTTCCCGGTATGTCGAGTTTCTCCGTTAGCACCGGGTGGCGGTTGAGTGCTAGCTAGCACTAGCTCTTCTCTGCTGTATCGTCTCCTGCTGTAAACAGTGGCTCCGTCCACCGACTCGGGAGATCTTTGGGGCGATCTGTGTGTCCGTGATATATATATAGAATGAAAGGTGTAGAAAGAAGAAGGAAGATAAAAAAAAAGGCAGTTGCAAAGGGCAGCCAACTTGTGTGCTGCCGCCGGTCTGGCGGAACCGGAATCGGAATTTAGTCACAATAACTCTGAGAGCCTGGGGGAAATATCTATTCCTAAATATTTAATATTACCTGATTGTATTGGAATAGTATATGTATTTGAGAAATTACAATTTATAGGTAGAACTATTGATTTACACCAGTTAATAGAGTATTCTGATAATGATGAAAATTTATCATTGAGCGCCACTGTCTGAAGAAGAGATCTTTGTGAGTTTTCAAGGAAAATCAATACATCATCAGCATAAAGACTTATCTTGTGCTCTTTTTCTCCAGTTTAGATACCTCTGATATCAACATTTTGTTGTATGGCTGCTGCTAATGGTTCAATAAAGATGGTAAAAAGTGAGGGAGAGAGTGGATACCCCTGCCTAGTACCTCTCTGGAGATTAAAGCTTTGGGAAGTCTGATCATTTGTTCGGACAGATGCAGCTGGACAGCAATATAGTGTTTTGATCCAGTTTCTGAAACATGAACCAAACCCGAACTTGTTTAACACCATAAAAAGAAATTTCCAGTTAACACGGTCAAAGGCTTTCTCTGCATCCAGGGACAAGATTGTAGTTTCTACGTTATTGATCTTGCAGTAGTCTATTAAATTAAATAGCCTGCATGTATTATTAGCCGAGTGCCTATCCTTGATGAAACCTGTTTGATCTGGGTGTATAATAAACAGAATTATCCTTTCCAGTCTTTTGGCGAGAGCTTTGCAAATTACTTTAAGATTGACATTCATAAGTGAGATGGGACGGTAGCTGGATGGAAGTGTAGGCTCTTTTCCAGGTTTAAGGAGCAGGATAATACTAGCCAAATTCATATTTGGAGGGATTACATTATCTTCTTTAATTTGGTTCACCAAAAAAGAAAGTAGGTGCCATCACAGGCCAAAATTCTTTATATAATTCTACTGGAAAACCATCTGGTTCTGGAGCTTTGTTGTTTGGCATGTGCTTAACTGCCTCCTGAAGTTCAGACACCTGAAGAGGTGCATCCAGAGCTGCAATCTGTTCATTATTTAATCGTGGTAAGTTAATATCGTACAAAAATTTTATTTATAAGTAAGATGGGTTAATTTGAGATGAGTAGAGGTTTTCATAAACCTTTCTGAAGGCGTTATTTATTTATTCAGGCTCATGGGTGATATTTCATCATATCCTTAATAGAGTGGATAGTTTTTTCTTTATTCAATCTAAGCTGGTTCGCAAGATATCGCCCCAATTTATTACTGTGTTCAAACTTCTCAAGACGCAGTCTTTGTATTAAAAACTGTGCTCTTTTGTTTGTAATTTCTTTTAATTCCAGCTTTAATTTTCTCAGATTGTTAAGTGTCTGTTCCTGTGGGGAAACAGCACAAGTTGTCTCCAGTGATTTAATTTTTTGTTCTAACTCCAGTACCAGTGCTTTTTCTTTTTTATTCTTATATGAACAGTAAGAGATTATTCAGGTCACATGACTGCTTTTGCTGCTTCCCAACGACCACATGGGGATATTCCTGGCACATCAATATATTCCAGATATGATTCCCACTCTTTTTAACCCCTTGCACTCTGGTCAATTTCCCTAAAAACGCCAAAAAGTAACGTACCCAAAGTAAATCAAAAGCTGTTCTTCAACCCTTTGCAGCATCTTCATGGGGTTGGTCTCATTTAAAAGAAAACACTTTGAATTTTTTGGCAAAACAGTCATAATTTCTCTAACTGCTCTTGCCACTGAGTAACAGTCATCTAAACATACTGAACTTGAAGAAAAATTTTGTAACAATACCACAAAAATGAATATATTACACAGCTTTTTTCTTAGGTTGTTCCCAGGCGTTTTTGAACTGTGCCAAATTGTGCCACATGGCACAGTTTGGAAAAACGTCTGTAACTTTTGAATGATTCAACATAGAAGCTTGATCTTGGGCTCTAATGAAAGGTGACACTCAGGGCTGTGTGTGTGGGGGGGTTGTTTATTCATTCATGAATGAATGAATGAACAAACAAGCCCCCACACACAAAGAAGCATGCCACGTAAAAAATGTGTGGCTTTTTTTTTTTACAAGAAAAAATAACCTACAGTGCACTAAAAATTATTCTAAAATATCTGTAATGTAGAAGATAACAACTCCCACCCCCCTCCCCCACCCCTGCTACAGAGGACGGACATCACCCATTGCCACATGACGGAACAGTCGTGGCGATGTGGCGACCGCGGCGTACAGTCCCCGCGGTCTACTACGCACAGTTGTACTGAAATATCTGGAATATATCTACAATCCGCTACAGAAGAGTAGCGGGGGGGGGGGGCATTCACAACATGACGGGGGGGGCCGTTCGCAACATGACGGAGCGGTCCGGGTCCGTCATGTTGCGATAACGCACAGTTGTAATTTACCGATTGGTCAAAAGTCATTTGGATTACAATTTTCAGGGATAAAGAATAATTTAGCTTATAACACTTACCTGTCCACAACAGCAATGTCGCTGGCAAACTTCTCTTCCTCATTGTCAGACAAACATGACGCTGGTCCGCTTGTTACGGACTCGTGGTTCTGGTCATGCGACCCGGTCAAACCATAATTCCATTATTGCGGTTTTGCGCTTCCATGATTGTGGTTTTGGCGAACGATTTTTCAAAACAAATAAGAACAGTAGTAAGAAAAAAAGACTGGCGAACGCGTGTGTGTCACCCAGCAGCTCAGACAAAACAGATTTTATGCAAGGGACGCACGCTTTCGAACTTCTGTGCTTCAATTAGCTGGCTGTATTCGCAGCCGTTGGTAGGCGGGTCCTTCTTGTTAGGTTTTCAGTCATTGGTTCTTCAAGGTTTCAGAAACCCAATTCAAGGCTCTTATTAGTCGAATGAGAGGTCAATCACATCTAAACCAATCAAAGCACTTTCTGTTCGTGGCTGTGTCTGTAGTGGAAGAACGGAAATGCAGCTTTTTTTTTTCAGTGCGCTCTAGGACGCAGCGCCTTCTTGCGCCCTCGTGCTCTCTAGGACGCAGAGACGTGCCCGCCCGCGGTACACCGGAGTGCAAGAGGTTAAAGTAGTTAAAGTCTTTGTCTTTCAGTAGTGATATATTAAATTTCCAGCTCCTAGTTTCCTTTGTAGCTTTCCTATTTACTAGTGTAAGAGATGCTGGATGGTGATCACTAATAGCTTCATTTGAACCTATTTCAGTGTCTGTGATGCCCCTCGCAATAGAGTTACTGGCTAAAAAGAAATCTAGACCTGAATGTGAACTATAAACTGATGAAAAAAAGTGTGTATTCCCGAAGAGTTGGGTGAAGAGAACGCCATTCATCGCAAAGACCAAAATCATTCATGTATTGTTTGAGACTGTCAGTAGCCTGTCATTTTTGGTAATTCCCCAATGTACTGAGCCTGTTGATTGCAGGGTTTAATACCAGGTTGTAGTCTCCTCCTACTGCACCTACGGACATTTTGTCGCATCGCTTGAGCCAGTGGCTCTATGAACAGAGCAAACAACGTGGGCGATAGGCAGCATCCCTGCCTAGTTGATCTTTGTATATTTACTTTGTCTGTTAAGCTACCGTTTATCTTGATTCTTGCCACAGGTTTTTGATACAGTGTCTTTATGCATTGCACTTTTTGTTAAATCCAAAGCGTTCCAGCACATTATATAGGGACATCCAATTAACTCTATCAAATGCTTTTTCTGCGTCCAAACTCATTATTACTGCACTTTTCTTTCTTTATGTATTTGATTAATTATGTGTAATGTTCTCCTGATATTATCATGTGTTTGGCGTCCCACTATGAAACCAGTTTGATCATCCTCTATCAATTCCGTCAAGAATGTCTTTATTCATTTACAGATAATTGTTGTATATATTTTATAATCCACATTTAATAAAGAGATTGGCCTATAGTTTCCGCATTGTTCCCTATCTTTCCCTGGCTTTAAAATAACTGAAATAATGGCTTTGTTCCATGATGGAGGTATTTTGTTGTTGTTTAATGTCCAATTAAATGACTTTAGGAGCTGTGGCGTGAGTTCTTCTATAAACAGTTTATAAAACTCAGACGGGTATCCATCACTACCTGATGATTTACCGTTTTTAAGTGACTTAATCACATCTTTAATCTCTTGTGTTGTTATTTCTGCTGTTAGCTTTTCATTTTGTTGGTTTCCTATTGATGGCAAGTCCAATGTGCATAGAAATTTTTTAATATCCTTAACATTTGTCTCTTCAGGTTGCGAGTATAGTTCTTGATAGAATTTATGGAATATTTCTTCGATGTTTTCTGGGGTAACTGTTTTATTTGTGATGGGGTCCTTAATCTTATATACATTATTCACTGTTTGTTGTTTTCTTAACTGTTTTGCCAGCAGTTTTGTGGCCTTTGACCCCGTTTCATAATATTTTTGTTTTAAATATCTATTTTTCCTTTCGATTTCATCTATTTGTATTTCTTTTATCTTTATTTTTTCTTCCTTAATTTCGTGATATATTTTTGGGTCATTTGTGCTTTGATGTTGACGTTCTAATTCCCTCAGTCTCTCACATCTTTGTTCATATGATTCCAGTTTAGACTTTTTTGCTTTTCCTGATTCAACAATTAATTTACCTCTTAACACGGCTTTTAGTGCGTCCCATAGTGTTGTTGGGTCCACTTCTCCATTATCATTCTCCTCGATATACTCATTTATGTTTACCTTTATTCTTTCTTTCATTTTCTCATCATTTAATAGTCCTACATTAAGTTTCCATGTTGTTTGTCATTTTCTATTGTTTAAATATATTTCCATGTATATAGGATTATGATCTGATATTTCTGCCCCTCCAATCCGACAATTTCTCACCCTGTGTCTGTCACCTTCATTCATAAGGAAGTAATCTATTCTAGAGTGTACTTTATGGACTGCTGAATAATGTGTATAGTCTTTTTCGAGTGGGTGCAGGTCCCTCCATATGTCTACCATACCCATTTCTGCCAGTGAGGTTCTTATGAACTTTGTTACATGTTTTTTTGTCTTCTTAACACTTGTTGTGTCAACTTCATGATCCATGACGGCATTTAAGTCTCCTCCACAAATTAGGACTCCTTCACTGTGTGTTGCTATGAGATCAAACAGTTGTTGAAAAAAACCCTTGTCACTTTCTGGTGGGGCATAGATGTTCACTAATGTGATCTGCATACCATCTATTCTTCCCTTTATTATTACATATCTGCCTTCTTTATCCTGGATTTCTTGTTCACATTCAAATTGTATTTTATTTGAAATTAGTATCATAACCCCCCTTTTAGTTCCTCCCTTAAATGAACTGTAGTAGGAGTTCTTATAGCCAAATCTCTTTAGTTTCTCATGTTCTGTCCTGTTCAAATGTGTCTCTTGTATAAATGTAATTTCGGCTTTTTCCTTCTTGAATTTTCTTATTATTCTTTCCCTTTTAACAGGTGAGTTCAGACCATTCACGTTTAATGTCATTATCTTAAAGATTTTTAACCATATTCATGTTTTTTCCATTTTTTTAACTTGTGCTCCTAACCCCTTTAACAACAAAACTAACACATATTTGTACAAAAAACACATTAACGAATCTCGACCTCCATACTTTGGGCCTTTCTTCTGCCCACTGGTCCCTGTTGGAGGGTGGAGGGAATGTCCTCACCGAGTGAGGGCCCCCCCCTAGACCCCTAGTTACTATCCAAGTAATAGTCATTAGTCTAGAAATGTCCAACAAAAATCACTTAAACCTCTCCTAGCTGTTTGTTTCTCTTTTACCTTGTCTTCTTGGCCTTCATTTCTTCTGTGTCCTTCTTAATCTTTGTTATAATCTAGGCTTTCCGTTGAAAGCCTTGCAGTTTTTCTTGGGCTCGGTGCGCCACGTCCGTCTCACGCCTTCTGCCGCTCACTCGCCTCCACTCCGGCTGTCGCGATGCATTCCGTGCCGCCGCTGCTCCAGCCGCTTCCTCCGGTACGCTCACCACAAAGCCTCGCTCTGTCATGTCCCGCGCTGCCTCTCTGGCCGTGTTGTAGGTTTTCACGCCGTCCTCCCAGTGAATTCTCATCTTCGTTAGCGGCGTTTGGAATCTAATTTTTTTCTCGTTTCAGTGTTTTTTTTAATGTTGGCATATTTCTTTCGCTGCTGCACAGTTTCTGTCAGGTAGTCATGTTCAAAGAATATCTGTTTGTCGCCGACTCGTATCTTTTTTTTCCACGCTTGTGTCAGGATTCTTTCCTTTACGTCGTATTTTAGAAAGTTTACCACAACTGACCTGGGTGTAGAGTTTGGATTCGGGTTCTGTGCCAAGGCTCTGTGCGCTCGTTGGATCTGCAGGTCTTTTTCATCGGGCAACTCAAGCTCTTTTTTTAAGAATTGATCCATGAATTTCGTCATCGAGTTGCCTTCAATGCCCTCCAGAATCCCGAAGATGCGTATATTGCTCCGCCTGGACCTGCTCTCCAGGTCGGTTATTTTTTCCTGCATCCTCTGTGTTTGTGCCGTCAGGGTCTGCAGCCGCTCGCTTGCCTCGGTCCTCCAGTCTTCCAACTCTGATATTCGAGCCTGTGCTTCTGCCAAACACGCCCGTTGAGTGCACAGTTCCTTCCATGTTTTCAGCTAGCTTGCGTTCCATTTCTTTTCGGAGTCCCATAATTTCCTCCTTCATCTCTTTTTTCAGATCTTCCTTAAGAGCTGTTAAATCCTGCTGGAGTCGTCGCTTGAAGTCTTTTATGTCTTTACTTATATTGGCGAAGCCAGTGTTCATAATATCGAGTTTGGCGTCCTCCATTTTCCTCTGTAGTCACCTCGTTTTTTTGGGCCTCGTTTTCAGCGATTTCTCCTGCGTTGTTGAAGAGGGATTCTTTAGTTTTACCCTGCTTTTGTCCGTGTGCCCGGCTTCTTCGTGTTTTCATCCCTTGGGTTATTGTTCCATTTATGTCGAGTTGGCCATTTACCAAAGATTTTAAATCCGACTAGGGAGAGCTCTCTGTTTAAGCGTTATGTCTCTCCGCCATCTTCCCGGAAGTCAGCTGCTCACATTTTTCAGCTAAACTGTGCTCGACAGCGAATACAAATACAGCATGTTCAACAGATAATTGCTGGCTCTCCACCTGGCAATGTGCCATTTCCAGTTTTGGCTAGAGGGGCACGAGTTCACCGCATTCGGGAACCATCTCTTAGAAAAGCTAGAACGAGTTATTACTCTGCATTAATAGAAGAGAACAAGAATAATCCCAGGTTTCTTTTCAGTACTGTAGCCAGGTTGACAAAGAGTCAGGACTCTGTCAATCCTAGCATCCCCTTAGAGCTTACTAGTCAGGACTTTATGAACTTTTTCAATAATAAAATTTCATCCATCAGAGATAAAATCAATCAGATTCTTCCCACAGTTAACTTAAATACTGTAACTACTACAACTCCTTCTATTGATGTCTGTCTTGATGAGTTTACTCCAATCAACCTTTGTGAGTTAGACAAAATAGTTTCCTCATCCAAACCTTCAACTTGTCTTTTAGACCCTATTCCTACCAGGTTATTTAAAGAAATCTTCCCACTTATTGGTAGCTTTATTCTTCATATAATCAATTCTTCATTAACTTTAGGCCATGTACCGCAGGCTTTTAAAACGGCTGTAATTAAACCCTTACTCAAAAAGCCAACGCTAGATCCAGGAGCTTTAGCTAACTATAGACCAATCTCTAATCTCCCTTTCATTTCAAAAATCTTAGAAAGAGTTGTTGCTACGCAATTATTTGACCACCTTCAGGGAAATGGTTTATTTGAGGAGTTTCAATCTGGGTTTAGAATCCATCATAGCACTGAAACAGCCTTAGCGAAGGTCACTAACGACCTCCTCATTGCATCTGATAATGGACTAGTTTCTGTACTTGTCCTTTTAGATCTTAGTGCAGCTTTTGATACTATTGATCATAATATTCTACTTGATAGATTAGAACACTATGTTGGACTTAATGGAACTTCGTTGCAGTGGTTTAGATCTTATTTATCTGATAGGTTCCAGTTTGTTCATGTAAATGATGAGTTTTCTCTCAGCTCAAAGCTTAGTCATGGAGTTCCACAGGGATCTGTGCTTGGCCCTACTCTTTTTAGTTTATATATGCTTCCGTTAGGCAACATTATTAGAAAGCACTGTATACATTTTCACTGTTATGCAGATGACACACAATTATACCTGTCAATGAAGCCAGATGATACTAATCAATTAGCCAAGTTAGAAGCCTGTCTTAAGGAAATCAAAGTTTGGATGACTTGTAATTTCCTGCTATTAAATTCAGATAAGACTGAAGTCATTCTTGTTGGTCCAAAAAACCTTAGAAATTCCTTTCCAAATCAAACTTTCAGTTTGGATGCAGTTACTCTTCTCTTAATAGCTCTGTGAGGAACCTTGGAGTTATTTTTGATCAGGATTTGTCCTTCAATTCACATATTAAATTTGTTTCTAAGACTGCCTTCTATCATTTGCGTAATATTGCCAAGATTAGGAGCATCTTGTCTCAGAGTGATGCTGAGAAGCTGATCCACGCTTTTGTTAGCTCGAGATTAGATTATTGTAATTCTTTATTATCAGGCTGTCCTAAAACATCTTTAAAAAGTCTTCAGCTGATCCAAAATGCTGCAGCAAGAGTTTTAACAGGTACTAGAAAGAGAGATCATATCTCTCCGGTTCTGGCCTCCCTTCATTGGCTTCCCATAGAGTTTAGAATTAAGTTTAAAATCCTTCTTCTTACTTACAAAGCTCTAAACAATCAGGCTCCTTTTTATTTAAAAGATCTGATACTACCGTATCATCCTAACAGAGCACTACGCTCCCAAAATGCAGGTTTACTTGTAATACCTAGAATCTCCAAAAGTACAATGGGAGGCAGAGCCTTCAGTTATCAAGCTCCTCTCCTGTGGAATCAGCTGCCAATCTGGATTCGGGAGTCAGACTCGATCTCTGTTTTTAAGAATAGGGCTAAAACCTACCTTTTTGATATAGCCTACAATTAGGGAGGGATCATGTGTTTTTGAACCCTCCCTTAGTTATGCTGCCAATAGGTTTAGTCAGCCGGGGGACCTCCAGTAATGCACTGGGCCTCACTCCTTTCCTCACTCTCTATGAAATATTTTTTTTTTGCTGGTCATTAACATTTGTTTGTTCTCTCCCATAGATTGAGTCCCCATCGTGCTGTTTGCTCTCTACATGTCTGTTCTTTTCTTCTTCTCTGTCCCCTCACCCCCCAGCCAGTCGCAGCAGATGACTGCCCCTCCCTGAGCCTGGTTCTGCTGGAGGTTTCTTCCTGTTAAAAGGGAGTTTTTCCTCTCCACCGTCGCCAAGTGCTTGCTCACAGGGGATCGCCTGATTGCTGGGGTCTTTCTGCAACTGTGGGGGTCCTCCCTACAGTTGATAGTGCTATGAGATGACTGTTGTTGTGAAATGGCGCTATATAAATAAAGTTGAATTGAATTGAATTGAATAAGCCGCTGATGTACACGATGCCCAAGGTCTCGGAACCATGGTTGGCCCAGCAGCAACGGCACTTGACTGCAATTTTGGAGTTTACTACCAACATTCAACACATCGCAGGTAAGCTCAACGTCATGGCCGATTGTCTGTAGCGCGTGTTAGTCTCCCCAGTCTACATGGGAATAGATTTCTCTGCGATGGCCGTGGAGCAAGCTGGGGACACAAATATTTGCGCGCTCCATTTTTTTGCTCAAGTCTTGCACCACCCTACTGAAGAGCAGGGTGGTGCAAGAAGGGTGCCCTCCCTTTTTCTGCGACGTCTCCACTGGCCGCCCGGGCCCGGTGGTTCAGAGCTCTTGGTTCTTTTGCATCCGGGAGTGTGCGCTTCGGTGAAGCTAGTGGGGGCAAAATTCGTCTGGCCACGCTTGCGTAAGGACGTAAAAGAGTTGGCTGCAGCTTGTGTTGCGTGCTAGCAGGCCAAAGTGCACAAGCACACCAGAGCCCCCCTCGAGCCATTCCAAATCCCGGCCATGAGGTTTGACCACGTCCATGTGGATTTGGTGGGACCCCTCCTGCCATTGCAAGGTTTCACGCACCTTTTAACAATCGTGGACTGCACCACGCACTGGCCTGAAGTGGTCCCGCTGGCTTCTACCATGTCCGCAGAAGTGGCTCGTGCTTTTTTGTCGGCGTGGGTTGCACGGTCCGGATCCCCGTCGGACATCACTTCCTACAGGGGTCCACAATTCATTTTGGAACTCTGGTCCGTGATGGCCCAGAGCCTGGGGGTCAAAATTCACTGCACTACCACATACAACCCCCAGGCTAATGGGTTATGCAGGCGTTTTCATAGGTCGCTTAAAGCAGTGCTCAGATCTTCGCTCACAGATGAAAATTGGGTCAACCACCTGCCCTGGGTTCTTTTAGGGTTGTGCTCCACACCAAAGGAGGATTAGGCAGCCTCCCCGGATGAACTTGTTTTTTTTTTTTTTTTTTCTCAGCTGCTGCGGATCCCCAGAGGGTTTTTACTGGAAAACCCAGCACCCAAGGTTGAGCTACCCGCACAATTTTTGCATAGTACAGAGGCTTTTAACATACCAGGCCTGGCCCACCATTGTTTTCCCCGCACCTTTGTCCCAAAAAGCTTGCAGAATGCCAGTTTCGTTTTTGTCAGGCACGATGCGCACCGGACTCCACTGCGACCACCATACAACGGACCGTCCAGGGTGTTGGAACCTGGGGCAAAGCATTTTGTATCAGACTTGGGGGGATGTAGGGAGACCATCTGCATCAACAGGCTGAAACCCGCTTTTGTGTTGGCAGACGAGCAGGTGGTGTTGGCCCAAGCTCCCTGGCGCAGACACCCACCGTTGGTGACTCCGCAAGTTGGTGATCCCTCGGCAGGGACCTGCGCTTGTGAAGCTGATTTATTTTGTCCCCCTCCCCTTTTCCCTCCACAGACTGACGTGCCCTCCTGTACACCCCGCCAGCAGGGCGCTTCAACTGGATCAGCGACCCCCGCTACAGCCGCTATGGGAGCCAGCTCAAGCTCAAAGGATGGGGGGATTAGTGCCTTTCTAGGTGTTTGGGGAGGCGGGCTGTGTGGGGGCATGGTGTGGGACTTCTCCACCTAGAGAAGAAAGCAGCTGGGGAAGGGGGGAACAATGGACCAAAAGAGGAGGTGTCATCGGGGGGTATCAGACGGGATAGTAAGGACTATGCACCCCTCGGGGAGAGGAGTAAATGCCAGAGCCGCTCGAAGAAGAAGAGTGTGAGAGCGGCACCAGCGTTATGTCATGCTAATGTGCCACACAGACTTTGTTCTAAACACAATGTATGATGATCGGAAGTTCCGGGTCTCAATGCATAATTTTGAATATATAAAAGAGGAATGCACAGAGACCCGGGATCGTTTTGCTGTACCATATGTTGGAGAAAGAAAAAAGTTGTCATGGCCGCCAATTATGTGCACCTGCGCACACACCTGTCTGCTGTTTGGCTCTGCCTATATATTCTGTGAGACCCAGGGATCAGCGCAGAGTCGTCTGCTTCCTTCCTGAGGGAAACTGAACTCGCCAATCTCTCCACTGAGCTTCCAGCCTCATCTTCCAGCACTTCTACTCGCCAAGGGTCTCCAAACCACTCGGCAGCCAAGTAAGCCTGAACCTTTCCTCTCACCCAACCTTAACTCCTGTGCACAGGTGGTGTCCTCCCGGCGGCGGACTCCCTTGCCTTGTTCACCTGCCTGCTATCTCTCCAATGGGCGACTGGCATTGTCCTCTTGGCCTGGGCTGATGTGCCAACCTATGTGCTTCTCCAACTCAGCAGAAAGTAAGGACAGTTCTATCTGGCACTTCCCCTGTCAAAATAACTCCTATCTCTCTGCTCTGTTTTTAGGGTTGCCAGGTTGCACGGTGCTCTGCTCACCCCAAGCTGATTCAACAACGCGCTACACTCACTACAGACATTCACACATGCATCCACACACTCACACTATTATCAATAAAAGGTTAACTGTGCTTCCTGAGTTGTGTCTCCTTTCTGGGTCTGTACCATGTCAGTATGACTCCGCCAGAGTGACCCAGCAGACAGCACGCTTGCGCGCAAGGTTAACAACTTAGAAGCTCGGGTGGACCTGTTAGCCTACCAGCAGCAAACCATACTCACACAGCGAGCTCGAGTTACTGATCGGTTGGCTAGCCTAGCTAACCCACAGGCCTTCCCTCCAGCTCCCGCTAGCTCCCCTGCACTTGTTAGCTCTGTCAGTAGCCAGGTTACATTAGGCTCCCCGTTCCGCCTTACTCCCATACCCACTCCCACCCGTTTCAGTGGTAAATTAGGAGAAGCTAGGGGATTTTTACTGCAGTGCGATATCGTGTTTCAGCGGGTGCAGGGGGATTTTCCTTCAGACCATAGCCAAATAGGCTATGTGATTTATTTGTTGGAACGGCAAACTTTGGCATGGGCTTACACCGTTATGGCTAGGACTGACTACGCTTCTCTTACCTACACACAGTTTGTCAGGGAGTTTAAGGAGGTGTTCGACCACTCCGACCGTGACAGTGTGCTTACCTCCCGGTTGTTGAATTTAAAGCAGGGAGCGAGGGCTGTTGCCGATTACGCTGTAGGCTTCCGGGTCATAGCCACAGAGGTGGGGTGGGAGGATGCCTCATTATGTAGTATCTTCATCAGAAGCCTCTGTTCTAGCCTGCAGGATGAGCTAGCTCCCTTAGAAAAACCCTCCAACTTGACCGAGTTAATTTCACTAGCTATCAGTCTTGACAACAGACTGAGGGAACGGTCAGCTGAGCGTAAGACTTCTGGTCACTTGTGTAGTCAGTTTCGCCGTTCCCTGCAGCACCCCCTAGTGACGTTACCTCCAGCTGATTCCCTGGATGAGCCAGAACCCATGGTGACAGGTTGAACTAAGCTGTCTGCTGCTGAGAGACAGCGACGGTAGGAACTAGGCTTATGTGTTTACTGTGGGAGTGAGGAGCACGAGCTTGAGATATGTCATCCATCATCCAACCACAACACGGTAATTCTAACACTGGTCGACAGATTCTCCAAGGCTGCCCATTTCGTTCCTCTGCAGGGGCTGCCCACGGTCAAGGAGACAGCGGACCTCCTAGTCCAGCATGTGGTTCGTCTTCATAGCATCCCCTTGGACATTGTCTCGGACCGGGGTCCCCAGTTTGTGTCCCAAGTCTGGAGAGCATTTTGCAGCACCTTGGGGGCCATGGTGAGCCTATCTTCAGGCAATCATCCTCAGACCAACGGGCAGTGTGAATGAGCAAACCAAGAATTGGAGGCCACGCTGCGGTGTGTCGCCACCAAGAACCCCTCGTCTTGGAACTCCCACCTTCCCTGGATTGAGTATGCGAACAACACCACCATCTCATCAGCCATAGGCATGTCTCCTTTCCAAGCCTCGTTGGGATACAATCCCCCGCTGTTCCCGGAGGAGGAGGGGGACATCACAGTTCCTTTGGTTCATGCCCACCTGCAACGGTGTCGTCGGATCTGGAAGGCTACCCGGGAGGCTCTGCAACGCACAGCCGAGCGCAACACGGCAGTGACCAAACGTCACAGGGCTCCAGCTCCCGCCCACCAGGTGGGCCAACAGGTATGGCTGTCTACAAAACACACTGATTTAAAGGGTGAGAGGAGGAAGATGTCTCAAAGGTTCATCGGACCCTTTCCCATCACACAAATAATTAACCCAGTATGTGTGCGGCTAAATCTCCCCCCCCCCCCCCTCAGCATCTGTCCTTCTTTTCACGTCTCCCAGGTCAAGCCTGTCTGCTCCAGCCCCTTGTGTCCTCCACCCAGGGACCCACCACCACCGATGATGATCGACGGCGACCCGGCTTGGAAGGTCAACGCCATTCTGGACGTCTGACGCCGAGGTCGCGGTCTACAGTACCTGGTGGATTGGGAGGGCTATGGGCCAGAGTGGAGATCCTGGGTTTGCCCCTCCTTCGTGCTGGACAAGCAACTCATCAGGGACTTCCACCGGGCGCACCCAGGTAGGATGGATCAACCGCCGAGAGGCGTGTCGTTGGGGAAGGGGGGGGGGGTACTGTCATGGCTGCCAATTAGGCGCATCTGCGCACACACCTGTCTGCTGTTTGGCTCTGCCTATATATTCTGTGAGACCCAGGGATCAGCGCAGAGTCATCTGCTTCCTTCCTGAGGGAAACTGAACTCGCCAATCTCTACACTGAGCTTCCAGCCTCATTCTCCAGCGCTTCTACTCGCCAAGGGTCTCCAAACCACTCAGCAGCCAAGTAAGCCTGAACCTTTCCTCTCACCCAACCTTAACTCCTGTGCACAGGCGGTGTCATCCCGGCGGCGGACTCCCTTGCCTCGTTCACCTTCATGCTACCTCTCCAACGAGCGACTGGCATTGTCCTCCTGGCCTGGGCCGATGTGCCAACCTATGTGCTTCTCCAACTCAGCAGAAGGTAAGGAGAGTTCTGTCTGGCACTTCCCCTGTCAAGATAACTCCTAACTATCTCTTTGCTCTGTTCCTAGGGTTGCCAGGTTGCACGGTGCTCTGCTCACCCCAAGCTGATTCAACAACGCACTACACTCACTACAGACATTCACACACGCATCCACACACTCACACTATTATCAATAAAAGGTTAACTGTGCTTCCTGAGTTGTGTCTGCTTTCTGGGTCTGTGCCATGTCAAAGGTTTCTATGTCATCTAGCTTGTTGCCTCACCTGCTTCCTTTCTCCACAAGGTAGCTTTTTTTTCTGTAATTAATCCACTAATTCACTGTCTGTCTCTATCTTTATTTTTTTGTATGGAGCTGGAGGAATTTGAGAAATACACACTTGGACAAAAATGTTGGTACCCCTCTGTTAATGAAAGAAAAACCACAATGGTCACAGAAATAACTTGAATCTGACAAAAGTGGTAATAAATAAAAATTCTATGAAAATTAACCAGTGAAAATCAGACAATGCTTTTGAATTGTGGTTCAACAGAATTATTTTAAAAAACAAACTCATGAAACCGGCCTGGACAAAAACGATGGTACCCTTAAATTAATATTTTGTTGCACAACCTTTTGAGGTAATCACTGTAATCAAATGATTTCTGTAACTGTCAATGAGACTTCTGCACCTCTCAGCAGGTATTTTGGCCCACTCCTCATGAGCAAACTGCTCCAGTTGTCTCAGGTTTGAAGGGTGCCTTCTCCAGACGGCATGTTTCAGCTCCTTCCACAGATGTTCAATAGGATTTAGATCAGGGCTCATAGAAGGCCACTTTAGAATAGTCCAATGTTTTGCTCTTAGCCATTCTTGGGTGTTTTTAGCTGTGTGTTTTGGGTAATTATCCTGTTGCAAGACCCATCACCTGCAACTGAGACCAAGCTGTCTGACACTGGGCAGCACATTTCTCTGTAGAATACCTTGATAGTCTTGAGATTTCATTGTACCCTGCACAGATTCAAGACACCCTGTTCCAGATGCAGTAAAGCAGCCCCAGAACATAACAGAACCTCCTCCATGTTTCACAGTAGGGACAGTGTTCTTTTCTTGGTATGCTTCATTTTTGCATCTGTGAACATAGAGCTGATGTGCCTTGCCAAAAAGTTCCAGTTTTGTCTCAACTGTCCATAGGACATTCTCCCAGAAGCTTTGTGGCTTGTCAACATGCAGTTTGGCAAATTCCTGTCTGGCTTTTTTATGATTTGTTTTCAACAGTGGTGTCCTCCTTGGTCGTCTCCCATGAAGTCCACTTTGGCTCAAACAACGACGGATGGTGCGATCTGACACTGATGTACCTTGACCTTGGAGTTCACCTTGTATGTGTTTAGAGGTTGTTCTGGGCTCTTTTGTTACCATTCGTATTATCCGTCTCCTCCTGCGGCCACGTCCAGGGAGGTTGGCTACAGTCCTGTGGATCTTAAATTTCTGAATAATATGTGCAACTGTAGTCACAGGAAAATCAAGCTGCTTGGAGATGTTCTTATAGACTTTACCTTTAACATGCTTGTCTATAATTTTCTTTCTAATCTCCTGAGACAACTCTCTCCTTTGCTTCCTCTGGTCCATGTTTAGTGTGGTACACACCATGTCACCAAACAGCACAGTGACTACTTGTCACCCTTTAAATAGGCCGACTGACTGATTACAAGTTTGTAGACACCTGTGATGTTAATTAGAGGACACATCTTGGTTGAACATGTCCCTATGGTCACATTATTTTCAATCTTTTCTAGGGGTACCATCATTTTTGTCCAGGCCTGTTTCATGAGCTTGTTTTTTAAAGTAATTCTGTTGAACCACAATTCAAAAGCATTGTCTGATTTTCATTGGTTAATTTTCATAGAATTTTTATTTATTACCACTTTGTCAGATTCAAGTTATTTCTGTGACCATTGTGGGCTTTTCTTTCATTAACAGAGGGGTACCAACAATTTTTTCCACGGCTGTATATTAAAGAGTTTTATTACCGCTGCTTTGACATGGAGCAGGCGAGTGTTTCTCCCATTCCGTCTTCCCAGTCTAAGCAACCCAGAACCACAGATTCACCAAAAATAACTCCCGGGAAATCACAGGATGGTTAAGAGGTTAGTGACATTCTCTTCTCTATTGAAAATAAACTTACCTGCATGGATGGTAGACTTGCGTTTGTCGAGTTGCTCCATAAAGAATTCCAGAGCGTATGAGAAAGTTTGGAATTCAGCCAGCCACAGCTCGTCTTTCTCTCTTAGAAGAAAATAACAGCTTGAAAAAGTCAGTAAACACACAAACCACACAACTTGACATCGTAAAAGAAAACCGGAAAGTGAAGGAAACAATTCTCGACTTGCAATCACACAGCATGAGAGATAACCTAGTTTCCTCCAGAACTGCCAAAAAAAAGACAATGAAAATCCCGAGCAGCTGATCTGTGAATTCATGTCTACCCAGCTGAATATGCCTGCCGATGTTATGAAATCAATTACTTTTCACCGAGTCCACCGCATTGGACAGGAAAATCCCCAAAACAAACGTCCTAGACCCATTATTCCCAAATTTGAACATTCCAAGCAAAAAATTCTGGTACAGAGGCTGGGCAGGCAGCTTAAAGGCACAAATTATGGTCTAAATGATCAATTTCAACACAAAATTAGGGAAAGAAGGAGGAAGCTTTTTCCAATTAGGAAACAAAAAATCACAGAAATTAAATGAGCTTTTATCTCTGTGGATAGATTGTTTATAGATGACAAGCTGTTTATGGATGAAACCAACCTCCCAGGCTATTCTGGAGTCTAGGTTGTTTCCTTAGCTACATGTGAAAAGAGAATGTGATTTTGTGCTGGTCTGTTATCCGATCTCTGTTTAAATCATTATCGTTTGCCTAATGTTTTTTTTTCTTTTTTGTTGTGGTTGTTTGTTTGTTTGTCTGTTGTAGCTAATCTTGTTGATGTTGTTAGGTTGTTGACCAATTATTAACCTTCATGTGTGTTCTCTCTCACACATTTGGCCTATAGGAAATAACTTTAAGTACATGCACCCCACTCATTCTTGCAAATGCAAGCAAATGCAACAGAGACATCAAGGGCGCGCACCCATGCACATACATATTGGTATATATTATGTGCACAACATACATAGGCCTATTCACACATGTATACACAGCCATACAATATGTGCAGGACATACATGCACACACACACACACACAAATGCACACACATTCACTATGGACACACAAACACATAGGCACACTTAGCTCGACTTTAGCACAGAACCATTTAGTGAAAACATGTCCACATTAAAGTTTATCATGTGGATCATACGTGGAATCGGTGCCAGGGAGAAGAGGCTAAAAGTTTTTATCGACTGAAGGATCTACAGGAAGACTTTGTCTTATTACAGGAAACACATGTTTCTAAGTCGTCTGTAGATGCTCTCACTTGCCCTGAATTTCCCCACATGTACTCAGCCGGCTTTAATTCCAAACAAAGGGGGGGGGGGTAGCTATATTGGTAAACAGAAGAATATGTTTTGTTGTGAATAATACCATAGCTGATCCAGAAGGTAGATTTATAATATTAAAAATCTTAGTTCAAAATCTGGAGCTTCATATTGCAAGCATTTATGGCCCAAATGTTGACGACCCATCCTATTTTCACACTTTCTGTCTGAGCACTTGGACACTACACTCATAATAGGAGGAGACTTCAACCTGGTATTACACCCTGCAACCAATAGGTTCAGTATATTGGGAATTATCAGAAATGGCAGGCTACTGACACTCTCAAACAATACATGAATGATTTTGGTCTTTGCAATAAATGGCATTCTCTTCACCCAACTCGTCGGGAATATACCTTCTTTTCACCAGTGCATAGTTCATATTCAAGTTTAGACTTTTTTTAGCGAGTAACTCCATTGTGAGGGATATCACAGACACTGAAATTTGCTCAAACCAAGCTATCAGCGATCACCATGCAGTATCTCTTACACTGGTAAATAAAAATGCCACAAGGAAAACTAGGAACTGGAAATTTAATTCATCACTACTTAAAGACAAAGATTTTATTAATTATTTTAATAAAGAGTGGGAATCATGTGCCAGGAATATCCCCGTGTGTTCTATGGGAAGCAGCAAAAGCTGTCATGAGACCTGAAATAATCTCTTCCTGTTCATATGAGAATAAAAAAGAAAAAGCACTGGTACTGGAGTTAGAACAGAAAAGTGAATCACTGGAGATGACCTGTGCCATTTCTTCACAGGAACAGGCACTTAAAATCTGAGAAAATTAAAGCTGGAACTAAAAGAAATTACAAACAAAAGGTTAGAGTTTTTAATACAAAGACTTCTTGAGAAATTTGAACACCGTAATAAATCGGGGTGATATCATTCGAATCAGCTTAGATTGAAAAGAGAAAAACAACTATCCACTCTATTAAGGATACAACTGGAAATTTTTCCTATGAGCCTGAAGAAATAAATAACTCATTCAGAAAGTTTTATGAAAACCTCTGCTCATCTCAGATAAATCTGTCTGACTCAGAGATAACTGAATTTCTGGACAATGTTAATTTACCACCATTAAATAATAGACAGATTACAGCTCTGGAAGCACCTCTCCTGATGTCCGAACTCAAGATACACTTAAGCACATTCCAAACAACAAAACTCCGGGGCCAGATGGTTTTCCAGTAGAATTCTATAAAGAATTTGGGCCTGTGATGGCACCTACCTTCTTTTAAAAGGTGAACCAAATTAAAGAAGATAATGTAATCCCTCCAAATATGAACTTGGCTAGTATTATCCTGCTCCTTAAATCCAAAAAAGAACCTACACTTCCATCCAGATACCGTCCCATCTCACTTATGAATGTTGATCTTAAAATAATTTGCAAAGCTCTCGCCAAAAGACTGGAAAGGATAATTCCATTTATTATGCATCCAGCTCAAACAGGTTTCATCAAGGGTAGGCAGTCGGCTAGTAATACACGTAGGCTATTTAATTAAATAGACTACTGTAAGATTAATAACTTAGAAACAACAATTTTATCTGTGGATGCAGAGAAAGCCTTCAACCATGTTAATTGGAAATTTCTTTTTATGGCGTTAAACAAGTTTGGTTTTGGTTCATCTTTTATTAACTGGATTAAAACACTATATAGCTGTCCAGATGCGTCTGTCAGAACAAATTATCAAACTTCTCGAAGCTTTTATCTCCAGAGAGGCACCAGGCAAGGTTGTCCACTCTCTCCCTTACTTTTTACCATCTTTATCGAACAATTAGCAGCAGCCATATGACAAAATATTGAAATTAGAAGTATCAAAAGTGGAAAAAAAGAACACAAAAAAAGTCCTTATGTTGATGATGTATTGATTTTCCTTGAAAACTGACAAAGATTTCTTCTTCAGAAAGTGGCACTCATTGATAAACTTGCATCATTATCAGACTACTCTATTAAGTTGGGTAAATCAACAGTCTTATCTATAAATTGTAATTTTTCAAATATATCCACTATTTCAATACAATCAGGTGATATTAAATATTTAGAAATAGATATTTCCCCCAGGCTCTCAGAGTTACTGTGACTAAGTCACATTCTCCTTCTAAAAACAATACAAGACGACCTTGTGCGATGGAGGACATTATCTATATCACTAATGGGAAGAGTTGCAACTGTTAAAATGATGGCCCTTCATAAAATCAACTATTTATTTTCAATGATTCCTACCCAACCATCTATGGCCTGGTTTAAGCCTCTAGTCTCAAATATAAGCAAATTTTATGGAAGGAGAAACCATCATGGATCAGCTTAAAAACTCTTCAAAAAGAAAAAGAGTGCAGAGGTTTAGTTTTACTAATTGTTTTTAATTACTTCTTAGCCAATAGATTACAGTTTGTTTCTAAATGGACAAACTCAACCCCCCAAGGAAACCCATGGTTAGATGCTGAACAGGCTCTATGTGCGTCACTAAAAATCTCTGATTTATCTTTCATGAGTCCCTGTATAAAACGCCATGACTGTTTAAAAAGCTTTAACATTAGCTCCTCTCTGACAGCCTTGTGGAAATTTTTAAAAACAACGTTGTCTTGACTTGTCTCTTGCAAACTCACATCCATTTGGAATAATCCTGATATCCTGCAACAAAAGAGGAAGTTAAATTTTCCTCTATGGTATGAGAAAGGAACAAAAAACTTAGAACATCTTATTTGAGGTGGAAATTTTATCCAATCTCAGGAACTAGTGTCACAGTATAACATTGGTGATAAAAAGTTTCTTGAATATTAACATCTTAAATCCATAAAAAATAGCAACATTCAATCTCAATCAGACAGATTTAGCGGTACCAGCTAAGGTGACAGAGTTTCTAAATTTCCATTCCCCGAAATTGATATTGAAAACACAAGGATTATTATCAAAACTGGATGAGTCAGTATCTCTTCCAAAATAAAAATGGAAGACAGATCTATCAATCAATAAAGATGAAAGCTTCTGGACGCAAATATGTTTAAACACTTTTAAGATGACTAAAAACTATATTTTACAACTCACACAGTATAAAGTTCTACTCAGAACTTTTTACGCAGGACAAAGGATGTTCAAAATTGGCCTGAGTCACACAAATATCTGCTCTCACTGCACCAGCAATGTCTCGGATAGCTATATGCATGCTATATGGTCCTGTGTACCGGTCCAAAAGTTCTGGCAGAAGACATGTGAGGACTTGTCAGCATGACTTGGGTATCGTATCCCATCCTCACCCACACTTTGCATATTAGGTGATTTAAGTGAAATATAGAGGCAAGGGTGTCACACATGGTTCTCCCTGCCTTATGCATTGCAAAGAAAACTATTCTCATCAATTTGAAATCAAGAAATAATTTGTGTACAACTTACTATACAAACTTATCAGATTATATTAGTCTGGAGAGAATGTCTATCATGAACGCCCCTCTGGGGCGGAAAACAAACTCACACGCTTAAACTGCAGTGAGGACATTTATTAACAGAAAAACACAACAGTACACAATGATAGTGAAGACATACAAAAATGCAACAATGAGGCTTGTGTTCCTAAGCCGGTATCGCTCAGCAAACGCAGGAAGACTAAAAATGGCGTCCCAGAGCTGGCATCGCTCTGTGAACGCTAGAGTTGCAGGTAGTACAAAAGTAAACAATAAAGCAGTCCAAGGAAAAAGCTCAATAGACTTACATAAGGATGGTTCTTCAAAGAAGGGGAGAAGAGTCCAACCAAACTTGCAGAGGCTGCTGTCCTGAATGAGTGCACAGCAGCCAAATAAATAATAAGAACACAAACGAGCAGCAGGTGCAGGTGGCAGGGTGACCTAATCACCAACTGATTGCAGCTGAGAGGACCAGAGGCCCAGCAAACAGCTGGAGGGTGTGCCTGGGTATTGAGAGCAGCGCTCTGCCATGAAACAGAATAACACACAATATGTACAGAAAAAAAACAAAAACAGACTACCAGATAAATAATACATGAAATAAGGTAAGGTTTTGAGCTCATAGGAAATCTGAGTTCAGAACATGACAATGTCTGCCTCCTCAAATAACCAATTGGCTGAATTTAATTATCTCCGGTCCCCACTTATTAATTCTATAACCTAAGGGGTGGCGGGCGGTGGCTCACTCTCCTTGGCGCCTCTGGCAGCTGTCTGCGCCCTTACCATGAGGGGTTTCTGTGACCCCCTGGGGCCAGTGTCTGTGGAGCCAGTTCCAGGGGGGCTGGGCTTTGGCCCAGGCCACCTTGCCTTGCCTTCTGTGTGGGGCTGGGTCTGGCCCTGGGAACGTGGTACTGGGGGGGTGGGGGGCGTTCTCCTTTTGGGTTGGGTGTGCGCCGGTGGTTCAGGCTGGCCCTGGCGCATTCTTGCACGGTGGGGTCATGCCCTCCACAGGACCCTGGCGGTGCTCTGAGGACTGGCACTTGCATCCCGGGGGGGGGGGGGTGTCACCCCCTGCCATCCTCCGGGTTCCGCAGGTGTAGGAGCATGTGTGATGGTGAGTGTGTGTTTGTGTGTGTGTGTGTGTGTGGGGGGGGGTACCTGTGGGTGGATGCGTGGGAAGGAGAGATGTGTGTGTTTGTGGGTGTGGGGACATCTTTGGGTGGTAGGGGTGGGGTAGACCTTCTGGTGGCCTGGAGGTTGGCGGTTCGGGGCCTTCTTTTACCGCCTGCCCTGTCATTGTGTCACTGGGTGGGGCGCTTTGTCGTATTACCTCCGGTGTCCTTGGTTCCGGGTGTGTGGGTGCTCGGGGGTGGTTGGGGGGGGGGGGGCTCAGGTTGGTGGCCATGTTGCCGTCGGTTTGCTCCAGGATGGCTGAGGCTACGGAGCAGCCTGCCACTGTCGGCGTGTGTCCGGTATGGGTGGTTGGTAGGCTTGCGGTGGACGCTCTGGGGTGTCACTTGGCATGAGGGGCGCCCTATGAGTCCGGCACATTGTTCATTATTGTGATTATTGTTGTTGTGTATGTTTGTGAGTGCAAGATGTGTGGGAGTGGGTGTGGGTGTGGCTGCTCCAGTATGCTTGTGGTGCTGGGAGTGCTGGGGCGTGATGCTGGCGGGTCCTGGGCTGCTTGGCCTGGCTGTGCTGTCCCTGGGTTGTGATCTGTGTGCAGTTGGTGGCCTCCTGAACCAGCTTGTGAACTGGCTTCTGGGGAGGGATGGCTCCCCATTTGGACTACCTCTCTCCCAGTCTTACCCCCCCCCCCCCCGATTCTGTGTGGAACATACATCTTCTTGGATACATTTAGTGTTTTGGGGTGGGGGTGTGCAGCACTGTGTCAGTGAAGGGGGTTCTCTATCTGCTGTGCAATGGGGCCAACCTCACCTCAATTTTAATTGCATTTTAGACACTGAGGGATTGAGGAGATGGGCGCCCCACTGCCTATCACAGTGGCTAGTGGTGCTCCAACCACCATCCCCTCAATTTTACCTGCACTCTGGTAGTTCACACGTCTGCACACAGTCACATAACAGAACTGACACACCCATCATAATTTGTGTATCGGGGAGGGGGGTCTTCCCCCACCCCTTTTGCCCTCCTTCTGCCAGGGGCCTGGAGCCCGTCATGTTGTCAAAATCCCCAGGTGCTGCCGAATGAATAGATCCGAACAAGGGAGTGAGAGAGTGATTGAAAAAGAGAGCAAGCATGAGTGAGGGAGTGATGAGTGGAGATGGTGATGGTGGGGCAGCTTTGTGTGGCACTTTGCACGTTAGGTGCCATCTTGGAGCGCCTGCGGTGGTCTGCTGATGAGTCGCTCGGGTGGCCGTTGGGGGTGATGGTCTGCTTCTGTTGCCGTGGCCACCCTGGGGTGGGTCGGTGGGGGTGTGGCTGATGGCCTGTGCCGGTGGTCTCCCCAGCTTGTGCCAGGTGCTGGTGCACATTCATGCTCACTGCATCTGCATTGCTGTCGCCCTAAATAATAAGGGTGAATGAGTGTGGGAGAGTGTGTGGGGAGAGCACGAATGGATGTTAGTCAGTCAGAGAGCAAGTGAGAGTGTTCGTATGGGTGAGTGCGGCTTCCTCTGAGGGTGAGTGGGAGTGGGAGTGAGATTGAGCGGCTACAGGAGTGGGAGAAAGTGGGTGGGTCTGGGACTGCGAGTGTGGGATTGTGTTGGGGAGAGGGCAAGCAAGGGTGACTGAGTGCGTGTGGGTGCGTATGACAGCCTGAGAGTGTGAATGCATGGGAATGGGTGTGTGTGCTGGTCAGGAGGTGCTGGATTGAAGGGGTAGTGCCTCTTGGCTGTATGGGCTCCTCTGGACGAGGGGCGGCTGCCTTCTTTGGGCATGGGGGTCCCTGGAGTGTGTGGTAGTGGTGCTGGGGTAGGGGTGGGTCCGCTGTAGAAGGTGCCTTGTGGGCTCGCACTGGGGGCGCGGACTGATCTCTGGAGTGGTTCTGGCCTCCCGGCACCTGGGGGCTGGCGATGGCCCCACTGGGGGGGGCAGGGGGTTGGCTGGTCCGGGGGCGTGGCCCCACCGCACCGGCCACCTGGAGGCCCAGCCTCCCTCAGCCGTCCCTCCTGGGGCAGATGCCTGGTTCTCCTGGGGCTTGTTGGCCTTGGACATTTGTGGTCTGTGGGGGTTAGTAATGTTGACCTGCTTGCTCGGGGTTTCTGGGAGGGGGAGTGTTGCTGTGACCGGCCACCTTGTTCGTATGTTTCCTGACAAACCACTCACACGCACACACTTATTTTGTGCGGGCGCTCATGCACATGCACACAGATGCACACACACATGTCTCTCCTTTAACATGTGCGGATACCAGACTCATTTTGAGACCTCTTCAGTGGAAGAAGCAGCCTGTCTTTTTTTTGTTTTAGTTATTGGTTTGCTTGTTTTCTTTTTCTATTCCTCTCCCTTTTCTTTGCCCCTCTCCATACTTTCTCTCCCCCATTCCCCTCCTGTCAGTTCTTTCATGGGTAAAATAAAGTATCTCACAAAAGTGAGTACACCCCTCACATTTTTGAAAATATTTTGTTATATCTTTTCATGGGACAACACTGAAGGTATGAAACTTTGATACATTGTAAAGTAGTCAGTGTACAGCTTGTATAACAGTGTAAATCTGCTGTCTACTCAAAATAACACACAGCCATTAATGTCTAAACTGCTGACAACAAAAGTGAGTACACCTGTCAGTAAAATGACATGATTGCTCTGTCTTTCTCACACTTATCTGCTTGTTTCACATGCTACGCTGCAGAGTTTAGTTTACACCCTATAATTCATTTGCTGAAACCAGTCAGAATCAGTTCTGCACGCAGCCGAACTGACACATAAGATGAAATGTACTGATACAATGAGGGGAAAACCCCTCCCTCTTGCACGGGGGAGTGGTTAAGCTTTATAAAAACTATAGGGCTCACTTTTTGGGTAGCACTGTCTTGGGGAATTGCCTAAAGAGTTGTGTTCCAGCGTTGCTTGTATCCATATCTCACTTTCAGTAAAATAAGTGAAAGTATACTTCATCTCTCAGTCTGGTTATTTGGCCTTCGTATAAAAGAACTGGGGGTTTATGGCATTTTAGACGTAACACACCCCTAAGACAAAATGTCCAAATTGCGCCCAAAGTGTCAAATTTTGTGTGGCCACCATTATTTTCCAGCACTGCCTTAACTCTCTTGGGCTTGGAGTTCACTGGAGCTTCACAGGTTGCAACTGGAATCCTCTTCCACCCCTCCATGAAGATATCACAGAGCTGGTGGATGTTAGAGACCTTCTGCTCCTCCACCTTCCATTTGAGGATGCCCCACAGATGTTCAACAGTGTTTAGATCTGCAGACATGCTTAGCCAGTCCATCACCTTTACCCTTAGTTTCTTTAGCAAGGCAGTGGTCATCTTGGAGGTGTGTTTAGGGTGGATATCATGTTGGAATACGGCCCCGCAGTCGAGTTTCCGAAGGGAGGATCATGCTCTGCTTCAGTATGTCACAGTACATGTTGACATTCATGGTTCCCTCAATGAACTGTAGCTCCCCAGTGCCAGCAGCACTCATGCAGCAGCAAATCATGACACTCCCACCACCATGCTTGACTGTAGGCAAGACATACTTGTCTTTGTACTCTTCACCTGGTTGCCGCAACACATGCGTGACACCATCTGAACCAAATAAGTTTATGTTGGTCTCATCAGACCACAGGACATGGTTCCAGTAATCCATGTCCTGTTTGCAGGCTTTCTTGTGCACCGTCTTTAAAAGGGGCTTCCTTCTGGGACGACAGCCATGCAGACCAGTTTGATGCAGTGTGCGGCATATGATCTGAGCACTGACAGGGTGACCCCCCACCCCTTTGACCTCTGGAGCAATGCTGGCAGCACTCATATGTCTATTTTCAAAACACAACCTCTGGATATGACGCTGAGCACGTGATCTCAATTTCTTTGGTCGATTATGGCGAGGCCTGTTATGAGTGGAATCTGTCCTGTTAAACCGCTGTATGCTCTTGGCCACTGTGCTGCAGTTCAGTTTCAGGGTGTTGGCAATCTTCTTATAGCCTAGGCCATCTTTATGTAGAGCAACAATTTTTGTTTTAGATCCTCAGAGAGTTCTTTGCCATGAAGTGCCATGTTGAACTTCCAGTGACCAGTATGAAAGAGTGAGAGCGTTAACACCAAATTTAACACACCTGCTCCCCATTCACACCTGAGACCTTGTAACACTAATGAGTCACATGACACCGGGGAGGGAAAATGGCTAACTGGTCACAATTTGGACATTTACCCTTAGGGGTGTATTCACTTTTGTTGACAGCGGTTTAGACATTAATGGCTGTGTGCTGAGTTATTTTGATGGGGCAGCAAATTTACACTATTATACAAATTGTATATTGACTACTTTACATTGTGTCAAAGTGTCATATCTTCAGTGTTGTCCCATGAAAAGATAAAATATTTACAAAATTGTGAGGGGCGTACTCACTTTTGTGAGATACTGTAATTTAAATAAACTACTAAAAGTTATTACAGGAGAAGTTCACAACAATATACAGTACATTTATATGTATGTAAGCAGAAAAAGATGGATAGATGGATGGATATATGTACTGTACAAAGCTCCTTTTGGGAAAGTTAATCTGTTTGGCACAATAAGGGCAGCAGATTTCTGTTATGCTTACCTAGCTGCCTGACAGGACAAGGGGGATAAATAAATCCATCCATCCATCCATCCATCCATCCATCCATCCATCTTCTTGTGCTTAATCCTTTTCGGGTCACCGGTGGGCTGGAGCCTATCCTAGCATCTTTGGACGAGAGGCAGGGTACACTCTGGACAGATCGCCAGTCCATCGCAGGGCCAACACAGAGAGACAGACAACCATTCACTCTCACAGTCATACCTAAGGACAATTTAGAATCCCCAGTTTTGATGCCAGTTAACCTAACTTGCATGTTTTTGGCATGTGGGAGGAAACCGGAGAAATCCTGTAGTAAACCCACGCAGACACGGGGAGAACATGCAAACTCCACACAGATCACTGTTGGTCGGGGGCTGGGATCGAACCCAGGATCCTCCAACCAAGGGTGAGTTGCTGTGCTGACGAAGTGCTAACCACTCTGCCACCGCGCTGCCCTAAATAAATAAATCTAATAAATAAATAATCAATCAATCAATCAATCAATTAATTAAAATATCTAAAGCCATTTCTGTGAATTCTGTCAATTATTTTCGCCAATAACTTATGGTAAGAACATGTTATTACTGCATAAATACCCTTGTTTCTGACTAGTTTTTAAATGGGTGAAATCAAGCATAATGAATTTCACCAAATATACTCAAGTAAAGCTTTTTTATAAATGGATTCTAGTAAAAGTACACATTTTTCCTCACACAACTGCCACCTCAGTCAAGATTTTTTTCTTCATTTGTTGTTTTTTTTTTTTATTAGAGATTTCTGACTCCTTGGTTAAACACAGGAACTCATAGTTTAAAACAGAAGACTGGTCAATTTGAAAGAAAATGGTGCTCCACTAAATTAGTGACATGTTTTTGACAAGCAGGACCCAAAGGAACAAACCCACAACATATCAGCAGGTAAGATGCAAGGCGAATAGTTATTTACAATAATGGGGATACTTGTGCTGGGACTGGAGACCTGTGAAGGAGGGGAGAGAAAAAGAGACGTTAATATCACCGTCAATGCTGGCAATGTAATTATGTTGAGGATGTAACAGGGATGTCATAATTGGCCCTTTCAGGGCCGAAATTAAGACCCCACTCGCCAGCTGTGAGTTTGCGTATTATATAATAAAGAAGAGAAATAAACCACAAAGGGCAACTTAAAGATTACAAAGACACAACGGAAAAACCACAAAGGTAAACTTACAGAAAAAGGCAATCTATGAAAACCACAAAGTGTAACTTACTATTAGTCCGGCAAGGCTGAGTACTGATCAGAAAATAAAACAGGAATCAGATGGGGGGATTCCTGTCAGCACAAGGTGAGATCGCAGTGAGACAGGGAAAAACCAAATGTGGATCAGGTTTGGATGCATGAGTGAAAAAGTAATTAAAGACCACTAAACAGCTGTGACAACCCACAAAAAGATTTGACAGGAGGAAATCACATAACGGCGCTGTCAAAATAAAAGCACAAACCATAATGGAAGGAAATCAAGAACAAATACATATACAGAAAATAAGTAGCAACCAAAAGACTCTAGCATGGGTCTGACCCACGCTCAGCATCATGAAAAGGGAAAGGTGGTAATAATTATGTGTTTGTTTGCAAGTGAAGAACCAGGGTGAAAGGGAGCTGAGGCTGCAGGCAGGGTGGTGGCGGCTCTGGAGTGAGACGTGAGCAGGGGTTCCCAGGACTGGGGGGGAAACTCCGAAAGGGGAAAGAGCAGGGTGAAGGTTAGTTGGATATTGTGCTTGACTTACAGGCTGAAGCTAAGCCAGGTGGGGGTGAGCATCCAGTCTCCACGGGGGCACTGAGATCAGGGAGGCTCGCAGGTTGAAGTCCAGGGGCAAGGCTGAGAAGAAGGGGCAGAGAGGTCCAAAAAAACAACAAGCAGGTGCATAAATGGGCTTATGTGGTTCCAATGATTCTGAAGGTCAGGGCTGGGGCTGAGTTGTGAGTGACTGGAGCACGCACATAGAGAGGCGAGTAGACAGTTTCCAACAACAGTCGGTGATCTCGTGGCAGCTAAGGTTTTGGCGTAGAGACAATTCCACAGGGGAATAATGCCAGTTCACCCTTTAAGTAGGGTGGAGCCCAGCGGCTGTGCAGCTGAAGCAAGTAGGAGATTAGTGATGATGTGTGTGTGTGCTCGCTCACCGCAGGCCACGACAATTCGATCAAATCTATCTAGCTTGGAGAAATCAGCTTCTAATTAAAAAAAAATCTCTTAGGAAAGCCAGAACAACTTATCATTCTGCATTTATAGAAGAGAACAAGAATAATCCCAGGTTTCTTTTCAGCACTGTAGCCAGGCTGACAAAGAGTCAAGACTCTGTTAAGTCCAGCATTCTAGCTATTGTATTCTGACAAATATAACTGTTCCATCTGCATAACAATGAAAATGTATGCAGTGCTTTCTAATAATATTGCCTAGTGGAAGCATATTGTCATGATGCGGTGCACAGGCGGAGGCCATGCCCGATTGTCAGATTAGTTTTTTTCTTTTCTGTTTAGTTTTCTGCACACCTTGTTTGCTGTATTTGGTTCCTGTTTTTGGTTAGTTCATTATTAGTTTCTGTATTCCTTTTTTGGTTTATTGTTTTGATCATTGCTGGTGCTGTGACAGCTCGCTCGTCACTTCCGGCTGTCAGATTCTGTTCGCGGGCTGTCACAGCTGCCAGTAATGATCGCCACCCCGCAGGTGTTGCCAATCCAGGGATTTTCTATTTAAGCCATGGGCACCACATCCCTGGCGCAGCTGCGAAAATCTCTCCAGTCGGGAAATCCCTGTATGTCTTGCCAAGTTAAGTTATCATTTATCTGTCTTTTCTCTCGTCTCTGTTTGTCCTGGCATTTATCGCTCCAGCTTCAGAGTTGTGTTTTTCGTTGGTGTGTGTTTTGTATTTTGTGTTTCCTTTAGTTAATTAATTTGCAAACCCACAGTATGTGTTTGGCGTCACCCTTAGCAGCAACAACTGCAATCAAGTGTTTGCGATAACTGGCAATGAGTCCTTTATAGCACTATGGAGGAATTTTGGCCCACTCATCTTTGCAGAATTGTTGTAATTCAGCCACATTGGAGGGTTTTTGAGCATGAACCGCCTTTTTAAGGTCATGCCACAGCATTTCAATCATATTCAGGTCAGCACTTTGATTAGGCCACTCCAAAGTCTTCATTTTGTTTTTCTTAAGCCATTCAGAGGTGGACTTGCTGGTGTGTTTTGGATCATTGTTCTGCTGCAGAACCCAAATGCACTTCGGCTTGAGGTCACAAACAGATGGCCAGACATTCTCCTTCAGGATTTTTTGGTAGACAGCAGAATTCATGGTTCCATTTACCACAGCAAGTCTTCCAGGTCCTGAAGCAGCAAAGCAACCCAAGACCATCACACTACCACCACCATATTTTACTGTTGGTATGATGTTCCTTTTCTGAAATGCTGTGTTACTTTTCAACCAGATGTAATTGGACACATACCTTCCACAAAGTTAAACTTTTGTCTCATCAGACGACAGAGTATTTCCCCAAAAGTCTTGGGGATCATCAAGGTATTTTCTGGCAAAACTGAGACAAGCCTTTATATTCTTTTTGCTCAGCAATGATTTTCATCTTGGAACTCTGCCATGAAGGCCATTTTTTCCCAGTCTCTTTCTTATGGTGGAGTCATGAACATTGACCTTTATTGAGACAAGTGAGGCCTGCAGTTCTTTGGATGTTGTTGTGTGGTCTTTTGTGACCTCTTGGATTAGACCTCGCTGCGCTCTTTGGGTAGTTTTGGTTGGCTGGCCATTCCTTGGAAGTTTCACCACCGTTTCCTGTTTTTGCCATTTGTGGATAATGGCTCTCACTGTGGTTCGCTGGTGTCCCAAAGCTTTAGAAATCACTAGAATATTGAACTCAGCTTTCCAAAGATGTGATAAACCACAGTTAATTTATGTTGTAACAGAAGGGCAATCACTTTTTCAGCAGAGACCAGGGGACCAGTCTGGGTGTGTTCAGCAGAGACCAGTTGACCAGTCTGAGTGTGTTCAGCAGAGACCAGGGGACCAGTCGAGTGTGTTCAGCAGAGACCAGAGAGAACCAGTCAGGTGTGTTCAGCAGAGACCAGGGGACCATTCTGGATGTGAATGGTGTCCACATCCACTGGTTCTGAGATGGAATCACCTTCTCCTTTCTTCTTTAAGACATTGATAGTTTACATGTTTAAAATTCCAATCCATAAAGTCTAATTTAACTGTGTTAACCTTTTTAAATAACCAGTTATTCACATATTTACACAGCTGTGAGCTCATGCATTCTTTACGTATTTATTTATGATGAGACATAATCTGGTATTTCCAAAAATTTTTTTTTTCCATTGTTAAATAAAAGGTTAACTCAGCTACCTTATCTGTATTCACTTCTTTATAGTCATTAATATACATTGCAGGTTTGGGTAGAATACAAGTTATATTTGTTCAGAACAGTCAGACATTGGCAGTGATGCAGAAACGCGCTGCCAGAAAAGGTTCTTGTACTTGTAGATCCTTTGACCAAACAGTACTTAGATGAGTAACTTTACTGCAGGATACTTTCTACTCAAGTGCATGTGAGGATACTTTTACTCAAGTTGGTCACAGTCTCACAATTTTAATTTCACTGATTGGAAAATTGATCAGAAATGTGCCTGTTTAAAATGACTATTTAACCTCACTAGAAATGACTGCATCTTTGATCATTTTAATAAATGTATCATCTTATGTAGCTGAAATGGGTGTTGATATTATTGTTCTTCTATGCCAGCTACAAAGATCAAGTAATTTTAACAAGACAGATTTCAGAAGTTACAAGTTTATGTTAAAAGTTTATATGTAAAATGTCACAAATTCATGTTTTTAAAAAATCATATAAAACAGTCACAAATTTGACCAAAAAAAGGGATACAGTTAAAAGAAAAATGTTTGAAATATAGAATTGCTAATTTTTTTAAGTAAGAAGTTGGAAATGTAGGTTACAAAAATCTAGTTTATGTGGAAAAACTCAGATTTATAGGATAAAAGTTGTATATTCAAAAAAGACAAATTATATGAAAAGACTCAGAAATATAGAAGAAAAAGTTTGCAAATTTAGAACCGTCATTACTACTCCAGTAACCTTTTTATTGATACTTTCATCTTCACCTTTTCTGGTGATGACTCTGATATCTGAACAATTCCAAAAACTGTAATATTACTGGAGAACAATTTCTGGCTTCTCTACCCACCTCTGGTTTTAAGCAAAGATATAGATAGAAAAATTAAAAAAAAACTAATAAGAAAATGTATTTTGCTGTCCTGTTAAATTTTCTTATAACAATTAAATAATTTCCCAGTTTGGGATCAATAAAGTACATATATCTATCTAAAACAGAGGGAAGAGTGCACGGTGGTGGTGATGACAGTGTGAGTCCTGGTCGCTCCTGGTTGATGTGAAACCTCCTGAACAGGATGAAGTGAAGGACCAGGGATCTTCTCTGCTGTCCTCTGGAAACACAAGTGATTTTAGGTCCCAGCATGGACTCGTTCATCTACTGTAACTTTAACATTTAAGACAGTGAATTTCACCTGTGATGGGTGGAATCATGAACTGGTTCTCATCAGTCTGGGACAAGTGCTCCACACTGTCTTCAGTTTCCACATTATTTTTTTTGTTGTTGTTGTTTTTTTTGTTACTTATTTGTACCCGTAGGTAGACTTGGTTTGCAGTCTGGTGACAAGCCACCGGCTACTGGTCGCTGCGTGCGCGAGCGCCCTAAACCTACATGTTTTTGGTGTGCGGGAGGAAACCGGAGAAATCCCGGAGTAAACCCACGCAACACGGGGAGAACATGCAAACTCCACACAGCTCACTGTTGGTCGGGGGCTGGGATCGAACCCACGATCTCATGATCCCCGCGGTCCCCCGGCCGAGGGTAAAACTGTGCTGCCACAGTGCTAAACCACTGCGCCACCGTGCAGCCCATTATGCCCATTATGCATTATGAAGATCTTTTTATCAGACACATAGAGAAATAGAACATCAGACACTATGAAGTATATTTTTCTGACTTTATTACCTCCACCAAGGAGGTAATGTTTTTGACGGGGTTTGTCTCTGTTTGTCTGTTTGTTTGTCTGTCTGTTGGTTAGCAAGATAACTCAAAAAGTTTTGGACGGATTTCGATGAAACTTTCAGGCATTGTTGGAAATGGTACAAGAAAGAACTGATTAAATTTTGGTGGTGATTCGGATCACCGTCCAGAAGAAAACCGCCATTACGGAAAATGCCATTTTCGTGAATAACTACTGAACCACTAATCCTATCATTGTCAATCCAATTGCTAGACATATGTTTTCATGGTCAAGGAATCTGAAAACGTACACACAAACACTGTATGGGGGGAACTGTGGCCGCAATTACGGAAAATGCCATTTTCCTGAATAACTACTGAAACACTAATCCTATCATTGTCAATCCAATTGCTAGTCATATATTTTCATGGTCAAGGAATCTGAAAACATACACACAAACACTGTATGGGGGGAACTGTGGCGCTTGGCGGAGGTCTGCGCTCTCCGAGTGCTTTTCTAGTTACTTTATATGTTAAAGTTTGTGAAGAGACTATAATAAATTAAGCCGTTAACTGTGGATACAGATCGAAGGTAGTCATATTAGAATGATTACGTGTATATTAAATTAGTCTTATGGAAGAAAAAACTTTAAACTGTAACACTTGGAGGAAAAGACAACAACATCACTTTCTAAAGTGGGACATATTAAAATACAAAAGACAGTCAAGTACAAACACCATAGAATCACGCAGAATGCAAATTTCAACATGAAATATCACATAAAATCAACGAGACTCGAGTCATATTAAAACTGCTGGAAACCTGTATCATCTTAGTAATCACGTACTGAGCCGACATGTGGACCCCAAAGTAATCTGAAAAAAGTAACAGAATCATAATTTATAAGTAGACCTTATCTGTAGTAAAGTGGTCAAAACAGGTGGGTCACATCGACCTTTCATTTCTCCTCAGGCCTTCGGTATCCATTTGTCCACAATGTCCTCCTTTCGTCCTCTTTGCTGGCATATGGGAATTCTATAAACCTATATTTCTGGCAGTCCTCATCTTTTATCAGATGGTGATGTCTGTGTGAGTCTATGCTGCAACTTTGGGTGTTTTTCCCATTTTAAAGTGAGATTTAGCAGCTAGTCTTTGCAGGCTTGTTTGAAAATGGCAGCGCTGTCTTGCTATCACCACTTCCAGCTGTGACCAACAGAAAAAAATGAAAACTGTCAGGAACTGAGCCGGCTTGGTTTCCTCCGGCTCGGTCCTGATCTCTCTGTGGGTCTAGGTGCCATTGTGTATGTATGTATAGTATGTATTTCAGTGTTTTTCCTTACCCATAGCCACTGCTTTCTGGCCGGCAGCGGTGAGGCAGCCTCTTTGGCTCACACTGGTGTGAGCGCTGTCTGCCGGTCCGACCACGCCCCCTCTCTATTACCATCAGCTGTTCCCATTCCCGGGTGCCATCTTCTCGCTCCTCGCCCAGGTGTCCCTAATTCAGTGCTTCTCAATTATTTTCTGTTACGCCCCCCCTAGGAAGAAGAAAGCATTTCACACCTTCCCCCCGACTCTCCGCCGCGACTATAAATAGTATAACTTGTCTATAAAATTGTTATAAGTACACCTCTGCATAACATTGTATCCTTATTAACATTAAACAAAAAAGAAAAAAGAAAGAAATATAGATCAACTTACACTTTATTAACATTGTTTTTTAGCTTGTAACAGAAAAGATTTAAAGCGCATCAATTTGCCTGAAATTCAAAAAAAATTAAATCCTTATTTAAACTATAAACATATTCTGTCATACTTACAAAAAAGTAGATCCTCACACAGGGAGTTTGTCATGTCAAAACGTACATAAGCAATAAACAAACAGCCTTTGTTGCTGTCAGCTGCTTCATCAAATTGTCAGGCAAAACGTTTGTCTTTGAGTTTATCTACCAGCTGTTCTTGAAGATCGTTAGCAATGTCATTTATACGTCTGGCGACAGTGTCATTGGACAGAGGGATAGTTTTTAATTTTTGCAGTACTTTTGTCATCCAGCATGACAGACACCATGTCTGGCGCTGCAGGCAGTACCAGCTCCTCTGCTATGGTGGGGTTTTTTTTGCACTGAGCAATTTGGCACGCCACCTTATATGATGCTAACTGTGCTCGCTGGTTTACTGAAGTAGCATTCACAAAGCGGGATGATTGTTAGCAATATTCGGCACGTTTTCGCTGAAAAAACTCAAGCGGCTTTTCAGCGTGATTGGGGTGTAATGTCTTTAAGTGACGCCTTAATTTATTTGGCTTCATGCTGTCCGCTGCCAACATTTTTAGACACAGTAGACACACCAGTCTTTCCTCGTCTCCAACCGTAGTCACAGTGAAGCTAAGCGCTACGTACGCTTCATCATATTTCCTCATCTTAGCTTTCGGGTGACTTTCGTTTGTCTCATTATCTCCGTCTCTCTCCGCCTTTCTTCACCTCTGTTAAATATTTTTCAATAGTGTCTCTTGAGTGTTTGATCACTGCACTTCATAACTCCTGCTCTGTGCTGTGTGTGCTCATGCTCGGCGCAAAAAAACCCTACACCATAGAGCTAATACTCCCTGCGCACACTGCCAATGAGAGCGCCACTGCCACCTACTGTAGTGGCTGTGCAATTACACTTTATTCTAGTACGGCAAAAAAAAGCATGTTCCCCGGGGTCACATGCACCCCCACTGGCATCGGCGCACCCCACTATTTGAGAAGGACTGCCCTAATTACATCATCACCAGCAGTGCGTGTATTTAAGTGCCCTTTTGCCAGCCACGCACTGCTGGGTCACTGAATGGACTACCGACTGACGTTTATAGTCGTGTGTAATCCGTGTATCATGAAGGATTAACCACCTCCACTGCAACCGTGGTTCCCAGTGTCCTTTGAGTGATGCCGGCTCTGGGACGCTCTGGTGGTTAATCACTTCCCCTCATGTGTTCACTGGGCAGCGCCCGCCCAGGAACGCCCGCCCAGGAACGCCCAACGTAAGCGTTTCGTCTTTTGCACTAGACATGCGATCGCAAATCGCCGCATGATAGTTAAAATCGTCAAGGACTGTTTCTCTCGGGGCTTATTTGGACTAACTGGACTGCTCCTGCTCTGTGAGTATTTACTGCGTGTGTTTTCCCTGGTCATTCTCCCCTGTAGACTGTAGAGTGTCCAGAAGGACTCCTTGAGCTTCTGAGGAAACCATAACTGTAACTGTGTGTCAGTTTTGTCATATTAATAAATGTGTGTGGTGTTAACCTCGTGTAAATCCTCATTATTTCACCCCTCGCCGTGTGCATTGGAAAAGCGCACGGAAGGGTTCATGACACAATGACCCAGCCAGCTCAAAGGATTTAGCGGGTTCACCAACACATCCCTTTTCCCTTTTTTCCATGTGTGTCATTTTTTGGACTGACCTGTTCCTGGAGTTCACTATGCCCCGGTCTCAATGAGGCAGAAGAGGTTTCCCACGGTGGAGGAGGGATGGGCAGCCGAGTTTATCCAGAGCTTCATGAATGAGGCCCTCGCCGCCCGGGGACCGAAGAAGATGCTGGAATGCCTGGAAGGAGCTGTAGGAGTCCTGGAGGTGCATCCCAGGTTATGGGACTACCCTCAGTTCGCCAACCTGATGGCTACAGTTTCTTCGCTCCAGCGCTCCTTCCCCGGGCTGACGTTTCCCATGGCACCGAGACGGAGGCCCGGAAACCAGCAGGCCTTCATCCTCCATGACACTTCACCCGATCCTCCTCCTGCTCCACCACGGTCAGCACCAATTAATAGGGGACAGCGTCGTCCTGCATGGAAGCGCCGGGAGAAGCCCTCTCCACCGTCAGCTGCCATCGTCCCTCCAGCAGCTGTGAGGTCCGCTGAGGTCATCCCGGGAACGCCCACCTCCGTTGTCATGGAGACAGCTCCTCCGCAAGCCCTCGAGAGGACCCACGTCACTGCTGGCACGGAGAGGGATTACTGACTGCCGCCTGCGGCTGAGAATATCATTGACCGGATGACAGGCAAGTATTTTTTTTCATTCTAAACCATTCATTAACATTGAATCTTGCCTGTCTCCCGAGGGAGAGACCCAGTATCAGCAGTCCACTGGGTCCTCTCTTCCAGCTGCAAATAATAGTTCTTTCCTTCCCCACTCCGTGTCTCCCCCAATTATCCCTGAGGGTCTGTTGGTCCTAGGACCGAACCGCCAAACGGAGGAGGAGTTTGGGTCCCTTGATGATCCTGCCCAGGGGCCCGCACGGAGGTGTTTCCCTGCAGCCACGCCGGTGGAGTCCCCAGCGTTGGAGCCGCTGCAGGAGGATCATTGGACTGCTAACACCATCTCGCCAGCTGCGGAGGCGTCCACAGCAGACTGGGAGCCTGAGCTGGACCTGCTTGAGGCCAGGCCCAAGTTTTCATCGTCAGGATTGACAGAGTCCTGGATAGCAGTGGAGCTTGAGCTCAGGCAAGTTTTCTCTCTTGTTTTTCTAATAGCAGTGTTAGAGGGATCTTGTCTGGCTCTAGGTCAGGAGAGTCAGGCGCAGCGTGAAGTTACGTCTGAACTTCCCTCGCCAGGCTCTGCCACTGCCGGCAACCCTAATAACCCTGTTTCTTCTCCCGCTCCTGAGCCATTTTCTAGGGCCACCGGAGAGGAACCACCATCTCCAGAGGTCCTCGTGAAGCTGGTCTCACCGCCTGACAACGTCTCGGGTCCAGCTCCCCTGATGTCTGAGGTTGTCGTGTGGTGCCCTCCACAGGCCATGTTGCCATGGGTGCAGCGGGCTGGCTTTGGACCCTCGTGGGGGCTGCGCCCCAGGATTAACCCGACGTGGATGCTGCACTCCTGCTCAGACCCATCATGGACACCACGCTCCAGGTCGGTGTCCACCGTGGGTGCTGCAGAACCTCAGCCAGAGGTCACCACAGGTGCTGCAGAACCTCAGCCGGAGGTCACCGCGGGTGCAGCGCTGGCCCTGTCGGGGTCCACTGCGGGTGCAGCGTTGGCCTGGTTGGGGTCCACTGCGGGTGCAGCTGTGTCTCAGACTGGGACTATTGAGGGCGTTACCAGTCAGCCAGAGGTCGCCGAGACCGTCACTCCTCAGCCGGACGCCGTCGTGGTCCCCATCGCCTCCCAGCCCGACGCCATGAGGGTCCCCTCTCTACAGTCCGGTCACCCACCACTGAACCTACCGGTGGGCAGGCCGCCTCCTGCGCCACCCACCCGGTCCTGGTGGCTATACAACATTGGCTGACCGCCAGAGGGACTCAGTTTCCAGGCTAGAAGGCCTGGGATTTCTGGCAGGACACCGGACTCAGTTCACTGGACTGTCAGATAGGCTTGGGACTCTGGGCGGCTTCCTGAGCCCCAACGCCTGTGGACTTGGGGGGGGGGGGGTTAATTGTGGGCCCTGGGCGGAGTATTGTGTTCCCTCCTTTCCTGTTCCCCCTACCTCCCACCCGAGTTCATGTTGTTTGTCGCTGTTGCTCCTGTTTGGTGGGGGGGGGGGGTCTTCACGATGTACCTTGGGTGTCTGGGGATCCAGCCCTTAAAGGGGGGGCTCTGTCAGGAACTGAGCCGGCTTGGTTTCCCCCGGCTCGTCCTGATCTCTCTGTGGGTCTAGGTGCCATTGTGCATGTATGTGTAGTATGTATTTCAGTGTTTTTCCTTACCCATAGCCACTGCTTTCTGGCCGGCAGCAGTGAGGCAGCCTCTTTGGCTCATGCTGGTGTGAGTGCTGTCTGCTGGTCCGACCACACCCCCTCTCTATTACCATCAGCTGTTCCCATTCCCGGGTGCCATCTTCTCGCTCCTCGCCCAGGTGTCCCTAATTACATCATCACCAGCAGTGTGTGTATTTAAGTGCCTTTTTGCCAGTGACGCACTGCTGGGTCATTGAATGGACTACTGACTGACGTTCATAGTCGTGTGTAATCCGTGTGTCACAAAGATGAACCACCTCCACTGCAGCCATGGTTCCCAGCGTCCTTTGAGTGATGCCGGCTCTGGGACGCTCTGGTGGTTAATCACTTTCCCTCATGCGTTCGCTGGGTGATGCCGGCCTAAGAACACCCAATGTAAGTGTTTCGTCTTTTGCACTAGACATGCGATCACAAATCGCCACATGATAGTCAAAGTCATCAAGGACTGTTTCTCTCGGGGCTTATTTGGACTAACTGGAGTGCTCCAGCTCTGTGAGTATTTACTGCGTGTGTTTTCACTGGTCATTCTCCCCTGTAGACTGTAGAGCGTCCAGAAGGACTCCTTAAGCTTCTGAGGAAACCATAACTGTAACTGTGTGTCAGTTTTGTCGTATTAATAAATGTGTGTGGTGCTAACCTGCGTGTAAATCCTCATTATTTCACCCCTCGCCGTGCGCATTGGAAAAGCCCATGGGAGGGTTCATGATAGAAAACAGCATCAAACTGAATCAGATCTGTTATGTTGTTTTTGATCAATTTTGATTTTATTTTTATAAGATGAGAACGCTATAATGGCTATTGCCAATTGTTCCGTTTTCATTTCACGGACAAAATATTAAAAGAACGAAGAGTACACGGCTTGTGAAGGACTAATTCTGAGCCTTTTTTCTTATCTTTTTTTGGGGGGTGGGGGGTAAATCATTCCATTTGGTTAAACAGTACTAAATGGAATGATAAGATGACACAGACAGGCACTCTGGACGGCTGTGACTGAATATTGTCTTTATGCTTGTTTGTTTGTTTGTCTGTTTATTTTCTGTTTTGTAGCAAACAAACCAAAGCAGCCACTCACCGCTGTGTAGCTGTGGTGAGTTGTGCTCCAGGACATCATGTCCATCTTCTAACCCCCCCCCCCCCCCAAAAAAAAAAAACAGTGCACCACTCTGTTCTGACAATGTGGCCCAGTCTGCCCCCCCCCCCATGAAAAACTTTACAGACCCACCCCTGGCTATTGCTATTGTAGTCTTATAAGGGTTAAACACTGCATGCCATATTCCACGCGTATTGGTGCCAGCATATTGTGACATTTCAAGGGTGACACAATAATGAGAGAGGATTTGTGACGTAGAGGCATTTTTTCTTCACTGACTAATTACACAGAACAGAGGGGGGGGTCATTCACACAGACACTCATCTCACTCAGGGTGGCGCAGACACGTAATCTATCACACACAGGGAAAACAACACTATCACAACCGGACTTAAAACACACAGTTATAACAGTACAACAATAATGCTCAGAACACTAGAATAATAACAGTCTTTGAATCCCCCGCGGTGCAAAGCATGCTGGGAGAAGCCTCCGCCCCTTATCACAGCCCCAACGTTACAATATACTGTATATATAGTATATATTTGAAAGGTTTCTAGTGCTCCTTTATCCCCATTACACAGTGGTAGAGATTGTTGAGAGATCATTGAAAGACAAAAGAATAGCCAGATATCTCAGCTATCTTTCAATGATCTCTCGGCAGTCGCCAAGATCTCTCAATGATCCTCAAGTGATCTCCACAATCGCCATGGTCTGCTCAAAGTTTTGACTCAATCTCTCAACAATCTCTCAACAATCACCAAAGGAAAGCAACCTTTCAATGAGCTTGCAACAATCTCATCGATCTCTTGATGATCTCTCAGTGATCTTTGAATGATCTGACCCTATTGTTGCATGCATATGTTGACTTGCATGCGACGCTGTGTTTATTGCGTCCTGGCTACAGTAAAACCACTGCAGAGCACTAATACATCATGCTGGTTGGGCTTGTTCCTCACCACATCTCCGCTGGTGGATCTTCTATTCTGTGATATTAAACCCTGGCCCAGCAGATGATTGCATGAAACCTACAATGTCTGGCAGCCATGCAAAGCACAGCAGTGCCCCTCATTTTAACAGAACAAAAGCCCTGAGCTGTCAAAAAGCACCCATCTGGAGCAACAGAAAGAGGCTTCATTGTTCTGCCTCCCTCCACCTCTCCTCCACAACCCCATCTTCCTGTTGTGCTGGCTTGGCAGTGAGAAGGGGATTTTGATTTTGGTTTCTCTGCTGGAGGTCAAAGTTCCCTGGGATGTGGAATCAGAGGAGACGTTGCCATGTTTCCCCTCACTCGTTTTCCAACCTTCCCAGAAGGCCCTCTGGGATAGCGAGCAGCCCATTTCATCTTCCATGAGAAATGTGTTTGGTGGAGGCGAGGGGAGCCAGCCTGTGTGATCACACAGCGTGCAGAAGGCCTAAGGAGCACGCAATCCCATGCACGATGGGAGAATGCAAGTGAGCACATGTGCTGCAGTGGATGATTTCACACTCTGATTTTTCACAGATTTTTTTCTTTTACAGCTTGCTGTTAGTTGTGTTTTTTATCAGTTATTTCTATCAGTATTGGAGGAATTCAGAACAGAAAACAAGAAACATTCTCATCTGGGCATGTGCGAGGGGGCTGAAAAGTTCATACTGGTCAAATCTGACCAAATGTGGTTTACTTTTTAACATACTCTCCCCTTCGGTCCACACACTTCTTCCATCAGTGTTGCAGTGCTTCAATCCCTGGGGTTGAAAAAGACATCTATAGTATGTTTACATTTATGCTCATGGCTGCTAATAAAGTTAAGAAAAATAAGAAGACTGCCCAGAATGCACAGAAGTAGGCTGGTGCAGATCTATTTAATAATGTATAGGCTTTGCATTTTTATAATTCAAGAATGTAAAAAAAAAAATATACAAAAACTGAAATGTCCCAAAATATATGCAATTTCCATATTAGATAGATAGATAGATAGATAGATAGATAGATAGATAGATAGATAGATAGATAGATAGATAGATAGATGGCATAGTGAGTTATTGTACAGTGAAATTGCATGTGGCAGGAAAGATTTCCTGTACCTGGCCATTCGACAGCGAAGCTGTAGTAGTCTACTGGAGAAAGTGCTTCGCTGTCTGTCCAGTGTGTGGTGGAGGGGGTGATCAGGATTGTCCATGATGGATAGCAGTTTATTTAGTGTTCTCCTCTCCACCACTGTCTCAAAGGTCTCCGGTCTGAGACCAGTTACAGAGCCAGCCCTCTTGATAATCTTGTCAAGTCTGTTGGTGTCTCTGGCCCTGATACTGCTACCCCAACAGACAGCAGCAAAGAAGATGGCGCTGGCGACAACAGTCTGGTAGAAAAGCTCCAGCATCCTGCTGCACACGTTGAAGGATCTCAGCTTCCTCAGGAAGTAGAGTCTGCTCATCCCCTTCTTGTGCGCAGGATCGGTGTTGGATCTCCAGTCCAACCCGCTGTTGATCCTGACACCCAGATATTTGTAGTCCTCAACCCCTTCCACATCCTCCCCCCTAATCTGCAGTGCCTGAGAAGGTGTCTTCCTCTTCCTGAAGTCAACCACCATCTCTCTGGTCTTGCTGACATTCAACCTCAGGTGATTCTGCTCCGTCCACTCCACAAATCTGTCTACCAGTACCCTGTACTCCCCCTCCTCTCCTCCTCTTATACACTTCACAACAGCTGAGTCATCAGAGAATTTCTGCAGGTGGCATGACTCAGTGTTGTACTGAAAGTCAGTGGTGTACAAAGTAAAGAGAAAGGAGAGAGCACAGTCCCCTGTGGAGCTCCCATATCACTAGCCACCACTCCACAGGAGACACTGCCCAGCCAGACAAACTGTGGTCTGCCTGTCAGGTAGTCAGCAATCCAGGAGATCACAGACCCCCATCCCCCGCAGCTTCTCACCCAGCAGCAGTAGCTGGATGGTGTTAAAGGCACTGGAGAAATCAAAAAAAGTGATTCTCACAGTATTTCCTCTACCATCCAGGTGCAGATGTGCTTGTTGCAGCAGGTAGATGACAGCATCTTCAACTCCTAGATGAGGCTGATATGCAAACTGCAGAGGGTCCAGCCATGTCTCCACCTGCGGCCTCAGGTGGGCTAAGACCAGTCTCTCCAGGACCTTCATCACATGAGATGTGAGGGCAACTGGTCGATAGTCATTCAGGTCCAATGGAGATGACTTCTTGGGGACAGGAACCAGGCAGGATGTCTTCCACAGCACCGGTACTCTCTCCAGACTCAGGCTCAGGTTGTACAGGTGTTTCAGTACCGGAGCTAGTTGGTTGGTACAGGTCCTCAGGGTCCTGGTGGAGATGCCATCAGGGCCCACCGCCTTCCGCTGGCAGAGTCTCTACAGTTCTTTCTTCACCTGGTCTGTAGTCACCATGAAGTGAATGAAGTGAGGGAAGGTCCTGGTGCCCCCCCCCCCCCCGAGGAGGAGGAGGGGGGAGATGGAGAGAGGTGCTGCACAGGAGGGTGGGTGGGGAGGAGTGTGGGGGGGTCTAGTTTTGCTGATGGGGTGACAGACTGTAAGTTGAACCTATTAAAAAACAGATTCAGTTCCTCAGCTCTCTCCTGGCTCCCAGATGGCTGCCTGACTCTCCCCTTGCACCCAGTTATTTGCTTCATTCCCTCCCACACATCTTTAGTGTTGTTTTGCCTGAGTTTATCTTCCAACTTCCTCCTATAATTGTCCTTGCACCTCCTCAGCATCTCTCTCAGCTCATGCTGCACTCCCCTCAGCTTCTTCTTGTCTCCAGCCCTAAAAGCTCTCTTCTTTTTGCTCAGAAGTGCTTTCAGGTCACTGGTGACCCATGGTCTGTTGTTGGAGAAGCAGTGTACAGTCTGAGCTGGCATGGTCATGTCTTCACAGAATCTAATGTATTCTGTGATGCAGTCGGTCATATTGTCTATGTCCACCCCATGTGGTTCACAGAGTACGCTCCAGTCTGTCGTCTCGAAGCAGTCCTGCAGTGCTTCAGCAGCCTCTTGTGTCCACCTCCTCACAGTCCGTGTATAAGCAGGCTGCCTTTGCACAAGGGGGACGTACTTGGGTGTTAACATGACCATGCAGTGATCTGATTTGCCAATGGCGGGTAGAGCTGAGGCACTATATGCATCTCTGACATTGGCATACAGAAGATCCAGTGTTTTGTTCTCTCTGGTGGGACAGTCAACAAACTAGTGAAAGTTTTGTAATGTTTTTCCCACTGAGACATGGTTAAAATCACCTGTTATGGCCATAAATGCATCCGGGTGCTTCTCCAGTAATGTGGCCGTAGTGGAGCTGATGACATCACAGGCCACTGCTGCATCAGCTGACGGAGGAACGTAGATAATAATAATTAAGGCACACTTCATTTCTCGTGGCATATAATAAGGTCTCATACTCACAGCCAGCAGCTCAATGTCCAGGCTGCAGCACTTTTCCTTCACATAAATGTGTCCAGGATGACACCACCATTCATTAACAAGAAGAGCCACTCCTCCGTGTTATGTATGAAATATGTGTGTCTGAGATGCCGTGCCCACCCACAGGGTGACGTCAGGCAGGCACGGCCCACTCTGTATATAGCTGAGTGTTTGGTCTAATAAAGTTCAGTTGGATGTCCCTCAAGAAGCTCTCCATCGTATGTCTTTTCACGATATAACATTTGGCGACGAGGTAAATCGGTGTTATTCTAAGTTGTGGATTACGCGTGCGAGGACGCTTTCAAGGTCTCCAGGAGATGAGGCAAATTCATGTGCCTTAGCCAGCAGACAGGTGAGTCCCTTACGTCGTTTCTGACGAGGCTTCATAGCCGAGCTAAGTAGTGCAGGTTTGGGGCTTTGGAGGATGGCATGGTGAGAGATAAATTTGCCCATGGCACCAGTGACGTTTGGCTGATGTACACACTGATGACAGCCAAGGTGCCGTCGTCGTTGGAGGAAGTTCTGACCTTGGTGGAGCAGAGGGAGTCCGTGATCCAGCGCAAGCTAGCAGCTAAGGCTAGCGTGGGGACGACCGCATACAATTTCCCGCCGAGAGTGAACGTTCGCAAGCTAACTGGGCAACAGGATGCGGTAACGGCACAGTGGAGCACCGAGACCGTGAGTGCTGGGAACAGCGGCCAGGAGCCGGTGTTGGAGGATGTGGCCAGTGAGGGTGACGTCAAGAGCCCCGGAGGTGAGCAGCGACAGCCGTTTGTGGAAGCTACGCAGCAGGCGAGCGAGGCCAGGCACGCTGATGGTCCTGGGGAGGAGCAGCAACAGCCCCTTGTGGAAAGCATTGAATGCAGCGGTGAGGAGCCTAGGTCGGTGACCGGGCCCGACGAGGGTGATGTTGTGTGTCCCGGAGGTGAGCAGCAGCCGAATACAGAGGCTACACAGCAACACACATGGAGCGAGGGGGCCGAGAACAGTGACAACGTGTCTGGGTCGGGAGATGGAGCCGACGGGACTGTCACAGAGAGCCCTGAGGGACAGCAGCTACAGCCAGACAAGGTTGACAGCGCAGTTCAGGACACAAGCTGGTCTGGCAAGCTGGGAGTTAATAGTGACTGGAGTGACGATAACCCAGGGAGGGTCGACCGTGGTGCCGGTGGCCGCGTTGCCCTTGGTGTGGGAACCGGATTGCACCACAGGGTCCCCGTGAAGAGGGTTGCCGAGGCTAGAGGACAAGAGAGTGGAGTGGGAAAAATTGGCCCGGTTCTGCAGAGCTCCAAACGCCATCGTCGGGGTAGGAGTTTGGACCGGGTCGGCAGCAGGGTCCGGCCCAGAGAAGAAAAACTAGTTTTGGCGGTTAGAGGCATGTTGGCCAGGGAGGGGTGTTTCGACCCTGGGGGGAGGCAGCGGCCTGACTAAATGATGCCGTGGGGATACCCAGGCCCTCCGTGGCTGTTTTAGAAGATTTTGGCAGCAAAAGGACATGTTTGCCAGGGAGGGGGGTTTCGACCCTGGAGGTGGACAGAGGCCAGGGGCGCATATGCTGTGGGGGTGTCCGGGGCCTCCGAGGCAGTTTGGTGGATGGTGGCTGCCCAGAGACATTGGGGTTACCTGAAATTTTATTTTTCCTGATGTGAATACCTGCATATATATATGTGAGTGAATGTGTGTAGTTTTGCTACTGTTTTAGTGCCCCGGTTTGAAAAAAAAAAGAAGAAGGAGGATAACGGTTAATGATGCAGAGATGACATTTAGTGGATGAAATTTTGTAAATTTGTCTGTATGGGACCTGTATTTTGTGCTTTGGGGATTTTATTGGCCATGGCGGAAGTGAATTGCTGACTGATTGATTTGATATATGTCTGGAGTTTGTTTTTTTCTGATTGGCTGTATCTATGATGCCCGACACGTATTATTTTGTTGTGTGCTCTGTCGTGGGGTGGGTGTTGGAGTGGGGGCCGCCAGTAGTTTATGTGCATGTTGTGATTTTATATGTGTTGTTCATTTGGAACTGTTTATGGGATTATTTTATGTGTTTTAAAGAGACGTGGTCCATTTTTTGGTTATCTTGGTGTGAATGTGATAAGTTGTTTTATTACAGTATATTTCTCTCCTTGGTCTTAGTGTGTGATTCAGGTTACTAAATTTGGGTGGGTTTCCTGTATGCTTGACACTTTTTTTTGAGAAATGTTATGTATGAAATATATATGTCTGAGATGCCGTGCCCACCCACAGGGTGACATCAGGTTGTTGGTGTAGGTCTGAATACTTCAGAAACTGCTGGTTGACTGGGATTTTCACAACCAACAATCTTTAGGGATTACAGAGAATGGTCTGAAAAAGAGAAAATATCCTGGGGATAAAGATGAAAAAAAACAAGTTCTATGTGGTAATGTAGGTGCAGACAGTGACAGATAGGACTGCACATGATCAGTATTGCAATGACAGACAGCAGCAGATATGGCATTTGTGCAAATGGTTGCAGTTAAATGCAGAGACAAAAAGCAGCAAATGTATTACTGTTGGTGCGTCGGTCTTTCTGTTCCAACAGCTGAGGTAGTTATTGTGCAGGTGAGTGCTTTACGGTCCGGGGAGAGAACAAAGTTCAGGTGACTGATGGTCTGATGAACAAAGCTGTTTAGCAGTCTTGTGGACTGGGCCCGGAGGTGCCAGTACCGTTTCCCTAAGGGCAGGGAGTGGAAGAGGAAGTGTGAGGAGTGGGAGGTATCGTCTGCGATGTTGATGGCTCTCCGGGTGAGGCGGGTGAGGTAGATGCCCGAGAGGGGGGGCAGAGGGGCACCGCTGGTCTTGCTGGCTGCTTTCACTGTGTGTTGTAGTGTCCTCCGGCAGGAGATAGTGCAGCTTCCATACCACACCGTGATGCAGGTGGTGAAGATGTTCTCAATGGCGCCGCAGTAGAATGAGCACATGATGGGGGCGGGACTCCCGCTCTCCTCAGTTTGCGGAGGGCACAAACTGAGGCGCTGGGCGCATGCGCACGCAGCGACCAGCACCTGGTGATATAGTGCGTGTGTGTGTGTGTGTGTTTTTTGTACTTTTTTACGTTTTTAGAAAATCCTCTGTGTCGTTTCTGCCCTGGAGCGTTTGTGGAATATATGGCGAAGAGCTCCCTGGTATTTACATCATGGAATTCCTCTCCTCTCTCGCACTGCTGCTTTCTGTGCTGTGGCTCTTTGTCTCTGAGGTAAACGCGTTCAGCTCCATGGCGAGCAGAATAGCGGGCAGAATACAATATTCCAGGGACGTGTTGCTACGCTTTAACACAGCTGATTCAGCGCCTGTGATTGAGCCCAAACTTCAACTGCCGGACTTTATTTTGAGAGACGGACACAGCGGTGAAAAGAGAAGCGGCAAGAGGAAGCGTGGAAGACGTGGAGGTGTGAAATTGCGCCTTAGGAGACGTCAGTTTGGTAACATTCCTCTTCCTTCGATCATTTTTGGGAATGCACAGTCTGTGAGAAACAAGGTGGAGGAAATTCAAGGCAATGTACGTTACCAGAAGGATTTTAAGAACTGCTGCGTCATGGCTTTCACTGAATCTTGGCTTACTGCGCATGATCGAGATGCAGACCTGTGGATTGACGGCTTTGGAGCCCCGCTGCACTCGGATCGGCAGGGAGAGGTAACGGGGAAGCGTCAGGGGGGCGGTGTATGTTTATACATTAATAAGCAGTACTGCACATCTGTCACGGTCAGAGAGCGCATCTGTACACCCGATGTGGAGCTGCTGTCTGTGTCACTACGCCCCTTTTATTTGCCTCGAGAGTTTCCCCAACTTTTCATCACAGTTGTGTATATTCATCCGAGGGCAGAAGCTGACTCCGCCTCCAGCACCATCTCTGACGTGGTGCAGCGGCTGCAGTCAGTTTCTCCAGAGGTGCCAAACTTAATTCTTGGGGATTTTAACCATGTTTCTTTAAAGAAGACACTTAAAAACTTTCATCAGTATGTCTCCTGCCCAACCAGGCGAAAAAAGACATTGGACCTGTGCTATGGATCTATAGAGAGGGCCTATAAATCACTCCCCCTTCCTCCTTTAGGATCCTCAGATCACAACTGTGTTCATTTGCTGCCAACATATAAAACTGCTCTCAGAAGAGGCAAGGTGGAGATGAGAGACATTGATGTGTGGACAGAAGATTCAGAGCACAGCCTCCAGGAATGCTTTGACTGTACAGACTGGAAGATGTTCATAATGGCCTGCGGGGATGACTTGGACTCTCTGGCTGAGCTCACATGCTCATACATGGCTTACTGTCAAAATAAGATTGTTCCATGTAAACGTGTCAAAATATACCCCAACAACAAACCATGGGTTACTAAATCAGTTAAATCCTGCTTACAGAGGAAAGCACTTGCCTTTAAACAGGGGTCTGTTTCTGAGCTACAGGTTGCCACTAAGGAGCTGAAGGCCGAAATTTTAAGAGCAAAACAGAATTATAAATCAGAGTTGGAAAGCAAGATGGCAGCAAATAAACTTGGTTCGGCCTGGGCCAGTATGAAAACTATTGCAGGCCTTCAGAGCACAGAGCGCAGTAATCGTGTGTTTTTAGATGGTTTTAGTTCAGACACAGAGCTGGCTAATGCTCTTAATTGTTTTTATGGTCGTTTTGACTCGTTTGATTTTAGCACAGAAACCCAAGATTTGAAACAGAAACTCAAAGACAATCAGCACTTTAATATTGAGATGCAGGATGTTAAAAGGGAGTTCTGCGCTGTAAAAGTGAACAAAAGTCAGGGCCCTGATAATATATGTGGGCGCCTGGTAAAGTCCTGTGCACATGAACTGAGTCCTATATTTCATTACATTTTCAATAAGTCCTTACAGACACAACATGTGCCTAAGATCTGGAAAGATGCCGTGGTTGTTCCCGTTCCAAAATCCAGCTGTCCTAAAACGGTAAATGACTTTAGACCAGTTGCTTTGACTTCAATTTTAATGAAAATTTTTGAAAAACTGGTCAGATGTGAGGTCCTAAGGCAGACTGAACATGCATTGGATCCTCTGCAGTTTGCCTATAGGCCTCACAGAGGAGTGGAGGATGCCACTGTCACTCTGTTTAACATGCTTTTCAAACATCTGATTTTAATGGGACACACGCCAGGCTTTTATTTGTGGACTTTTCTTCTGCCTTTAATACAATCCAACCTCATATTTTAGTTGAAAGGCTCCTGCAACAATTTGATTTGAGCAATAATCTGGTGGGTTGGATTCTGGATTTCTTAACCAACAGGACGCAGAGAGTAAGGGTCAATGGCACATTGTCTGACCTAAAGTGCTCTTCTACTGGCTCTCCTCAGGGGTGTGTGTTGTCACCACTACTCTTCATCCTGTACACAAACATGTGTCGGAGCAGACATGACAACAGACACATTATAAAGTATGCTGATGACTCAGTCATTGTCAGTCTCCTCCAGGATGGTGAGAGTGGCCACGGCCCAGTAGTTGATGACTTTGTTCACTGGTGTGAGGATTCCTACCTGCAGCTGAATACAACAAAAACGAAAGATATGATTATTGACTTTAGGAGGAAAACTCCCAGGCACAAAGTCACCATACTAAAAGGCCAGACCACCGAATGTGTACAATCGTACAAATATCTTGGGACGATTATTGATAGTGGATTGAACTTTGAGGTGAACTGTGAAAGGGTGTGCAAAAAGGGTCAGCAAAATTTGTATTGTTTGAGGAAACTTGCACGCTTCCAAATTGACCGAACCATAATGACTATGTTTTATCGGGCTTTTATTGAATCTGTTTTATCCTTTTCTTTAATGTCATGGTTTGGTCAGATAAAACTGAAACAGAGGAAATCCTTGGATCAGGTAGTCAGATGGTCCAGTCGTTTGCTTGGTGAGTCACAGCTGAGCCTGACATCCCTGTACACCAGACAAGTACAGAGGATGGCCGACTCGATTTTAAATGATGACTCCCACCCTTTGCACTGCAACTTTCAGCTTCTTCCCTCCAGACGGAGGTTTGCTGTCCCAAAAAGTAGAACCCAGCGCTACAAAAACAGCTTTGTCCCGGCTGCTGTCAAAGAGTTGAACAAGCTATAAAAATTATATTGTACATATTTTATATTTACCTATTTTGTAAGATGTGTGCCTGTGTTTGTGTCTATGTTGAATGTAATTAGTGGCTTGTAAATATGGATGTCACCAACTGCAAAACAAATCTACCTACGGGTACAAATAAAGTAACCTGAACCTGAACCTGAACCTGAGGAAATGCAGGTGAAATTGATCCTTCTTGGCCAGTGATGTGATGTTGGACCAGGAGAGGTCCTCAGAGGTGTGCACCCCCAGGAACTTGGTGCTGCTCACCCTCTCCACAGCTACACCATCGATGATCAGATGAGGGTGCTGTGTGGGATCCCTCCTGAAGTTGACCACAATATCCTTGGTTTTTCCCACGTTCAGGAAGAGGTTATTGTCTTTTCACCACTGGACCAGTTGGCTCACCTCATTTATGTAGTTGGCCTCTTCGCTGTTGGTGATGAGGCCCACCACCGTCATGTCATCCGCAAACTTGATGATATGGTTGGTGTTGTAGGCTGGTACACAGTCATGGGTCTGCAGGGTGAAGAGAAGAAGGCTGAGCACACACCCTTGTGGGGCCCCTGTGCTCAGTGTGATGGTCTGGGAGGTGTTGCTGCAAACCCGCACGTTCTGTGGCCTCCCTGTGAGAAAGTCCAGCACCAACTTACAGAGAGAGGTTTTGAGTCCCAAGTGTCTGAGTTTTTGTATCAGGTGCTGGGGGATGATTGTGTTGAATGCTGAATTGAAGTCCAAGAACAGCATTCGCATGTAGGAGTTCTTTGAGTCCAGGTGGGTGAGGGCTGGATGGAGAGCAGCAGCAATGACATCTTTTGTGGATCTGTTTGACCTGTATGCAAACTGAGATGGGGATGAAGGGAGGATGGACTTAATGTTCTGCATGACCAGCTACTTGAAGCACTTCATTATGGTGGGGGTCAGTGCTATGGGCTGGTAATCATTGTAGCTGGATGGGACGGGCTTCTTTGCGACTGGTATTATGGTGGCAGTTTTGAAACGTGTGGGGACAACAGTTTGAATCAGGGAGATGTTGAAGATGTTAGCCAGGTAATTTCTTGAGCTCCTCTGCACAGTCCATCAGGACGTGACCTAGTATGTTGTCTGGTCCAGCTGCCTTGCATGGGTTGATCCCACAGAGGGTCCTCTTCATGCTAGCCAAATCCAGATTCATGGCCTGCTCATCTGGAGGAGGAGTGGTCTTCTGTGCTGATGTGTTGTTTTGTGCTTCAAAGCAGCCAAGGAAGTCCTTTGGGTTGTTGAGCAGTGTAGTGTCCCTCGCACTGGTCTGAAGTGGAGGTTTGTAGTTGGTGAGGGTCTGTGTGGCACGCCAGAGGGAATGTGCATCTCTGGTGTTACTGAAGTGGCCTGATATTTCTTGCTTTACTGTTGTTTTGCCCCCTTGATGCCACAGGAGAGATTGGCCCTAACTGTTGTTAGTCCTGCAGTGTCGCCGGCCCTGAAGGCTGCGTCCTGAGCCCTCAGGAGCCTGTGGACCTCTGCTGTCATCCATGGCTTTTGGCTGGCACGAACAGTGATGGTTTTGCAGTGATTGACAGTGATTTAAAAACTGAATTTGTCTTAATTCCCTCCATTAGGCATAAATAAAATGAATAAATGGACTCAGAGGTGAGGGTAGAACTCCAGCATAACATCATTTATTAAACAAAAAACTCATGGAACATGAAATGAATAACTTGCAAGTTTCCAGCAGAGAAAGCAACATAACGTTAATGATGCCACACCAGACAGACTCTGAACACTGACATATATACGATAACAAATGATCACAAACAAGAGACAGCTTGGGAACAATAATACACATGAAACATAACAGTGAACATACAGGACAACAGTACGAGAGTAATAAAGAGAGGGCAGTGGCTAGGGGTACGGAAAACATGAGGAGGTGGAGCAATAGGAAAACAGGCACACACAACTCCTCAGGACCAGACAGGGGATGACACAAGACAATGACAGAGGACCCAGGGAAGACACTGAATGTCAGGGCGTGGGCCGGTTCTCATGCCCTCATACTAATTTATTATTGCGTTATCTTGTCTTCAGGGCATTGACCTCAGCCCTCGCCCTCGCTTTAAGCTTCATTTTGGAATTTTCTGCATTTCATTCTGAGTATTAACTTTATCCTTGTTTGCCATTATTATTATTATGTTTTGTACATTTATTTCTCCATGGGTCGGCTTCTTAGTTATTATTATTTTATCATCTTTTTGTGCCACGTTCCTGTCTCCCCTCTGACTGCTCATGTTCTGTGCATCCTCTGTCTGTGGTCATCTGTGTAGCACCACCCATCCTGCATCTGTGGTTAATCCCTGCTGTCCCCGTTTGTCAGTGATTGTGCTTACCTGTTCGGTAGTGTTTGATTACTCCTGTGTCTATTTATGCCAAGCCCCAATCTATGTCTGGTCATGTGCGTCAGTCATGACTGCGTGATCAACACACTTCTGATCTGCCTTTTCCTGTATCCTGTCTTGTTTAGTTAGTTTTTTGTTACAGCTCCTGAGCTGTCGGCCTGTTTTTTCTTTGTGTGTGTGTGTGTGTGTGTGTGTGTGTGTGTGTGTGTGTGTGTGTGTGTGTGTGTTTTGAGCTGCACCCGTCTGGCCAGCTGTTAAAAAATCAATCGCCAAACTTTAAATACTGTTATTGGGTCCAATTCACCACCCAGCTATGACAGTATGACACACATCAAATGGACCCAGCATATTCAAAGTTTTGGCAGATAGGTCTTGATGAAAGGGAAGCCTGGATGGCAACCAATATCGAGGCCTACACCGATGATGCCCGCACCTCCCGCATGCATGAGGAAGTCCTCCTCTGCTTTGAGAGCACCGAGGAACTGAGTGAGGCATTCCCAGCAATTCGACAGTTCTCTCAGCTCGCCAGTCTGCATGATTTAAGCATGGACATGCAGATTGTCTTCTGCAGGTTGATGGAGCTGGTCCCATTGGTGAGAGAGGTGTCGAGGAGGAAGAACCTTATCTATCCGGGCAAGACGTGCTTGTCGCCGGCGCCTTAGGACACAGTGGTCTGGCTTCTATTCCCCGGCAACGGTGCACCAGGCTTCCATTTCCTATTTTGGCCCACCACCAGCACAACATCATTGGGCATCTGCCCCCCGTCTGACGAGTTCCATCTTTTCCCCGGAGGACTCGCCAGATCAGTCAGCAGCAGCAGAGTACAGGAAAGTACCCATTCAGGTTTTTTTTTACACCATTTAATGAAGGGACTTGTTTTGTTCTCAGTGGGAAGACTTGGTTGTTGCTGCCTCCCGCTGCTGAGTTCTCTCCATCCCACTCTGCATTTACAGTAACTCTGCTGCCCTGTCCATCCACCCATCCTCACCTACTTCTCTGGTTTCCAATTCTGTTTTTAGTGACTGATTGGCTATCCTGGGTGGCAATCAGCTGGTCTGGGATTAGCCAGCTGTCCCTGAAGCTCCTCCAGCTACAGCTACCTCCAGGAGGTGGTTCCAAGTAGCTGTGGCCCCCAGACCTGATGTCCCACCGGTTGCTGTTGCTGCATCTTGGCTGCATGAGGATCTTCTAGTACCAGCTCCACACCACTCCCCAGCTCCTGCACCAACTCCACATCACTTCCCAGCACCACCACCAGCTCCAGCTCTTCTCTGGATAGCTCCAGCTGCTCACGAGGTGCGCATCACAGCTCCAGCCATCCCTGAGGTGCACACAACAGCACCAGCCATCTCCGAGGTGCACACAACAGCTACAACCACCCCAAAGGTACACACAACAGCTCCCACTGTCTCTGAGGTGCGGACAACGGCTCCCGCTGTCCCCGAGGTGTACACAATGGCTCCTGGTGTCTCCAAGGTGCACACAACGGCTCCTGCTGTCCTTGAGGTGCACGCCATAGCTCCAGCTGTTCCCACAGTGCACATTTCAGTTCCTGCTCTGCCCGAGGTCAACGCTCCGGCTTCTGCCTCCCATCCTGAAGAGGCCACCCCAGCAGCAGAGGACCAGGAGCTGAGGCAAGCGCTTTTCTTTACTTTCATAACATCAATACTACTTAAGATTTGCCTAGCTCCTGGTGTTTTTAGTGACGCCTCACTCTGCCTTTCTTCCCAGTCTGAGATGACTGCAATGGGATTGGTTTTCCAGGCATTAAAGCCGGATGCTCTGGCACCATGCACTCCAGAGGTCAAGGACCTCCAACCATCACTCCAGAGGTCGAGCAGTTCGCTCCACCCATCATCAAAGAGGTGGAGCAGTCTGCTCCACCAGTCATTGTTCCTGAGATCAAGCAATCCACTCCATCCGTCATCCAAGAGGTCAAGCAGTCCTCTCCATCCATTGTCCAAGAGGTCGAGCAGTCCGCTGCACTCATCATCGTCCAAGAGGTCAAGCAGTCCGCTCCACCCATGGTCGTCCAAGAAATCGAGCAGAGAATGCCACCCATCATCCAAAAGGTTGAGCAATCTATTTCCAACTGTGAGTTGTTCAAAAGGTTGAGCAGTCTGCTCCACCTGTAGCCCAAAAGGCCGTCATGCCTCCAGCCATTGCTCAAGAGGTCGGCTTGCCTCCACCTTTTGTTCCAGAGGCCGGGGTCAGCATGAAGCAGTCATCGGTCACAGTGCATAGGGCTCCTCTGTGTTTGTTTGGTGAGCTCTGTGCTTCTGCAGCCACTGTTCCACCTTGTTCTCCAGTTCAGTGGCCTATGGACATTGGCAGGCCTGCATTCAGGTCTGGGGTCCATGGACTGAAGCAGGCACCCCAACCCACATTGTTGTCCGGTTTGAGGGTCTATGTACTTTGGTGGACTCCCTGACCCATTGTTTGTTGCGGTCTGGTGGCCCATGGACTTGGGTAGACCACCTGACTCACTTTGTTTTGGCTTTTGGGGCCTTGGACTGTATTTGGCTGATGAACTGTGTTTGTTTTTGACATTGCTGTGGTGGGGGGGTTACAGTGAGTTTCAGCCCACCTGGCCTTGTACCCCCACCACCCACCCTGTGAGCGTTTTTTTTTTGTTTTTTTTTTGTTCTTTTGTTTGTTTTACCCTGGGGTCGTCTGGAAGCTGCCCCTTAAGAAGGGGGGTACTGTCAAGACGTGGGCTGGGTCTCATGCCCTCAACCTAATTTATTATTGTGTTATCTTGTCTTCAGGGCAAGGATCTCAGCCCTTGCCCTTGCTCTAAGTTTCATTTTGGAATTTTCTGCATTTCATTCTGAGTATTATCTTTATCCTGGTTTGCCAATATTATTATTCTGTTTTGTATATTTATTTCTCCGTGCGTCCGCTTCTTAGTTTATCACTATTATTATTATTAGTAGTAGTATTATTATTATTATTATTATTATTATTACTACAGTGCTCGGTCACATGACCATGTAAAGAGTTGTTCAGTTCCTGCTGAAGTTCAGAAGATCAGGTTCAGAAGTTCTTATGAGGAGTTCTGAACAACTCCTTTTATGGTCATGTGACTGGAATTCTATGACCTCATATCAGAACATAGTGTGTCTATGATGTCATAGAGAGTGTGTTGATCTCTCTATGACATCCATGATGGAACATAGTAACTCCTTAAGCTAACTCAATAGTGCCCCCAAGGCATTCATTAAAGATTTTCCCTCTTAAACTTCTACATATCCAGGGAGGCTGAAATTCGGGGATGCACACCCGCATAACCTCAGCAAAGCATGTATAACATCTGAGGCCAGTCTGACGAACGGTTCGGGAGATATGCGCCGAAAACACAGACGGGCACACACACACACACACACACACACACACACAGATTTCTTGCATTTATAGCTATATTATTATTATTATTATTATTATTATTATTATCATCATCTTTATGTGCCACATTCCTGTCTCCCCCCTGACTGTTCATGTTTTGTGCATCTTCTGTCTGTGGTCATTTGCATAGCCCCATCCATCCTGTCTCTGTGATTAATCCCTGCTGTCTCTGTTTGTCACTTATTGTGCTCACCTGTATGGTATTGTGCTTCTTCTTCTTCTCTCGGTTACTGGTAGATAGCAAACAACTGAAAGGTGCATAACGCCACCTACTGTACAAGAGTGTGTAACATTATGTCATTTGAGCCAGACCCCTAAATTCTATGACTTAATCCTGTGTGATTTAAAAAAGAGAAAAGAGCCTTTCTCGTGATTCTTAGTGCCTCTCAATCTCCATCTGTTCCCAGAATCCCAGTTAAATCTCATCAATCCCTCATTCCCTACCAGCCTCTCGAACTTCATTTTTCATTCTCTCTCTTTCATTTCCATACTTGTGACAGTGTAATAAGATGTGCTCGACATTTCCTTTTACTCCACATTCTCTACATTTGTCACTTTTGCTTTTCCCCATGATGAATAAAGTGCTGTTTAAACTTGTATGATCCAGTCTGAGTCTTGCCATAATGATGTCTTCCCTCCTGTTTGTTGTTTTATAATTCTTTATTGCAATAGATTTTTGTATTTTGTAATATGATCTACCTTTATGACCTTCATCCCATCTTTTTTGCCATAGCTCAATTCCTTTTTTCTTAATTACTGCTTTCCCTTCACCTTTTCTAAGAGACAATGGTATAGTTATCTCTTTCCCAAGCACACTTTTTGCTAATTTGTCTGCACAGTCATTCCCTTTGAACCCTTCATGTGCAGGAACCCAACAAAACTGAACTTCTCCAACACCCCTGTGTACCCTAAATAAACTGTGATATAGCTCAGTCACCAAGTCTTCCCTTGTAGATTTTAGTCAAAACTAGTCGAATGCAGAAAGAAAGAACTTTGTTTTACGCCTGCAACTCTCGCTTTACGTGTGGTTTACCTGTTAAACACCCGCATGGATTTGAGTGATTAATTCAAAGTGATGTCCTGCAGCCACACTATTATGTCCATAAACAGTAACCCAATGATGAGGCCGGAGGTGCAATAGAACTCAACTTTATTGTGCAAACTCACAGACACAAGGTGCTTCTGTACAGGCAGAGGCAAAGATCAAAAGAGACCGTGGCTCTTCCGCATGTGCCTTTTATAGCCAGGGTCGTGGCGGAACCAGAAAGGTGGAGCCACCACCCTCATCACACAATAATGCGTCATATTGATATATGACACACACACACCTGGTTTGTAAAAGTACTAGTAATAATGGCATTTATGAGAAGAGGTGTCATGTATGCATACAAAACATCATTAGCCAGGGCAACAGACATGGGAAGAACATGCAAACTCTGTGTGGAGTTTGCATGTTCTCCCCGTGTCTGCGTGGGTTTACTCTGGGATTTCTCCGGTTTCCTCCCACATGCCAAAAACATGCAAGTTAGGTTAACTGGCATCAAACTGGGGATTCTAAATTGTCCTTAGGTCTGACTGTGAGAGTGAATGGTTGTCTGTCTCTCTGTGTTGGCCCTGTGATGGACTGGCGATCTGTCCAGGGTGGACCCTGCCTCTCGCCCAAAGATGCTGGGAGGCTCCAGCCCCCCCGCGACCCAAAAAGGATTAAGCGGAAGAAGATGAATGAATGAATGAATGAGCAGATTAGCAGAGATTAACAGCAGAGCCTCCATTCAGATGTTCGGAGGAGGAGCAGCCCAGGAGGAGATGATCCTGCTGTCAAGACACTGATCTTTCAAAAAACAGAAGCATTCTGCAAGAGAAGTTTCTTCTACACAAAGTTCAGTGGAGTCAGAAAGTGGACAAAGGTCAGTAACTTGCTCTAATCTTGGCTATTTAGCATCATAGAAGACATAATTGTGAAATGATAATAAGAATGAAGCATTCTGCCTTCTCCGAGTTACTAAGAGGATGGAGAGTGTAGTAACAGTGGTTGTATGTCCTTTAAAATTAGGTTTCAAACTAATAAAACTGTCAGTAGGTTGGAAGTAAATTAGTGTCATTAGCTTGATAGCTAGCCACAGTCAGCTGCTAAGCATGCTAACGTCAAAAATCAGCACTTAAAAATGACTTTCGATATAATCTATTGTAATGTCGGGGCTGTGTTAAGGGGGCGGGGATTCTCCCGTCATGCTTGCGCCGCCGAGGATTCAAAGAGTGTTATTATTCGTGTGTTCTAAGTGTTATTGCCGTGTCATTATAACAATGACACAGCAGTGTTGTAAGACCAGTAGAGCAGTGACTGATCATGTGTTTGTGTCACCGTAAGTGAGACGGGGGTCTGTGTGAATGACCTCCCCTCCGTTCTGTGTTGAGTGGTGTGTATAAATAAAGCCTGTTTCGTCACAGTCTTCTCTCCTTTCTTGTGTGAACCCTCACAACGTCACACTATAGATTATCCATCAAAACTGCCTCACTTTAGATTTGTAACAGCCTAATATTACATTTAATTCACTGATAAAAACCACTGTTATAAACCCATTGTCATATTTGCCATGTGGCAGCAGATGATCAATAACTGTCCAGTTTTGTCTGTTTCATTATTAACTACAAAAAGATCATCCACAATATTAGTGCAATATTGTTTGCATGATAATTTATAATCTGTAACATATCACATGATGTACTGAAACACGATGGTATTAACATGATGAGCATATTCAGAGCATACTTAGAGCTTCAGAATAAATTATTCTATATTTTCATGTCAGGTGAGTAAATCTCACTAAATATAAGCAAAAATCTGTGACATGTATACTTTATTTTATTTTTTAAGCAAATGTGTAGTACATGTGAAGAGTAGACTGCTGTGGTAAAGTTTAGGCCATAAATACATTAAACTTAATAATTATTTTTAAAAGATAACTTCAATTAACTTATTTGTGAGATTTTTTAAAACCTAGCACTGATTTATAGTGGAACTCATCCCTTTATATCAACTTCACAGACTACGAGAAGGCCTTCGACACTGTGGCCCATGAGATGCTGTGGAAGCTGAAGAATTATGGAGTCCCCCAGAAGATCATCTCCCTCATCCAGTGCATCTACCAGGACATGAGCTGCAGGATCGCACACGCTGGCCAGCTGTCAGAGAGCTTGGAGGTGAAGCTCCCTCCACCCTGAGACTCTGTGCGAAACAGCTGGCTCCTGTATTCACAGACATTTTTAACACCTCCCTTAAGTTATGCCACGTGCCATCCTGCCTCAAATCCTCCACCATCATCCCTGTCCCCAAGAAGCCACGGATCACTGGACTTAATGACTACAGACCTGTAGCGCTCACCTCTGTAGTCATGAAGTCCTTTGAGCGCCTGGTCCTGTCCCACCTCAAGTCCATCACCACCCCTCTCCTGGACCCGCTGCAGTTTGCCTACCGAGCCAACAGGTCTGTAGACGATGCAGTCAACCTGGCCCTCCACTCCATCCTGCAGCACCTGGACTCCCCGGGAACCTACGCCAGGATCCTGTTTGTGGACTTCAGCTCCGCATTCAACACCATCCGCCCCGCTCTGCTCCGGGACAAGCTGTCCCTGCTCAACGTGCCTGACTCCCTCTGCAGGTGGATCATCGACTTCCTGACGGACCGGAGGCAGCATGTGCGGCTGGGAAAGACTGTCTCAGACTATACTAGCATCAGCACCGGATCACCCCAGGGCTGTGTACTTTCCCCCCTACTCTTCTTCCTTTACACCAACTCCTGCACCTCCAGCCACCAGTCTGTCAAGTTGATCAAGTTTGCGGACGACACCACCCTCATCGGGCTCATCTCCAACGGCGACGAGTCCGCCTACAGGAGAGAGGTGGCCCAGCTGGCGTCCTGGTGCAGCAATAACAACCTGCAGCTGAACGCTCTGAAGACAGTGGAGATGATTGTAGACTTCAGGAAAGTCACTACTCCTCTGCCCCCCCTCACCCTCTCAGGCTCTCCCATCACCACTGCTGATTCCTTCCGCTTCCTAGGCACTACCATCACCAGGGACCTCAAATGGGAGCTGACCATCAGCTCACTCATCAAAAAAGCCCAGCAGAGGATATTCTTCCTGCGGCAGCTGAGGAAGCTCAAGCTACCCACCAAGATGTTAGTGCAGTTCTACACAGCCATCATCGAGTCCATCCTCACCACCTCCATAACCGTGTGGTACGCAGGAGCCACTGCCAGGGACAGACTAAGGCTGCAGCGCGTCGTGCGCACTGCTGAGAAGGTGATCGGCTGCAAGCTCCCATCTCTCCAGGATCTGTATATCTCCAGGACCCGGAGGCGTGCTGGCCGGATCATAGCCGATCCCTCACACCCTGGTCACGTACTGTTTGCCCCCCTCCCCTCTGGTAGAAGACTTCGGTCCATCCAGACTAAAACCTCCCGTCACATGAACAGCTTCTTCCCCTCTGCCATTAGACTGCTGAACACTAAGTGACTCTCGTGCACCATGTACAGCAGCTCAACCAGACTCATGTCAATCATCACTGTTTTCTTCCTGCATTACCGACTGCACTATATAGTTCTCCACAGTATCTGCTGCTGGCTAATATATATTTTAACTGTTGACCAGTATCACTTAATCTTATCCTACACTTTATTACATGTATAGTTTATTTCTCTTATCTTATCATGTTTAATGTTGCAGCATTGTACCGAGACAAATTCCTAGTTTGTGTACTACATGAACAATGGCAATAAACCTGATTCTGATTCTGATTCTGAAGACCGGAGTCCGCCACGGGTGCTTGCTGTCACGTTCCTCTTCCTCTTGGTCATCAATTACATCATGAAGATCACAACAACAGGCAAGGCAAACGGGATACAGTGGACACTCTGGATGCAGCTGGATGACCTCAACTTTGCTGATGACCTGGCGCTCCTGTCACATACAGGCCTGGACAAAAATGCTGGTACCCCTAGAAAAGATTGAATATAATGTGACCATAGGGACATGTTCAACCAAGATGTGTCCTCTAATTAACATCACAGGTCTACAAACTTGTAATCAGTCAGTCGGCCTATTTAAAGGGTGACAAGTAGTCACTGTGCTGTTTGGTGACATGGTGTGTACCACACTAAACATGGACCAGAGGAAGCAAAGGAGAGAGTTGTCTCAGGAGATTAGAAAGAAAATTATAGACAAGCGTGTTAAAGGTAAAGGCTATAAGACCATCTCCAAGCAGCTTGATGTTCCTGTGACTACAGTTGCACATGTTATTCAGAAATTTAAGATCCACAGGACTGTAGCCAACCTCCCTGGACATGGCCGCAGGAGGAAACTTGATGAAAAATGGAAGAGACGGATAATATGAATGGTAACAAAAGAGCCCAGAACAACCTCTAAACACATTCAAGGTGAACTCCAAGGTCAAGGTACATCAGTGTCAGATTGCACCACCCGTCGTTGTTTGAGCCAAAGTGGACTTCATGGGAGACGACCAAGGAGGACACCACTGTTGAAAACAAGTCATAAAAAAGCCAGACTGGAATTTGCCAAACTGCATGTTGACAAGCCACAAAGCTTCTGGGAGAATGTCCTACGGACAGGCGAGACAAAACTGGAACTTTTTGGCAAGGCACATCAGCTCAGACGCAAAAATGAAGCATACCAAGAAAAGAACACTGTCCCTACTGTGAAACATGGAGGAGGTTGTGTTATGTTCTGGGGCTGCTTTGCTGCATCTGGCACAGGGTGTCTTGAATCTGTGCAGGGTACAATGAAATGTCAAGACTATCAAGGTATCCTAGAGAGAAATGTGCTGCCCAGTGTCAGACAGCTTGGTCTCAGTCGCAGGTCATGGGTCTTGCAACAGGATAATGACCCAAAACACACAGCTAAAAACACCCAAGAATGGCTAAGAGCGAAACATTGGACTATTCTAAAGTGGCCTTCTATGAGCCCTGATCTAAATCCTATTGAACATCTGTGGAAGGAGCTGAAACATGCCGTCTGGAGAAGGCACCCTTCAAACCTGAGACAACTGGAGCAGTTTACTCATGAGGAGTGGGCCAAAATACCTGCTGAGAGGTGCAGAAGTCTCATTGACAGTTACAGAAATGGTTTGATTGCAGTGATTGCCTCAAAAGGTTGTGCAACAAAATATTAAGTGAAGGGTACCATCATTTTTGTCCAGGTCTGTTTCATGAGTTTATTTTTTAAAATAATTCTGGTGAGCCACAATTCAAAAGCATTGTCTGATTTTCATTGGTTAATTTTCATAGAATTTTTATTTATTACCACTTTTGTCAGATTCAAGTTATTTCTGTGACCATTGTGGTTCTATTATTTTGTGCTTTAGTATATGTTCGTGTTTTGCCCCACGTGGATGTTTATTTTGTCATTTTGTCTTTTTGTAAATAAGCAAGCAAACTTACTGTTTGGCATCTGGCGTCTCACTAATGCCCTGCAAGGGGCATTCATAACAATAGGTTGCAGTCAAACAAGACGCCAGCCTCAGTAAGTTTGTTTTAGGCTTAAGTTTTTCCCCTTTTTGAGTGCCAGTGTATTTCGGGAGATAAGATAAGATAAGATAAGCCTTTATTAGTCCCACAATGGGGAAATTCCAGGATTGCAACAACACAGGGATAGCAACACTCAGAGCAACAATCAGAAGGCAAGAAAAAACAAGAGCAGCGAGTATACATATGTACATATAAACATAAATATATAGACACATGGTGTGGAGCATTGTAGCTAGATGGAATAAATATATAGATATATAAACACCCCCCTCATGGATCGTCACCTTATCGTGGTGGGGGGGTTTGCGTGCCCCAGTGATCCCAGGAGCTATGTTGTCCGAGGCAATTTGCCTCTGATAGGGTCACCCAAGACAAACTGGTCCTGGGTGAAGGGCCAGACTAAGAACGATCCAACAGACAATCTTGATAAATTGTATATCAAGGACTCAGTGTACCCCGCCCGGTATGGGGTTACCGGGGCCCCACCCTGGAGCCAGGCCTGGGGGAGGGGCTCGAAGGCTAGCGTCTGGTGGCCGGGTTTCCACCCATGGGACCCGACCAGGCTCAGCCCGAAGGAGTTACATGGGTACGCCCTCCAGTGGGCTCACCACCTGCAGGAGGGATCATGGGGGTCCGGTGCTTTGTGGATTAGGTGGCGGCCAAAGGCGGAGACTTTGGCGGACTGATCCCAAGCTTTCTAAACTGGCTTTTGGTACGTGGAATGTCACCTCTCTGGTGGGGAAGGAGCCTGAGCTGGTGCATGAGGTTGAGAAATAACGGCTAGATATAGTTGGCATCACCTCAACACACAGCTCCGGTTCCGGAACCAGTCTCCTGGAGAGGGGCTGGAGCTTGGCCTTTTCTGGAGTTGCCCCGGGCGAGAGGCGACAAGCAGGGGTGGGTATTCTTGTATACCCCCACCTTGCTGCCTCTATATTGGAGTTTTCCCCGGTGGACGAAAGGGTTGCTTCCCTGCGCCTCCGGGTTGGGAAACGGGTCCTGACCATCATTTGTGCCTATGCACCAAATGATGTTTCAGAGTACCCACCCTTTTTGGAGTCTGTGACTGGGGTGCTGGAGGGTGCTCCTTTTGGAGACTCCATTGTCCTACTGGGGGACTTCAATGCGCACGTGGGCAACGACAGTGAAACCTGGAGGGGGGTGATTGGGAGGAACGGCCTGCCCGATCTGAACCTGAGTGGTGTTCAGTTATTGGACTTCTGTGCTAACCACAATCTGTCCATAATGAACACCATGTTCAAGAATAAGGGTGTCCATATGTGCACCTGGCACCAGGACACTCTAGGTTGCAGGTCGATGATCGATTTTGTTATCGTGTCATCAGACCTGCGACCGTATGTCTTGGACACCCGAGTAAAGAGAGGTGCAGAACTGTCAACTGATCACCACCTGGTGGTGAGTTGGATCCGATGGCAGGGGAGGAAGCCATTCAGACCTGGTAGACCCAAACGTATAGTGAGGGTGTGCTGGGAGCGTCTAGCTGAGGCCCCTGTCCGGGAGGTCTTCAACTCCCACCTCCGGAAGAACTTCAACCACATTCCGAGGGAGTCTGGACACATGGAGACTGAATGGGCCATGTTCTCCACCTCTGTTGTTGAAGCGGCGGCCCAGAGCTGCGGCCGCAAGGTGGTCGGTGCATCTCGTGGTGGCAACCCCCGAACCAAGTGGTGGACACCAGTGGTGAGGGGGGCCATTAAGCTGAAGATGGAGTCCTATCAACCTTGGTTGGCTTGTGGGACTCCCGAACCAGCCGAGGTGTACCGGCAGGCCAAACGGAGTGCAGCTCGGGTGGTTGCTGAAGCAAAAACCAGGGTATGGGAGGAGTTCGGTGAGGCCATGGAACAAGACTTTCAGTCGGCCTCGAAGAGATTCTGGCAAACTGTCCTGCGGCTCAGGAGGGGAAAGCAGCTCCCCGTCCACACTGTGTATGGTGCGGATGGGACACTGTTGACTTCGACTGGGGATATCGTCGGACGGTGGAAGGAATACTTCGAGGATCTCCTCAATTCCACTGATAAGCCTTCCACAGAGGAAGCAGGGTTTGAGGGCGAGGGGGATGACTCGCCTATCACGGGGGCTGAGGTCGCCAAGGTGGTTAAAAACCTCTTTGGTGGCCGGGCCCCGGGGGTGGATGAGATTCGCCCTGAGTACCTCAAGGCCCTGGATGTTGTTGGGCTGTCATGGTTGACACGCCTCTGCAACATTGCATGGAGGTCGGGGGCAGTGCCTTTGGCATGGCAAACCGGGGTGGTTGTTCCTCTCTTCAAAAAAGGGGACCGGAGGGTGTGCTCCAACTTTAGAGGGATCACACTCCTCAGCCTCCCTGGGAAGGTCTATGCCAAGGTACTGGAGAGGAGAGTCCGGCCGTTGGTCGAACCTCGGATTCAGGAGGAGCAATGTGGTTTTCGTCCTGGCCGTGGTACATCGGACCAGCTCTTTACCCTCTCGAGAATCCTTGAGGGTTCGTGGGAGTTTGCCCAACCAGTTTACATGTGTTTTGTGGACTTGGAGAAGGCATTTGACCAAGTCCCTTGTGGATTTTTGTGGGGGGTGCTTCGGGAGTATGGGGTATCGGGCTTGTTGTTACGAGCTGTATGACCGTTGTGAGAGTTTGGTTCGTATTGCCAACACTCGGTCGGATTCATTCCCAGTGAGAGTTGGACTCTGCCAGGGCTGCCCTTTGTCACCGATCCTGTTCATAATTTTTATGGACAGGATTTCTAGGCGCAGCCAGGGAATGGAGGGTGTCCTGCTTGGTGACCACAGGATCTCATCTCTGTTGTTTGCAGATGATGTTGTCCTGTTGGCTTCATCCAGCAATGACCTACAGCTCTTGCTGGGACGGTTTGCCGCTGAGTGTGAAATGGCTGGGATGAGAATCAGCACCTCCAAGTCCAAGTCCATGGTCCTCAGCCGGAAAAAGGTGGATTGTCCTCTCTGGGTTGGGCACAGGCGCCTGCCCCAAGTGGAGGAGTTTAAGTATCTTGGGGTCTTGTTCACGAGTGAGGGGAAAATGGAGCGAGAGATCAACAGATGGATTGGAGCAGTATCTGCAGTGATGCGGACGTTGTACCAGTCTGTTGTGGTGAAGAGGGAGCTTAGTTTTAAGGCAAAGCTGTCGATTTACCAGTCAATCTACGTTCCTACTCTCACCTATGGTCACGAGCTTTGGGTAATGACCGAAAGAACGAGATCGCGGATACAAGCGGCTGAAATGAGCTTTCTCCATAGGATTGCTGGACTCACCCTCAGAGATAGGGTGAGGTGGTCAGTCATCCAGGAGAGGCTCAGAGTAGAACTGCTGCTCCTCCACATTGAAAGGAGTCAGTTGAGGTGGTGTGGGCATCTGATTAGGATGCCTCCTGGACGCCTCCCACTTGAGGTGTTTCAGGTACGTCCCACTGTGAGGAGACCCCAGGGCAGACCCAGGACTCGGTGGAGAGACTATGTCTCCCAGCTGGTCTGGGAACGCCTTGGTGTCCTCTCTGGAGAGCTGGAGCAGGCGGCGGGGGAGAGGGAAGTCTGGGCTTCTCTGCTTGAACTGCTGCCTCCGCGACCCGGACCTCTGGAAAAGCGGTAGAAGATGGATGGATGGATGGATATATAAACACACAGTGTGGAGCATTGTAGCTAGATGGAATAAATATATGAATATGTAAACACACACAGTGTGGAGCATTGTAGCTAGATGGAATAAATATATGAATATATAAACACACAGTGCGGAGCATCGTAGCTAGATGGAATAAATATGTAAATATATAAACACACACAGTGCGGAGCATTGTAGCTAGATGGAATAAATATGTAAATATATAAACACAGTGTGGAGCATTGTCGCTAGATGGAATAAATATATACAGTAAATATATAAACACACACAGTGCGGAGCATTGTAGCTAGATGGAATGAAACAGCATAACCGTCTACTTAGTTATCCTACATGGTATGATTATGTACCCATACGTATTGTCACCCTCCGTAGCTACCGATATTTTCCTAGTTGTATACCGGAGGGGACCATTGTATAAGTCTATTGCGTCTTTTGCATCCAATACTATTAGGTTGTCACGTCTTTTTGCTATCTCTGCGAGCAGCCCTGCTTAGGTTATACAGTCTGACAGCCGTTGGTAGGAAGGATCTGAGAAACCTCTCGGTTGTGCACCTAGGATGATGTAGTCTGCTGCTAAATGAGCTCCTTAGTGCATACCAAAATCTACCTACGGGTACAAATAAGTAACAAAAAAATAAATAAATAAATAATTCAGTGTGTCCTGCGTAGGGTGGAACTCGGACTCCAGCAGAGATGACAGTTTAGCCACCATCCTTCTCTCTCCCATCTCCTCCACTGGGTCAAGGCACTGCCCCAGGACAGAGCTAGCTTTCTTGATCAGTTTGTTCAGTCTCTTCCTATCGGCTGCTGTAATGCCACTGCCCCAGCAGACCACTCCAAAAGTTATGGCTGATGCCACCACCATGTCATAGAATAACTTCAGCAGCGCCCCTTGTACACCAAAAGACCTGAGTCTCCTCAGTAGGAACAGCCTGTGCTGTTCCTTCTTGTAGAGTGCGTCAGTATTGTCTGACTAGTCTAGTTTATTGTTCAGATGAACACCCAGGTACTTGTAGGATGTCACCATCTCAATGTCTGTTCCCTGGATGTTTACTGGTGCTGTGAGGGGTTGTCCTTGCCTGTGGCAGTCCTCAACCTGCTCCTTAGTTTTCCTTGCGTTGATCTAGAGGCAGTTCCGATGGCACCAGTCCACAAAGTCCTGGATAAGCCCTCTGTACTCAGCTTCATCTCCATTGGAGATAAGGCCAACGATCGCAGAGTCGTCAGAGAACTTCTGGAGATTGCAGTGTGTTGTGTTGTGTGAGAAGTCCGCAGTATAAAGGGTGAACAGGAAGGGAGCCAAAACCGTTCCCTGGGGGGCCCCTGTGCTACCGATGATTGTGTCAGACACACAGTCCCGGATTCTCACAACCTGTGGCCGGTTTGTGAGGTAGTCCAGGATCCATGATGACAGGTGCTGGTCCACCCCTGCGCACAGCAGCTTGTCCTTCAGGATCATCGGTTGGATGGTGTTGAAAACACTGGAGAAGTCAAAGAACATGATCCTCACTGCATTCCCGGGCTTCTCCAGGTGGAACAGAGAACGGTGAAGGAGGAAGATGACCACATCCTCCACCCCAATACCACGCTGGTAGGCGAACTGGAGTGGATCCATCGCTGGTCCCACCAGGGGGCAGAGGTGAGAAAGGAGCAGTCTCTCCAGGGTCTTCATTATGTGGGATGTCAGGGCCACTGGTTTGTAGCTGTTCAGATCTTTGGGGTGGGAAGTCTTTGGTACAGGTACCACACAAGATGCTTTCCACAACTGTGGTACCCTCCCCAGCTTCAGGCTATGGTTGAAGATGTACTCCATAATCCCACACAGCTGGTCTGCAGAGGACTTGGGGAGCTTTGCACTGATGCCGTCCGGTCTCGACGCCTTCCTCGCCTTGATCTTCCTCAGCTCCGTCCTCACCTGGGTCTTAGTGAGGGTCATGTTGGGGGGCTGTGTGTTGGGAGTGGGGGGGTGATGGTGGAGTGGGGAGTGGGCAGCAGGACTTGATGTCTTCAGAGGCAGCAGTGGTTGTTGTGCAGTTGGGGGGAGGGCGGTTGGTCAAACCTATTAAAAACAGATTCAGATTGTTCGCCCACTCCCTGCCCCCCGTGGCCTGGGGGGAGGTATTCTGGAGCCCAGAGATGGTTTTAAGGTTTCTCCAGACCCCGCTGATGTCGCTCTGTTGCAGGTTGCCCTCCATCTTCTTCCTGAAGCTGTCCTTGACTTCTCTGATCTTTCTCCTCAGCTCCCTCTGTATGGACTTCAGCATCTCCCTGTTCCCCGACCTGAAGATCCTCTTCTTCTCTCTCAGAAGTGTTTTTATCTCAGGGTTGATCCAGGGTTTGTTGTTTGAGCAACACCGTATGGTCTTGGTGGAAACGGTGTTGTCCACACAGAAGCTGATGTAGTCCGCGATGGTGTGAGTGAGGCCATCAATGTCCTCACCATGTGGATCGCAGAGCTGCTCCCAGGCGGTGGTTTCAAAACAGCCCTTTAGAGTGTCCATTGCCTCCTCAGACCATAACTTCACTGTGCGCATGGCCGGAGGTTGTCTGTGCACTAGGGGTTTGTACACCGGCTGGAGATGAACCAAGTTGTGATCCGATCTCCCGAATGGGGGGAGTTGTGATGAGGTGTACGCCTCCTTAGTGTTTGCATAGAATAAGTCCAGTGTTTTATTGTCTCTAGTGTGGCATGTGACATACTGGGTAAATGTGGGTAGAATGGAAGATAGTGAAACATGGTTGAAATCGCCTGAGATGAGGAGAAGAACATCTGGGTGTTCTGTCTGCAGCCTGCCAGTTACTGAGTGGATGACGTCACGCGCTGTCCCAGCGTTCGCCGTCGGATTTGCATAAATAACAATGCAGATCATGTGTGAGTATTCCCTTGGGAGATAGGTAGGCCGCCTGCTAACAGCTAGCAACTCGATGTCTTTGCTGCAGTGTTGTTGTTTAACAGTGATGTGTCCCGGTCTGCAACAGTTGTTATTAACATAGATCAACACTCCACCGCTCCTTGCTTTGCCACTGTCTGGTGTTCGGTCTGCCCGTATCGCATGGAAACCCTCCAGCTCAATGTTAGCATCTGCTCCTAGTTCAGTTAGCCACGTCTCAGTAAACAAAAGGAGGGAGCACTCCCGGTATATGTTATCGTAGCGGGAGATAGTCACTAGCTCATCTACCTTTCCCAATATAGATCGTACATTCCCCATAACAACGGATGGGAGGGTGGGTCTGTACCTTATATTCCTTGTCCACTGTCTAACACCAGCCCGACAACCACGTCATTTTCGCCTTATTTCTCTCGGTACATCGAGTTTTTCCATTAGCACCGAGTGGCGATTAAGTGCTAGCAGCTGTTCCCTGCTGTACCCTCTCCTGCTGTAAACAGTGGCTCCGTCCACCAGCTCGGGAGACATTTGGGGCGATCTGTGTGTCCGTGATGTATAAAGTGTGCAAGGTGTCGCCGGATCAGAAAGTTGTCACCGGATCGAAACGATAGAGGAAGAAAAAAGTGAGGAAAATGGGCCGGGATCCATGCTAGGCTAAAGGCTAACCCCTCCAGACCAGCGGTACCGTCGCTTCTTCTCTCTAACATCCGCGCCCTCGAAAACAAGGTGGACAAACTGCGTCTGCTGAGAGAAACCCGGAGAGAGTGGAGGGACTGCTGTGTGTTTGTTTTTACCGAGACATGGCTCCACGGCAACATTCCTGACGAGGCCATTCAACTGGAAGATATGGCGATGTTCCGTGCCAACAGGGAAACGACGAGCTCCGGTAAGAGCCGGGGGGGTGGGCTATGCATCTATGTTAACAAGAACTGGTGCGTTAATGCCACGTTAGTGTCTAAACACTGCTCTCCTCTGGCGGAGTTCCTTATTGTAAATTGTCGGCCTTATTATTTGCCGAGGGAATTCAGCAATGTGTTTGTAGCTGGTGCTTACATAGCGCCGAGCCCTAATCCTAAAGCTAATGCTAAGAAGGCACTCAGGGTACTGCACAATGCGATCAGTGAAATCCAAACTTCACACCCGGACAGTTTTGTGGTGGTTGCGGGGGATTTTAACCACACCAGCCTAAAGACTGCTCCCCAAGTTTAAACAATGTGTAGACTTTAAGACCAGAGGAGAGAATATGTTGGACTTAGTGTACACAAACACAGATGCATATAAAGTGATACCCCGCCCCCATCTCGGCCGTTCTGATCACATGTCCGTGATGCTGCTGCCTGCCAACAGACCTTTATTGAAGCGCAGTAGCCAACAGTGAAACAAATCAGGATTTGGCCAGAGAGTGCAACCTCTGCACTGAAGGACTGTTTTCTGCACACAGACTGGAAGGTTCAAAATAGCAGCCTACCAGGAAGACAAGACAGATGTGGAGGAGTATGCTGATATGGTCACCAGCTACATCGCGAAGTGCACAGAGGATTTCACTACAGTGAAGACCATCACTATGCGGGGTAATCATAAGCCCTGGATGACTGCAGAGGTGCGCTCGCTGCTTACAGCCAGAGATGCAGCCTTTAGAGCGAAGGACAGGATCGCCCTCCGCTCAGCCAGGTCTGCGCTTTCAAAGGTAATTAAGGCAGCAAAGCGCGCCTATGCGGAGAAAATCCAGGGACACCTCTGTGACACTAGGAACACCAAGCAGATGTGGCAGGGAGTTCGGACACTGACGGGCTTTAAGTCTAGGCAGGGGGTCGATGATGACGACGCTTCGCTTCCAGACAGGCTTAACGACTTCTTTGCATGTTTTGAAGCATCAAACTCGACAATCAGAGGGAGGGCTGGCCCACCCCCACCATCGGTCGGACCAGCTTTTACCATCAACACAGCGGACACACGGAGGACCCTAACCAGAGTCAACCCACGCAAAGCTGCAGGTCCAGACAACATTCCAGGACGTGTGCTCCGAGACTGCGCGAGCGAGTTGGCGGATGTCCTGACTGACATTTATAACATCTCCCTGAGTCAGGCCATCGTTCCCAAATGCTTCAAGACCTCAATCATTGTACCGGTGGCAAAGAAACCAGTGGTGTCCTGTTTGAATGACTATCGTCCTGTTGCACTGACACCAATTGTGATGAAGTGTTTTGAACGGCTTGTCAAACCACACATTACAGCCTGCCTCCCTGCATCACACGACCCGCTCCAGTTTGCATATCGTTCAAACCGTTCCACGGAGGATGCTATAGTCACCACCCTACACTCTGTCATCACCCACCTGGACCAGAAAGACACCTACGCCAGACTCCTGTACATTGATTTCAGTTCAGCATTCAACACCATTATTCCCCAGAGGCTGATGGAGAAATTACTCCTTCTCGGTCTGAACACCGCCACATGTCTCTGGATCCTGGATTTTCTGACTGAGAGACCTCAGTCTGTCCGGGTTGGAAACAACATCTCCAACTGTGTCACGTTGAGTACCGGATCCCCTCAAGGCTGTGTATTCAGTCCACTGTTGTTTACACTTCTAACACATGACTGTGTATCCAGACACGAGGGGAACCAGATTATTAAGTTTGCAGATGACACCACGGTGGTGGGACTTATTCAGAGGGATGAGGAATCAATGTACAGGGAAGAAGTGAGAGACCTGGAGGGCTGGTGCAGGGAGAACAATCTGGTGCTCAACGTGGACAAAACGAAGGGGATGATTATCGACTTCCGGCGGTCACAGCCTGAGCACGTCCCCCTCAGCATCGGCGGCCGTTTAGTGGAGAGAGTAGAGAACATCAAGTTCCTCGGAGTGCAGATCTCGCAGGACCTGACCTGGAGCAAGAATTCCTTGGAGATCAGGAAGCGGGCTCAGCAGAGACTACACTTCTTGAGGAAACTCAAACAGGCCTCTCTCCCCATCTGCATCCTCAGGACCTTCTACAGAGGTGTGGTGGAGAGTGTTCTGATGTACTGCATTGCTACATGGTACTCCAGCTGCAGTATGTCAGACAAAAAAGCCCTGCAGAGGATAGTCAAGGGGGTGGAGAGGGTAATTGGAGTCTCCCTCCCCTCTGTCCAAGAACTTTTTCAGAACCGTTGTAGGAGCAGGGCACTGAACATTGTCAAGGACCGTTCTCACCCTCTGCATAAACACTTTGAACTTCTTCCATCTGGTAAACGATTCCGGAGCATCAGAGGCAGAACCACCAGACTGATCAACAGCTTCCTTCCACAAGCTGTCAGGATGCTGAACAGCTGACCCGGAATCTCTCATACACACTACTGCACCTACGGACATTTTGTATATTATAGTTAGTTATTCTTTTTCCCCAAGTATGTCTCAGGGATGTGTGAATGGATGGGGGCGGTGGGGGTGGGGGGTGGAGCTATGTGGGAGCATTTCTTAAATCATGCTGCTTCTTATATGGATGCCGAGAGAAACGCAATTTCATCTTGCCTGCACTACAGTTGTATGTACAGCAATATGACAATAAAGTTTGATTTGATTTGATTTGATTTGAGCTCAGAATTGAGCCGCTGTTGCAAAAAGGCAGCCAACTCGTGTGCTGCCTGAAGTAGAAAAAAAAAAAAAAACCTAGATGATGTCCTAGATGGCGTCATCTAGGACGGTTTATTCCTTGGACTTGGGATATGAGCTGATCATGGCTCTCATGGAGGTCGATGGCCTCCTCTCCAATGCTGGTGGGCTCACCACTCCCAAAAATGCATGCTGATACCTGGACCTTGCAGAAGCGGCCATTAAGCGCAATCCTTGCCTTGCGGATCACTTTGAGGGCAGAGAGAGGATGGCTGAAATTATAGCACTTCGGCGGAGGATCCGCGGGCCAGTGAAAAGTCCCAGCAGGAAGCTGAAGTCGGAGCCGAGGGTGAGGCATCTCCACTCCTCACCTCGGGACCAGGTTCCTGCCACCCATCCAGCCCAAGGTTCGGCGTCACCAAAGGACCGTCTCCATATGCCGCAGAGGAAGAGGTCAGCCAGGGTCCCCTGTGAAGAGACACAGTGGGCAGCTGAGCTCATCAGGGGTCACATGGCTGAAGCACACTCTTCCTCTCATCCCAGCAGAATCCTGAGCAACATGGTGGCGGCAGTTAGACTGGTGGAGGCTTATCCCAAACTTAGTAAGTATCCTGAGTACGCCGAGCTGCTGGCCTCCGTTTCTGCGCAGCAGCGGCACTTTCCAGACTTAAATCTAGCCTCGCCCTCTGCCAGAAGATGCTGCCGCTCTGCCTGAGATCAGCCTCTGCAAGATCCCCATCCGGATCCTGTCCCGGGCCACCGCCAGAACTCTGCCTCCCAGCCAGCTGTTTCCCCCGTGCCACGTCAGAGGGTTGAGACAGCAGCTCCAGCCTCCGGGACACCTCTCCCTGCTGTTCCGACAACTTCTCGTTCCCGAACTGCCTTGGCTGCTCCTCCCTCCTCCTCAACGCACTCTCCAGCTGCGGTGAGTTCAGTAAGTCCTGCTCTTGCTCCGCCCATCACTGGTCCCGTGAGAGCGGCTCCTCCTCCTCTTCCCGGGGGGCCCTCAGTCACCATCCTCAGGAGAAAGGGGAGAGCCAAGCCAGCTGCAGCAGGCACCATCATCCCTCGGGAGAACAGGCAAGTATTGTTTCATTCTCACTCTCAGTATAATGAATTACCTTGTCTGACTCCTGGGGGTGGAGCTCGGGGTTCACAGTCCTCTGAGCTCCCACCACCTGCTGCAGTCATTAACATTGAACCTGCTACCTCTGTCTCCTTCCCCTCTCTCTGAGCATTCCCCGGTGCCTGGAGTAGACTGTTGGGCGAGGGAGGAGCCTGTGGCCCTGGAAAGCCTGCTTCCAGCCCCGCAGCCATGTCGTGGGCAGAGGAGGAGACCTGACTGCCGTTTGGAGCCTGAGCCGACAAGTAAGCATCCCCGGGTCTCCGTGGAAGAGCGGTCAGGCCCAGCAGGTCACGGATCCCCTGCCACCATGCCGTGTGGGCATTCAGCGTGGGCTTCAGCGCCTGGGGGTTCCCAGACTGTGATGACCATCACGCTGCCATCACACTGGCTGCGGAGCCCGCCGCAGTCGAGCTGAAAACAGGAATGGACCTCCGGATCATTGAGCCTGGATCGTCGGAGTCCTGGATGGTGGTGGAGCCCGAGATCAGGCAAGGACTCTGTTTTGTCTTCTTACTTTCCATTCTGGAGCATTCTTGTTCTGATCTTGATCCCGGTTCTCTTTGTCTTTCTGAGCCTTCTCCCAGGGTCACCAGAGACAAGTCAGCTCCGGTTATCATCATCGAGGCTCCAGGTTCGTGTTCGGAGGTCATTCCAGGTGCTGCACTAGCCCAATTGGGGTCCATCGTGGGTGCTGCACTGGCCCAATCAGGGTCTATCGTGGGTGCTGCGCTGGCCCAATCAGGGCCCATCGAGGGTCCAACGCCGGCTCGATTCAAGGTCGTTGAGGAAGTTGATTCCCTTCCACTGGACGCCGGACTGGTTCCTCATCTTCCGTCCTATTTTTCTCCACCGGATGCCGCTGGGGTCCCCTTTATTCGGGTCAACTCTCCCCCACTGTCCCTCTCGGTAGGGAGGCTGCCTCCGAGTTTCCCCTTCCTGTCCTGGTGGTCTAAGGACGTGGGTCGGCCACTTGAAGAACCATCTTGTTGGGTCGGAGTCCTGGTTCGGGTGCCCAAGAGACTGTTTCGCCGGTTCGGCGTTCTGGGTCAGCCGCCAAAAGGACTGCTTTGTTGGTTCGGAGACCTGTTCCGGCCGCCTGAGGTACTGTTTCCCCGGGTGTGGGACTTTGGTAGACCACCCGAACTGTTCTTTTTCCCTTGTGTTAGGTGGAATCGAGATGCGGGTAGACCCCCTGAACTGTTGTTTCCCGTTCTCTGCTTTCTACCTGCTGGCGCCCCTGAAATTGTGTTTTTTTTTGTTTGTTTGTTTGTTTACTTGTATATTGAAAGACTCTCAGTTCTTTGCCTGAATTAGTGGTGTTTTTTTTTTTTTTGTTCCATGTATATTGTAGGATTCTTTGTTCTTTGGCCTAATTAGTTGTGTGTTTTGTTTTTTTTCATGTATTCTGAAGAGCATTCTTCAGAATTCTTATGTATGTATGTATGTATGTATGTATTCTCTGTTCATTGCCGACTCTGCTACATCATTGAAGTTAGGCTCTCCTTAACCTTTGTTCTGAGCTAACTAGCTACTGGCTGCAGATTTACACTTACATTTTTTTAAGCTAAAGACATAATCTAATATCTTGAACTTTATTGCCTTAAATACATAGTTTGCTCCTCTGTAAGAGGAAATAACCTTCACATTTCATACTACTGGTGTTTAGACAACCTGGAACGTAACACTGTCTGACTGTTGTGTCACAGAGTAAACAACAGATCCTTGACCTGGTGACCTGCTTTCAGTAAACAGTTCTCCCTTAAATCTTTTTTGATCACCATTTAGAACTAAAAACTAAACCAAAGCAAGAATATCCCCATATTAGGTGGGTGTGTTTATATTTATATATCTATATATTTACTCCATCTAGCTACAATGCTCCGCACTGTGTTTTTATATATCTACATATTATTCCATCTAGCTACATTGCTCCGCACTGTGTGTGTTTATATACTTGCATATTTATTCCACCTAGCTGCAATGCTCCGTACTGTGGGTGTTTATATATTTACATATTTATTCCATCTAGCTACAATGCTCTGCACTGTGTGTTCATATATTCATATATTTATTCCATCCAGCTACAATGCTCTGCACTGTGTGTGTGTGTGTGTATATATATATATTTTATAGTAATATGTACATATGTATATTAGCTGCTCTTGCTTGCTTGTTTTTTTTCTTGCCTTCTGATTGTTGCTCTGAGTGTTGCTATCCCTGTGCTGTTGCAATCCTGGAATTTCCCCGTTGTGGGACTAATAAAGGCTTATCTTATCTTATCTTATCTTATATTACTCAAAATGCTTAGTCACTAGAAAGATGTAAATTTCACTGTCGTAGAAAGGTGCCACATAAGGAGGTTATATTATTTTCAGAGAACTTTATACACCAGTTCCAAATTAGACACTCACCTTTACCTCATGAGCATATTCTTTGTCAGTTAAAGTCATATTTTGAATTACCGTGTGCACCATGCAGATACTCTTTTTTCCCCCTTGCTTATTCTGTAGTGCTTGAAGGGGTTTTTTGTGTTTTGTCTAGTTGAAGTGTTATTGGGTACTGGGGTATTTTGAAATGTACCTGTATTTTGGTTTCCTCTGGTTTGTCATATCGGGCCGTACCTTACATGTTTTTGTTCATTCTGCCGAACATTATTTTTTTTTAGTTTGACTGTTGCTTGGTACTTGTGTATGTCGGAAGGGTATCTGTATTTTGTTTAAGTCATCCTGTCCCACTTGAGTTAGTTTTGGTCATTTCTGTGTGTAAACCACACCATTTTGTTATCTATATTGTCATCTGTTCCTGGTGGGTTTTTTTTCTTCTTTCTTCCTCTGGGTGTTGCTGTGGCCTTTTTTGTTTTTTTGGTTCTCTCCCTCTTGGCCTGTTCCCCCTCCACCCTCCCTGGGTCGGTCCTGGTAGCCTTCTGGTTGGAGGGAGGCCCTTGAATGTTATGTTTTGATGCCTGGAATGTGCCCTTTGAATGGGGGGTACTGTGGTGATCTGAGCACTGACCCGTCCGCGCTCGGGTTACTCAGTATTTCCCCTTTTCCACTATAGTATTCCGGGGTTTGTTATTAGGACGGCAAGGGATCTTATTGTGACAGTGTCACGGCTGCACTTCCGGCTGTCAAAGCCGAGCCGGCGTCGTGACAGCTATTTGTCATTTTCACTAATTACGTTACCCGTTTCTGGTTAGCCTTTGTCTGTATTTAAGGGAGCAGCTGAGGCTTACTCCTTGCTGTGACCTACACGCTCAAACACCTCTGTGTTGTTGGACTGGAGTTCCTCTTCCGACTCCAGCCTTCCTTCTGTGCCTTGGATTCATCGTGCTCGTCTTTGTAACTGTTTTAGTACAGCGCAGGCTCCGTCCTTGCTGCCCCTCCTCGTTTGTCTTCAGAGTCTATTATTTTGTGCTTTAGTATATGTTCGTGTTTTGCCCCACGTGGATGTTTATTTTGTCGTTTTGTCTTTTTGTAAATAAACCAGCAAACTTACTGTTTGGCATCTGGGGTCCCACTAATGCCCTGCAAGGGGCATTCATAACAGTAACTTCCTGTGTTTGGTCCAAAAGTACGGAACTTTTGGAAAATTGTTTTCACACTTTCAGTGTGCTTTCAGTTTGAGTGGGGCTGAAACCACCTCTTTTTGCTGGACCAAATTTTGGCTCTTTGGTCCATATCAAACTGAAATTTCTGAAAGTACCAGACCATAAAGGTTAGGTTTGAAATCACCCTTAAAAGCAGCAAGACACCATGAACTGTGTTACCTGTTATCAGGGTACCAACATTACTGTCCAGTGCAGTGCAGCCCTGCATTCTGCAACTGTAGCCCAACCTATTTCACACCCGGCAGCTTGGGGTAATGTTCCACCCTGGCTTAATTTTTAATCTGTGGTGTATACATAATTGAGTTAAATTGGGCTTTTGATCATGTGGCAGAATGCTGCGGATGTTACAAAGCTGCACTGCAGCGTGCCTGCAATTAAGCTGCTGTGTAAAATGTTATGATAACCAATAAGAATAATGACCAAAACTACACAGAAAACCTTTACAAAAACACAATTTTCTTAGTTTCGGTGAGATGGAGCTGTTTAGGGGGCCCGAGCCAATTACATCATTATCTTAACTGAGCTGCCTGCCCCTGAGAGGCCTTGAGACCTTTTTCCACACGACTCAATCAGAAGAACATTAATCACGGCATACGGCCCTTTCCTGTCCTCCTTCCTTTTCTAGTTTGATTCTCAGGGGAGATGTTTTGATGACACATCTCAACACAGCGCCAGGTAAGCATCTGATGCAGCGATGAGTGAGTCGCAGATGTGCACACGGGTAGCAGGAATGCTTCAGCGTATCTGTTTCTGGACGACAGACAGACAGCCCAGATGACTCGCACCCTGTTGTTGCACAGCAGAATTATGAGTCATTAAGTGTTTTTAGGAGGCCTTTTTAGATGTCTGCCCCCCCACCATCCCCTTCCCCCCTTTGACCAAGCTGTTCGTTGTGAGTTTGGGGGGGGGGGGGCGGTAATATTTTCCATGCAAGTCCAGGACATTTACAGTTGGCGTCAGGGTACGCTGCTGGTCTGAAGGGAGGCGCTTTGAAGTGTTTGTGGTTTCACCACATCTGCAGGCAAGATGTGTGCATGGGGCTGGGGGTATGGGTTGAGGAGTATGAGGGGATGGAGCCAGTAGAGAGAAAGAAAGGAGGGGGGCTGGCGAGTTTCTATCACGGCTCCTAATGTCATGTGACAATGAACAACATCCTTTAACTCTATCCCAGGATCCCCCAACCAGAGCAGCCCATGGAGCGGTGGTAGTGCGGTCACTAGATTCTTGTTCCTCGTACACGGATGTTTTCTGCTGAGAGCCAAATGTGGCAGGCATGGGGTGTTTATGTACACACATAGACACACACATGCAGAGACAGACAGGAGATGATGTCTACAAGAAGAGGAGGATTGTATAGCTGAGCTGTGAGAGGGACTTTCCCAACATGTGCTTTACATTTTGTCCAGGAGGTGTCTCTGCTCTAATGTTGATAAATGCCCCACATTACAGCAGCCAAACAAGAAAACTGCCTGGACTGATTAAATCCTGGTTAGCACAACTTTTCAGGGTTATTAATTTCAGTTTCTAAATATAGAATATCCAAACACCAGTGTTGTGGTTTTAAAGCCCCACCCGCAAGTCAGGGTGGAAGCCAAAGGTGGTGCCCCAGAGGCCCATTAAACTGAACCATGGCACCCGTTAAACCTCTCATAAGACGCTGGTTGTGTCAGTCTGCTCCTCTTCATCCAGCCTGATTCTTCACTCTGCCAAGTGGTGCTATACATTTATGCAGACTGAAGCCACAGGGACATCCATTTAATCATCAGTTTATGGAGCAAGACTTTGCTGAACCTGTGGTCGCCACACACACAAGCATTTTCACATTTCATTAGTTTTTAGGCTTTGCCAGGGTGGCAAGGGGAGTTATATGATGCTGATCCCCCCATTTGAATGTTGACTTCTGCATTTTCCACACTTCAACTCCCACCATATTCCATCCCTCTCATACTTACAGACGCCAGTGCTGCTATTTGTAACCCTTATTGAAGTCATACTTCACAGCTTAGTTCATAAAACTAGCCAACTTGATTCAAATTAGTAGGACTAGTGCATTACCTGTAGAACGCAAGTATTCCTGTCTGAAACAGGTATCCCAGTTAAGCTCTACAGGCCCAAATGCAGGCTGTGTTTGAAAGTGGAATACAAAGTGGTGTAGGCTATATGTAGGCAATCACATGTTAGACTTTGACAAATATAAAAAGGAGTAAATGGCACTAAGATTTATTTGACTGTGTAAATATCAGTTACAGAATAGCTAATTATTGAAAATGAATGGAACATCCAATATTAGCGACTGTTTCAGATCCCTTGTTTGCTTGTCAGATCACTTATTTGTGTGATCTTTTAGCACTTACGTATATTCAAGATAATAGTGTATCTTGCACTCTGGGGAATGGGAGTTGTTCAGTCATCGTTGTAATTATGCCTCGGTGAAACAGAGGCATACAGTAATCAGTGTGTCTGCTTGTGGTTGTGTGGGTGTGTGTCTGTCTGTTCGCCTCTCTGTTTCAGCTTGCACGGTCAAAATTAAGTGGAACTAAAGGTGTATGTCATTGTATTGCCATATTTTCTCAACATTTAATTTGCCAGAATTGCAATATAAGGCTTTGTTTTCAAAATAAACACAAATTTAACTCACCATTTCTGTCAATGCAGCTGCAAAAACAGAAAATGTAATAACTATGCCGGGCCAGTAGAGGTCGGATGGGGTGGCCGCCCATGCTACCATGCCACAGGCACCAAGGCACAGCACCTTGGTGCTTTTTATTATTTTAGTTTATCACTGTTCAGTGATGGAGTTCAGTGTAATATTGAATTTCTTCTGTGTATGGTCAGTAAACTCATGCAGTGCTGTAACAGGACACGTTTACGTATGTGACCCGTGCTGGCAAAATGAGTCAGAATGCGCACCGCGTCAATACGAGATACAGGCATGAGAAGTCATAAATCATTACTCTTTTTTGTTTGCTAGCAGCAAGTCCCAGAAAAAAACCCCTGTGAGTGCCTGGTAGCATTGTAAAGCTTAGAAATTGTACTTTCTAAAAATACATATGTTTTGGCGGAAGACGCAACTCCCAACCGATGGAACGCAAGTTTTAAATCTAGCCAAAATATAAACAAATCTGCTTTTTCCGGGTCCATTTTTGCACACTTCCTACAAATTAAATATCATTTTGAAAGTCTTTCAATACAGAATATGGAAAAGACATTACCTCAGTTTTGATAATTTCCTCAAAGTGATTAATTTTGCCAGCTTGGGTCACGTATTTGAGACCCATTGTAATGCATCATTTCATACTTTAACAATGACAGGTAACAGGGAAATTATATGTTTGTCTAAACAAGTTACTTGTCAGCAACTTATAGTTACTCAAAAGTCAGAATACGTCAAGATTAATGTCTGGTGTACACAAAAATTATTTCCAACATCTGAATAATGCTCTTTGAACCTATGCACCACCTTGAACCAAGTTTCTAACTTGGAGCTATCCTTCACAGGAAAAAACAGCTCAGCTGCTGCCTGCAGCGCATACACACACACGCACAGACACACGCACGCACACGCGCGTGCACACACACACACACACACACACACAGAGCTATACACATGTACTTGTTCATATAACGGGACCTGTCGGGGATGTGTCTGAGCAGTTTCAAACTACAGGATAAAGATCCAAATTAGCCCTCCCCCATTTTTTTTTTTTTTACCTTTGACTGCTGTCTGTACCATCAGCTGTACAGTGCTGTTCTGATAGATATGCCAAAATGTCAGGACATCGGAGGAGGAGGATCCAATCAGCTGACCACCCAAAGCACAGAGCTCAGCTGTTTTCCATGATAAATCACACTTTGCCGTTGGCTGCGCCTCCCGGCAAATTCACACTCTAAACATTATCTTGTTTTTTTTTTTTTCCACATTATTGAAAATAAACTTTTTTTTACGCCATCAGTTAGCAAGCTTTTGAGCCAGGTTATGTCAGGCCGCTGCTTCTCTCGGCATGTTGTGTGTTGGATATACACTGGCGTTCTTTGTGAGACCCGGTCCCCGCTGACGCTTTGCCCAGTCTGCTTGCATGCTCCTTGTCTTCACATATACCAAATTATCTTTTAGACCTATGCAATCA